>CM052700.1:25255009-25433308 GCA_028551405.1 Uromys caudimaculatus | reverse complement strand
CCATGGCCTAGCCCCCCCCCCCCCCCCCCATGGATCACTAATTGGGAAAATGCCTTACAGCTGGATCTCATGGAGGAATTTCCTCAATTGAGGCTCCTCTTTCTCTCTGATAACTCTAGTTTATATCAAGTTGACATACAAAATCAGCCAGTATACTATACAAGAGTATTCTTTTGCCTTAAGCCATTTTGTGATGCTAATACTGTTAATGATTCCATTTGCTTCTGAGGGTTTTGCTTTTGATGGGTTTTGTGTTTTGAGACAGTCCCACTACGTAGAACCAGGCTAACCTCGGACTCTCGACAGATCTCGTGCCTCAGCTTTCCGATGGCTGTGATTATAGGAAGCTGCCATCATGGCCACACCATGCCTGGCTAGTTGTTTAGAGGTTTTCTTGTTGCTGCTGCTGCTGGTGTTGAGACAATCTCTCTCTATGTAGCCCTGCCTGGCCTAGAACTTGCTATATCAACCAGGCTGGTCTCAAATTTGCAAAGATCCTTCTACCTCTGGCTCCTGCGTGCTAGAGTTGCAGGTACCTGCTGCCAAACTCAGCTGTGTTTTGTTTTGGAAAGGGTGTTGCATAGGCCTAGCTAGGCACTAACTTGCCTTGCTTGTACCTGAGGATAATCTTGAACTTCAGATCCTCTTGCCTTTACTTGTGGAGTTTCGGAATCAAAGTTTGTGCCATCGCTCCCTGTGGTGTGGTCCCTACAGGATTAAACCCTAGGCCTGCCTAGCAAGCACTCTACCAACTGAGCCACTTCCTCAGCCACAGTTTTGGTTTTTCCTTTGAGACAGGGTTTCTCTATGTAGCCCTGGCTGGCCTTGAACTCACAGAGATCCACCTCCCTTTCAGTCTCCAGAGTACTGGGATTATAATCATATTGCCTGACTTAAACCACAGTTTTAATCATAAAGAAAAAAAGCTCAATTTTAAAGATTTGTCAAGAGGATGGAGAGATGGCTCAACAATTAAGAACATTTGCTAGAGGCAGATCTCTGAGTTTGAGGCCAACTTGGTCTGCGAGGGCTACACAGAGAAACGGTCTCAAAAACACCTGTCCTCCCATCTCCCAAAGTAACACTTGCTAGGTCGTTTCTGTGGTACAAGGCCTTTGGTCCCAGCACTCCAGAGGCAGAGGTAACAACAGATCCCTGAGAGTTCAAGCCCAGCCTGGTCTACAGATCAAATTCCAAACAACCAGAGCTACATAGAGACATCTATATGAGAGAGAGAGAGAGAGAGAGAGAGAGAGAGAGAGAGAGAGAGAGAGAGAGAGAGAGAGAAAGCTGCTGCTCTCCCAAGTTCTTAGGACCCACATAGTGGCTCACAACTGTCTGTAAGTTTAGTTACAGAGAATCTGAGACCCTCTTCCAGTCTACATGGGCAGCAGGCACTGACATAGTACACATTATACATGCAAGCAAAACATTCATACACATAAAATAAGAATCAATACTTAGAAAAAAAAGATTTGGCAGGTTGGGCCTCAGGAGGCCTAACTGGTTTTCCTTCTCCTATGCTTTGACCCCCTGCTGTAAACTCATGGGGTTGCTTCTAAAACGTTTTGTGTTCAATCAAACAGAACTAACCTGTAAATCCAGATTTGGATTTGTGCAGATAAGAATAAAAGTAGATAAGAACCCCGGGCCCTGAGCCAGACCGTCTTGTCTTCCTGCCTGGCCCTGCTCCCACTTGTCTCTTGTCTTTCTGGACTTGTGTCTTCACTGTTAGCTGGAGCTAACCCCTCCCAGGATGTCGGGTTATTAAGTAAAAGCACCTGGAGACAGCTAGTGTGGGACCCAAGCTTAACCACTTGTTCCTTTGACTTTTTTTGTTGTTCTTCAAACTTGAAATTGCAAAATTCATTTTACCTAGCTTGATTTAAAATTACAAAAATGAGAGGCTGGAAAGATGGCTCAGCAGTTAAGAACACTGACTGCTCTTCCGGAGGTCCTGAGTTCGATTCCCAGCACCCACATGACTACACACAACCATCTTTAACTCCAGTTCCAGGTTATCCAAACTTTTCTTTTGCTTCTGCAGGTACTGTATCCACATGGTGCATAGAATACATGCATGCAAAGTATCCATACATACACATAAAATAAGAATAAATGCAACTTGTTTTTAAAAAATTTTGTATGGGACAGGAGAGATGGTCTGGCAGTTAAGAACATGTGTTCTTGCAGAGGACCTGGGTTCAATTCTCAGGGCCAACACGGCTGTCCCCATCTGTCTATAAGTCCAGTTTCAGGGATCTGATGCCTTCTGACCTCAAGTAGCAGGCACACAGGTAGTACCTAGGCATATGTGTAAGCAAAACACCTATATACCTAAAAGAAATAAATATGAAATTATTTTTTAAAATAAGTATAAAAATGAGAGGCTAGCCGGGCAGTGGTGGCGCACGCCTTTAATCCCAGCACTTGGGAGGCAGAGGCAGGCGGATTTCTGAGTTCGAGGCCAGCCTGGTCTACAGAGTGAGTTCCAGGACAGCCAAGGCTATACAGAGAAACCCTGTCTCGAAAAACCAAAAATAAAAAAAAATAAAATAAAAAAGAGAGGCTAATTTTAAAACAGTGTGGCAGGTACCACAGCAATCATGGGGGATGGGGTGGCAAAAAATAGGAGTGCTCAGTGGTAAAGCAGGATCTTCATGTACATACAATGAGAGAGAGAGAGAGAGAGAGAGAGAGAGAGAGAGAGAGAGAGAGAGTCACAGTTCCATCCCTGGTCCAACCTTAACTGCCATCTTGATGCCTGACCAGCTCCCTTCCTCTCCTCCCACGCTCATGCCCACTCTAAGAAGGCTTGCTTTCTCAGCTGGGCTTAAACTCTGTGTATAATGTTGGTGGTCAGGTATTTTGCTTATGGGCTCACAGGAGAACGTCCTGATAGGCAGTAATTACATATCTAATAGTAGGTTGGGAATGGTCAGCCTCTCTGCATACTGAACTTGCAAAAGGCTTTGAAATCTGGGGTCACTGTTTTCAGGACGGTTATGAATTTTCTGCAGTTCACCTAAAACTAGGAAGATGACAACTCTTTCTGTAGTTCTTCCTCCTTTAAAAATACTTGGTGTGTGTGTGTGTGTGTGTGTGTGTGTGTGTGTGTGTGTGTGCGTGTGCTACTGCACACATGCAGAGGCCAAAGGTCCTCTATCCTTCTCTGCTTTATTCCCTGAGACAGGGTCTCCCAGTGAACCTGGAGCTTGCCATTTTGGCTAGGTTTGCTAGCCAGCTTCTTCCTGAGATCTATCCGTCTCTGCCCCTCACTGCTGGGGTTACAGGCTTGTATGGCCATGACCCACTTTACATGGGTCCTGGGAGTTGGAACTCAGATCCTCATGTCTACATGGCGAGTGTTCTTACCCACCGAGTAGTCCTCCCAACCCCAGTTTCTTTTAAATCAGAATGTGACCAAGTCGACAGAGGGATTCGTGGAATCTCTGCTGTGAGCGAAACCACAGTCTCTGGGGAAAGTCACAGAGCCATAGAGACAGGTTTGAACTGATGTTAACTGTTCAGTGGAATATTAACACGAGGATTGCAAGCACGTATACTCCGGACATGTTGGGCTGAAGCCTCAACTTCTGCTGTGACTGTACTTGGGGTTGGGACCTTCAAGGTAGCAGTTAGGATTAAACAAAGAGAGCTCGGAGTTCAGCTTGCAGTATCCTTCAAAGGTCCTGACCACGTTCCCCTGGGGAGCCAGAATTCAGTACTGGCATCTTGGTAGCACCTGCAGTGCCCTGTCTGTGCTGGTTCATACTGAATGCCTATGAAATGAGATGGAGACAGAGTGTATGGTGCCCTGGTAGTGTACTGTGATGGCTAGTTTTCATAATCATATTGACACAACTTAAGATCCCCAGGGAAAAGACTGTCAGTGAGAGACTGCCTATCTTGGGTTGGCCTGCAAGCATGCTTGTGGGGGACTATCTTGCTTGCCTTAATTGTTGTAGGAAGACCGCGCCTGAAAGTGGACAGCACCAGTCACTAGTCTGAGAACTCTATGAGCTTACTAAGCATGCACACGGTCATTTGTCTCTGCTCTTGGCGGTAGTTATGTGAGTCGCTCCGACCTCCTGATGATGTGCCTCAGTCATAGTGATGGACTACAACGTGGAAGTCACTGTAAGCTGAAATAAACATTTCCTCCCATAACTTGTCAGGCTTTTTTATCATGGCAGCAGAAAGGAAACTAGAGCATTTGCCTAGCATGTGCAACCTCACCATGTGTCCTCATGCTGATAATGCTGAATTCTGACTGTCAATGTACTGAGTGGAGAAGCACCTAGATTAGTGAGGCCCTCCTGCGGGTGCCTATAGGGAGTGTTCAGTCAGTTTCCTGGCTACCACGAGGTAGAACTTTTCTTTACCCTGTGCTCTCCTTGCCATGATGTCCTGCCTCAGCACAGACCGGTAGCATTGGAGCTAGCCAGCTGTGGAGCTAAGAACTCCTCCTTTCAAGTTTGTCTTGGGTATCTGTCACAGCGACAAAAAAAAATCTAATACAGGTCTCGTTGTGTTTCTCAGGCTCCTAGGCTCAAGCAAGCCTCCTGACTCAGTTTTCTAAGTAGCTGAGATAGGTGTGTGTCTAGTGTAATTATTCGTCTTTTTGTAACCGCAACAGAGATCCTACACAGGGTCAGTTTATATTAAATAAATTAATTGTCAGCACTACAATGAAGAATTCTGGCTTCATCCATACATATTCAAATATGTGGGCAAAGGACAACTCAGGGATTGATTCTCTCCTTCTGCTGTGGATTCTGGGAATGAAACTCAGGGAACCAGGATTTTGAAGCAAGCAGTTTCCCTTGCTGAGTTTACAGACTCAGACGGGCACTGGAAACATAGGAATCTATAGTATAGACAGTGACAGTGGGCAAGCAACTGGCCGGAAACTCTAGTGAGCAGGGCACAGGTCTACCTCACAATGTCAGGACTACACAGAGAAACCCAGTCTCAAAAAACAAAAAAAAAAACAAAAAAAAACAAAAAAAGAAAGAAAGAAAGAAAGAAAGAAAGAAAGAAAGAAAGAAAGAAAGAAAGAAAGAAAAAAGACTGTCTAAGCTGGGAGTCGCATCCCATGCCTTTAATTCTAGCACTTGGGAGGAGAGGCAGACTGATTTCTGTGAGCCTAGTCTATAAAGCAAGTTCCAGGACAGCCAAGGCTATTACACAAAGAAACTTGATTTAAAAAAAAAAAAAAAAAGGCTAGCCTCTTGTATTAGTCAGCTTCGTATTAGTATAATGGGCTTCCTGAGACAATTCTCTTACCAAAAAAAATAGGATTTTTATCTTATTATTACTCTGTCTCTATAGTCTCTCTCTCTCTCTCTCTCTCTCTCTCTCTCTCTCTCTTTCTCTCTCTCTCTCTCTCTCTCTCTCTCTCTGGTGTAGGCATGCATATGACATAATGCTCAAGTGGAAGTTCTGGGGATAAAACCAGATCTTCCAGTTTGCCACATAGCAAGTGTTTTTAACCAATGCTCCATCTCTCTTCTTAAGTAAGGGTTTTGTTTGCTCATGCTTGATACTGTGTTGTGGCGTATCCAACAGAAAAGACTGCTGGGACATGGGTTTAAGCCAATAGAAAGTCTTTATTAGTCAGGGTGAGCTTGTTCGTGTTTGTTCGTTCGTTTGTTTGTTTTTTGAGACAGGGTTTCTCTGTACAGCGTAGCTGTTCTGGAACTCACTCTGTAGACCAGACTGGTCTCAAACTCAGAGATCTGCCTGCTTTTGCCTCCAGAGTGCTGGGATTAAAGGCATGTGCCACCATTGCCCTGCTTGCTGGGTGAGCTTTTAAGCACAAAAGAACATGTCCCAGGTTGACATATTTCAGTTACCAAGAACAGTTAGCCAGAAGCAGAGAACTACAGAAGCTAAAAAGCAAGGTTAGTACATGTAGGGGCTTTCCTAGGACTATGGACTTTGATGGATAGGGCAGTTGCTTTAGTTTTGTCCAGTGGTGCTCTCCACATGCTGAGCTCTATGGCCTGAATGATTTCCATCATGAGTCAGTTGTGTTAAGGTCCGGGGCTGTTACAGTTTTGAAGGTTTTGGGTTTTTTTGTTTTTGTTTTTGTTTTTTTTAGATATATTTATTTTATGTATGTGAGTACACTGCAGTTGTCTTCAGACACACACACTAGAAGAGTGCATCGGATCTCATTACAGATGGTAATGAGCCACCATGTGGTTGCTGGGAATTGAACTCAGAACCTCTGGAAGGGCAGTCAGTGCTCTTAACCTCTGAGCCATCTCTCCAGCCCAGTTTGGAAGGTTTTAGAGTAAGATCTTAGAGTCTCACTGTGTGGATCTTCATCACGAGCCAGGGAATAAAAAGACAGAAAGAGTCTGTAATCCCACAATCCTCTTCAGGAGTATGCCCCACAATGACCTCCAATGACTGCCAGTGCCTAAGGCCCACCTACTAAAGGTTCCTAGTGGTTCCCAATAGCATCACCATGAGATAGCATCACCACGGGGCCAAGTCTTTAACACAGAGATAATTTATCCATATTCAGACGATGGTACCCTCCTTCCCCCAGCCTTTCCCTAGTCTTCTTGCCAACTTCAGCCTAACTCCCATGCAGTTCTCTCCCTGCCCCCAACTGTATTCACTTTTCTAGACCTTTGCTCAGAGTCTGCCCCACACCTCTCCAAGTGGCATGAAAATCCAGTGACATGGAAAGCTGATTCTGATTGGGGCTGTAGCTTAGTTAGTTGAATGTTCGCTTGGCAGGCAGGCAGGAGGCCCTCAGTTTGACCAACCAGACTTGGTGGCACACAGTCTTACCACTTAAGAGGGGAGGCAGGAAGATCATGAGTTCAAGACCCTCCTCAGCTACACAGTAAGTTCAAGGCTGGTCTAGAATACAGGAGACCCTGTCAAAGTGGGGGTTGGTTCAAGGAGTCTGGTTAGGAGCACTTGCTGTATGTTTTAGTTTGGTTTCTGTTGCTGTGCTAAAAACAAAGAAACAAACAACCCTGACAAAAAGCAACTAGGGGGAGAAAGAGTTATTTCAACAGTTATAGCCCTTGGTCCATCATGGTGGGAAAGCCAAGCAAGAACTTCAAACACATTGCCACATTCTCACCCACTCGCTGGTTTTCTCCTCTCTTCTGCTACCCAGGACTTTCTGCCTAGGGAGCAGTGCTGACCTAAGGAGCTGGGTGTTCCTACAGCAGCTAGCAACCAAGAAACACCCCCCCACACACACACACGCGCACACACACACACACACACACACACATACACACACACACATACACACTCACACAAACACACCCACACATGCACACAGACACATATACACACATACATACACACCCACACATACACACCCACACAAACACACCCACACATACACACAGACACACACACACACACATACACACCCACACATACATGCACACACACACACACATACACACACACACACACACACAAACACATCCATACATACACACAGACACACACATATACATAATACACATACACACACATACACACACATACACACACACATACACACACACATACACACACATATACACATACACACACACACAGACACACACACAGACACACACATACACACAGACACACATACACAAAATGTGCCCACGGGCCAACTAGAAAATTCCTCTATTTAAAAATCTTATTTTTATGAACACTGGTGTTTTGCCTGCACAAAGTTTATGTGAAGATATCAGATCCCCTGGAGTTCCAGGACAGCCAGGGCTACACAGAGAACCCTGTCTTGAAAAACCAAAAAAAAAAAAAGACTCCTTTCCAAGGTGATTCTCCATTATGTCTGCTGGGGTTCAGGAATCGCCACTCAAACCACATTAACACATCCAGGACCACAAAAAGGACTCAGGAGTCTAATGGCAGTACTAATCTGCTCTCAGAGCAGGCTTTTTATAGGAAAAATCAGGTTCAGAAGTTTAAAGGGCACAGAGGGGAGCAGTTGGCTTCCTAGGCAAAGTATTCTCAGCTGACCTTTAAGCTATTGGTCCTGAGTAAGGTAAGGGGGAGATGAATGAGAACAGGGGAATTTCAGAACACTGAGATAAGAGAGCATGAGTATTATAATCATAACTTTTTGGCTTATTAGCATTTTTCAGTGTCAGCCACAAAAACCACAGTGAGCTTATATGTAGGTACAGGAAGGGCTGCCCAGTGGTCAGCTCTGACTCAAGCCCTTTTAGACATAACAGTTCATATTGACCTTTGACTTGAGGAGTCCTCTGTAAAGCTTTGTGGAATTCGTAAGATAAGCAAACTCATACAGAACACTTAGAACATACAGAACAAAACAGGCTATATGTCTGCATGTCCTTGAGCCAAGTCACTTCTCTGTGTCAATGACTGTCAGGCCTGTTACAGCAACAACATGAAGTAGCTGGCAGGCATGGAACAAAATAGTGACAGCTGTTCTGAGGAGAGTCAGAGCACAACAATGTCAACTTGACAGTTAAAACTAACCAGTAGAAGCTGGGCTTGGTGGCACACGCCTTTAATCCCAGCTCCCAGGAGGCAGAAACAGGTGGAACTCTGTGAGTTCGAGGCCAGCAGCCTTGTCTACAGAGTGGGTCCAGGACAGTCAGGGTTACACAGAGATGTCTTGAACTGCACTCCCCACCCCAAAGAAGAAGAGGAGGAGGAGGAGGAATAAAAAGAGGAAGAGGAGGAAGAGGAAGGAAGAGGAGGAGGAGGAGGAGGAGGAGGAGGAGGAGGAGGAGGAGGAGGAGGAGGAGGAGGAGAAGAGTAACAAAAGTATTACCAGAAACTTGTTTTGAGGCAGGGTTTCATCCCAGGCTAGCCTCAAACTTCCTCTGTAGTCATGGCTGACAATGAACTCTTGATATTTCGGCCTCTCCCTTTCAAGCACCGGGGCACATAGCACCACACCCTACTCTCTTGCTTGGACTCTGGGCCCACGGTATGGAGAATTAAACATTCTGATTGATGGTTGTTTGAAACAGCAAAATACCTCAGTCCGGTTGGCAGTTAGTGGCTAATAAACAGGTTCAAAATGCTGATGCTTCACGGGCTAATGCTCTGGGCTTGAGGACTGGCAGGAAAATGACCACATTACTGTAGTCACTTCCCAAATGATAAGATTTAATGAGCCAAGGATATTTAATTATTTCCAAAAGCGTACCTTCTGGTTTGGGTTGCAGACATTGTCAGCATCAAATCTTCTGGAAAAAATTAGACACAGGTACAAATGGCCCTGGGCTCAGCATACACTCCAGTCATTTCAGCCGCACATTGACTTCGCTCGTTGTCGAGGTAGTAACTGACAGCCTTGCCCTGGTAGGTAAGCACTCTGCCTCCCTGGCTCCTCACATCAATTTTCATTTTTAATTAAAAATTAACCATTTTATTTAGTTGTATTTACTGTGCATGGGTGCTTTGCCTGTCTATACACCACATGTGAGCTATGTCCTCAGAGGCTAGAAGAGGGTGGTGCATCCTTTAATTACAGTTACGGAGGTTGGTGAGCCACCATGGGGATGCCAGAACTCACACCGGAGCCCTCTGGAAGAGCAGCCAGTGTTCTTAACCACTGAGCCATCTCTCCAGCCTCCCATATTTCTTGAGAATTATTAGGTGTGAGCTAGGTGTGGTGGTGCACATCTTTAATTCCAGCACTTGGGAGGCAGAGGCAGTAGAATCTCTGGGAGTTTGAGGTTAGCCTGGTCAGGGTAAATTCCTGGTCAGACAGAGTGAGACCTTGTCTAAAAACGAAAGTGTAACACTGAACACCTAGACCGGTGAGGTGGGTCAGCAGGTAAACTACTTGCCCTGGCTAACCTACAACTAGCTATGTATGTAGACCAGGCTAGCCTTGAACTGTGGTAGTCAAAACTTTGCCTCCAGAGTGCTAGGATTACAAAGGAGTGCTATCACACCCTGTTGTAAGGTTTCTTTTAAGTAGAAAGACTGAGAGGCTAGCACTAGGACTCAGTGGTAGAACACTGACTAGTGTGAGGGACACACACACACATACAGAGAGAGAGAGAGAGAGAGAGAGAGAGAGAGAGAGAGAGAGAGAGAGAGAGAGAGAAAGGACAGAGATACAGAGAGACAGACCAGACTGGCCTGGAGAGAGCCACCTGCCTCTGCCTCCCCAGTGCTGAGATTAGAGGCGTGCGCCACCACACCTGGCTGGGAGAGCTAAGTATAGCCACTGTCTACCCAGTTCCAGATACTATTTTAAGTGTTGTTAGCTCATAATTCTCACAACTCAATGAAGCAAGTGTTATTGCTTGAAGAAGCAGCTTAAGCAGTTTGCCCTAGCTCATGCCTAAGATTCTGAGCTCATGGAAACACAAACAAGGGCAGTCCAAGTGGAGCGCGGCTGAGCCTGCAGCCCCTTCTACCTTTCGCGTAACAGTGGAGGACCGCAGCACTGGTAAGGAAGTTTCAAAATAGAGAGTGGTCACAAGTGTCCCTGCAAAGGACAAGTCACTGAGAATGTGTGTCCTCACCAGAGGAGGAACCTGGGAGAGGCCTTCAGAACCCTGACTGCACAAACCCATGTGTGTGCAATTACACACTGTGCTGGGTCTAGCACATACCCAGCTGTCTGACAAGGTCAATCAAGCATGACAAGAAACAAGTTGGTTGAGTGCATCAGCCACCAACCTTCTCCGTCTTCATCACAGGTCCATTAAACCCATTCAACCTGCCATTCAGGTGACTGGAGAAGAGCATGTGCCTAAGCCTGACTGTTGGCAGGCAAGTCTTCACTAAAGGTCAGGGTAATGATGATAGCTCTGGTTCACCTAGCAGGGGCCAGAGAGAGCTGGGGGAAGGGATTCTACAATCAAGGGACTTCGCGTGGGCCTCTGGTAGCCCTGGGAGCTCCACTAACCATTGGTTAGGCTCACAGGGCGTAGAGCCCCCAAGCTCATCTTTGGACCATGAAGTTGCTCATTTGTGTCAGTGGCTCAACTGGCCTGGCATGAATTCTGCCTCTGCTCAGTGACCTTAGTGTAGATTCCCTTGCCTGTGTGGGACTGTTTAGGTGTTGTTTCTGGCCAGTGTAACGTCTATATGATGCCTCTGCCCTACATTTCATTGTGAGAGCCTTCCCCATCTGCTTCCTCAAGGCCACTTGTCATTTTAGTAACAAATTAGTTTATGTTTTTAGCATTTTATTTTGTCTGTGTGTGCATATGTTGTGGGGCAGTGGACCGTGCCAGGAAACTTGGTAAGGTTGAGTGGGTTCAGAAACCCCGGACCCTCAAACCTGAGGACAGTAGGCATTTCACCTGCTCCCTGTCACGTGACCAAGGCGCCCCATGGAGAGGACCATGATGATGTAGGGGCAGCGCCCCAAAGCCCCTACACATGCAGGAGAGGCCTCCCTGACATCTCAGACCAAGCCAATAGAAAACATGAAAGGCGTATGACAGAAGGAGAGGACCAACTCTCAAGTTCTCCTTTAACCCCCACAAGTGTGTCTTGGCACATGTGTACCCCTGTATGTACATACATGCACACATACATACAAATGTAAAGGAAAATGGTAGAACTGAAACATGAGAAGCATAAAAAAAAGGGTCCTACAAATTGTTTCCTGCTGGGACTGGAGAAACGGTGCGTTCTGTGAGTAGGTGCACACACGCAAGCATGGGGTCCTGAGTTCAGATCCCGGCACCTATGGCAACTTTATGTTTAAAACAAAGTGGGGAATGCCTCTATAGGCCTATAACCTCAGTAGTGCTGGACATGGACAGAAGGCTTGTGGGAGCTTACTGGTCTCCATTCTAAGTGCAGTTTTAGTGAGAGACGCTGTCTCAGAGGAAGGAATTAGGCAGAGAGAGGAGGACCCCTTACACCCCCCTCTGGCGTCTGTGCATACAGACATAAGCCTCTGTACATATGAGTATATAGCATACACACACTCACACAAAACCCATAGAGGGAAATATTTATTGCACAAAATTTTTCCAAGTGAAATTTTTATGTTGTTGCTGATTTGTCAGGCAGTGGTGGCGCACGCCTTTGATCCCAGCACTCGGGAGGCAGAGGCAGGTGGATCTATGTGAGTTTGAGGCCAGCCTGGTCTACAGAGAGAATTCTGAGACAGCCAGGGCTACACGGAGAAACCATGTCTCACCCCACTCCCAAATACTGTTCCATGAATTTTACATGGGATAGGAGCAATCGCATATTTGGAAAGGGTTCTACTACGTTGTATTTATTTATTTCTACTTATTTTATATGTGCATGTGTGTGTGTGTTCATATGTATGTGCACATGTACCATGTATGGAGACCAGAGGTCAGTGTCAGGTCTTTCTCATTCTCCATATTATCGTCATGTGCTTACAGTGTGTACCTGCAGGGTGTCTGTGATTGTGGGGAGGTGCACGTGTATGTGTGCACATTCACTTGGAAGCCAGGGTTCAGCCAATCAATCTCAGTCCTGTCTTTTGGGACAGGGCCTCTCCCTGAATCTGGAACCCATCAGCTCAGCTACATTTCTTGGCTCCGAACTCCGGGGATCCGTGGGCTGGAGAGTTGGCTCAGTGGTTAAGGGCACTTGTTCTTGAGAAAGATCCAGGTTCAATTTCCAGCATCCATGTGGAGGCTTACCACCTCCTCTGGCACCAAGCACACAAAATGGTGTGCAGACACAGACACAGACACAGACACAGACACAGACACAGACACAGACACATAAAATAATAGAAATAAATCTAAAACAAGAAAAGCTTCAAGCCGGGCAGTGGTGGCACACGCCTTTAATCCCAGCACTTGGGAGGCAGAGGCAGGCAGATTTCTGAGTTCGAGGCCAGCCTGATCTACAGAGTGAGTTCCAGGACAGCCAGGGCTATACAGAGAAACCCTGTCTAGAAAAACCAAAAAAAAAAAAAAAAAAAAAAAGAAAGAAAGAAAGAAAGAAAGAAAGAAAGAAAGAAAGAAAGAAAGAAAGAAAGAAAGAAAAGCTTCAGAGGGTCCACTTTTCTTCGTCTCTCCGGAGTTAGGATTACCACTAAGCCACCATATGAAGTTTGTTTTCTTTCATGTGTGTGGAGAAGAAAGCTTTATTTAATCTCAGGCATGGGGAAATAGGGTATAGACTGTTTCAAAGGAGAGTAGTCTACATTTTCCAAGGGAAAAGTCTCAGGAGGTTTTATACAGGGATGGGTGAGGACTCCCATCCGTGTAATTGCTAGGGATAGAACTCAGATCCTCATACTAGTAACAACAAGCACTTTACAGATTATATTATATTTTAATATTGCTCTTCTCTTTATGGTAATAATTATTGTTAAGAATTTTTTAAGGGTTAAGCTGGCTAAATGTTAGTTTAAAATTTTGTATATTTAATTTTTTTTAAAAATATTCTTTTAGTTTTGTTTTGTTTTTTGTTTTGACAGGGTTTCTTTTTGTGTAGCCCTGGCTGTCCTGGAACTCATTCTGTAGACCAGGCTGGCCTCAAATTCGCAGAGAGCTTTCAGTTTCTGCCTCCTGAGTGCTGGGATTAAAGGAGTATGCCATCACCGCCCTGCTCATTTTTATTATTTTTAATAATGTGTGTGTGTACATGAGTGCAGGTATCCCCAGGGGCCTTCAGGGTTGGATCTCCTGAGCTGGAGTTACAGGCTACTGTGAGGCCCCTAACATGGGTGCTGGGAATTGAACCTGGGTCCTCTAGAAGAGCAGTAAGTGCTCTTCACTGCTGAGCCATCTCTCCAGCCCACTGTACACACAACAGGTAGTTTCCATTGCTATTTTCTGCCTTAAAAATATTAGTTGTTTCAAAGAACAATAATACATTGATAAGATTTAAAAATCACACCCTGTCAGACACAGTGGTTTATGCCTGTACTCCTATCACGAGGAAAATGAAGCAGGAGGTTCACTGTGAGTTCCAGGCCAGCCTGGGCACATAGTGAATTCTAAGCCAGCCTGGGCTACAGAATAAGGCCCAGGTCTCAAAAAAAATCAGAATGTATTAATAAGAATGGTAGGAAATCTCTCCCCAGCTTCTGTTCTCTTGCTGCCCAGTCTCAGCCTCACAACCAGTACATATAGACAGCCATTCCTAGAATTTTCTTTAGTTCTTTTTTTTTTTTTTTTTTTTTTTTTTTGGTTTTTCAAGACAGGGTTTCTCTGTGTAGCTCTGGATGTCCTGGAACTCACTCTGTAGACCAGGCTGGCCTCAAACTAAGAAATCCGCCTGCCTCTGCCTCCCAAGTGCTGGGATTAAAGGCGTGCGCCACCACTGCCCGGCTTTTCTTTAGTTCTTTAGGGCATTTTTAAGACAAGATGTCCTGCCTGCTAACAGATTCTCTGTGTTCACATCCTAGTTTCTGGGTGATTATTGCCTCTTCAGCACCATGGGAAGCGATCCTTCACGTGAGTACCACAAAGGCCAGGTTTTTCAGCTGGGCCTGGAATCTTTGTAGCCCCAGGTACTCAGGAGGCTGTGACAGGAGTACCTAGTTCATGGACAGACTAAACAAGATTTCTGGCCAGTAGAACTCAGTCTGGTGCAGTGGTTCTCCACAGGGGCAATCGTAGCCCCCAGAAGATGTTTCATGATGTCTAAAAACGTCTTGAGTTACTACATTTGGGGAGGGAATATATCCTGCTCTGTTCCTGACACCTCCTGGTTAGGAGCCAAAGATTCTGTACATTGGACATCGTGCAGGGCTACTCCCACATGGAAGTGTCTGGCCTTAAATATTGATAATGCCAGAGTTGAGAAACCTGGTTTAGTAAAAAGGAGAGAAGTTCAAATGTTGAGACTTAGAGGTATTATGGCCTCTGAAGAGTGGGATCCTGGGGTGTGTGTGTGTGTGTGTGTGTGATTCTTAGTCTTAGTGACAAGTGCCTTTACCTGCTGAGCCATCTTGACAGTCATAGTTTTTTGTTTGTTTTTCAAACAAGGTCTTACATTATTATTCAGGGTGATGAGGAATTCACTATGTAGTCTAGCCTAGTCTCAAAATCTGGGCTATCTTCCTGCTTTATCCTCCCAAACTCTGGGATTTACATGTGTAAGCCAACATGTCTGGCTGTACAAGAAATTTTTAAGGTATTAAAGCTACTTCATATATCATTATGAAGGTGTATGATCATTGTACATTTTTCTGAACCTATAAAATATACTTCAAAAGTGGACCCTGAGTGGGTCGTGGAGGTCCTGATCTGTAATCTCAGCTATCTAGGGATCTGAGACAGGAGGATCAAAAATTCAAAACCAGACTTGACAATTTAGTAGGACTCTGTATTTAAAAATACAGAAGGAAGCTGGGAGTGGTGGTGCATGCCTTTATGTCCCGCACTCAAGAGGCAAAGACAAGCAAATCTCTGTGAGCTCAAGGCTAGTCTGGTCTACATATCAAGTTCTAGGCCTGCCAGCTACATAGTAAGACCCTGTTACAAAACAAGCGAAGAAAAGGGAAAAAGAGGGCGTGGGATACAGCTCAGTGATTTTTTTTTTTTTTGATATTTATTTTATTTACATTTCAAATGTTTTTCCCTTTGGAAACCCCTATCCCATCCCCCCTCCTCCTGCCTCTATGAAGGTGCTCCCTCACCCACCCACCCACTCCCATCTTCCCTTCCTAGCATTCCCTTATACTGGGGCATTGCACACCCTGAGGCCCAAGGGCCTTTCCTCCCACTGATGACCAACAAGGCCCTCCTCTGTCACATATGTGGCCAGCACCATGGGTCCCTCCATTGTATTCTTTGGTTGGTGGTCCAGTCTCCGGGAGCTCTGGGGGGTCAGGCCAGTTGACACTGTTACTCCCCTCCATGGGGCTGCAAACCCCCTCAGCTCCTTCAGTCCCTTCTCCAACTCCTCCATCTGGGACCTCACTCTCAGTCCAACAGCTCAGTGATCTTATGCTTGCTTGGCATGGATGAAACCCTAAGTTCAATCCCCAGTACCAGAAGTGCACACAAAAGGATACCCTGGATGAGTTGCAGGCACTTCAAGGGTAGAGGGAGTACTTAGCATGTACAATGGCATGTGCGATTAGCATGTGCATGGAGTCAACCTCCAGGATCAAAAAGAAGAACAAAACTCAAGCTAAGTGTGAATCCTGGGGCCTGGGTGAAATGACTTTGTATGTAAAGGTGTTTGTTGCCAAGTCTGAGTTTGATCCCTGGGACCTAGAAGTTGTTTTCTAACCTCTACAAATCACCATGGCACGTATATTCTCAAACAATACACTAAATAAATGACTAGCATGGCAGGGGACAAGACAACAGGCAGGTATGGCTCTCGAGCTGAGAGCTTACACTTGAACCACAAGCAAGAGACAGAGACACCTAAATGGGAATGCCATGGGCTTTTGAAACCTTGGTGCCTGAGCCCAGTGATACATATACTTTCTCAAAAAAGGCCACACCCCTAATGCTTCCCCATCGCTTCCACCAACTAAGAAGCAAGCATTCAAACATAGAAGCCCATGGGGTCCATTCTCATTCAAACCACCACACAGAGGGACAGGGCCAAAGTGCAGGTCGCTTGGCTGGCATGAATAAGGCTCTCTGGGGGATCACAGATACAACTAGTATTTGGTCACAATAGTTTACACACAATTTTAGACCACATTAAAGACTCACCAAGGGCCAACAAGTTGGCTTAGTAGCTACAGATGCTTGCCACTCAAGCCTGGTGACCTGAGTTCAAGCCCCAAAACTCACATTAGGTCCAAGGGAAAACTAACTCCACAAAGTTTGGATGTGGCTTCCAAATGAACACGTGCCCACCAATTCAAGATAAAAGTTTTGAAAAGCCACAAAGACAAAATTAGGCTCTGTTTGTCTGCGGTTTCTGCTTTCACTGGATTTCCTATCTAATTCTGTTACCAGTTCCCTGACGTCATTCTTGAGTCATACTCAATAAACAGGGTGGGATCACTGCCGAGAAAGGCGGAAGAATGCAGCCCGTTCACCTGCGTAGGACTAAGATGTTTTGCAACTAGACTCCCTCGGGGAGACATGGAGGCTGACTAAACGATGACTTTATGCCCAACCACCTCTCCAAAGCAGGATGACAGCAACTCTGAGAGCTGGGAGCTGCAAGCAGACCAGCCTGGTGTGTTGTTGTAACTATGGAGGGCAACCTGGGTTGGCAAGGGGTGCAAGGCTGTGGACAAACAACTTGTACCATTGACTCAGCTCCCTGTGGTGGTCACAAGCCTAAAGGGTAACCAGCCTTGACTTGTTCCTTGTCTTTGAAGGATAACCAAGCTTCTCCGGTCATACTGAAACACCCAGGCGGCTCCTGTAAGGAATGTCAGTTCTGGATATTAAAGATGAGAGACCAGGGTTATCTAACCAATGTATAAATCTTCTGTTCATTTTTAAAATTACTTAACTTATTTATTTAGTTTTTCTTCTCCTCCTCCTCCTCCTCCTCTTCCTTGTCCTCCTCCGCTTCCTCCTCCTCCTCCTCCTCCTCCTCCTCCTCCTCCTCCTCCTCCTCCTCCTCCTCCTCCTCCTCCTCCTTATCCTTTTTCTCTTCCTTCTCCTTCTCCTTCAAGACAGGGTTTCTCTTTATAGCCCTGGCTATCCTGGAACTTGCTTTGTAGACAAGGCTGGTCTCGAGCTCAGAGATCTACCTGCCTCTGCCACCCAAGTGCTGGGATTATTAAGGTATGCTCCCCCACTTACAGACTTTGTTTGTTTTTAAAGATTTATTTATTTATGAGTATACTGTAGCTGTCTTCAGACACTCCGGAAGAGGGCATTGGATCCCATTACAGATGGTTGTGAGCCATCATGTGGGTGCTGGGAATTGAACTCAGGACATCTGGAAGAGCAGTCAGTGCTCTTAACCGCTAAGCCATCCCTCCACCCCACTTTGTTTTTAAAGACTGAATGAATATAAGAGTGTGTGTGTGTGTGTGTGTGTGTGTGTGTGTGTGTGTGTGTCCCACAGAGGCTGGAAGAGGTGTTAGATCCTTGGAACTGGAGTTACAGATGGTTGTGAGCTGCCATGTGGTTGCTGAAATTGAACTGCAATCTTCTGGAAGAGCACAGCTCTTAACTGCTGCAACCCCAGGCGGTTTTAGTTTCTTAGACAAGGTCTCACTCTATAGCTCTGGTTGTTGTAGAACTCACTATATAGACCAGGCTGTCCTTGAACTCACAATCAGACTGCCTCTGCCTCCAGAGTGTTGGGATTAAAGACATCCAAGCCACCAGAGCTAGCCAATGTAAATAACTCAGCATGTTTGAAAAAGTTAGATTTATAAATTTAGGCAGGGCAGCATATAACAACTGAAGTTCCTGCAATTTAGAAGATGAGGACTTTGGAATCAGGAGTTCAAGGTCATCCTCCTGGGCTATATGAGATTTTTGTCTCAAAAGTAAATAAACCAATCAAGGTTGCACATGCCTTTAATCCCAGCACTTGGAAGGCAGAGGCAGCAAGATCTCCAGGTTTGAGGCCACCCTGGTCTACATAGTGAGTTCCAGGGCTACACAGAAAAACTCTGTCTCAAAAAGCTATAATTAATTAATTAATTAATAATTAAATGAACTAATAAATGATCATTGAAAGAGGTGCTGGAGAGTTGCCTCCACAATGAAGGCCCTGGCAGAGGACCTGAGTTCACTTCCGGGCACTCACATCAGGCAGGCCGCCACCACATATGACCCAGGGTGGGATCTGACACCTCTGGTCTCCAAGGGCACTGGCCCGCATATACACAGGAGTTAAAAATAAAGGTTTTGTTGGTTTGTCTGTTTGTTTTCAAGAAAGAAAGGAAAAGAATAGAATGTTTTAGAAGACAGCATTGTATGACCTTGGGGTACTGTGGACTTCATCTAGGCTCTAAACATGGCAGGCAAGAGCCTATGACTTAGTTCCACTCTCCAGTCTCCATTTCAAACTTATCAATATAAAACTGAGTTACCTATGACAATCAGAGAAGTAGCCTTTTTAAAATTATTTTTAACGTAAGCCAGAGATTTTAGTCCTTGTGAGTCTTATCAATATAAAACTTAGATATCTAAATATCAAAGTAGCCAGTTTTGTTTTGCTTTGTTTTAAATGGGCCACAGGCATCTTAGTCCTTGCATGTCTGAGGCAGGAAATTGCCAGGACCTCAGGATGTCAGAAGAAGGTTTAGGGTTCTCTGGAACTGGAGTTTACAGATGATCAGCCACGTGCAAGGTGGGAACCAAAATCTAGGTTCTCTGCCAGAACAGTAAATGCTCTTAACTGCTGAGCTGTCTCTTCTGCCCGTTTATTTAATTATGTAGTTATTGAGACAGGTCTTTATTATGTTAACTGGCCTCAAGCTCAAAATGCTCCTGCCTCAGCTTCTGAGTGCTACCTATATCAATGACTGTTTTTAAGAGAGTATGAACTCCCAAATTCCATTTCCTTATTCAAGTAAATTAATAAAATGGGGCTCTGCTCTATGCGCCTGTGCTGAGGGAATGAATAACTCAATGGGTCTGACTTTATTAGCGGGAGCAATCTTCAGATGGCTTCTGTTCCCAGAGGATGTTGGAGGCAGCAGCCCTTCGGTGAGGTCACAGAAGCATCCTGGGGTGCTGGGAGCGCCCTTAATTAGCACACCTGAGAGCTAGGTCACTCTGTGTTGACAGGCTGCAGCCAGGCCTCTAGGCTCCTCTTCAGGAGCTGGCCCAAGTGTGGAAAAACACTAGGGCTTCCCTTTTCTCCTGAACACGGTGGGGAGCGGTGAGAATTTGCTAGAACTCTCCTGAACACTAATGGAAAACAAACGTGGGAAACTCCACACAGCAGAGCCCAGCATGCGATCCAGCTTCCTCTGCCCCTCCCAGGAAGTAGTAGGCCTTCACAATAGAGGCTGAGCTGTGCTATGGGTGGCCTGCGGTCGGGGTGAGGTAGGGGGCCATGCGAGTGTATCCCCAAGAACACACAGAGCCTTGAAAAGACCTACGGCGCTTATCCATCTCTTCCGGCACCTAAGTATCCTCCAGTATCCCCCTTCTCCAGAATCAGAGACAGTTTTTCCTTCTTAGTGTTTTATGCGAACGGGATTCTGTGGGAAAGAGAGCATAGTGTAAGGGGCCAGGCCTCGAATCCATCTTCCTGATGCTCGGCTGCATTCAGGCCATAATGCTTCTGCCTTATACTTTTTCAAATGCTTTGTAAAACTGGGTGGGGTGGATCTGTAATCCCAACTGCTAGAGAGTTTGTGGCTTGAGGGTGATAAACTCAAGGCCATTTTGAGTTTGAGTGAGTTCAAGGCCAACCTGGGCTGCTTAGTGTCAGTGTCTATTTCATATGGAAGAAAGTTTGAAGGTATAGCTTAGTGGTAGAGAACATTTTTTTCTAGTATGAACAAGACCCTGGGTTCAATCACCATATCACCACCACAAAACACACACACACACATACACAATTTTGTGAGACAGAGTTCCACTATGTAGCCCTGGCTGGCCTGGTACTGCCTAGGTAGTAGGATCCAACTGCCTCTGCCTCTTGAGTGCTGGAATCAAAGGCAGTTGCTGTCCCAACTGGTCACATAATTTGTTATTCTTAATGATGTGTGGATGGGTGTGTCTGTGTGTGTGTGTGCACGTGGGTATGTACAGATGACCAAGGTGACAGATCCCCTGGAGTAGGGGTTTCAAGCTGTCATGAGCCAACCAGATGTGGGTGCTGGGAACTAAACTCAAGCCCTCTGGGAGAGCACCCAGTGCTCCAGTCCACAATTTGTAGTTAATGTGTTTGGAACTCAGTAGATGAGGCTGACTTGGGACTCACCGAGATGTGCCTGTCTCAGCCTCCGATGCCCACATCCTCTGCCTGGTTCAGGGACTGTTTTGAAGTGTCTTAAATTTGTCACGTGGTAATTTTTGTGAAGTTTTAAAGATTATATCTCCTACAGCCCAGGCTAGGCTGAAACTCATTTTTGTTGAGGATGACCTCCAATTCTTCTTTCTGAGGCAAGCTCTCATGTGTCCCGGGACTGAATTAGCTATGTAGCCAAGGATAGCCTTGGATTTCTAATCCTCCTGACAGTACCTCCCGAATACTGAAATGAAAAGTGTACACACAGCAGAAATGCCTAGGTTGCTTCTCCCCACGACCCTTTCTTGGGACGACACCCTATTTTTCTACTTGCACAGAGAGAACCTTTAATAGGTAATTTGAATTATGAGTCAGTTTTCTTCCTGGTTCTCCAAGCTGTCTGGATGCAGCATCCATATTGGATACACGATTGTATTCTGTACAACGAGTACAGCTCTTGGCACACCGTGCTAGGGGCTTTAATAACTTTTAGGAGAAATAAGTAAACCGAACTAAGTCATTTTATTCAAAGTTTGACAGTCTTATCTCCCCCCCCCCCATGAAAGTTACTTTTACACTCTTGGATTTTCTGTTCCTTTGGTTTTGCTTGCATTTGTGGAACCGGAGATCAGTCCCGGGCCTCACAGTGCTGTCTGCTAGGCCCCTACGGGGAGCCCTAAATTCTTAACAATAACCTTAACTCTGTTGTAATTCTAGTCCTAAAATTCTGGAACTTTGCCATTATGCAAGCATTCCCACTGGGTGACTCTTCTCTAGGGGGCAGAAAGTAGGTTTTAACCTGTGGTTTTGGACCCCATTAAAAAAAAAAAAAAGAACAAAAAACCTGTTGAAATATATCTAGCCATGAAAGAAAAGGAAGGGTTTTAACCGGGTGGTGGTGGGGCACGCCGTTAAGCCCAGCACTAGCAGGCAGAGGCAGGTGGATCTCTGAGTTTGTGGTTCAGTTTCCAATACCACATCAGGTGCAATTGCCTGTAACTCCAGCTCCAGGGCCCCTGGCTCTGCAGGCACTGAATTCATGCATACATGTCCACATACAGACCTCTACATATAACTAAAAAATAATAATAAAAATAAATCTAAGAAAGCACCTTCCGGGCTCTAATCTTTCAGATTTCAACCTGTGAGACCTTCCTTTGGATTCTTCAGAATGTGGCAATTTTCTAAAGCTATGAATTAGTTTAGCTGCTGATAACGTATTATACATTTCACAAAGCTAGAAAAAAGAGTTTGGACATAGCTATCATCAAGGAGTGATAAATGCCTGAGGATATAGATATTTTAATTAAAATATTTGACAAATGTGAAGAAAAGGAAGAGGAAGAGGAGGAGGAGGAGGAGGAGGGGGAGGAGGGGGAGAAGAGGCAGTGGGCGGGGGCTGGTTTTGCAGGTGCAGGCGCTCACAGGCAAGCCGGAGAAACCCAGCGGGATTCCTAGACCCCGCGTGGTGCAAGGAAAACTCCAGCTCCTGCACATTGTCCTCTGACCCCACACCCATGCTGTGGTGTATGTGAGCATGCACACACACACAGATACATACACAATAAGTGTTAAAAAAAATGCTACATAACACACACATTTGTACACCGGGCAGTGGTGGCGCACGCCTTTAATCCCAGCACTCAGGAGGCAGAGGCAGGCAGATTTCTGAGTTCGAGGCCAGCCTGGTCTACAGAGTGAGTTCCAGGACAGCCAGGGCTACACAGAGAAACCCTGTCTCGAAAAACCAAACACACACACACACACACACACACACACACACACACACACACACACACATACACGTATCATTGGGTACTCCATAAATCTGTGTATTATTGGGTACTCCATTAATCTGTATGATTTTTATGAATCAGTTAAGTACAATTAAATTTATTTTAGTTTTTGTTTTTGAGACAAATTCCTACTATGTACCCATGTAGCCTTGACTGGCCTGGAACTTTCTGTGTAAACCAGCTAGCCTCAAACTCAGAGACTCACCAGCCTCTGCCTCCCAAGCACTGAGATTAAAGGTGTGTGTCACAATGCCTAATCTATTTAGATCTATTTTTCAAAGACATGTAAGTTGTGTGTGAGTGTTCTCTTGATATCCCAGCTCTGGTGAGGGAGAGGCAGGAGGAACCAGGCTTCAAGGGTAGCCTAGGCTCCATTTGACCCTGTCTTAAAAAAATAAAACCCTGAGGTTGAGGAGACAATTTGGCTGGTAAAATGCCTACCATGAGGGCAGGGGATCTGCAGGCACGTGCCTGTGAATAAAGCCGGGTGTGGGGGCACAGATCTGAGTCCCCAGCAGCAGGGTGGAGATAGCAGGGTCCCTGGGGCTTGGGAGCCAGGCAGTCCAGCCAATGGTGAGCTCCAAGTTCAGTGAGAGAGCCTGTCTAGTAGAGATAAGGTGGAAAAGTGGGGGGCTTGGAGAGATGGCAAAGCAGTGAAGAACACTTGTTGCTCTTGTAGAGGACCTGGGTTTGAGTCTCAGTATCCACTTGGTGGCTTACAACTCTGTAACCCCCAGCATTCAGGTGGTACACATTCATACATATAAAATAAATAAATCTAAAAATATATTTGAAAAGTAAAGCAGTTGGGGATGGTGCCCAATGTCAACCTCTGACCTCCATGCCCACGCATACACATGTTTACCTACATACATGTGCACTCTCACTCATGTGCCCCTCACATGCACACACCTATAAACATATATCTGTACATGAACATGTACAACATAACACACTAAAGTAAAAATAAAAAAACCTAACCCCCACCAAAAAAAAAAAAAGAAAAAAGAAAAATCACATAACTGACACATTGTGTTGCTTTCAATACTGAGGATCAAATCCAGGGTCTTATGTATCCTAAGCGTGGTCTGCTACTGTTCTATAACTTCAGACCCCCAAATCAGTGTATATTGTTCTCTTGCATAGAAATTAAATTCGGTGGCTTTCTGGGATGTTTCAGGGCAAAGCTGCAACTCTGAACTGGACAGCGAAGGCCCCAAATAGGTCTATGATCTCTTCCACTACAACCAACAAAAATACGCCTGACCCTACGTTCAGAACTCCCTGGCTGTTTATATATTGCATCTCTTTGCTTCTGTCCCATGTCCAGCAGGCACAGTGTCCTTCAAGATCCAGTGGAGTACTGTCTGGCTGTCTGGCATGTTCTGACATCCGAGTTCACTGTGGACAGACAGCCTTCAGTATGCTCTTAGAACACCGTGCCTACATGGAGATGCTAACCCCTGACTTGGTGCTTGCTTCTTTGCTAGACTTTAATTGCAGGAGTGTTTTACTGAAATCCATAACTCTAAATCTAGAACTAAATACTCTGAGAAGCATAGAAAAAAACTTTGGGCGTAGCAGTAGTGACACATGCCTTTTGTCCTACTTGGGGACAGAGGCAGGTGTATCTCTGAGTTTTAAGGCCAATCTGCTTTGTAGAATGACTTCCAGGACATCTAAAGCCACACAGAGAAACCTTGTCCTGAAAAACAAAGCAAACAAACAAAAAAGCTTGAATGAATGGTTTTAGTTTTTGCTTGGCTTGATTTCACCATGGTTCAGCACTGCTTTAGGTGCTTGGACCACAATAATGAACAATTCCAGTGTGGGTTGGGGTGTCAGTGATAGACTACTGAAGTGTTTGGTGCTCAGTCTCTAACACTTCGAAAAGAGGCCAAACAGAATACCAGACCAAAGTCTGGCTCTGAATAAATGAACAAATAAACACCACAGAAGTGAACTTGGAGAAAGAGGTGCTTCAGGATGGCAATGACTAGGATCCTCTCAGCTTAGCAGACAGAAGAGGAAATAAAATCTTTTCCTCTTGCTTTTATTCTTTCTTCGAGGCAGGGTTGCATATAGCCTGGGCTAGTTTTAGACTTACTTTGTAGGCAAGGCTGACCTTGAACTTCTGACTCCCCCAGCTTCTACCTGCGCTGTGCTGCCACCTTCCCCAAGCTGAGATTACAGCAACTGTGTTCAGTTTTAGGGGGTGCAGGAGATCAAACCCAGGTTTATCCTGCATGCTGGGCAAGCAATCTTGCAACTGAGCTGTGGCCCCAGACCCCTTATCTTGCTCTTCAATGAAAGACAGGTGAGCCAAATTTACAACAAAGCAGACTATTCTTTGGAAAATTAGAATTGGTCAAATTAGAAGCCCCTGGCTCCTGAAGTAGTGACTTTCCATCATGGTAACTACAAAGATCAGGTGATACCCAAGCCCTCCCAGGTGTGTCCTAGGAGACATGCCTCTGAGGGTGGGCGGCTGACCTGCCGGGCATCCGTACTATGAAGTCAGAATTCATGTCAAAATTTCATTCAGTTCAGAGTCCCTCCCCCGGCCATGCCTGTACAATGGCCGTCTTTACCTCCCCAACACCTCTGTTTCTGTGATTTGATGCACATCTCTGCTATTTTCCACTTCTTTCCCTTCCATCTATGGCCCCGCTTCTTATAAACATACCTAGAAGCTGCCCTCAGAGGCAGCTCACCTTGGGTTCTGGCCCAGCACTAACATATGGGCAGACTCTGGTTCCAGGGATGGTGAGGAAAGAGGAGACAGGTGAATGCGTCATCTTGGGATTGGAGTAACAGAATTTCTAGTGGTTGGGAATATCCTTTTGTCTCAAAACCATCAGTTGACTGGAAAAAATTAACATGGAATAAATGAATCTAGAACTGATTCATAATCCACTGCATCATGTAATTATGTAATTTTGTAGTTCTTGTGGCCACTGACAGGCAGTGTGACACAGGAAACCACCCAGGTGTTGGGTATTTGGATGACTACAACAGCAGGCTGGCATTCTCTTGTGCCAAAGCCAGATACCCGTGCACCGCAACCAATGGACCATGCAAGGTTGCTTTCTTGCCTTGGTTTTTCTGTTTGTTTGTTTGTTTGGTGGTTTGGCTTGTTTTTTTTTTTTTTTTTTTTTTTTTTTTTTTTTTGAGACAGGGTTTCTCTGTGTAGCCCTGGCTGTCCTGGGCTACAGACCAGATTGTAGACCATGCTGGCCTCGAACTGACAGCTCCACCTGCCTCTGCCTCCCCAGTGCTAGGATTAAAAGCATGTGCCACCTCGGACTGGCTTCTTGCCTTGTTTTTAGAACAAAAACATAAACGAAACAAACAAATACTCATTTGTTGACACCAGTGACTTCCCTGTAGATTTCTTCCTCACCACTACTCTAAGTTACTTTGTTTGTTTACTTATTTGTTTGTATAGATGTTTTGCCTGCATTTGGTCTGTTCACTACTTGCATGGGGCCCACACAGGCCAGAGGAGAGCTTTGGAGCTCCTGGAACTGGACAGTTGTGAAGCTGCTGTTTGGTGCTGGGGATTGAAGCCAGGTTCTCTGGCAGAGCAACCTGTGCTCTTTAACTGATTGCTAAGCCATCTCTCCAGCCCTGTGTTTTTAAAAATCACATCTGGAGCACATACTCTATTAATACTCTCCCTCCCTCCCCAGAGGATGGCTTGTAGAAGTTGCTCAGTTCTCTTCTTCCAGGATGTAGGTTCCAGGAATCAAACTCAGATAATCAACTTGGCGAAAAGCGTCTCTTTTGGTTTTGTTTGTTTTTATTTTTTGAGACAGGATTTCTCTGGGTAGACTTTGCTACCCTGGAACTCGCTCTGTAGACCAGGCTGGACTCAAAATCATAGATCGGCCTGCCTCTGCCTTTTGTTTACTTCGTCTGTTGAGCAATCACTGATGGCGCCACCTGTCCCTGGCTGGAAGGACTCCAACTGCATTGGCCTCAGGCAGGATCACCACCAGGAAATGTTACTCTGTGCCTTTTGTTGTGGGGTGTGAGGAACATACAGATACTCTGCTTTGGTGAATAGATTGGTAATATTGTTTTGTTTTATTTATTTTGATGTGTGAGAGTATTTGCTTGCTTGGATGCCTGTGTGTCACATGTATGCTCTGTGCTTGAAGAGGCCAGAATAAGGCTTAGGATCCCCTGGAACTGGGGGTTACAGGACATTGTGAGCCTCCATGTGGTACTGGGAACCAAATCTAGGTTTTCCACAGGAGCGGCAAATGTTCTTAATCACCAGCCATCTTCTCTAACCCCATCAATATACCTTTTTTTTTTTTTTTTACAGTTCACATCCAATTTTTACCTGGGAAGATTGGTTGCAAAATTTGATTTCAAATGCGCGCATGGGATGTATTCGAAAGGCCAAGAGTGAGCTGGCAGTATTTCTCAATACTTGAGGGCTTGCCTGGCATGCTCAGAGTTCTGGGTTCCATCAAGACACTTGAGGGGTCAAAAAAACCAAGGGGACGGACAAAATTGACACCCAAAACAGAGATATTTTCAGAGTTCCTAACTTTAAAAGCAAGTACAGTGTCTGCAAATTTGTGTTTTCCAAAATTTGTTTTTTTTTAAAGATTTATTTATTTTTATTTATATGAGTACACTGCAGCTATCTTCAGATACACGCTAGAAGAGTGCATCGTGGACCCCCATTACAGATGGTTGTGAGCCACCATGTGGTTGCTGGGAATTGAGCTCAGGACCTCTTGAAGAGCAGTCAGTGCTCTTAACCGCTGAGCCATCTCCCCAGCCCATGTTTTCCAAAGTTAATTAGAACATTTGAAAATTCCATGCCAGGTCATGGAAATGTACCCCTTTAATCCCAGCACCTGGGAGACAGAGGCAGAGGGGCAGAGGGGCAGAGGCAGAGGCAGAGGCAGGGGCAGAGGCAGAGGCAGGGGCAGGGGCAGGGGCAGGGGCAGGGGCAGGGGCAGGGGCAGGGGCAGGGGCAGGGGCAGGGGCAGGGGCAGAGGCAGAGGCAGACGGATCTCTGAGTTTTAGGCCCCCCTGGTCTATAAAGTGAGTCAGTCAGGACAATATGGAGAAACCTATCTTGAAAAAAACCAAAATAGTAATAATACGATAAAAAATAAAAATAATGACACTTGGGGCTGGATGGATGGCTTATCAGTTACAAACACTTGCTGCTCTCAGAGAGGACACAGGTTCAGTTTTTTGCACCCACATAATAGCTTATGAACATCTATAACTGCAGTTCCAGTGTAGCTGCTTCTCTCTTTTGGCCTCTGTGGGCATCAGGCATGCACACAGTACACTCTGTGTAACAGAGCTCTGAACCTTGGCTGCATTGGAACTCCATTTGTAGACCAGGCTGACCTCTAGCTCACAGAAATCCACCTGCCTCTTTCTCCCAAGTACCAGGATTAAAGGCGCATGCTACCACACCCAGCTTAAAATAAATAAATCTAAAAAATTAGAGGTGCTGGAGAAATGCTTTAGCAGTCAGGAGCACTGGCTACTGGTCTAGAGGACCTAGAGTCAATTCCCAGCACTAATGTGGTGGTTTACAACTTTCTATAATTCCAGTTGCAGGGGATCTGACACCCTTATGCAGACATACATGCAGGCAAAACACCACAGCACATAAGCATAAATAAACTTTAAAAAGAAAAAGAATAAAACAAAAAAAAAATGAATTAGAAATGGGCAGTGGTGGTGCACATCTTTAATCCCAGCACTCAGAAGGCAGAGGCAGGCGGGTCGCTATAAACTGGAGACCAGCCTGGTCTACAGAGAGAGTTCCAGGACTGCCAGGGCTACACAGAGAAGCCCCCCACCATAAAATTATTTTAGTTGCAACTTCATAACTGTAATTTGCTATGGTTAGAAATTGTGATGTAAATATCTGATATGTAACCCCTGTGAAAGGGCCATGTGACCCCTAGAGGGGTCATGACCCACAGGTTGAGAACCATTGCTGGGGGTTGTCTGACACCTCTGTCATCTGAGGACACGTGCACAAACCTCACAGGCACATGCTCAAGTGCATGTGCGTAATTTAAAAAGTAAATATTTAGAAAAAATGAATTTTTTATATGATATAAAGAGAAACTAAAGTATTTGTCTAATGCACAAGACTGAGTCAAACCCTACCACTGAAAAAACAATGACCTCATTTGTTTCCCAACACAACTGTGTTCTCCTTTGCTTTTTGTTTTAGTAGTAAGACATTGACCAAAACCAATTTGGAGGAGGAAATAATTTATTTGGCTAAGAGATTACATTGACAGAAGCTAACAAGGTAGGAACCTGGAGCAAGAACTGAAGCAGGGGCCATGGAGAATGTTGCTCTTTACAGGCTTGCTCCCAGGCCTTGCTGAGCTTGCTTTCTCAGACAACCCAGGACTCCTGGTCCACCCAGGTTTGGCATTACACATGGGTCCTCCTAAGTTAATCACTGATGAAGCAAATGGCCCCAGGTTGGCATAATGTCCAACTCCTTTAACCTCAGCTCTAGAGAGACGCAGAGGCAGAGGATTTCTGTCAATTTGAGGCCAGCCTGGTATACGCAGAGATTTCAAGGCCAGCCAGAGTTACATAGTCTGGTGGAAGAAATCCCTCAATTGAGGTTGCCTCTTTCCAGGCAACTATAGTTTGTGTCAGGTTGACAAAAAGTAGCACAAATTGTGGTGGTAAATAAGTTGGGAATGAATAGTGGTGATATTTAACTAGTAAGAAATTTCAATATAACATCTAAGCCCACATTCATTGCTACAGCCAAAATTAGAGCCCACCCCTTCCCTTCTCTCTCTCTCTCTCTCTCTCTCTTTCTCTCTCTCTCTCTTGTTTGAGACAGGGACTCAAGCAACCAAGGCTGATCTTGATCTTGAACTTAATATATTTTAGGTGTAAGCCTAGCCTTTAATGGCTGAGCCATCTCTCCAGCCCAGAACTAATTATTTGGAAAAGGTGACTTTGAGGTTCTGATCATCTGATCACTACCACCAGGTTTTAAGAGATGGCTAGTGCATTTGGCGGTAGTGGGAGGGGCCACTTCACAAATGTTATGCAAGCAAGCTTTCTGATGGGTTGAACTACAATCCTAGCTCTTCTTATATTTTTGGTTGTGAGCCTAGCCTTTAACGGCTGAGCCATCTCTCCAGCCCAATCCCAGCTCTTCTTAGCCCTGCATTAGCTTGTTTGGTTATTTACTATATTGTTCTTTTTTTTTCTACTACATAATGCTTTAAGTTACCTATGCTAATCTTAAAATTGTTTTTAGATTATTGGTGTTGAATTCAGTGAAACCACACTGTCTTATGTAGCCAGTGCTAATCTTGAATTCCTGATCCTCCAGTCTCTAACTGCCAAGTGCTGTGAATACAGGTATGTGCTAACATATCTGGTTTAAGTTTTAGTTTGCTTCTTTGATTTGTTTGTTTGTTTGCTTTTGTTTTGATTGAGACAGGGCATCACTGTGTAGGCTTGCCTGGCCTGGAGCTTGCTAAGTAAACAGAATATTCTACCTAAATGTATTTTTCAGTGTTGAATGAAATGAATCCGAAACAACTTGAGCCTGGCTAAGGAGTTTCAGTCCAAGTGTATATGAACCTAGACACTTCCTCAACCAAAGTAATGTGACTTTTAAACTGGCCTCGAATTCATAAGTTCTGTGTGTCTCTATTCCCCAATGCTGAGATTAAAGGCATGCACCACCACATTTGTCTGTCTGTTTGTTTGTTTGTTTTGAGACAGGGTTTCTCTGTGTATCCCTGGCTGTCCTGGAACTCACTCTGTAGACCAGGCTGACCAAGAACTCAGGAGATTGTCATGCTTCTGCCTCCCCAGTGCTGGGGAGGCATGTGACATCACTGCCTGCTGATTTTACTTATTTCTATTTTGTGTGTGTATATGTTCACATGAGAGAGTGAGCTTGCAGGTGTGTATAGAAACTGACATTGTGGGGCTGGAGAGATGGCTCAGCAGGTAAGAGCACTGACTGCTCTTCAGAGGTCCTGAGTTCAATTCCCAGCAACCACATGGTGGCTCACAACCATCTATATCTTCTGGTGTGTCTGAAGACAGCTACAGTGTACTCATATAAATAAAATAAATAAATCTAAAGAAGAAAAAAAAAAAAAGAAAGAAACTGACATTGAGTCTGACTCTAATGTGGGTACTGGTCAAACACAAGTCGCCATATTTGAGTGGCAAGCACTTTCTGGGTTGAACCCTCTCCCTAGCCTGTGTTCTGAAGCTCTGAATAGTCAAGTAGATTTCCCACCAATTCAGACTCATCTCTTCAGGCTGGAGAAATGGCTCAGTGGTTAAGATCTCTTCCTGCGCTACGAGAGCAGGGTTTCTCAACCTGTGGGTCTCAACCTCTTTGTGGTGAGATTGTTGAAAGGTCCTTTGACAGGGGTTCCCTAAAAACACAGACATTTACATTACAGTTCACAACGGCAAAATTGCAAGTATGAAGGTGGCAACAAACATGAGGAACTGTATCAAAGGGCTAGAGTATTAGGGGGGCTGAGAACCACTGACCGAGAGACATGTCTCAGCGGTTAGGAGGGCTTACTGCCATACCAGTTCCCAGCACCCACACTGTGTGGTTCATAGCAGCATGGCTCCACTGACACTGGCACAGGTGTGGCAGACACGTTTACAAACATGTACAGTACGTATATATATGGATATTTACATATAAATAAAACACATTCCCACGCGCACCCATCTTCTGAACTCATTCCTGGAAAGACCAATTAGAGTCTTTTTGGTTTCTGTTTGCTTGCTTTGTTGCTTTTGTATTTTTAGATAAGCTCACACTTTGTAACCCAAACTATCCTGGGATTTGAGATCCTCCTGCTTTAACCTAAATTACAAGCATGCTGTAATTTAGTTTACGCTGTGCTGGAGACTGAATTTAGGGTTGTGTTCATGTTAAGTAAGCGATCTACCAATTGGACTCTCGCCCCAACACTGGACTAGATTATTTCTTACGTCATTTATAACTTTAGGAGCACAAATACCACAGAGACCAGAGTGTGCTCGGTATTATACTACACTACCAGTTCTACTATTTTATCAATTCAATTAGAAACTTCCCAAGGGCTGAGACAGAATTTTCTACCCAAATGTACATTTCAGTCTTGAATGAAACACATCAGGAAAACTTGGGCCTGGATAAGGCGTTTGAGGCCAAACGTATACGACCCTGGACACTTCTTCGACCAAAGTTATGTGACCTTTAAACTGAGTAGGGATGATCTGAAGCCAAAGGAATGACACAAGGAGCAAAAATAATTAAAAGGAACGTTGGAGAAATTAGGAATCACAGCTCCTTTGAGAAGAGCTTAAGGGGAGAACTCATTAAGATTCACCGCTTCTGAATGGCACTGGGGATTGAGATGCTACAAAGCTGTCTGACCTGGTGTCAAGAACAAGGGGAGATGCCACAATAAGACGGGCGCAGGCTGGGAGACCCCCGGAACTCAGAGAGGAATTCTGGAGCGGAGAAGCATGAACAGGGACTAAGTAACCCTCGGCGGTGGAGGCTGGCTTTCAGATGCAGCTTGTGGAAGAGAATGTAGCAGACAATAAAATCTGACAAGGATTCTCTTTTATTCTTCTTCGGGGCTGAGTGTGGGGGTGCAGGGCTTCATGCTTGCACCGAAGCCTTTCTGATGAAGAAATGATGTCCTCAACACCCTTTTGTACCCCATCCATCCAGTACGAGGTTCAGCAACCTCTAAAATAATCTCTCTGTGTGTGGTATTGAAGCCGTGTGAGGCAGTGAAGGAGCCCTTGTCTAGCATCACTGAGGTCTTTGACTCTAGCCCTAACAGCATCTAAACAAAAGGAACTATGTTGTCTGTCAGATATGACCCAGTCTGGGTCAGGCGTAGTGGCGCACGGCGCACACCTTTAGTCCCAGCACTCTGGAGGCAGAGGCAGGCAGATCTCTGAGTTTGAGACTAGCCTGGTCTACAGAGTAAGTTCCAGGACAGCCAACTTTTTTTTTTTTTTTTTGGAGACAGGGTTTCTCTGTGTAGCCCTGGCTGTCCTGGAACTTACTCTGCAGACCAGGCTGGCCTCGAACTCAGAAATCCACCTGCCTCTGCCTCCCAAGTGCTGGGATTAAAGGCGTGTGCCACCACTGCCGGGCCAGGACAGCCAGCATTACACAGAGAAACCCTGTCTCGAAAAAACAAAAGCAGGAAAGAGAGACCGTGTCCAAAAAAAAAGTCTTGGGGCTGAAGAGATAATTCAGTGGTTAAGTACTATACTGCTGTTCTTCCAGAGGACCCAAGTTCAATTCCCATCACCTACATGACTGTCTGTAACTCCAGTTCCAGGGCTTCTGATACCTGACACAGACATACATATAGATAAAACACCAATAATCATAAAATAAAAATAAATTATGTATGTTATATACATATATATGTATACAGCATATACTTACAACACACACGTACATATGATATGGCCCACTCTGGCCCACGCTGTTGTAGTCTGAGCCCAGAATGCAGGCATGGCTCCAGTGCACAGCAGCTGCCTGTGTATGGAAGACAGCAAGAACCACAAGTCTTTGTCTACCAGCTCAAGGGGACTTTTTATTCTGTTTTGTTTAAAGAAATTTTACCATTTAATGAACCTTCCTATGTGATTTCAGGCAGGCAGGGCACCTGGGCCTGTCAGCCCTCCTAACCTTCTCTGTGCTTCTGCTAAAGAATTTGGCCATTTGATTGTTTCTTTGTGTTTCGAGACAGAGTTTCTCTGTGTAGCCCTGGCTGTCCTGGAACTCAGTCTGTAGATCAGGCTGGCCTCAAATTCAGAGATCTGCCTGCCTTGCCTCCTGAGTGCTAGGGTTAAAGATGTGTGCCACCACCGGGTGAGTTAAGCCTTCTTGATGACAGGCTGTGTTTACAGCTCTCCTTTCCCCAGAACGTTGTAGCAGTTTGATTGTACCAAACTGAAGGTGGGAGCCGCTTGCTCGGATTCACCATATCTGCTCGCTGACCAGTGTCCACAGCTTACTAAGGCAGACAGGCAGAAGCTCCTCAAGTGGTAATCCCTCACACCAGCCTTCCCAAACCAACCCGGGGGTGTCTGTGGGAATGGACCCTGTGGTGAGGCATGCTATACACATGCCCCCCACTCCCCAACCACCCCCAACTCCTAGGTACCTTGGTGTTTGCCAATGAGGTCTTGGTAGCTCACATGGCCCTGAAGTTCCCAGGTTTTCTTCAAGCATGGAAGACATGATGGCAGCTGACAGCAAAGAAGCACACATTTCCAGCCTTAAGACCAAAGCACGCAGCAGCTCCTGTCCTCTTGTTCTCAAATCAGTGTTGCAGGGTTAGCCACTGGCAACACACTGAGGCTTACAGCTGCCATGTCTCATGAAAATTTTAATTAATTTGTTTTTACATGTATTTATTGTGTATGTGAGTGGTGATGGTGTGAGTGACACAGTATGTATGGAGGGTGAATTCTCTCCTTTCACCAGTCTCTTCTGGGAACCAGACTCAGGTTAACAGGTGGCAAAGACTTGTACCCACTGAGCCATCTGGACAGCCCTGTCACTTTACTTTTTGGAGTAAGGATCTCACATTGAACTTGGAGCTTGATGTCTCAAATAGACCAGCTGGCCAGAAGCCCCTGGGACCTGCTTGTCTCTGTTTCCCCAGTGCTGGGGTTACAGGTGTGTGCCCTTGTTGTACCTGACACTTATCTGGGTGCTAGGGATCCTAACTCAAGGTTTCAAGCTTTTGCAGCAGGCACATTATCCCCTGAGCTATGTCCTCAGCACACAGTGTAATTTTTATAGTGACTTTGGCTCCTTACCAAGTGAAGGCTTTGGTTTTGAGAAAGAGTCTCGTTATGTGGCCCTGGCTGGTTTAGAACTCACTATGTAGACCAGTCTGGCCTAGAACTCAAAGCAATCCACTGCCTCTGCTTCCCCAGTGCTGACCAGATGCACTTTTCCTTTGATTAGCTATGGGGCTGGAGATTGAAACCATGGCCTTGCATATTTTTTTCTCCTAAGCTTCCTGCTACTTTCAAAATTATTATTATTTTTTTTGTCATCTCTGTTCAAGTCAGCCTTAGCTAGGCATTAAGTTGGAGACCAGCCTGGTGTATAAGAGTTCTGTATGGGGGACTGTCCCAACATAACAACCACATCCAAACCAACCAACCAACCAACCAACCAACCAACCAACAACCAACAACCAACCAACCAACCAACAACCAACAACCAACCAACCAACCAACCAACAACCAACCAACCAACCAACCAACCAACAACCAACCAACCAACCAACCAACAACCAACCAACCAACCAACCAACCAACAACAACCAACCAACCAACCAACCAACAACCAACAACCAACCAACCAACCACCAACCAACCAACCAACAACCAACCAACCAACCAACCAACCAACAACCAACCAACCAACAACCAACCAACCAACCAACCAACCAACCAACCAACCAACAACCAACCAACAACCAACCAACCAACAACCAACCAACCAACCAAAAAACCCCAAATACAAAAGTTCAAGACCATGTTTAGCTACATAGAGTTTCTGTCTGCTAAATAAGTAAGTAAATCAATAGATAAGGGAATCTGTTACCCAGGACTCAGTGGATAACGGTGAGTTCTGCCATGCTAAATGACCTGAGTTCAATCCCCTGCACTCACATGGTAGAAGGAGAGAAACGACGTCTATAAGTTGTCCTCTGCCTCAGTCCACATGTATCCCCCTCCCCCAATAAATAAATGTAACAAAACAAAACAAAACAAAAAACAAAAACTAAAAGGGATATACTTGGAGATGGTGTATAGATAAGGAAGTGGGATTTAGCTCATTGGTAGGTCACTTGACTTGCCCAATTTTGACAAGGCTTTTGGGCTTCCTTTTCTCTCTTATTTTGAGGACAGGATATCAGGTCATCCAGATAGACCTGGAATTTACTATATAGCTGATGGTGATTTTGAACTGCTGATCCTCGTACCTCCACTTCCCAAATGCTGGGATTACAGCAGTATACCACCACTCCCAGCTAAAGAAGGGAAGAAATTTTTTTTTACTATGTAGCTCTAGTTGGCTGGAGATCCTCACCAGGTCAACCAGGCTGGCCTTGAAAGCATAGAGTTATGTAACTGGTTCCTTAGAGACTGAAGCATTCCATCTTGTAGGGAAGCTCCTTAAGCAGGAAGGTAAACAACTCAAAAGAGCTTCAGGAAGTCCCTAAAATTAACTAGATTCACTAGGCCTCCCCCTGATAGAGTAAGCATTAAAAGTTGAGCACTCTTTTCAGCAGATCAAAGCTAAGCTGCAGACCAGACCAGCTGCCTGGGGAGAAACAGAAACTAGCTGAGCTATCTGGAAGAGCTTTAGACCAACTGAGGTACCTAGAAAGGACACTCTCAAACCTGTTGAACTGAGGGCAGGCTGTGCAGTGTGCTCCTAGCTTTGTGAGCTGTTACCTGTGCTAGGGTAAGCTTTGGTGATACAGCTGTCTTTGAGTCATTTTCTTGTAAGTAACCCCTCACCCATCTTCCTATAAGTAACCCCAATAAAACTCATTTGTTCACCCAGTTGGGCTTTGGTGGTGTCCACACTCTGTCTGTTGTGGGCACCTTATCTGGGGTAAGTAGACGCGTGTATTGCATCTCTCCAGGAAAAGTTTTGTTATACTTCACTACCCACTGCTGCCTCCCGGGTACTAGAATTAAAGGCATGCACACTAAAGGCATGCACCACTGAGGAGGGCAGATCTTTGTGAGTTCGAGGCCAGCCTGGTCTACAGAGTGAGTTCCAGGACAGCCAGGGCTACGCAGACAAACCCTGTCTTAAAAAAACAAAACAAACCAAAAACCAAAAGCAAAGACAAACAATAACAACAGAAGCATGCACAACCAACATCAGCCAAAAAAGAAAAAATTAATTAATTGTAACATTATAATTAATTTTAAAAATTCGCCAAGTGCAGTGGCATATGCATTTAATCCCGGCTCTCAGGGCAGAGTCAGGAGGTAGGTGAACCTTTGTGAGTTCAAGGCCAGCCTGAGTTACAGAAGGAGTTCCAGGACAGCCAAGGCTGTTACTCATAGAAACCCTGTCTCGAAAAACCACACAAACACAAAATAAATTTTTAAAAAATGAAAATAAAGGTGGTTGTTAGTGTTGATGTTACCTCAGGCCTGGTAGGCAACCGTTGTACTTTTGGCCCGCCCATATCCTTACATCCAGGGTTTTTTGTTTTGTTTTGAGACAGTATCTTATGATGTAGCTCTGGCTGGCCTGCAGCTCACTATGTAGACCAGGCTAGCCTCAAAGATCTGCCTGGCTCTACTTCCCAAGTACTGGAATTAAAGGCATATGCTACCATGTCCAGTAACCTTAGATTTTAAATTCCTGGTCTTTAATATTGAATATAAGCATCCAGGTGGCATATGGCAAAATGACACCAGGGCTGGGAGAGCTGTGGGAAGTTTGCTGAGAAAGGCCTAGGACCTATCTGGTTGAGTGTGTGGGTTCCATGAGTGAGAGCAGAAAGGCAGTGGAAGGCAGCAGGCAGGCTGCATACTCAGCCTTGCTCTGTGTCTTGTGTAGGTCATTATATAGATTGTCAGGGGAGATTTCCTTGAAGAGTCTAGTCAGGAAGAAAAGACAGAGCGAACAGCAAGAGTCAGGTAACTGCGCGATCAGCTGTGGAAAGACACGGGGCTGGTGAAGTCAATCATGCAATGTGCAGTCTCTTGTGTAAGCATACCTGGGGACAGCCCCAAATTACGGTGTTTCAGCAGTGTTGCGTCAAGGAAGTGAGCTCTGAACACTTCATGCATAGAAGTCAAGTTGGAAGGAGTCTTTCTCGGCTGGCGTTGAGCGGCATGATCAAAAGGGGAGCTGGTGATCCATCCGTTTGGCAGCAGGAGAGAATTCCTGGTGGGACTGGGTGGGGGTGTTAGTGACAGGAAAAACTCACAGCTCACAAAGCCAGAGTTTGGCAGGTCCTCAGTAAGCATCTACCAGAGTTGGAACTTCCAGTGATCAAAAGATCATCACTGATTTTTGCTTTTCTGTCCTGTGCATATGTATGGTGTGTGTATGAAATATAGTTATGAGCACAGGCCACAACTTGTGGGTGGAGGTCGGAGGACAAGGTTTTCACAGTCCGTTTGTTTGTTTGTTTTAAACTTTTAATTTAGCCAGGCAGTGGTGGCGCACGCCTTTAATCCCAGCACTTGGGAGGCAGAGGCAGGCAGATTTCTGAGTTCGAGGCCAGCCTGGTCTACAGAGTGAGTTCCAGGACAGCCAGGGCTACACAGAGAAACCCTGTCTCCAAAAACAAACCAAAACACAACAACAACCATCTTTTAATTTTACTATGTCTGTGTACCACCTGAATGAATGCCTGATGCCTAGAGGAACTGGATCTCCTGTTAGCGGAGTTACAGGCTATGAGCTGCATGTGAGCGTGGGAATCAAACCCGGGCCTTCTAGATGAGCAGCCATTGCTCTTAACCCATGAATTCTCTCTCCTTTTTCTTTTTTAATTTTTGAGACAAGGTCACACGAAGACCAGATTAGCCAGGACCTGTGCAGAGATCTTCCAGCCTCTGCTTCCTGAGTGCGGGGATTAAAGGCGTGGATCACCACAGCTGTCCAACAATTCACTTTTAAAGGCAAGGTCTCTTACAGCTTCTGGCTAGTTCTTCAGGGTAGCTGGCCCCAGGAGTGTGTGAGGAATGCTCCAGTCTCCTCTCATCTCACCAGTAGGATGATGAAATTAAGGATACAAACCACCACATCTACGTTTTTCTTTTCTTCTTTTGTTCCAGGGATCAAACTCAGGATGCCTGGTTTGCACGGTTGGGGCATTTAGCCACTAAACCATCTCAACTTGTCTCATCACTGTATTATTAGCAAGTGAATAAATAATTTGTCTGAGTTAATTGTCATTTTAAAAATTTTGGCAGTGCTGGGGACTGAACTCAGGGCTAGGCAAGAACTCAGCTACAAAACTTCACCTTGTCCTGGCTGTGGTGGCACAAGCCTTTCATCCCAGTACTTGAGAGACAGAGGTAGGCTGATTTCTATGAGTTCAAGCCAGCCTCTTCTACAGAGCAAGTTCCAGGACAGCCAGTGCTACTCAGGGAAACATGTCTTAAAAGTCCAAAATAAAAACAAAACAAAAACTACACCCTGTAGCCTTTGAATTAGTTTTTGTTTTTATTTATTTATTTTACATCCCAATGACTGCCCACCTCCTTAAGTTTATACTATTATTATTTTTATTATTTGTTGGGATTCAGACCCAGGACAAGCAGCTGAGTTGCATATTTAACATAACAAAGTGGACCTGGCCTCCATGTTCTCCCAGCATCCTTCAGAACCTACCTGGCATATCCGCCCCACCCCCCACCCCCCTCCCCGCCCCCCAAACTTTCCAGTCTAGGGACTGGGCTTTCCCTCCCCCAGGAGCTCCTCCCTATATAATCCAGACACTTTGTATCTCTCTGCCTTCTCTCTCCCTCTCTCTGAATTTTCTCTCTCCTTTTTCTCTTCCCACTCCTCTGTCTCCCCCAATGGCAACTTCCCTGGCCTCATTTCTTGGGACAGTTGAACCCACCAGAGTGGCTTCTCAATAACCCTGCCTTTATATACTCTAACCTAGCTTGAATGGGCTCATTTCACCAGTGGAGAATAACTTATCATCGTTATTATTCAGCCATGGTCTCACTACTAGACCTTCATTTGGTAGATCAGGCTGGCCTGGAATTTAGAGATCGGCTGCCTCTGCCTCCCAAATGCTTGGATTATGTTAGTGCATCACCATGCCAGCCCTGTTTTTTTTTTTTTAATTGTTGGTGTGTAGAAGGTAGATCTTTTGCGTTTGAGGCCAGCCTGATCTTACATAGTGAGTTTAAAGATTGCTGGGAATACAGGGTGAGCCTCTGCAGGCTAGGGAGGGGGGTGGTGTGTGGTGGTGCATAAAGAGATGATTTATTGCTTAGGAGCACTAGCTGCTTGCCCAGAGGACCCAGGTTTCATTCCCAACACTGACACAGTGGATCACAACCATCTGTAATTCCAGTTCCAGGGATCCAACACCTTTTCCTGGCTTCCAGGGAAACCAAGCACACACATGGTACACAGAAGTATGTAGGCAAAACACCCATACACATAGAATAACTTTTAAAAATTGGCTGGCTGCCGGGTGGTGGTGGCGCAGGCCTTTAATCCTAGCACTTGGGAGGCAGAGGCAGGCGGATTTCTGAGTTCAAGGCCAGCCTGGTCTACAGAGAGAGTTCCAGGACAGCCAGGGCTACACAGAGAAACCGTCTCGAAAAACAAACAAACAAAAAAATTGGGCTGGCTATGGTGGCCCATGCCTTTAATTTTAGCACTCAGAGGTAGAAGAGTCTCATTGTTTAGAATAGGCTGGTCTTTGCTTTCATGTAGCTCAGGCTACCCCCCCCCCCCTTTTTTTTGGTCTAAACCCACGTTATTATTTATTGCAGACACAAACATGTAACCTCAGTATGAGACTGTCTAACTAAAGCAAGCACTTCCCAGACCAAGGCAGCAGCTCTCTAAGGCTTAGGCTTGGCCCAGAATTCCTGATACATGGAATGGCCCATACCAAGAGTCATGGCCCCCACAGCAAAGCCCTGGGCTGCTACACCAATGTGGATCAAGCAAATGCATTTTCCCTGCTCTTCAGTTTGTATAACCCATGTGCAACAATTGCTGCAAAGCCTGCCATTCCAATAAACTTAGACCCCTGACCTTTATTGTAATGGAGAGAGAGAAAGGTCTGTGTTGGTTGACATTGTGATTTCTTGAAGAGACACCAAGTCCCTTCCAGGCCTGCTGGCTTCTGGGCACTACCTGTAGTGCAGCTCAGGCTACCCTTAAACTTGTGGTCATCCTCCTGCTTCACTCTGAGTGCTGAGATTACATGCATTCATCCACCATACCATAGCATGCCTATGGAGGTCAGAACCAGTTTTCTCCTGTTAGATAGAGCTGAGGTCATCAGGCTTGGTGACAAGCACCTTCATCCTCTCAGCCATCTTGTGGTCCTATTTTGATTTTGAAACAGAATCTCAGGGCTGGAGAGATGGCTCAGGAGTTAAGAGCACTAAGAGGTCCCGAGTTCAATTCCCAGCAACCACATGGTGGCTCACAACCATCTGCAAATGGGATCCAATTCCCTCTCTGGTGTGTCTGAAGACAGCAACAGTGTACTCACATGAAACAAATAAATCTTAAAGAAAAAGAAAAAAGGAAGAAAGAAAAAGAAACAGAATCTCATGTAGTCCAAGTTTTGTGTAGTAGAGCCTAGCTAGACTTAAACTAGTGATTCTTGGGCCTCTACCTCCCAAGTGCCTTTGTTTTCTATGTGTGTGGGTGTGCATGTGTGCCAAGATACCCATATGGTAGTTGGTTCTTTTTCCACCATGTGGGTTCAGGGGCTCAATCTCGGGTTGTCAGGCCTAATTTCCCCTTTAATGGAAAACACCCAGGGAGAAGAGGTTATGAAAAAAAAGCTGTAGAGAGAATAAAGAAATTATTTCCAGGTAGCATCAGGGTCATTGGAGGTTAAAGGCACTGCTCATGAGTAGAAAAGAACAAGACTGAGACATGGTGTAGGGAAGATGCTAACCCTGTGATCTGAGAAAGGACGGGCTGGGTTGGAACAAATCAGGAGCAAGGGGAACAATCCAAAAGGGCGCCAAGTGTTTAAGCCTTCGCACATTCGAATCCCCACAGGGTCCTTATTCTAGATTCCAAATTAGTCCAGGAAACAGGTCTGAAGCAGGTAAGCACAAGGGAAAGGTGAAACTAGTGTTCAGAGCTGAGTCAAGGGTCCAGGGCCAGCAAGTCCAGGAAGTGGCTGTTCAAAGGAAGTAAGTCCAGTCCGTTTGGTTAGACCTAAGACATTCTCAGGCCTTTCACTTCTGGAGCCTGAACGGGATCTAGACTGCAAGGAGAGGTCGAGGTGGGACTGTGGGGGGTAAGGGGGGCAGTCAGAGCCAGACTGAACTAGAGTTGCACAAGTCTGTGGCTGGTGTCCCAAGAACCCATATGGGACACTCAAGTAGACACAGGCCTCAGAGGCAAATCTACCCAGAGGAAGGAGGTTGTGACCATTTTGACCCCCTTGCGGGGCAGAAGTGCAGCACTTCCAGGCTCCCAACACCTTTCATTTTTCAGGACTTTTGGCAGCATGAGGAGGATAAGCAGAGGAAGAGGTTACAATGGGCATAATGAGCATTCAATATCACAGTGATTAAGGAGGAGCCAAATCTCTCTTACCTTTCTGCTTCCTGGTACTGTTAATTATTATTACACTAGCTAGTAAGGCCAACCCAGATGCCAGCTAAGAAGGTTAGATAATGATAAAAGAGAAAGACAGAAATGAGATGATAGACCAGGGAGGAAGGATGGAACAGTCAGAACATAATGGATTTGACACAAGTGTTATAAGAAGCTAAGAAGCGCCACAGCACCCAGAGACGCGTGTCTGTAATTCCAGCAGCCTGGAAGCGCAGGAAGAATTGGTTCAAGGTGTATAGAAAGCTGGTCGCTCGCTAGTCTGGGCTTTATGAAACCCCTTTCAAAGGAAAAAGGAGTGGTACATGAAGAGCACAGCAGTTCAGGGAAAGCCAAACATGGAGGCTTGTGATCAGACATAATGCCTTGAGTTTGAGGCTAGCCTGGGCTACAGAGTGAAACCTGGTCACAAAAAAAGTTCCATAGAACATTCCAGGAGATCAGGAGATCAGGCGAATTCCACAGAGCCCTGCTATGTTTTCCCCCACTTATTCATGAAGCATCTAGAGTAGCTGAGTTTTGAAAACATTAAAAAACAAACTAAAAATCAGGGATAGACAGCGTTTAGGAGTTGCTAACCCCCACCCACAGGGCAGTGTGAGGGAAGATGAAGTATCTCAAGAATAGTTGGCTCACAAAAGGCACACTTGGATATAGCTTAAGAATTTTAGTGTTTCTAGTTTACAAAGACAGAAGAGGTTGGTTATTAAAGTCATCAGCATAGGTGAGGGAGGAGGAACTAGCCAGGCCTCCCACTTATACATCTACCTCACAAACTCGCTCGCTATTATTCTTTCCAGGGTTGTGCCTATCTAAACAGCCAAATTTGAGTGCACATCTGGGGCGGTGTTTCTGGCGAAGTGGACTAAAGAACCAGCCAGGGCTCTGAGACTTGAGTAGAATTGTTCAAGCGCAATGACCAAAATAAACAGACGACCCTACAACGTAGTTCTTCCAAACTTCTGGGCTGTTTTGGAGGTGATTTTCCCCTTCCGGTTTAGCAGAATTCCAACGTCCTAAATAGCAGTTAACATTTCTAAAGCCGCAGCACCCTCCTCTCGGGGCATATTCCCTTAGCCTGAGCAGGTCTCCACCCCCACCCGGACACACGTCCCAGAGTCTCCGGGCTCTTCCCCCATCCCCCAGCCTCCTAGCCACATTGTGAGCACTCGCGCCCCGCAGCCGTGCTCCGGCGAGGGCAGTCATAGGGCTCAAAGCCAGTCTCCTCTAGGGCGGCTGCACGTGTCCGTTCCCTGGGGTGGGGGAAATTGCTCTTCCCGCTAGGCTGCTGATTGGTGCCTCCCCCCTACTCCACCCTTCCCGCCACACTCTACCCTCCATCCTACTTGGTTCCAGCCTAACCAGCCCCACCACCTTCTTCCCTTGGAGAAGCGAGGCACTTTAGCGCTCCCTGAAGTACGGTTCTCAGATGGAATTAAAAAAAAAAAAAAGGAGCGCTAAAGAACAGGTGGAAAGCGCCTCGTTTCCCTGGGCCTCCGGTTTCCAGCGTGGACAGCCCAATCGCTCTCCTGCACCACCCTCCACCGCAGTAATAACTGAAATCCCACACGTGCGCACTCCTGGAGCTAGTCCCTAGCGAGAACACAACCCCGCGGGCCCTTTAAAAGGACTCGACCACTGAGGCCACGTGGGGGTGGGAGAGACCCTTATTGTCTTCCGTCACCAAAGTCACCCAACTCCCCGGCCCCAAACACCTGCACCGCAGACCGCGGCTCCCACCCGCCCGCGGGCTGCGCGCGGCCCCCTCCGCGTCACGCGCGGCCCCTCCCGGGGCGCGGCCCGCCCGCTCCCCTCCCCCTCCCTCAGTGCAGCTGTCCGCGCAGGGGTGGGGGCGGGGTTGTTGTTGTGGTGCGCGCCGGCCCCGCCCCCTCCTCGTGGGCGGCCCCTCCCCCAGGCTTCTGCCGGGCCCCCTCCCCACCCCCAGCCCCATCTGTTTTCCTCAGCGCCGAGTGGATTATATTGTATGGGATTGGGGGCGGCCGCACGGCCGCGGCGGGACGGGGCGAGCGCGCGGCCCCCGCCGGCTGCCCGAGCAGCGGCCGCTTCAGCGACTCGGCCCGCCGCCCCCCGCCCGGCGCGCCTCAGCTTGAGCTCACGCCGAGCGGCGGGAGCCGCCGCGCGCTGAGAGGCGCTGCCTGCTGCCGGAGTCCGAGCGAGCGAGCGCGGCAGGGAGATGTGCCCGGAGGAAAGCGGCGCGGCCGGGCTGGGCGAGCTCCGCTCCTGGTGGGAAGTCCCGGCCATCGCGCACTTCTGCTCGCTCTTTCGCACGGCGTTCCGCCTGCCCGACTTCGAGATCGAGGTGAGTAGCCGGCGCTGCGCCCTTTCTCCGCGCTTCTCTGCGGGGAGTCGCGGGCCGCCGACTTGGCGCGGAGTGCGGGCGGCGAGGGGCTCGGCGGCGGGCACGAGGCTGGCGGCCGGCACGGGTTCCCCGCGGCCCCGCGCGCTCTCGCAGGCGGGGGTCGAGCCTGCTTTTGTCGGCGCGGGACCCGGGGGCTCTCCCGGGACTTCTCGGCCGGCCCGAGGGCGAGAGTGCGCGCGCGCTCCCCTCCGGAGCCTCGGAGGCGGCGAGCAGCTGCTCAGGCGGGGACCGGGACGGGATGCGGGCTCAGGCGCCGGGGGCCACAGCGGTGGGGCGGGAGCGGCCTTGGGCAGGGGCGGCGTTGCTCGGGAGACGCTCGCCCGGGTCGCACTTGGCGGACTTGCGGAGGCCCGTAACTCTCGGGCGCTTCGAGTCAACTTCGGGCTGGCGCAGATGGGGCCTGGGCTTGGGGCGTTCTTCTTGTGGGACCGCCCGTCGCTCACAGTCGCTCGGGACGCCGAGGCTGAGGGAAAGTTTGGGGTTCGCCTCCTTTTAAAAACAGCTCCTCTTCTGAGGAACGTGCAGCCTTCCGTATGCAGGGAGCTCTCTCTTCGAGTTGATTTCGCCACCATTATTTCCCCGGGCTAGCGAGGAGGAAAGGAATGGCTTTCTGGCCAGGCCGAAGGTGCTTTCAAGACCAGAGGCTTTGTGATAACTGGACTAAAATCGGAGGGTCCTCTTGACAAGGACGGTGGCGGGAGTGTGGGGAACCGAATGTATAAGATGGTCCGAAGCAGCATCCTGTCTTTTATTTTTGGAAGGAGTTGTGAAATACATGATTGGTTGGCAGGTTGAGTTGCTTTCTTTCCTATGGTAGTCTGTGTAGTGACTTAACCACCTTTTTTTCCCCTTTGGACAAAGGTACACGGAACTGTTGTTGGTCAGTTACTGTTTTCAGTTTTGTGGATGCCTTTACAATGGAAATAATCAAAATTAAAATAATTTATTTGGGGAGTCTGACCGTTGTGGTTGCCTCTTCACCCCCACGAATCTTGATTTTTAATTTGTTGTCTCCTGAGGTTTTTGCTCGCCTTTAAGTCCGTTGTGTTTGCAGAAATATCACTTGCTTCTGTGAATGAAGCGTGGGAACTTACTCTTGTTGCAAACTTAACGAAATCGGAAATGTTAAAACGATCACAGGGTTGGGTTAGGAGAGTGAAGAGGAATGTGAGTTGAAATTGGGGCCATTCGTTGGCTTTTTGGAGGACTTTAAAACAAAGTGAAAAGGTTGGTAGGATTTTCCAAGGCGTGGGCTTCTCCAGGTTTTAGGAAAATGTAACTTGGCAACATCACGCAACCTCGAAGCGTTTATTTACAAAGTTTGAATATGGATGTGATGAAATTTTGTAATGAAACCGGACTACAAAGATTTGAGGAATCTTAAAGGGGAAGAGGTGATTAATGATTCTGATGTCCTGTGTTTCCTTTTAGTTAGTTTGAGATCTTGAGTAGTCTAATTAAATCCTGCTGTTCAAAATGGTGGCTGCCGTGTGAGTGTGTGTGTGTGTGTGTGTGTGGTGCTTGTGACAATTGCCATCTTGGGTGCTGATAAACTTGTCCCAACCCATTTTCTTTCAAGAGGAAGTAAGTTGATGTGCAGATTACGAATTGAGTGCATTTTAAAACACTGCTGTTGGAAAAAAAATGTCACTTTTCCAAGTCCTTGTATTCCCATTTTGTTGATAAAACGGTAGAGGAAACTCATTTTGTCTTAATTATACTCAACATATTTAAAGTTAAGCTCTAATTTCTATCCTTAAGTAGTAAACTTCAGGTTCTGTGTTTGTTGGCCTAATTCCTGTAGGAAATGTAAGCTGTTATTGTCCTTCCTTTACACGGTGAATAATCAGGTCTACTTGACATGGTGTCTTTTAATTCTAGTGGTTAAGAAAAAATTGTGCTGTGTGGGTGTGCATGTGTCAGGGAGTGCTTGTGGAGGTCAGAGGACAATTTGAGGGAATTGGTTCTCTCCTTCTGTGGTGAGAGCCCCAGGAATCAAACTTGGGTGGTCAGGCTTGGCACCAGTTTCCTTCGCAGGGAGCCATCTCTCCTAAGTGTTTCTTGGAAGATGCACTTTGTCACTTAAAGTGTGTTACTTGAAAAAACATTCAACACATTAATATCCTGATTCCAACATGGACATACCTTAAATGCTACCAGTCCTTTTCTCCTTTCCCCCATGGATAGGATCAATAAATGTGTAACAAATGATAATGATTTTCCCCTCCTGTATTTCCTATATTTTATGTAGGGTTTTGAGTAGTTACTGAAAGATGAAAAATATCTAAAATTCTCATTCTGTAAGAAATTTGACTTTGACCCATCAACAATGCAGAATACCCCCAAGATGCCATCAGTAAATTTGTTTTTGTTTTTCCTAGGTGATTTGAAAAACATCAACTAGTTTTTGGGTTAGGTCTTACAGAATAGTGTTAGACCTTGTCTTAAAGTAAAAATATACCAGTACCGAGCTGAGTGTACCTAGTAGGCACATTTCCAAAGACCACATAGTCCTAATTACACTTGAAGGGCTAGAAATGAGGAATATAGATTACCAAACTGTCAAAGCCGGACATCATTCCTTTAGGAAGCCAGTTTTCAGTTGTGGGGAAGATCTCATTTTACTCCCCTTTCCCAGGCTGAATCTGGATTTATAGAACATTGACAAAGCAGGAATTCTTAAGGACTTGGTTTTTATCCCAAGCAAAGCAATCTCTCAGCTAGGTGAGAGGCTCCAGGATTCTTGTTGCTGTCCTGTAAGAGGTCACGACCTCTCACTTACAGGTCCCTGAAGTGGTGATGTTTTTATTTTTGTGTGTAAAAATATTTTTGTGCTCTGTTAATTTACCTTAAACAGATCATTTCTTCAGATCGTGGTGCTGGGGATTGAATTCCGTGTTCATACATGCTAGGCAGGCCCTGTATCACTGAACAGTCTTTTCCAGCCCATTTCTTTTTCTTTGAGACTTCTACCAGACAGGGCCTCATTATGTAGGCTGGCTGGCCTCGAACTAACTATGTAGACCAGGCTGGCCTCCAACTCAAAAGAGATCCTTCTGTCTGTCTCCCAAGTGCTGGGATCAAAGGTGTGTGCCACCATGGCCTGCTTTTTTGCTTCTCATTTTAAGATAAGCTTAAACACTTATGTGTTGTTGCCCTTAAATAAAGGTTCTAAAATAATGAGAACAAAAACCTGAGGGTTCAGATTCTTGGTTTATGACAGGGTTATAGCTCAGGGTTGAACACTTGTTAGGATTCCCAAAGTTGCCTTAACTTTTTTCTCCCTGGTTTTAAAAACAACACATGAACATTACATAAAGCTTAATTCTTAGAATAATACAGATAAAATAATTAAAATAACTCAGTCATTGGGCAGCTGGTAACTTAAAGTCGTATCCTGACACTGAGTAGAAATCTTCTGTTAACATATTTAGAAATTCCTATATTCCTGATATGTTTGCCATACATAGATTAGGTGTTGCTTTTAATTTTCTGAAGAGGCTAAGGTGTAGTTGGACATTAATAGATTAAAGACACTGCCTTTAGTAGTTGGTTATTATTAAACACTTACTGTATGTTTTGGGTTTTTGTTTTTTATTGTAATGGAACTGAACCCAGGGTTTTAACACGTTAGGCATTGAGCTCATTCATGCTTGTGAGCTAGTTCTCTCTCTCTCTCTCTCTCTCTCTCTCTCTCTCTCTCTCTCTCTCTCTCTCTCTCTGCAGCTAGCTAGGGTTTGTGAATAAGTAACTAAGCAGGCCTTCTATCCTACCTAAGCGTCCCTAGTTGTTTGATTTAGGGATGAACCACCTAATCACCAAAGCAGCTCTTAGTTGGACTCCTTTGGCCACATTAGCTGATAATGATAGAATCCAGTTACATATGATTTAGTTTTTTTTGTTTTTTTGTTTTTTCGAGACAGGGTTTCTCTGTAGCCCTGGCTGTCCTGGAACTCACTTTGTAGACCAGGCTGGCCTGGAACTCAGAAATCCGCCTGTCTCTGCCTCCCAAGTGCTGGGCTTAAAGGCGTGCACCACCACTGCCCGGCTTACATATGATTTAGTTAAAGCCAAGTATTTTGTACTTAATATCGTAGTGGATTAAGTTAGTCAAGTTTTACCCTGATTTGAAACAAAGATAATTGACCTCTTTAAAGATTTAGTACCTGCTTCAGGTTGAAGCAGGGCAATGGAAGACAACGGACTTTTCATAACCTTATAGAGCGTGGGGTGGGGCTGTTAACAACCCTTTCACAGGGGTTGCCTAATACCAGAAAATACAGATATTTTACATTACGATTCATAACAGCAACATTTTGGTTATGAAGTAGCAACGAAAATAATTTGACGGCTGCAGTCACCACAGTATGAAGACCTGTATTAAAGGGTTTGAAGCCTTAGGAAGGTTGAGAACCAATGTTAGAGATGAGAGAGATGGGGCTGGAGTGGTGCATCAGAGTAGATGTTTGGAATTGTTTACATGGATTTGGGTAGTTTGTATAGTAGTGGTAGCTTAATCAAAATAACTTATTGCTCTGTGTCTTTCTTTCCTGAGATCCTCCCCCAGCCCCTCCAACATTTCTCCCTGTACCCATGGCTGTCCTGGAACTCTCTGTAGACCAGGCTAGCCTCCAACTCAGATCCATTGCCTCTGCCCCCAGAGTGCTGGGATTAAAGGTTTGTGTTATTATTTATACCCAGCTTCTTTCCAGAGATTCTTGCCTTTTTAGCTTGAATCTTCCCTGCCTTGTGTCTTTTTCCTGTTTGTGGTTGTGTGTTGCTGAAGTCCCTCGATCAGCAGGATGATGTGGGGCCAGTGTGTGTGTGTGTGTGTGTGTGTGTGTGTGTGTGTGTGTGTATATATATATAGCTTTGTATTCTACCCTTTGTAGTTCTGTTTCTAGTCCTTTCATCAAGAGAATGAGCCATGAATTATAAGTAATGTAGGTAATAAAACTTGACGAAATTTAAGCATAGATTAGTTGTATCAGCTGTGTTTAGGGATGGGTGATAGATTCTGTTTATGTGTAGGAACAAGCACTGTCAGGTGGGTATTAGATAGACTTCCGATCAAATTCTTTCTTTTTTGGTTTTTCAAGACAGGGTGTCTCAGTGTAACAGCTCTGGCTGTCCTGGAACTTGCTTTGTATACCAGGCTGACCTTGAAGTCACAGAGATCACAGGCCACAGTAATGTAGTGAGACATACAGTGTTGTACTTTCTTAAAAATACTATCTCATTATCCTTAGCTGCCCATAACTACTAGATAGATGTTACCCTCATTTTACAGATGTGTGGGGATTGAAAGTTTGGGGAGGCAGATTGTTTGCACGGGATTCCCACCTGGGTCCAGGGTTTTTACTCCAAAATCTGTGTTGCTGTTGTCTGTCACAGGTTTGTGGAAGTTTTCATTATCTGTATTGAAGGCATGTCTAAGGTTTCTTGACTTAGCCTCTGGAATGCTGGGTTTTAAGTGTGAGTTCCCTTGTCTGACATTTTTAAAATTTCTGAAATAAGTGTAGAGAGGCAAGTTAGTGTAATAATTTCTGTTGACAAATGTTTATAAAGCATCTATGTGCTAGGCAGGGTACTAGCTCATGGAGGTACAGCTATGTGTGTAACACGAAAATACTTGCCCTCAGCCTGTCAGTGGTGGCGCACACTTTTAATCCCAGCACTTGGGAGGCAGAGGCAGGTGGATTTCTGAGTTTGAGGCCAGCCTGGTCTACAGAGTGAGTTCCAGGACAGCCAGGGCTACACAGAGAAACCCTGTCTCGAAAAACAAAACCAAACCAAACCAAACAAAACAAAACAAACCCCCCCCCCAAAAAAAAAGAAAAAGAAAATACTTGGTCTCTTGGTGGGTGAGATGCCTCAGTGGATAAAGGAGTTTGCTGCCAACCTTGAACCAACATGGTAAGAAGGAGGAGAGAACTACCCCTTCAAGTTTTCCTCTGACCTCCAAATGTGTTCCATGGCAAACACATGTGTACACACACAGAGAGAGTTATTGTTCATATTATTATTATTATTATTATTTTTTTTTCTGAGATAGGGTTTCTCAGTTTAGCTCTGATTTTCTTGGAACTCACTCTGTAGAACAGGCTGGACTCTGCCTCCCAAGGGCTGTTCTTAAAGGTTGCCCCATGGCCAGCTAACAAAATAAATTAGTAAAAATTAAGTTTCAAAAGCACCTGCCCTCTTCTTAGTGGACATATGATACAGTATGTCACAGGGTCTAAGAAATGAAGTCCGGGGAGGCTTGCAAAGGGTCACACTAAGGGATGGCTTCTTCAGTGTAAGAGAGAGAGAGAGCCTGTTGAGGTAGCATTTTCTCGGAACTGAGATAAGTGACTTAAAATGATTTAGAGGTGGGTGGGGAAGTGCACACCTTTAATTCCAGCACCCTGGAGTAGAGGCCAGTGGATCTCATTTGATTTCAAGGACAACCTGGGCTATATTGTAAGCCATCCAGGACTCTGAAAGACCCTGTCTCAAAAATAGAAACAAAACAATTTTTAAAAAATTACTATTTATTTTTGTGTGTGTCTATGTTTTGTCTGCATACATATCTGTCTGTACCTGGTGTCCTTAGAGGCCAGAAGATGTAGGATCCTCTGAGGCTGGAGTTACAGAAGGCTTCAAGCCACCGTGTGAGTGCTAAGAATTGAACCTGGGTCCTCTGGAAGAGCAGTAAGTGCTCTTAACTACTAAGCTTCTCTCCAGCCCCACCAGAAACAAAACAAACAAGTTTAAGAAATGATTTAAAAATTTGTGGGCTTTCAACATACTAGTGTATTTAATGTAAAGCATGTACTGTGTACCTGGAGCTGGCCTACAACTTGGAGCTGTTATCCAGCACAGTTGTATACTATTGGTCTACAGAAGGTCCTTTTTAAAACTTCCTGCTTTCCATCTTTTGAAGAGTCAGAACCTAGTTTCTCTAGAGGGACGAGGAGGACAGTTGCAGAAGGGTTGGGCCCAGAAGTGGGGGTGTCCTTTTGTAGAGGAACTTAGGGAGAGTTTACCCTTCTGTTGTTCCAGCCTTTTTTTTTTTTTTTTTTTTTTTTTGGTTTTTTCGAGACAGGGTTTCTCTGTGTAGCCCTGGCTGTCCTGGAACTCACTCTGTAGACCAGGCTGGCCTCGAACTCAGAAATCCACCTGTCTCTGCCTCCCAAGTGCTGGGATTAAAGGCGTGCGCCACCACTGCCTGGCTGTTCCAGCCTTTTAAAAAGAAAGCTTCCTAACTTCCTGCCCCCACCTCCATTTTTTTTTTCTTCTTTATACCACAGAGAGCTTCAGAGAGTTCAGATCCCCTACAGTTACAGAAGGGTTGGTCTCTCATCCATGAAGGACACTCCATTTTGGTTTGGTATTTGACTTGCCTTGTAACTTTAGTCTTGCTTCGTTTTCTGGAACACAGGAAAGCCTAAAATTCAACTTGGGTAGTATAGCACTTGATAACAAAGTCTCCAGGTGGGCTTCCTTGGGTGTTAAGGATCCAGAGTCGGAGTTGTGGCAGCAGAGTGCTGGCAGCAGAGTGCTGAAAACCATCCGTGAAGAGTCAAAATGTAGTGTGTGGACAGCTGGACCTGCTGCCTCCTACAGGCCACGCCAGCTCTCCTGCTGCATGTCAATTCTGGAACACATTTTCAAAAGCCATTAGATACGTGAATCGTGGCTCTTACTTGCCCTTGACACAAGTGTGATCTTAGTAAGATTACTTTGGTTTCTCATAGCATGGGGATTTCAGGCTAGATGGCTGATTCCTGGCTTCTAGGAGGGAGTTTCTAAGTGTGGCTAGTACCATGGGGTAAGCTCAAAGTTACTATCCGTACTTTATAGTACCAAATAGAAGCTGCACGTCCATACTTGCTTGGTATGTCTGTGAATTACATGGATTTCTTTTTCTTTTTACTGGAAACTTGCCTCTAAATAACTTTGATAGGAACTTTTGAAGGTTGACATCTTCACTGTTTCTTTCAAACTGAACTAATGTTATATGCTTGAGATTTGGAGGGATTCTGGAGAATGAGTGTCTTGAGTTACGTTATTCCCCCTCGTTTGTTTGTTTGTTTTTAATCAAGTCAAGGGTTTTTATTGTCAGTTACATGCTTTATAGAAAAAGGGTCAGGGTTGTATAAAAAAGGCTAGGCTCCTACATATTCCACTTACACAGTTGTCCTGCTTCAGGCACAGCAGCTGCACTTGTCCCAAGCCTCTTTGCAGATACAGCCCTGGGAGCACTTTGCACAGCCCACGGGGCAGCAAGAGCAGCAGCTTTTCTTGCAGGAGGTGCATCTTCATTCTTTGCATTTGCAGAAGCCTTTGCAGGAGCCTGTGCAGGAGCAGGATCCATCTGAGGCACAGGAGCCTGTGCAGGAGCAGGATCCATCTGAGGCACAGGAGCCTGTGCAGGAGCAGGATCCATCTGAGGCACAGGAGCAGTTGGGGTCCATGGCGAGTGGAGGCAGTGGTTGAGGGTCGACAAGAGATAGGTGTTAGAATTCTAGGAGCGCAATCTGCTTGTTTGTTTTTTAAGACAGGGTTTGTCTGTGTAGCCCTGGCTGTCCTGGAACTAGCTCTGTATAACAGACTGGCCTCAAACTCAGATTTGTCTGTCTCTGCCTCCTAAGTCCTAGGATTAAAGGCATGTGCCACCACCTCCTGGCCACTTCCTGGCTACTTTAAAAAAAAAAAAAAAATCAGAATCTCACTGTAGTTGATGCCAAACTATAACTCTGTGTAGTCCAGGTTGGCCTTTAGCTCCTGACAATCTTGGTGTTTCAGTCTGTAGACCAAGCTAGCCTTGAGTCTGCCTGCCTTTCTACCTCTCCAGTGCTGGGATTAAAGTCCTACACCATCATGTCCAGCTTCTGAAGGAAGTTGAAGTTGCTCCCCGTACATGCCAGACAGAAACCTGGTAAACAGATACTCGTTTATAGACCCACCACCCCTTCTTTTTTTTTTTTTTTTCTAGAATGGGCCTCACTATGTGGACCAACTTTCCCTCAAAACCATAGAGCCTCTGCCTCCTGAGTGCTGGAATTAAAGGCATGTGCGAATATACGTGGTGATAAATGGGTTATTTTGGTCTGGAGAGAAGATATTGTGATGGTGACTAAATCGGTCTTAGTGTTCTGTGGAGTGCTCTGAGTTTCTTGGATGAAAGCTATAAAACACGAAGGGCCGTGATGGTGTATTCCTTTAGTCCCAGGTCTTAGGAGGCAGAGGCAGAGAGATCTATGTATGTGAGTTCGAGGCCAACCTAGTGTACAGAGTGAATTCCAGGACAGCCAGGGCTATACAGAGAAAGCCTGTCTTGAAAAACAAACAAAAAGAAAGATAGGAAACATTTTAAGAATGTGTGCCCTGTGTATGGCTTTTGACACCTTATCATTGGTTTATAGCCCCTGTCCTTCCTTCCCTTCCCTTCCCTCAGACTCCACACATTGGACTGAAGATGGGCATGCCAGGCAGGCTCTCTGCCACTGAGCCAAACGTCCATCCTGCTGAGCCTTCTTAGCATTCTCTTTTAACTGAGCCTGAGCCTGCGCCTGCGCCTGCGCCTTGGCCACCCTCCCTTGTTTTTTCTTTCATTCCATTGTTGTGTTCAACCCCTGATGTCCCAGGGCTTGTTCTGGGCATGTCTGGAGGAGGGTAGAATTTTGGGCCGGTATCATGGTGCTAAACCCCAGAATTCATAAAAATAAACTGTGAAGTCAGTCACTTCTGCAGCTTAAAGGTGCCCTCCCCTTCTTTGACTTCTTCTGAAGGCATATGATCTCTTAGAATAATGCTATTGTGTTCTGCCTTGTACTTCATTAGCCACACACACAGGTTTCAAATGTAATTACATAACAATACACGAGAGCTAGTATTCATTTTCTTGTTTAAAGTCTCTGACCTCATCTGACCTTTATGAGGGGTACTTGGCTGGTATAAGTGATAGCATGTTCTTTGGTGCTTCCCTCTGCAGTGGGAGATTTCACTGATTCTATAGCACTAGCTCCTGGCTAAGTCAGGCCTACCTTTTCTCTTTGGTAGGTTTGCTGGAGTAACTGTGTTACTTAGTTGAAAGTAGTCGGTCATAGCATGTGGTCACCTCAAGTATACTTACATCTATACTGTGCACGATGTCTTGTTTATCCCAACATCAAAAAGTCAGTGTGAAAATAGAGCAGTGATTGGGCCACAGTGATACCAACCATTTCACTTACTCATGTTTAATTTTAATCTCCTCTCAAGTGTACTTTCCAGGAGTGGTGTAAGTTCTTAGAACTGAGAAGGCTGTTAGTAGTCTTGTTGACTGGAACAGTTCATTCAGGGAATGAACACCCTTCCCTGAGTGATCATTGTTTCTGCAACAATGGCACTTGGGATAGGTTATTTGCCTGACAGAAAGTGTGTTAAATTAACAGATCTCCTTTGGGAAATCCTTTGTTTTCTCTCTTTCTTTTGTGTCTCTTCTCTCTTCCTGAAGGGTTATTCTTGGGTTCTTTAGGTGTGAGCAGTTTTTATTTCCTATAGGTCCTTGTTCAGGGAACTTTGTCTTGTAGAGCAAGGAGAATTTGACTTGTTGGTATAAATATTGGGATTTTTGACCCATTCTTTGAGTGGTATTGGTTTGGGCTAGTATCTTATACACATGTGCTAGTTATTCTCTCTCTCTCTCTCTCTCTCTCTCTCTGTGGGCAGACACAGAGGTAGGGGTGCATGCAGATGCAGTAGGGCAGACACAGACAGAGCGTGCACCTGTGGAGACCAGAGTTCAGCTTCTTCAATTGCTTTCTATCTTTAAAAAATTATTTTTATTAATTTTTTTGGTAAAGATTTATTTACTTAATGTGAGTACACTGTTGCTTTCTTCAACACACCAGAAGAGGGCATCTGATCCCATTACAGATGATTGTGAGCCACCATATGGTTGTTGGGAATTGAACTCAGGACCTCTGGAAGAGCAGTGCTTTTAACTGCTGAGCCATCTCTCCAGCCCTATTTTTAGTATTTTTACCTTTTAATTTTAAATGATTTATTTTTTATTGTATGTGCATTGGTTTTTTGCCCGCATTCGTGTCTGTATGATGGTGTCAGATCCCTTGGAACTGGAGTTAACAGACAATTGTGAGCCATTATGTGGTTGTTGGTAATTGAACCCAGGTCTTCTGGAAGAATCACCAGGTCTCTTAACTACGGAGCCATCTTTAGCCCCATATTTTTCACAGGTTTACTATGTAGTCCTGGATGGCTTGAACTTGCTATGTAAACCAAACTGGCCTAAATTTACAGAGATCTTCCTACCTTTGTTCTCAAGTGCTGGGATTACAGGTGCTTGCAACCAAATCATTACTTTTGTTTTTGAGACAGTGTCTCACTATGTTTCCTTGGATGTCTTGGAACTCAGAGATAAACCTGCCTCTGCCTCTGGGATTAAAAGTGTATATCACTCCTGCATTTATCATTATTTTCAGTTTATTCTGTTTGCCCTATCACGTGCTGCATCACATGTGTAGAGGACAGAGTTCAGGTTTTTCAGGGTCAGTTCTCTCTGTCCACAGTGTGTGTTCCTGGGATAGAACTCAGGTCATCAGACTCGGTGGTCAGTGCGGTAATCCTTTGTGCCATCTCCCTGGCCCCAAATACTTTTATTGTTTTTAAAATACTTATTTTCATTTGAGTGTTGTGGCACGCACTTTTAATCAATCCTAGCACCTGGGAAGCAGAAGCACGTGGATCTCTTGAGTTGGAGGCTGTCCTGGTCTACATAGTGAGTTCCAGGATAGCCAGGGCTACAAAGAGAGACCCTATCTCAACAACAACAACAACAACAACAAAAACAAAAAAAAACAAAAAAAAAAAGAAAGAAAAAAGAAAAAGCTTATTTTCTTTTAAATTATTTGTATATCTATGTGTTGTTATGAGCATATGAGTACAGGTACCCACAGAGGACAGAGGATGGTATTGGATTTCCCGGGAACTTGGTGGAATAGGCAGTTGTAAGCTGTGGACTTTGGGTGCTGGAACTGAATTTAAGTCCTCCGCAAGAGCAGTAGGTTCTCTTAACCATCAAGCCATTTCTCTAGGTCTCCTTTTTTACTCTTTTTTGTTTTGTTTTGTTTTTCGAGACAGGGTTTCTCTGTATAGCCCTGGCTAGGTCTCCTATTCTTAAAAATTGTTTAAAAGTACTTTATATACTTATTTGGGGACAGGCACATATCTCATGGTGCTTGTGTAGAGAGGTCAGGGGTAATTGCGGGAGGAGGTTCTTCCATTCCAGTATGTGGGTTCCAGAGATTGTGTCACGACGCTTGGTGGGGAGCACCTGGACTTAGCGACTGTTTTGCCAGTCTCATCTTTAATTACTGTTAGGTTTTTAGACAGGGTTGAATGTAGCTCAAGTTTGTCTCCTATTTGCTATATATATAGCCTGGGATAATTTTGTTTGTTACTGTTTTTTTGAGACAGGATTTCTCTGTGTAGTCCTGTCTGTCCTGGAACTTGCTCTGTAGACTAGGATGGCCTCAAACTCAGACCCTGTGTGCTTCTTCTGCCCTGTGCCATCGCTCCTGGCTCTGCAAGTGGGACTTCCTTTCTGTTTGCTGTTGCCTTTATTAAAGTTGCTGAGATTTGTGATCAAATTGCTGTTTTATTGTTTCTCTGGAGGGCAGTGATAATACAGTGTAAAACCTTTATTATTTGCAAAGCAATTTATACGAGAGAGAGAGAGAGAGAGAGAGAGAGAGAGAGAGAGAGAGAGAGAATATGATCAGTGTAGAAAGACGTTCAGAGATAGGCAGGGAGGGAAGTGTTCCAGGACTTGTGGTTCATTCCTTGAAGAGGAAAAGATGACTTGATGCAGGTTATTTGAATGTGAAGGAAGGTTTGAGGAGGAGAGGGAGGGACTAAAAAAATGACATTTTCCTGAAAGGTGGTAGGAAACAGAACTCCGGGGGGAAGTTTTAGGAGGATGGAGGGTTTGCTTCCCCACAACCATCATAATGATTAGCATTTACATGTTTTAGTGAACGCATAGGTGTTGAGGGCATGTACCCGCCTGTGTGTGGTAGGGGTCAGAGGTGGACAGCAGGTGTCTTCCTGTCTTGTTCTCCACCATATTTTGGGACATTGGTGCTTGGGATCTGGATTCGGGTTCTCAGCCTCTAGAGAGCGTTTATAACAAGAAAAAATGGAATTAATTCCAATTCCCAGTGGTTAACATTTTGGCATCATAACTAAAGGAGGTCAGTCGTGAGACTCTTTTTCCTTAAGAAAAACCAGCATTTGAAATTTTGCTGTGTTTCCTGCCACTCTTTCTCTGTCCCCTCTGATGTTGGGGAACAGTTACCCCTTCTAGGACGGTTGCTCTCCCAACATTTAGACTCTTGTAGGTAAAATGACAACCTGTGTATAGAAATTTACTTTTCTAGAAAAGTAAATTTTATCTTATTTTTATCTTTGATTTTTAGCATGTGTGTGAAAGTGTGTGCCAGTATGTGTGTGTGTATGCTTGCAGGTGTGCACATGTTGTGGCACTCATGTGATAGTCCAAGTAAAGTGTCTAGGATTCTGTCCTGTACTTAATAATCCATTTTGGGTTGTCAGTTTACTAGGAATGGCTTTTACTGTTGTGCTATCTCACTGCCCCACTTTTGCAGTTTTAGATTTAGTCTTCAGTTATTGAAACTTAGACTAGTACCTTTTAAAGTTTCTCTTTGCTTAAGATCTGTGAGACTGCTGCTGCTTGCTTGCTTGTTTGTTTGTTTATTTATTTATTTATTTATTTTTGTTTTTTTTGAGACAGAGTTTCTCTGTGTAGCCCTGGCTGTCCTGGAAGTTACTCTGTAGACCAGGCTGGCCTTGAACTCAGAGATCCACCTGCCTCTGCCTCCCAAGTGCTGGGATTAAAGGTGTGCGCCACCACTGCCCAGCTTGCTTTTTGATTTGAGACAGAGCCTCACTGTGCAGTCTTGATTGGCCTTGAACACAACCATCTTCTACCAGTTATCAAAGTCAAAGAATTAATGAGAAAGATCTGTAGACATTAGTATATCAAGTGCTACCAATGGATCTAATGGTATTGATATGTGCAATTTATATAACATTTCGTGGGCATTACTATTATTTTAAACTTAAGACTTTTCAGACATACTTCAAACTTGCTATGTAGCCTTAAACTTTGACTTTTGTGCCTCTACTCTTAGGTGCTGGAATTTACAGGCTTGTGTGTGTACATACATACATACACACACACAGACACACACACACACATATATGCAAAGTGGCCTACCTTGGCACTGGATTTTCATTTAATAATCTTAAGGGTATTTTACCCTTATAGCATGGGTACCTTTGTTCAAACTTAATTTTGAGAGAGAGAGAGAGAGAGAGAGAGAATGAGAATATGAATATGAATGAAAGTGTATGTATGTCTTAGGCAGATTGATTGGACTCAGGTCATCAGACTTTGGTGACTTTACTTACTGAGTCATCTTGCTGGCTTCAAACTTGTTAAAAATTATTAATATTTAAGAGATTTTGAGCTGGCTGTGGTGGCACAACCTTTTAATTCCAGCACTTGGGAGTCAAGCAGATCACTGTCAATTCAGGGCCAGTCTGGTCTACAAAGCAAGTTCCAGAGCAGTTAGGACCACACAGAGAAATCCTATCCAAAAAAAAAAAAAAAAAAAAAGGTTTTGTGCATGTGTATGTGTTAAACATTTTCATGGGCTGGAGAGACGTTTCAGTTAAGTAAGCACCCTGGCTGGTCTTCTAGATTCTGGAGGTCCTGAGTTCAATTTTCAGAAACCACATGGTGGCTCACAACCATCTATATGGCACACAGGTGTACATGCAGATAGAGCACTCATACACGTTTAAAAAAAAAAAAAATAAATAAAAAAAATGAACCCAGGTTACCAGGACTTGTGTATTATCTTACTTTGCTGCGATGAAACATCATGACCAAGGCAACTTATAAAAGAAAACCTATAATTTGGGGCTCACAGTTAAAGTGGGTGAATCCACGTTCATCATGGCAGGGAATATGGCACTAGGCAAGAATGGTGCTGGAGAAGTAGCTGAGAACTTACTTGGGTCTTGATATATTAGTATAAGGTCATGGGGATGTGGAGGGAGAGGGAGAGGGAGAGGGAGAGAACTGGAAATGACCTGAGCTTTTGAAACCTCAAAACCTGCCTTAGTGACACCTCCTCCAACAATGTCATACCTTCTAATCCTTCCAAACAGTTCCACTAACTGTGGGGACCAAGCATTCAAATTTTTGAGCTTTGGGGTCATTCTCATTCAAACCACCACAGGATGCAAATTCTTAGTACCTAGCTTTGTCACTGGTTCTTTGTTCTTGATGGCTGAAAAAAATTCTGTTGCTTACATACCATGTCTTCTAGTGCATTCCTCTGTTGGATATCTGGGTTGATTCCATAGTTTGGCAAATGTGAGTAGTGCTTCATGTGTTGGGGTTTAGGTGAATAGTTTTTAAGAGGATTGAAGTAGTTGATTATTCTTGTAATAGGTAAAAATGGGTAAAATGATTTAAACTTAAAGCTGCAGAGTCCATTACGTGAAACAGTAATAAAAAAAATCAAAGCTTATTGAAGTAACACTGATCTACAGGAATATTCAGGGTCTAGACAAATTGCTTAATTTTGAGTCTCACTTCTTCATTGGCAGTAATTCATTACTTATTCTGTAGAGTTATAATGAGATTTGAAACCACATTTCTCAACAAACTGGTAATTAGTATTAGTATTTTTTTCTTATTTTATGTATTTAGAATAAAATTTGTTTTTTGTATCTTGACTGTTTTGCTTGCATGGATGGATATGCAATGTGTGGGAGCCTGGTGCCCTTGGAGGTCAGAAGGCCTCAGATCTGGAACTGGAATTAGGGATGGTTGTGAGCAACAGGTGTATGCTGGGAATTGAATCCCGGTCCTCTACAAGAACAAGTACTCTTTTTTTTTTTTTTTTTTTTTCCACTCCTCAAGCTTACATATGTGAATACACTGCAGCTGTCTTCAGACACACCAGAAGAGGGCATCAGATCCCATTACAGATGGTTGTGAGCCACCCTGTGGTTGTTGGAATTGAACTCAGAACCTCTGGAAGAGCAGACAGTGCTCTTAACCATTGAACCATCTCTCTAAACCCCAAGAACAAGTACTCTTGACCACTGAGCTTATTTGTTCACTCTTAACCAATCCTTCTAGTCACACTATTTTTATTTCTTTCTTTGAGTTACAGGTTGTGGTGAGTCAAGCACTGTAGGTCTTAGGAATTTAAACTCAGGTCCTCAGGAAAACAGGAAGTGTTCTTAACTGCTGAGCCATTTCCCCAATCCTGCCCTCAGTTTTCCTTTCTTTTTTCTTTCTGGAGCTTGGGACTAAACCAACTAAACCAAGGGACTTATGCTTGTTTTCAGTTCTCTCTCCCTTCCTCTCCAGTGTTTGACCTAGAACCAAGGGCCTCAAACATGTTAGCTAGGCAAGTGCTCTGTTCTTGAGGTATTGGATTGCTAGCTAGCCCTCTTCATGGCTTGGGTACTGATATTATTGCAGTTCTTTTCAATTAGTTGACTCTTAGCTTTGTGTTTGGTTGGGAAAGACAAATCACACACAATCTAAAACACAAAGATGTTTAGAAATCATAGTTGTAGCTGGGTGTGGTGGCGCACGCCTTTAATCCCAGCACTGGGGAGGCAGAGGCAGGTGGATTTCTGAGTTCGAGGCCAGCCTGGTCTACAGGGTGAGTTCCAGGACAGCCAGGGCTACACAGAGAAACCCTGTCTCGAAAAACAAAACAAAACAAAACAAACAGTGCAATCAGATTTTTTTGTCAGTCATTGTAAGTATATATAAAGTACAGAGGGAGAAATAGCTAGGCTTGTTAGGGGTTGGGGAAGGAACCTACAGAAATTAAGTCCTGGAAAGATGGGAATATGTTCATAGTCTGTAGGAAAGGTTGCTTGCTGCCAGCCCATATGAATAGGGAATGCAGGCATTTCAGATACATCTTTAGAAGATAGATGAGAGCTGCAAAATAGAACCTAGTAAGCTGTTAGGTCTGAAGACTATGCTTGATTTAGATTTCATCCTGAAGAACGTGTATCATTGATTATAAGGAAACACGTAGAAAGTAGAGACTCAGGCTATACGCTGGATGTGACAGTAGACACTGCAGTGTCGGCATTCTGAATGTTGATGCAGGTAGATTGCAAATTCAAGGCTAGCCTAAGCTATATTGTGAAACCTTGTCAGGATTAAACAGCTGGTTAAATATACCTCAGTTGATTGAATCCTTGCCTATTACACAGGAAGCCCTAGGTTCAATCCCTAGTACTGCATAAACTAGGTGTGATGGTGCACCCAGTAATCTCAGCATTTAGGAGACTGGAGTTGGAAGTCACCATTGGTTGTATAGTGGGTTTGAGAGCAGCCTGGAGAGGAATAACAGGTTGGGTGTGGTGTTGGGAGGTGGAGGTAAGTCTGACCTCAGTAAGATCCTGTTTCAAATATATAAAGTGAATACGGTTAAACCATTGTTTGAAAATTGCCGTACATGGTGGCAGTCGAAGTTTAAGCAAGGGACAGCAATTGGATATATTTGGAACAGGCATAGGATGTAGTCTGTGTACAGTGGAAATATTTGTTTATTAACTAGAAACTAATCTTTGCAGAGTAGAAAGTTCACTTTGCTATAGCCTGGGCAAAGAACAAGGCTAGGTGAGATGATGCCTGAGAAACACGGGCCATGTTAAGACCCTTAGGGGACAGTTTAACTATAGTTTGTAGTAGGTAGTCAACACAGACTGGTATTGAGAAGAGTTGTTACCTGGAGGAATTGCAGTTAGATTTCAAAACGAGTGAGATGGTTTAGTGGGTAAAAAGCATTTGCTATACAACCCTGGCCTGAGTTTTTTGGTTTGTATAGTGGAAGGAGAGTGCCGCCTCACTTACACATACCATGCACATACACAATAGTCAGCTAAAATTTTTAAAAATTAGAAGAGAATGGTGTCCCGCGCACCTCTCGCCAGCAAGAAGACACGAGACACGCAGGCTTCGTCTGCAGTTCAGCTTTATTCAGCCATTGATAGAGGAGGAAGAACCCGGGGCCCCAGAATGGCGCTGTTATATAGCCCCGAGGCAGCGTGTCCTCCATTGGTTGGCTCGCCCCGGGAGTGGGCGGTGATTAGTCATGTACACCCTTAATGCACAGGCGCTTCGGGCGAGCCACCCCGCGCTATCCACAAGTTTCCTCAGAGTAACAGCGCCATCTGGTAATGGCGAATACTCTAACCGCTCCTTACAGAATGGGTTCTGGAAAGTTGTCTTCTGACCTCTATACACACTCCCAAATCACAAACACATACACTTGCACATGCAAACACAATATTAATTATTAGTCACCAGACATTCAGTATGTGCCAGGGTTGTGAATATATGAATTATCTCACTCGGTGTTTATAAGTCTATTTTTATAATGACATTAAAGTTTATCAGGTTTAATGCAGGTTAAGGAATCATAAAAAATGAGCTACAATTGGATAGGATGGAACCAGATGTTATCTATACTCCTCAGAAAATCTTTTTTTTTTTTTTTTTTTTTTTTTTTGGTTTTCCGAGACAGGGTTTCTCTGTGTAGCCCTGGCTGTCCTGGAACTCACTCTGTAGACCAGGCTGGCCTCGAACTCAGAAACCCACCCGCCTCTGCCTCCCGAGTGCTGGGATTAAAAGCGTGCGCCACCACTGCCTGGCTCCTCAGAAAATCTTAAGTGAGCTTGTGAGACATATTTTCATCTAGGTCTCATCATAGAGCTACTGAATTTGATTCAGTGGATAAACATGGTGTCCAGGTGATTTTGATTTGAGGGCACATTAAAGGAGAACCACAGAGGCTGAGCTGTGAGCTGACATGTCATAGGTGGGACATGGACAGACAGTCCTCCTTAATGGTACAGGAATGGCTTAGAAAATCAGACCCTATTACTCTATTTCCAAGCTTGCACCTTTGCATATTGGTAGGTCCCTTTCTGTGTTTCTCATCTTTAGGTGAGGCAAATTCTCTCTGCTTTAACATTTTATAGTTGGGAAGAAACTTCTGCAAGTTTTGATTAGTGGAGGAGATGGATGGTTGTCTTCTTGTGTCTTTTAAAAAAAAGTGTGTATGTGTTTGGGAGTGTGTGTTTGTCTTTTGAAACCAAGAGGGAACTCTTAGGAATGCTGTCCACCTCTCCTTAGCCTGGAGCTCAATTAGTCTAGGACAGCGGTTCTCTCAAACTTTCTAATGCTGCATGCGACCCTTTAATAAAGTTCCCCATGTTGTAGTGACTCCCAAACATTAAAATTATTTTGTTGCTCTTTCATAACTGTAGTTTTGTTACTGTTGTGGATCGTAATGTACAGAATATCTGATATGGGACCCCTGTGAAGAGTTTCTATTCCTGTACAAAACATCATAACCAAGAAACAAATTTGGGAGGAAAGTGTTTATTCAGCTTACACGGACATTGTTGTTCATCACCAAAGGAAGTCAGGACTGGAACTCAAGCTGATGCAGAGGCCATGGGGGAGGTTACTTACTGGCTGGCTTCCCCTGGCTTGGCTCAGCTTGCTCTCTTAAAGAACCCAAGACTACCAGCCCAGTGATGGCACCACCCACAATGGGCTTTCCCCCGTTGAGCATTTTCTCAACTGAAGCTATCTTCTCTGTGATAACTCCAGCTTGTGTCAAGTTGACACACAAAACCAGCCAGTACACTCTCAAAGGAGTCATAACCTACACACTAGTTCATCCTCCTGTTTTCTGCCTTCCCCCACTGCTTGGCTTGCAGACAGATAGATGTTCCTGTGCCTGGCTTTTCTATATAGATAGAGGACCCAAATTGAAGTCCTAAAGTTTGCTTAGAAAATCACTTAGCCAACTGAGCCATCAGCTCAGGCCTCCCCCCCCCTTGTTTGGTTTGTTTGGTTTGTCTCTTTGAGACCGTTTCTCTGTGCATTCCTAGAATTCACTCTGTAGACCAGGCTGGCCCTGAAATCAAGTGCTGGGATTAAAGGCATGCACCACCACCCTGGGCCCCTTACTCTGTTTTTTTTTTTTTTTTTTTTTTGGTTTGTTTGTTTTTGTTTGTTTGTTTGTTTGTTTGTTTTGAGACAGGGTTTCTCTGTGTAGCCCTGGCTGTCCTGGAACTCACTCTGTAGACCAGGCTGGCCTCGAACTCAGAAATCCACCTGCCTCTGCCTCCCCAGTGCTGGGCTTAAAGGCATGCGCCACCACTGCCCGGCTTTTTTGTATTTTTGTATTGACTTTTTGTAGTGAATTTGTAATATACTGTGGAAAGTCCACATGTATCTTTTCCGTTCTCTCTGTTCCATTGTTGGAGAACTATAGAGGGAAAGAGCAACAAAGGATGTAGAGATAATTTAAGTTTAGCTTAGTTACACAGATGAGGCACATTGCTCAAGGTGGTGTGTTGAATTGTGATTGAAACATTAGAGTCAAGCCTAGCAGTCAGTAGGTAGCCTGAGTCAGCATTTGCTTTTCACACAAAGTGCTTTCTGTGTTTCTGGTTAACCCTTTTTTTTTTTTTTTTTTTTTTTTTTAAAAGCCAGTTTGTAAATCTGTAGTGTGTGTGTGTGTGTGTGTGTGTGTGTGTGTGTGTGTGTGTGTGTGTGTGTCTGAGACAGAGAGAGAGAAGAGAAGAGAGAAGGGGTCTGTGTTGATAAATCATGACATGGTGCTTTAGTGGAGGTCAGGTGACAATGGGGGAAGGCTCTGTTCTGTAAGCATTTTTACTCACTGAGCCATCTAGCTGGTCTCTCCCTTTATTGGACACCTAAGTCTCTGTAGTGAGTGACCATGTATGTATGGTACTTTTGTGGTGCCTCTTTTGGTTCTTAACATTAGCTACAGCAATATTTTTAGATGGTGAGAATAATATAAAGGCATTACTTTATTTGGGGACAATACTTCATTTTTCCTGTCTTAATGGGAAGGAGACATTGACTACTTGTTCAATGGGTCTATGTAAAGAATTGGGACTGGGGCAGCTGAGATGGAGAGAACTGACAGAAGGTGCAGCAGCGCTTTGGAATGAGTCCATAGGTTCCTGCTAGCCACTGCAGTGTGAAAGGTCCATCTGGGCCTCCCCTAAGTTAAAAATGGATTTGATACATAGGATATGAAAGCTTGTGTCACTAATCTGCTTGAATCAAAAAGACTGGGAAATGTTAGGTATAGACTAGATGGAAGAACCGAAGACTTGTTGACCACTTGGCAGCGTCTTTAGTATGTAATTTCTCCTTCCGTTTTCCCACTAAATTCTAGACTCTGGCTGGTACTTGATTCTATATTTCATCTCATCTCAAAGAAACCAGCGAACAGCACTAGTGAGACTCCTATTTCAAATATTTGCAGAAAAATATAGACAATATAAGTCCATTTATAGAAAGTTTTAAAAAAGGGACTAGCAAGATTTGAGCTGGCTTGAAATTCTTTGTAGAGAAGGCTGTCCTGTCTTTTGCCTCCTAAGTGGTGGGCTTAAAGGTGTGCACCACCATGTCTGGCTGGCCCAAAATGAGGGATAATTATTGAGGGATAATTATCATATATTTAAGTATACAAAGTTTAAAGTGTATAACTGAGTTTCAACAACTGTATACAGAGGTATACCTACCATCCCAAACAATGATGGACCATTAAGATTTCCCCAAAACTCAAGGCCTGTACCACATAGTGCCCCCACATACACCTCCAGGCAGTGGCTAATCTGAATTCTGTCTCATCATAGATGAGGGTTTCCTGTTCCAGAAGATCAGACAGGGCAGCCTTACTCTTTGTATTCTCTGTTTTTTTCCCAGGCCAACTATTATGCATGGGATATACTTTTTGTTGTTGTTTTGTTTGACTCAGTTTCTCCATGTAGTCCTGAATACCCTGAAACTTGCTTTGTATATCAGGCTGACCTCAGACTCACAGAGATCCACCTGCCTGTCTGCCTCCTGAGTTATGGGACTCAAGGTGTGCGCTGTTTATTGCCCAGCTATGGAACATAACTTTTATCTAGTCCAATATATTGTGTATATCTTTATGCCTGTGCGTGATTGCTCTGCATTAGAGATTGCGATTGACTTTAGTTGTTATTTTCTACAAATTCCAGATCTTTATGCTTAGTAGCACCTCTTCTCTGGGCTATCTTGACAGCCATTGGTTGGATTTTTATATCTTGGTGGTTTTGTTTGTTTGTTTGTTTTTGTTTTGTTTGTTTTGTTTTTGTTTTGCTTTTTGATTTGTAGGTTTTATGTAGTAATGACTGGCTTGTTAGCATTTATACTGTTTGTTTTCTGAGCCTCCTAGAAAGATGGTTTGGAATGTGACAAGTTCTTGGTCATTAAATTTTCAATGTGTTTATGTTTTATTTTAATACTTATCTCCCCTCCCCCCAGTTTTTCTGTGTAGCCCTTCTGTCCTGGAACCAGCTCTGTATATCAGGCTAGCCTGGTATTCAGATATCTACCTGCATTTGCCTCTCAAGTGCTGGATTAAAGACCACCACTGCTCTAATCGATTGTTTTCTTATCTAGCTGTTCCCAAACTAATGAATTTGTCAGAGGCATTCTTCAGCTTTGTTACTTTATTTATTTATTTTAATTTTTCCTTAGAATTCTACATCTCTCTGCTTACCTTGTTCTTTCTTAGAGTTCTTAATTTTCACAACTATCTTAACTTTCCCAATATCTCTGCTGTATCTGTCTGCTTCCAAGGCTGGTAGGACTTCTAGACTACTTTGGAATTTCCATTTCCCTATCACCTTCAGCTCTTATAACTCTGATGAATGCCCTATCATTACTTTCATAGACCACAAAACTAAAGGTGAAAATTGAATTATTTTCTTCTGGTCTTGGGTATTTGGTTTTAAGCACTTCAAGGCTATTGAAAGAATTATAAAAGGTGCACTTTTAACAAGTGTGTGTGTGTGTGCGTGTGCGTGCGTGTGCGTGCGTGTGTGTACACTGCTACATATGCTATGGCATTTGTGTGGAGGTCAAAGGATAATTTTCAAGAGTCATTCAAGAGGAGTTTCTCCTTGTTGAAAACAAGGTCTCGACGGCGGAGGTGGTGCATGCCTTTAATCCCAGCACTTGGGAGGCAGAGGCAGGTGGATTTCTGAGTTCCGAGGCCAGCCTGGTCTACAGAGTGAGTTCTAGGACAACCAGGGCCACACAGAGAAACCCTGTCTGGAAAAACCAAAAATAAATAAATAAATAAATAAATAAATAAATAAAAATAAAAAAGAAAAGAAAAAAAAGAAAACAGGGTCTCTTGTTTCTACTGTGAATGTACTCAAGGCACCTTGCCCTCCAGCCAGCCTCTAGGTGATTTTTTACCCCCTCTGCCTCCTTTCTTGCTGTAGGAGTGTTAGGATTACAGATGCATGTCACTATATCCACCTTTTTTCCCCTTAGAGTTATTTATTTTATGTGTATGAGCACCATTTGTGTGCCTGGTGCTCACTGGGTTCAGAAGAAGGCGTGGGATTCTCTGGGACTGGAATTACAGATGGTGTAAGCTGCCATGTGTGTGCTGTGGTGTTGTGAATGAAATCCAAGTCCTCTACAGAGGAGTAAGTGCTCTTATCCTCAAAGCCATCTCTCCAGTCCCTGAGTCCAGCTTTGTATGTGGGTACAGGGGTGGAACTCCAGGAATCAGGCTTGTGTGGCAAATGATTTTACCGACTGAGCCAGCCATCTTACTTGCCTAGTCAGGGTTCCCTAGAGAAACAAAACCAATCAATTGAGGATGTATTAAGAGTGGATTCATTAGATTGGCTTACATGATAGGATTCGTATAGTCCTACAACCGCTGTCTTCGCACTGAAGAATGAAAACCATAAGGCTGAAAGCCCTGGCAGTTCCAATTTTGACACTTTCCTAGGAGAGTTAGTTACTGGTCTTAGGTCCACATTACAAACTAGGTTCTGAAGCCTGGTGGTGGTGCTTGCCTTTAATTCCAGCACTCAGGAGGCAGAGGCAGATGGATCTCTTGAGTTCAGAGGTCAGCTCAGTCTGCAGAGAGTTCCAGTACAGAAACCCTGTTGAAAGAAGGCAGGCAGGCAGGCAGGCAGGCAGCAGGCACCAGGCAGCAGGCACCAGGCAGCAGGCACCAGGCAGCAGGCAGGCAAGTAAGCAGCAGCAGCAGCTGGGTTCTGATGTCTGAAAAATGGCGATTTCAGCTACAGCATCATAGACCTTGCCTGAGAGAAAGGAACCAAGCAGGCTAAACAAAAAGCTTTTCTTTCAACCTCATTGTGTCTGGGTTGCTACTGGAAGAAGATTCTACCCACACTTAGGCAGTCTTCCCACTTTAATTCATAATCAAGAAAATCTTTCACACATTGGCCCAAGGCTTGTCTCTTATTACTTGATTACATATCCAGTCAAATTGACAGCCAAGATTAAACATCAGTGTGAAGCATCAGCTATAATGTCTTCGAAAGAAGTTCGCTCAAACTTATGTCCCATTCTAAGTAAACTTATGGTCCAGTACACCCTTCAAGACCTGTCTTTTACTTGAACCTCCTTGTATCTAGAGAAGTACAAACTGACTAGGCTTTCAGCATAAAACCATTTGTATGGAGATCATGCAAACCTATGCTACCTATACATTGCTTCTGTATGGTACTACTTGAGTTCAAGAATAATACTTAAAGATAGAAAAAAAATAAAGATAGGGTCTCATTATGTTAGCCTGAAACTCATTATGTAGACCAGATTGGCATCAAACTCAGACCCACTGTCCTCTGCCTTTCTAGTGCCAGGATTAAAGGGGTGCCACCAACCAGGGCTAACTACAATAATTTTTAAATGTTTGTTTATTTTTATTTTGTGTGTGTGTTTGCCTGCACGTATGTGTGTGTACCACATGGTGCCTGTGGAGGTCAGAAGAGGGTGATGGATTCCGTGGAACTGGAGTTTCAAATGATTGTGAGCTACCATCATGTAGGTTTTAGGAATGGGACCCTGGTTCTCCGCAAGAACAATAAGCATTTTTAACCACTGAGTCATCTTTTCCAGCCCCTAAGAACAGTAAATAGTGTTTATGGCACTTAAAACAGTAATCATATATTTCTGGCATCTTTATGAGAGTTTAATAATTTTTCTTTTTGGACACTTTATTGAGATACCAAACTTAATTTCACCTATTCAAAGTGAACATTTTGTTGGTTTTAGTATACTCTTTTAAGTGTGTAACCATCACCACATCAATTATAAAGATGTTTTCATCAACTGTAAATGAAGTCCATAGTCCTTTAGCAGTCAGTCTCTACTCCACTCCCTCCTGCTATCTTCTGGAGACCACTAGTCTTTGAAATTTGCTGATTGACCTTTTTCCATGAGCAGAAATACTCAAAATGTGCATCCTTGTGACTGACGTCTATTATTTTATCAGGATGTTTTGAATGCCCATTCTTGTTTCATCAGGTGTCCTAGTTTGCTTTCTGTTGCTGTGATTGAACACCATAACCAAAAGCAACTTGAGGAGGAAAGGGTTTATTTGGCTTAAATGTCCACAGGATAGTTTATTATTAAGAGAAGTTAGGGCAGGAACTCATGAAGGAACTTGGAGGCGGGAACCGAGGCAGAGACCAAAGCTCAGCTTGCTTTCTAACATAACCCAGGGCTGCCTGCACTCAGGTGGCAACTAACTGTAGGGTATGCCCTCACTTCAATCATTACTTTAAAAAATGGCCAACAGCTTGTCAACCTCTGTGAATTGTTGATTAGAGTTAGTCTAAGTGAGATTTATGATGTACCTTTTCTCTCATGTCCACATGTTGGAACCCTTTAGAACTGTGCCTGTTGAGGAGGTGAGTTGGATACTTAGCAAGTGTGATTCTTCACAGAACAGCCACTTTTTGTTTTTTGTTTTTTTGTTTTTTCGAGACAGGGTTTCTCTGTGTAGCCCTGGCTGTCCTGGAACTCACTCTGTAGACCACGCTGGCCTTGAACTCAGAAATCCACCTGTCTCTGCCTCCCAAGTGCTGGGATTAAAGGCGTGTGCCACCACCACCCAGCAGAACAGCCACTTTTATGTAATCTAAGAAATTTCTTGTTATATGTTGGAGGATTATCTTTTGGGCATATGCCCAGGAGTGGTGTATAGCTGGGTCCTCAGGTAGTACCATGTCCAATTTTCTGAGGAACTGCCAGACTGATTTCCAGAGTGGTTGTACCAGTTTGTAATCCCGCCAGCAATGGAGGAATATTCCTTTTTCTCCACATCCTCGCCACCATCTGCTGTCACTTGAGTTTTTGATCTTAGCCATTCTGACTGGTGTGAGGTGGAATTTCAGGGTGGTTTTGATTTTCATTTCCCTGATGATTAAGGAGGTTGAACATTTCTTTTGATGCTTCTCAGCCATTTGAGATTCCTCAGTTGAGAATTCTTTGTTTAGCTCTGTACTCCATTTTTTAATAGGGTTTTTTGGTTCTCTGGAGTCTAGCTTCTTGAGTTCTTTGTATATTATTGGGTATTGGCCCTCTGTCGGATATAGGATTAGTAAAGATCTTTTCCCAATCTGTAGGTTGCCGTTTTGTCCTGTTGATAGTGTCCTTTGCTTTACAGAAGCTTTTCAGTTTTATGTGGTCCTATTTGCCAGTCTTAGAGCCTGAGCCATTGGTGTTCTGTTTAGGAAAATTTCCCCTGTGCCAATGTGTTGGAGGCTCTTTCCCACTTTCTCTTCAATTAGATTCAGTGTATCTGGATTTATGTGGAGGTCCTTTTTTTTTGGTTTTTCGAGACAGGATTTCTCTGTATAGGCCTGGCTATCCTGGAACTCACTCTGTAGACCAGGCTGGCCTCGAACTCAGAAATCCGCCTGTCTCTGCCTCCCAAGTGCTGGGATTAAAGGCGTGTGCCACCACTGCCCGGCTATGTGGAGGTCCTTGATCCACTTGGACTTGAGCTTTGTACAAGGAGATAAGAATGAATCAATTTGCATTCTTTTACATTTGGACCACCACTTGAGCCAGCACCATTTGTTGAAAATGCTGTCTTTTTTTCCACTGGATGGTTTTGGCTTCTTTGTAAAAGATCAGGTGACCATAGGTGTGTGGGTTTAATTCTGGGTCTTCAATTCTAGGATACACACTCCAAGTTCAAATCAGTCTTATTTATAATAGCCAGAAGCTGGAAACAACCGAGATGTCCCTCAACAGAGGAATGGATGCAGAAAATGTGACACTTTTATACAATGGAGTACTACTCAGCTATTAAAAATAATGACTTCATGAAATTCACAGGCAAATGAATGGAACCAGAAAATATCCTGAGTGAGATAACCCAGTCACAAAAGAGAACACACATGGTATGCTCTCACTGATATGTGGATATTAGGAAAATAGCTTGGACTATCCACAATACAACTCACAGACCATATGAAGTTCAAAAAGAAGGAAGACCAAAGTGTGGATGCTTCAGTCCTGCTTAGAAGGGGGAACAAAGTAATCATGGGAGGTAGGAGGAGGAAGGAACCTGGGAGGGAGAAAGAACGGAGGAGTATAGGGGGGCAATGGGGGATGGGGATAGGGAACTGGGTAGCCAGGAAAGCCAGAGGAGCCCCAACAAAGGGGAGAGAGAACCTGTAGAGACCATATTGAGAGGTTAGGCACAGCCCCCAGTTGAAGGATGGGGCCACACACCCATCTCAAAAATATTAACCCAGAATTGCTCCTGTCTAAAGGAAATTCAGGAAAAAAAGAGTGGAGCAGAGACAGAAGGAAAGGCCATCCAGAGACTGCCCCACCTAGGGATCCATCCTATATACAGACACCAAACCCAGAAACTATTGCTGAGGCCAAGAAGCTCTTGCTGACAGGAGCTTGGTATAGCTGTCCCTTGAGAGGCTCTGCCAGGGCCTGACCAATACAGATATGGATGCTCACAGCCAACCATCGGACTGAGCACAGGGACTCCATTGGAGGAGTTAGAGGAAGGACTGAAGGAGAGGAAGGACTGAAGGAGCTGAAGGGGTTTGCAACCCCATAGGAAGAACAATATCAACCAACCAGAACCCCCAACCCCCCAGCTGCCAGGGACTAAACCACCATCCAAAGAGTACACAAGGGGGGACCTATGGCTCCAGTTGCATATGTAAGAGAGGATCGCCTTATCTGACATCAATGGGAGAGGAGGCCTTGAACCAGGAATGTTGGAATGCTAGGGTGGTGAGGCAGGGGTGGGTGGGTGGGAGAGCACCTTCATAGAAGCAGGGGGAAGGGGGTTTTTGGAGGGGAAACTGAGAAGGGGGATAAATAAATAAAATAACCAATTTAAAAAGAAAAAAATTTCTTGACAGGCCATTTATAATAATCACTAGATACTTTACTTTTAAGAAAAGTTAAATTTAGAAGAACAAGACCTTCCAACTCAACTGGATTTTTCTCCATTGTAGAGTTTAGAGTATCTCTTTTAACTAGTAGTTTAAGACAGCTGATGTTCTGGTCTCAATCTAGCCCAGGCTGTCCTGGAAATCTTGGCAGTCCTGTCTTGGTCTTCTAAGTTCTGTCTGTAGTTGCATGGGTAAGCCACTTACAGTCAAAAGTTAATTTGGCCTTCACAGATTTTTTTTTTTGCACAGTACAGTTATAATACTTTTATTACCATAGCATTATCTAGCCCAGCAAGCTAGCTTTTTTTTTTTTTTTTGTATAGAAATAGTTTATTTAGGGCATGGGGAGGGGAGTTAAGAGGGTAATATAGGCAGAGAAAGGCAGAGAGAGGAAGAGAGTAGAGAAGTAGAGAGGTGGAGGCCGGCCATGACCACATGGAGAGAGGGGGGAAGGGAATGGGGAGAGGTAAGGGATAAGAGGTGTAAGAGAGAGGCAAGAGAAAGAGCTAAGAGAAGTTACAGTTTTGAAGCGACTCTTCCTTCAATATATTTTAATGAACTGGCTTATTTTTTGGTCTTTGATCAGTTACTGAAGCTGCAACATTCATTGTCTTTTTTTTTTTTTAAATCAAAACAACTTAATTACAAACTCTTTGGGTAACAGACCAAGATGACCTGTTTCTCATTAGAGATGTTCATTGAATATTGACTGAATATGTCACTAATGCCTTTAAAATCTGTGCTAGTTTTTGGTCAGGAAGAGATTGTAATCATTATTTATTTATTTATTTATTTTTTTGGTTTTTCGAGACAGGGTTTCTCTGTGTAGCCCTGGCTGTCCTGGAACTCACTCTGTAGACCAGGCTGGCCTCGAACTCAGAAATCCGCCTGCCTCTGCCTCCCAAGTGCTGGGATTAAAGGCGTGCACCACCACTGCCTGGCTGATTGTACTCATCTTAAAGGAAGAGAAACTGGAGAGTTAAGGGCCTCAAATAGGAACTCCTAAGTTTTATAAAATGCTCACTAGTTAGTTCATCATTCATTCATTCATCCATCCATCTGTTTAATCACTGCGGTCTCTTGCTCTGTCATTCTCTTAAGTTGAATAAACTAGGCCCTGTGCCTCTCTGGCCATCAGGTCAGAATCATGTGAAGTAGAGAGAAAAGGAATTTGTATTTTCCTTCCGAAAAGAGCAATGCTTTCTTCAGCGTGGAGTTGAGGCAGGAGGATGGACTATAGAAGGTAGACAGTTTGTTCCTTAAAACCAAAGTAGCTTAGGAAGGCTCAGACTGCTAGCCTGTGGCTACATACTAACACTGGGCTTCAGTTCTTAGGCTAGAGTTTGTAATGTTTTCTGGTCAGATGTTGAGTGACAAGTGATGATGCTCTTTGCCATTGTGTACCACCCCCTCCTAAATTAGATACATTCCCCCCTCTGCTTCCAGACGTCTCCATCTCTTGGTCTCTTGACAGAGCAATCATTTATCAAGTTGTTTCACTAGTTGTCCGCAGGGGGCCCTGGGAACTTGAGTTTGTTTCCTCCTTTTGTTGGAGCTCCACAGGATCTTCCAGCTCAGTCTCCAGCCAACTGCTGAGAGTTGCTGGACTCCAGGAGCAAATGTTAAAGGGGTTGCCTTTCATCTTGCTGCTGCTGCTTCAACCTTCATCTTAAATTGCAGCTTATTGGGTTTCTAGTCACCCTGTATTGACATATATACTCTTCAAAAATGAGAATTTTGTTTTCCTTAGCAAGTTTCTCTTTTTATAGCCTATCACTGAGCATCCTGCATTTTATACCCAAACACCCTACCTCTCGGGGGCCTGAATGTGTGTGTGTCTGTGATTGAGTGTTCATTTTCTATCTTTTCCTTCATTCCTGCCCTATTTCATCTCTCACTGGCAGCAAATTGTCATCGATAATATAAAAAGCACCCTTGCTTTTTATAAGACTTTTTTGGGAGATACATTTTAATTTAACAAGGTGTTAAATTTTCTTGATGTTACATTGTACATAAGTAAATTTTCCTAAATAGTATAAGGATTTAAAAAAAGAGTTTGATTTTTAAATTTTGTTAAGCCTTAAAGAACAAGATAAACATTATTGCTTTTTACTTTAAAGCACAAAGGCTTTTACATTTAATGCTATTATATGAAGAATGTGTTAACCAGCATTCTTTGACCATGAATTTGAAGCACAAGTGTTATTGTAATTTATAGTTTTTGTTTGTTTGTTCAGTCTCATGCATTTTTTTGGTTATTGTCCGCTAGCTGGCATCTATCTTTCTGTCTGCCTATCTACCTATCTATTGATCGATCATCTTTATTTATTTTGGGAGACAGTGTTTCTCTGTGTAGCCCTGGCTATCCTGGAACTCACTCTGTATACCAGGCTGGTTTCGAACTCAGAAAACCATCTCTGCCTCCTGAGTGCTGTGGTTAAATAAAGGTATGAGCTACCACTGTTCAGCATAATTTAATAGTTTAGGACAAAATTCTTGTTATAGATTAATTAGGGATAAAACTGTAATGTTAATGGGATTTTTTTTCTGTGATCCTAGCATATTCCTGCAATAATTTATAATAAAACCTTTAAATGAGATAACCCAGACACAACTGTAGGTTAAGAGCATTGGCTGCTCTTCAAGGGACTTGGGTTTGAATTCCAGCCTCCATATGGTGGCTCACAACCATCTGTAACTCCAATTTCAGGGGAATCTGATGCCCCTTTCTGACCTTCCTGGAACGCTGCACAGATGTGTTAAATATTCATATACTCAGGTGCATGCACACACACACCATTTTTAAAAAGTTAACAGAAAGGTTGAAAGGATTGGCGTACTAATGATAGTTCACTTTTTATAAATGTTTCTCTTTACAAGTGAAATAACATTTAGTTTATTCCAGATTGAATATTTTACAGTCCTGATTCTGAAGTGATTTTGTTTTAACCAGAGTACATCTGAATTCAGAATCCTTGGTATGGAGAATCATAAAGTTGAGTAAGGACAGTGTCTTCAGTTTTCATCAGATGTTTTAGCTTAAAAATATTTAAACAGGGACTAGAGATGACTCAGTTTCCAGCATCCACTTAGTGACTCTGCAATCATCTGTAATTTCAATAACAACCTCCTCTTCTGGCCTTCAAGGGCTCTAGGGAGGCATGTATACAAACATGTGAGCAGTCAAAACACTCACATATACAATAAACAAAAAAACCTAAACCAAACAAACTTCACCGAGTCCATACAACCTGTCAAATGAGTAGTTTATAACAATTAATTTCTCGAGTTATAATTTTGCTCCTGTATACAAAGTATGTTTTAAACTAATTTTATTTTATTTTTTTATTTCGGATTTATTATTTTTGTGTGAGTGTGAGTGTCTGTCTGTCTGAATGTGAGTATAGGTGCCCACAGAGGCCAGAGAGGGTATTGGATCTTCTGGAGCTGGAGTTACAGGCACTTGTGACCTGCCCTACATGGGTTCTGGAAACCAAACTGGGTCCTCTACAAGAGTAGCATGTGTTTTTAACCACAGAGTCACTACTATTGTCACCCTTAATTTTTTCTCATGCTGAGTGAGGTGTATGCTTTTAATTGCAGCACTCAGGCAGAGTTTGTAGCCAGTCTGATTATATATACCAACTTCCAGGACAACTAGGGCTACACAATGTGGCCATGTCTAAAACAATTATTAATTAAATGTAATACATATTTTTTAGATTATGTTTTAATTCTTTTGTTTGTAGTTTTGTATGTGTGAAGGGGAGCACTCACTGCTGTGGTGTGCATGAGCAAATTAGAAGACAACTTGGATGAGCTGTTTCTCTGCTTCCACAATGTGAGTCCCAAGGATTTCAGTCAGTAAGTCTGTCTGTCTGACTTGGTACTGGGGATTGACCATAGGATTTTGCAGGTGCTAGGCTAGCTTGTTCTTTGAGCAATATCCCCAGTAAACTACTGACTCTTAATGTGAAAATGTGCCCTCAGTGTTTGTCTGTAAAATATATTCTTGCTAAATACATACATAAACATTGTATAGTCTTATATTACTTATTATGTATATTATACACATAATAGTTCTTACTTATTTTTCACAATAAAACTTAAAATTATATATTATACTTAAGCTCTATTTGATATTAAGCCTAAGGGAATGGGGTAACAGGTAACTGAGTTTTGCCCATCCTCCTGTTTTAACCCCCTAAGTGCTGGAATTAGAGGCCCAAGCCAGCATGCCCAGCCAGCAGGGCTTTAATTATTTTTGCTATCTTAGATTATTCTTTAAGGGAAAGTTAAGATAGCCCAGTGACTTGTTGAAGGGATTCCTAGGTCCACCTGGTGAAAAACACTTTTTTGTTTTAAGTTAGGTGGCTTTTTGAGACAGGGTTTTTCTTGAGTGTAGGGATTAAAGGTGTGAACCACCACCACCTAACATGGCACAAAACCTTTAAGGAAAGACCTAGGGTTTCTCAGAAGTAGGTCTTAGGACATCTAACTAATGGATCTAACTTTATTGTCTGGTCCTTATCTTCTGGCATAGATTATTCTACTGTCCTGACTGTTATCTGTAAAATGTAGCTTTCCTTGTAAGAAATGAGAGCTGAAATTTACCTAGTAAATAGATAGCCCTCCACCCTCAAGCGACAATTTTGGTTTTAGCGGAGTCATAATAGATTTATCAGGAATCATAATTAGCTTTCTCCCCTTCCAGATCCTTCTCAAGAAGACAGTCACATAAACATTACAGATATACTTTGTCTACTTGACTATAAATTAAATATCCAAAGAAGGGCTGGAGAGATGGCTCAGAGGTTAAGGGCACTGACTGCTCTTCCAGAGGTTCTGAGTTCAATTCCCAGCAACCACATGGTGGCTCACAACCATCTGTAATGGGATCTAATGCCTCTTTCTAGTGTGTCTGAAGACAGCTACAGTGTACTCACATACATAAAATAAAAATAAATCTTTTAAATATCTAAAGAAATTAGTGCCTCATATCTCTACTGATGGTTGTTTCTCCATCCCTCCCTTTTTTCTGTTTGATTTTTGTATGTATGTATGTATGTATGTATGTATGTATGTATGTATGTATGTAGTATGTATGTATTTATACAAGGTCTTAACTGTGTAGCCCTGGCTGTCCTGGAATTTGCTTTGTAGACCAGGTTGGCTTCTAACTCAGAGATACATCTGCATCTCCCTGGAGTATTGGGATTAAAGGTGCGTACCAGAGGGGGAGGGGCACCACCACCAGGTGATGGTTGTGTTTCTAATTCATAACTGTTAGAGTATTTCAGGAGTTACTAGTGTGCTAAAAGTGATGGTCAAGGTAGCACGTCCTGACTGTTGATTATCTGAAGAACAAAGGATAGATGGTTGGACATTTGCTACTGGCAGGAAAGTGAGAAACGTGGTGGAAGGCTCAAGTACAATAGTGTATGTTTATACTGGTGATAGTGTTGTAAATAGATCCACTTAATTTTAGATTAGTTTAGCCAATTGTATTTGTAATGAAGCATGCCAATTTAAAACCAGTCACCATTATTTGAATAGAATAATGCATTATTTATTCAAATCTTTTGAAAGCCTTTAAAAAGTCCCTGGGGACACTTACTAGTTGTTAATGGTTTCTTGTGTACTGTTCTGTAGCCTCCCTTTTGAAAGAGTGAATGCTCATTTTGAGGCCATTACCAGAGGATAGATAAGTTAGCTGGTGGTTTCCATCCTGGATCTTTTGTTTTTTCTGTCTTAATAGATAATGCAATTTTAGATTAAAGATTTTTATGTGGAAACAAGATTTAGATATAATTATTTGGCGAAAGTTCTTTAGCCAACACCCCAGAGATGTGATATTATAACTGAACTTGCAGTAAGAATTTTGTAGAAAATACGATTCCATGAGAATGTCATACCAAGAAAAAAATGTCTGATATAGTGGCCCATGTCTGCAGTTCCAGCAGAGGATCACCTAGCACACTCTGGTGTACAGAATGACACCTTGACTTTAGCAAAAAAAAAACAAAATTAAAAGCAAAGAGCTGGGAGAGTTCTCTCAGTGGTTTGTGTCTGGTGAAATTGCATCTTCAGAAAGCAGAGAAAGCATCAAAGAATAATATAAAAGCGATCCAGGAAGGTTCCTGTTACCAACTTCCAGCTTTGTCATACTTGTGCCCCCCCCCCCCAAAAACTCACACATACACAGCACAGTGACTCCAACAGAAACTCCAACCCACCCACTCTCCACAGACTCACATAATTTCACCACAGCTCCCTATAAAAACTTACATGAAAAGAAGAAAAAAATTTGTGTTTCAGATATCTGTATAGAAATGCGGTGACAAGGTCTAAGACCTTGTTTTAGCAAACTCTACTTATAAACAAACTCATCTCATTAAATTCAAGAAGCTAATTGAATTAGTGAGGTTTTTGTTTGTTTTTGTTTGCTTGTTTGTTTTAAATTTAGAAAGTTCTAAGAGGAAGGAAAGGCAGTGAGGACTAAGAAAAAACCCCAAAACTTGGTACTGGACACTGATACTGTGGTTGGTGCTCATGTGTACTGATAAAGGAGTCTTATTCACGGGCGGGGGAGATGGGTCCGCAGTTAAGAGTGGTTGCCACTCTTTGAGAGCACCGACGTTGGTCGGCTTATAAACTGCAGCTCTGGGGCATCTGTTGTCGCTAGCTTCAGAGGTTCCTACACTGACACGCACAAGCAGGCACATAATTAAAAAGAAAATCTTTGAAGGAAAAAGATTCCTAGCTTCCTTTCATCTGCAGTATTCTGATCTAGCTTGTGTAGTTTGCATTTTGAATAAAATCCTCTATAGGAGATTGTGTGAAGCATTTTCAGAGTTTTAGAGTGTGCTTTTGAAAAACAGGTAAACCAAAATAAGTCCTTAAAAATAAAGAGAGGGCCATGAAGCCTCAACCTGCCCTCGTCTGTAACAAGGCAAGGCCTCAAGTGGAAAGACTGGGACACAAACTCAGCCAAAAAACTCCAGTCTACATTTTGTCTTGCCTGTAGGATGAGCTGGGATCTGAGCCTAGCATAATAATCACCATCAGAGAGACCAGAGAGACTTAATCTAGCAACTGATGGAAGTAGATGCAGAGTCCCACAGTCTAATATTTAGGTGGAGCACAGGGAGCCCTGTGGGGGACAGGGAGGAAGGATTGTATTAGCCAGAGGGATCAAGGACACCACAAGAACCGGGCCCACAGAATCAACTGACTGGGACTCTAATTGGCTCACAGATATCGGGGGCCTGTTGGGTCTGACCTAGGTCTTCTGCATATGTGTTATAGTTGTGTAGCGTGGGGTTCTTGTGGGGTTCCTAACAGTGGCAGTGGGGTCTGTCTCTGACCCTTGCCTACTTGTGGACCCTTTCCTTCATACTGGGTTTCCTCATCTAGCTTTGTTTTGAGAATTTGTGCCTGGTCTTACTGGAGCTTGCTGTGTTGTATTTGGTTGATGTCCATGGACAGCCTGCTCTTTTCTGGGGGCTGGGGGTGGATGAACCAGGATGGACCCAGGAGAAAGGGGAATTTTGGGGGAGCAGGGACTAAGTGAAGGAGAGGCAGGGGAAACTGAAGTCCGGATGTAATATAAGATAGAAGAATAAATAAAAAGAAAATAAATAATACAGTGAAGCCAGGTGGTGGTAGCACCTTTAGTTCCAGTGTGGATCTCTTCAGGCCAGTCTGCTCTATAGAGCGAGTTCCTAGAGAATCAGGACTACACAGAGAAACCCTGTCTCAAAAACAAACAAACTGCCGGGCAGTGGTGGCGCATGCATTTAATCCCAGCACTTGAGAGGCAGAGGCAGGTGGATTTCTGAGTTCCAGGCCAGCCTTGTCTACAGAGTGAGTTCCAGGGCAGCCAGGGCTATACAGAGAAACCCTGTTTCGAAGAAAAAAAGAAAAAGAAGAATTAAAAACAAAAAAGGCAAAACAAACACCCAACACAAACAAGGCTCCTCCTCCCCCAAACCCCAAAATTTAACAAAAAAGGTGACCATGTGTGGTAGTGCATGCCTTGTGAACTCAGCACAGGCGCACACGGTCATCTTATAATAGTAAGTTCAAGGCCAACATGAGCTATGTGAGTCTCTCTTTCACCCCCCAACCTCAATAAATTAAAAAAAAAAAAAAGAATAATGATGTAATCTGAGATTATACAATTTAATAATGCTGGCACTCTAATTACTGCAGCTTTGGTGCTAAAACAAATTTCTCATGGTGGTACAGTTCAGTGTGCTTTCTTATACAAACAAAACCTGGGGTTTTTTTAATACTTTCTTGTTCACAAATACAACATTTTTATTATGGGAGTATTTGTGGCAAAAATCAAGGGAAGTTCTTAAAGATAGTTATACATCAATGCTGTCATTGTGTCCAGGTTTCTGTCTCTATCAAAGAAAATACAGAGATGAGACTAAGGCTTTGGGGGGGGGATTTATCACACATAGCAAAGATAGGTCTTGAATGGCAGGTGGGGAATGGGATTCTCAAGAGAGCTGCTTGACTTGGGGCAAGCCTTCATGGAAAATTGATTATGTTAAGGTGGGAAAAGGTAGAGAATTTCAGGAAATGGTTGTGATTTTTTTCCCCCCAGAACACACTTTCCCTTTTCTGTGCACCCTAGGCAAGCCTCTCAAGATTTCCTGGGTATGGTGGGCTTCAGGTGCTTGTTAGTGCCCGCAATTCCCAAGTCTACAAAATGGAGATGTCATTGTAATGAAGCACAGAACTTTGGTACTTTGGTGGTCGTCTCCAGTGGCATGATGTCCTGCTGTATGAAAGTTCTATGATTTGTCATCCTTAACTTCACTGGAAGCTTGCCTCTCTCCTTACAGCTATCTAGTTCATGGCTTCTTAGATGACTTCTACTCAGGATTGCTTTACACCCAGTAAGTCTTAATATGACCAGGATATATAAATATATAAAATAGATATAGAGGCCAAACATTCACTGTTAATAAACCATAAAGAAATGTACTGTAAGACCGTGTTTTGGTATACATATATTTTACCATTTAGTAAACACAAAATCAAATTTATATGCTAATGAAATTGATTGGCTTGCCTATTTTTACATGAATTAACTATTTAAACCTTATTCAGATTTGCCCAGATATTTCAATTTTCCTGCCAAAATCAATCAAACTTTTTTTTTTTTTTTTTTTTTTTTTTTAAAAGATAGGGCTTTACTATGTATGTAGCTACAAGGGTGCTGGAACTCATTGCATAAACCAGGTTGGCTTTGGAACTCAGAGCACCACCTGCTTCTGCCTCCTGAATTAGGAGATTAAAAGAGTATGTTACCACGCCTGGCAATCTTAACAATATTTTAAATGAAATTTAAACCAGAAACTCAAAAATTTTTAAAATCAAGCATTCTAACACAACACAATCCAAAGCCGTACTAATTTGGCACTTCCATTCTGAGGAGTGATGGCAGGAAATGGTAAATCTTTGTTTTCTGTAATTAAACCATTATGTTTCTGTAAGAACAGAAAACTTCAAGCTGGGAGTAGTGGCAGATGCCTTTAAGCCCGGCACTTGGATGGCAGAGGCAGGTGATCTCTGATTTGGAGGCCAGTCTGTTCTGTGTAGTGACAGCAAACAACAAAAGAGCAGAAAACTTCCTTTCTTCCATAAAAACACTGTAGTTCATAACACGTCGTAGTTTTGATGAATCATTTCCGGCAGCTTTTGCCTTCTTGGTGTTACATGGCATCTATGCAGAGCACGCATACTTTGTGTCCAGAACCAAGACCGTAGTGCAATTACAGAGTGAACTATAGCTGAGCGCTGCCAGTAACACCTCAGACTTAATGTGTTTGATTTTTGAATTTTAGTTAATTATCCATTCAGAAACCTTTAACTTTTACTATTGCCCAATTTTTTTGCAACCCCTACTTTCAATTATGCAGTCCTGCATGGGAACAAGACCCCCACACTCAGGTATCTAGTCCTGTATGAGGATAAGACTACAGTTTAAGAAGCTGTGGTCTAGCCTACTTCAGAAGCAAAACCAAAAACACCCTGTAAAGTTGCTGTTTTGCAAAAAAGGAACCTTTTTCTCCTTAAATATGGACGGAGCAAGGATCATTTTGCCCCACTCCCTTTCTTTTTCTTTCCTCTCATCCCTCTTTCCTAATTTCTGTTTTCATTTCTCATGTACCTTTTCATTTGTGGTTATCAAACTAGGACATGGGCATATACTTCCACAGATACTCCCCAAATTCACATTTAAAAATATGGCTTACATAAATAATAACATTTACATGAGGGTGTTAGAATCCAGTCAGGGCAGCAGCACTTAACTAAGAAGGTAGAGGCACAGATGCTTTGTAAGGAAGGTATACTGGTAGATTGTCATGGACTGTTTGAGCTCACCGAGAAACTGGCTCTGGAAGCAGGGCTGCACACACCCCTTGTTTCAGTATGAAGAATTCTAATGCTTAATTTTTAAAGTGCAGATTGGAAGCTGGACATGGTGGCCATAGTGGTTTCCCTTTGCTAGGAGGCTAAACAGGAGGGGAATGTGAAGCCAGTCTGAGCTACACAGCAATATTCTTTTTCTCTTGAGGTAGGGCACTCAGTGCTTTTCACACAAACACAAGGACATTTGTTTGATCTCCAGCACCCAAGTAAAAAGACAGGCATGGTGGCTTCAGTTTCATCTAATGGGTTTGCAATCTGTAAGACATGGAAGAAAAGGCAGACAGAAGTTGGGCATCAAGTTAGACCTAGTGTGCTTTAAGCTAAGTTTTACACACTTAATTCTACCAACTGGTTATACTATTTGGGGTACTTTTTCTATTAAAAATTCTTTTTGGATTCTTGTAAATCTTGGAAGATTCAGAAAGGAAAAGGGGGGGCCAGACAGATGGCTCAATGGGTAAAAAGCGGACTGCCAAGCCTGACAATCTGACTCCCTATGACCCACAGGGTTACTGATCCCAGTGGTGGAAGGAGAGCAACCCGAGAAGGTTGTCCTGGCCTCAACATGGGTACCCATATACATAAGCACACTTAATGAATAAAAACAGTTTTACTTTGCTTTGTGACAGGGTCTTCCCATGTAACTGTGGCTGTCCTGGATGCAACTTGCTATGTAAGCTAAGCTGGCCTTAAATTCATAGAGATTTATCATCCTCTGTCTCCTGAGTGTGGGGAACAAAACTGTTTCTGCTTTAAATGAAGAAGGGCAGAAATCCTCTAGGTAACAAAAATTTTGTATAGACTGTCCAGGATCAGAGGACCAATGGTGAGAAAACAGCTGTGCTGAGAAACCATGATCAAACTCATCCCTGGGAGCTTCCTGATGTCCGGGTCCGCCCAGGAAGAAGGGAAGCGTTAAGGACCCTTGATTTGCAGCTAGGATGCCTAAAAGGGAAGCTTGACGTTTTGAGCAGTGTGACCCTCCTCTCCTCTGCCTATTTATTTGGTGGACTTCGAGCTCTCTTGAGAGAATTCTAGGCAGCCTCTTACTCCTCCCACTAACTCGCCTGTTTTTTTGTTCTACCTCACTGTATCTGTTTTGGTTAGTGGATTCTCTCCAGCCAGCCATTCAGGAGTTTCTATGGTCTCTAAAATAGGAAGCTCTTGGTAGACAAGCTGAACACAGGAGAAAATGTATAAATGTTGACATTAGCAGAAAAATTCTTGAGAAAACATTTAGAAATCTGAGACAAGAGAAAACAAATGTTATTCAGCTGTTTAGTAACAGTTCTATCACCAGAAGCAAGGTTGTTCACACAAATTACAACAAAAGATTTGCTCTGCTCTGACGTTTGACCAGGTAGCTATGCTGGACACAGATCTTGCATCTGCTTAAATGGTCTCCTATGGAACTAAAGCCAGTCCCATATTCTGGTCACTCTTCCATGTATTTGTTTTGCAGTCTGCTTCCATTGTTGATTACAGACAGTGTGGCCGTTGCTCATTATTAACATAGAGAGTAAATTCTTTAACTGCAATATGAAGAAGTGTATAAGCAGTTTTTAATAGATTATGACTGGTCAGAGCATCACCAAAGTAGACATGAACCCACCCACAGGGGGCGTTTCAGAAATATTAGTATTGTCTTCTTTACACAAAACTTGGCTCGGCTTAGAACTAATCCTTAGAAGAACTAATCAGAGCAAGCTAAGGTCAAGCCAGAAATAGATATTTTCTTCCTATACCAGAATTAAAGGGTTAATAAATTATGCACTCCAGTTTTCTGTATTAGGTATATCAAGACAAGTAGAAATATTCTCCCAGGAGGTGATAAGACCTTCATCCAGTAAATAAATACTGTAAAAATAATATTCCACAGAAGCACAATATATCCTTCCTTAACACAATGAAAAAATATTATCTGTTAATGATTTGATCTTTGATTTTTTTTTTTTTTAAGTATTAAAGTTTTATTTTTCTCTTTGCTATACTTTCCCCAAGTATATTTACCCTTCATTGCAGGTCTTCGGCTCTCATTACACAGTATAAATTTTTAGTATAATTTTGAACAAAACACAAAGGCATTAACTTCATTGAACAAGAGACCTAAGTTAGGACAATGTGTGCTGCTTCATTGTAGGAAGAAAGAGGCAACATAGAGTCACAGTTCTGGCCACCAGGAATCTATTTAATAACAAAACTGCAGTTTATTTGGGGAGCTCTGAAGAGGGCTCTAGATTTCCTGGAACTGGAGCTAAAAGCAGATATAAACCACCATGTAGGTCCTGGAATTGACACCCCCTCCCCGTTTTCTGCGTCAGGTGCTTATAACTGCTGAGTCTTCTCTCCATTCCCAAATAGGATTTGTTGTTTGCCACTGTGTATCCAAGGCTATCTGGCTCAGGATCTTTTCCCACCTGGTTGTATGAATGCTTTGTTTATGGAAGTACTTACCTCATCCAATTTTGCATTGAGTTCAAGGATTCAAGCTTAGGCATTGTAATTAGCTGGTCACTCAGTGAAGCTGAGAAGTTTGTAAATTGCTTTATTTTAATATTTTTTGTTTTTTTAAGGATATACTTTTTTGTATACATAATATCTTCCATAATTAAAATTCTTTTTTTTTTTTTTTTTTTTTTGGTCTTTCAAGACAGGGTTTCTCTGTGTAGTCCTGGCTGTCCTGGAACTCACTCTGTAGACCAGGCTGGCCTCGAACTCAGAAATCCACCTGCCTCTGCCTCCCAAGTGCTGGGATTAAAGGCATGCGTCACCACTGCCCAGCCATAATTAAAATTCTTAACCATGTAAGCTCACTGTTAGAAGCTTTTGCAGTTAATTTGTACCTGATTCCTAATACAATGTGGCTTACAACCATATGTCTTTTCTGATTCTGAGGACTCCTGCATATACCTGGTGCACATAAACTCATTCAGGGAAACACACACACATATTAAATAGATGTATAACTTTTAACGTATGTGGATGGTCAACAAATCCCATTTGTTACTATGTAGCATTCAGGAGTTTCTTATGGGCCAGCCAAGGTTAATAACAGTCCAATCCTTGGGACCTATGTGGTGGAAGGAAAGAAATGAACCCTTCCAAGTTGTCCTGTTGCCTCCACACGCATCCGTCACATGAATATATATCTTAAGCACACACAAAATAGCAAAATCTAGCATAATTTTTCAAAAGGTCTCTGCAGCAAATATACTGATTGACAAAACAAAAGGCTTTCTGCCAGGAAAGCTCCCTTAATGGTGCCTCTGCTCCAAAGGATTTCTTCCTTGGAAGTTATGACCTCTTATGAAGGCTCCTTAAACCCCAGTGCCATAAAGACTCCTTCCACACAGAGGTGCCACTGAGACCGAGGATTCAGCCTCTGGGTCTCCCTGTTGCCCTAGGGCCATAGGCTTCTCGTTATACTTGGACCTTTCAGCACGACTTGCCCAGCATTGTCACAGGAAAGCAGCTATTGGAAACTGTTGTGCTGGGGCAGCGGCAAGTATGAGGGGTGCACTATAATTGTCACAAGTCACAGAGAAAGTCTAGGTAGGAGTCAAGAAATCACTAGTCCTGCTGTCGGATGCTTGTGGGCAGAAATAAAAGTCTGACTTCCATCCCTGACATTCACATGGTGGAAAAGAGAAAACCAATTACCAAAATTTGTCCTTTGACCTTTCTACATTGATAAATAAATAATGCAAAAATGGGTTACTATCGTCAGTAGATCCCTGAAGAATAATTTTAAATACTAGGTAAGGAGGTTCTTGTCCGTTTTTTTTTTTTTTTAGGTTTATATGTATGTGCCATGTCTGTCCTGGTGCTGCAGGTGCCCAGAAGAGGGTGTTAGATGCTCTGGAAGTGGAGTAACATGTGGTTGTTAGCTGCTTTGTGGGTTCTGGAAGTCAGATTATTAATATTGGTGGCTGTGATATGCTCTGAATGTAATTTATTTTACCTTTAGTAAAAGGTAGGTGAGTTGAGTGTGGTGCTACATGTCTTTAATCCCAGCACTGAGAAGGCAGAGAGTTCAAGGCCAACCTCATCTACATAGTGAGTAGTAGGTTAGCCAAGCATAGTGAGATCCTGGCTCACATGGATAAAGATCTTTTGCTTCACCAGGCAGTGGTGGCGCATGTCTTTAATCTTAGCACTTGGGAGGCAGAGGCAGGTGGATTTCTGAGTTCCAGGCCAGCCTAGTCTACAGAGTGAGTTCCAAGACAACCAGGGCTACACAGAGAAACCCTGTCTGGAAAGGAAAAAAAAAAATCTTTTGCTTCTTCTAAGCTTTATAACCCAAGTTTGATTCCTGGACCAACATGATGCCAGGAGAGAACAGATTCCTGTAAATTGTCCCCTCATCTCCACACAAGTGCCATGATATTTACACCATAGCACATATGATTGATCAATTGATAGATAGGTGGATTGATGTATATATGCAATTTTATAAATTGAAGTATTATTATTTAGATTCTTTATTAGTGAGTACATACTTGAGGCCTGTCCAGCAATTTTGAAAGACTGTCAGGATAAGTTGCTACATAGTTAGCATTCTTTAAGGACAATTTTGGCGTACAGTTTTGGTATTTGTTTGTTTATTGTTTTGGGTGTAGGGGTGTCTCTGGACAAAAAAAAAATTGATTCTCTCTTGTGGAGTCTGGGGATTTAACTCAGTTCATCAGGCAAGTGCTCTTACCCATCTTGTCAGGCTGTATAATTAAGATTATGTGAGGACTTTTTTACTTTTATGTGGTGTTGGATATGAAAATTACACAGATACTTTAATTACTATTTATATATTCAATGTGTGACCCAAGGCATTTCTTCTTTATTGAATGTAGTCAAGAGAAGCCAAATATATATATTGGGGAAAATGTTAGCACCTTCACTGAATGTTTGGTAAGTGTTAATACTTACTTTGGAGCCTGGACTTCAGTTGTGGAAACTCTTTGTACTTTTCTCCTTTCTTCTTTATCCATTTATACCTAATTACACCTTTTTGTTTGCCCCATGTCCCTCTGTGGTCGCCTCCACATTTCACATTCTGGGCTAGTGTCTTGTTATGCTTGTTTTCAGATTACTAAATCTAGCCCTTAGCCTGTAGGTTGAAAATTTTGCAGTGTCCATAGGCCTTAAGTGTCTGAATAACATTTTATATATTTAAAATTACATAGGTCACCTTTTATGGCCTTAATGTCCACAGCTGCCACAGCACACACCAGGTTTTTAACATCAAGATCCACCAGCTAACCCACCCTGGAGGGAATAGTTTGTCCCAGAGCTGATGAAATATTTGTCCCCCACAACAAAGTGTCTCCCCAAGGGCAAGGCTGGATAAACACTAGCAGGTTCTTTATCTGCGATTTTGCACTATTGATAGCATGAAGTTTATCCCCTTTGGATTTTGATAATCTTTTTTCAAAGAGAACTCATACTATAGGGGTTAATTAACTTTGATATTCTGTCTCTCTAACAAGATTCTAAGATAACCCAACTTAAAAAGAGGAGGTGCCTTATTCTAAACATAGTCTATTACTAATTTAATTTTTTTCAACTTTTTTTTTTTTTTTTTTTTTTTTTTGGTTTTCCAAGACAGGGTTTTTCTGTGTAGCTCTGGCTGTCCTGGAACTCACTCCATAGACCAGGCTGGCCTCGAACTCAGAAATCCACCTGCCTCTGCCTCCCGAGTGCTGGAATTAAAGGCGCGCACCACCACCGCCCGGCTTTTTTTGACATTTTATTCTTAGATGTTGCCTATAATTTTCTCGGGAATGTCTTGTTGATGTCCACTTGCTGATGAAGGTTTTCATGAACTCATGTTCATCTCCACGTCAACATTCTGACTGTCCTTTTGTTTGGGGGTATCTGTCACTTGGAATTGAAAATAATTTTTGCCTGTCTCTTATTCTGAATAGAGAGCCCTTGCTACATAGGTGTGTTAGTAGGGAGCTCTCTCTGTCTCTCTTTCTCTTTATAGCTTTATTTGTGTGTTTGTGTACATATGGGTTTGCACACACAAGGCCAGAAGAAGGCAGAATTCTCCTGAGTCCATGTCTCAGCTAGTCAGGAAGCCATCAGACAGCAACAGTCTTTATGCAACACATCAAAAAAACAAAACAAAATCTCACTGGGATTACAAGTTATATGGCCAAATGGCACCCAGCTTTTCTACATAGCTTCAGGGGTCTCACCTACCTAACCACCTCTCTAGCCCTTATGTATTGTTGATCAAATTACAACTTATTTAAAACTTAGTTGGTTTTTTTCTATCTACACTTAATTGTAAAAAGCTGTAGAGTCTACTTATGAGGTGTTCCCCTTTCTCTCATGTCCATTTTCACCCTCTCAGCATATCATCCTACCCTTCCTTCCCAGAACTAGAGTCTCCCTCCCTAACAATAGGTCCTGCCAATTATGTCTACATTAACCTTTCAGGGTCGATTAAGCTTTCCTTCAAAAGCCAATGTCTTTTTAAAAGAAAAATTGTCTTTTTAATAATGTGCATGTGTATTTATCTGTATTTGGGTATGTACACAAGAGGACAGGTGCCCACTGAAGCCAGGAGGAGGCATTGGATTCTTTGGAGCTGCCTGTAAGCTGCTCAGCATTGGTGCTGGAACCCACTCGAATCTTCTGCAAGAGCAGTTTATGCTGTTAACTTCTGAGCCACCTCTCCAGCCTCAAGCCACAGTTTTATCGCTATTCCATCTCCAAGCCACTCTATCTAAATGGCCCCCCTCACCCCTACCTATCCCACCCCACCCCTGACCACTGCCAAAAAAGGGAGGTGGTGAGTCCTGGTTGAGGATAGAGAAGGCCAATAGTTTCTGATGCCTGAACTGTCATTTGAAGTAGCTTCCAGCAGTAGTTCTCTGACATTCTCCTCCTTTAACTAATTTTATCCAAATATCTATCTAATTAAGAATACCTTCCCCTGCTCAAGGACCAATAGCAAAAACAAAGGCAAAGTAAGACTGTTCAGGAAGCTGTGCCATTTTTACCCCGTGGTTTCCTGTATCTTGCTCATGGGTAGTGGGACCCAGCTGCCCCACATGTCCTAATTGGAAAACTGATTTCAGTCATGAAATCTAGACAGCCCACCCTAGTGCCTGGTAGCAGAAGTTGGGTCTGGCTAGCCAGGAACCTGTTTATCCAGATTTCTTTTCTGTATGGCCATGCTTGCCCAGTGCACTAGCCTTCTAGAACATGACAAGTGGAAAGCTTTCAGTAGTCTGGAAGGCCCATGGAGCTGTAGGAGTCTCCTGCTCCCCCCTGTTCACCTCCTCCCTTCCCCTCTCTTTGCAACTCTGAAATATCACATATTTATAGAAAATGGCACTCTAGGTTTACTTTTGTTTGTTGGTATAATTAATGTTTTCCAGTGAAATTGGTGTTTTAGAGTTGCATTTAACTTTGAGGGAAGGAGCTATTTTATTTTAGATCCAATCTGTTTCATGGAAAGTTGAAGAAAAAAATTATTACATCAAAGCAGCAAAACAGACCAGTATACAGGATAAGCTGCTGGGCCAACTAAAAGTGTTTATAGCTGGTTTCAGGTCCCTGAGCATTATAGGCACTCTATCTGATTTATACTTTACAGTCTAAATTGGCATGGCACATGCCTTTGGGATTAAATTAATTTATGCCAAGTGAGAAAGCATCAGCTGTCAAAGTCAGGGGTGCCTTCTGGAGAACAGTGTGCTTTTTTTCTTCCAGCATTCTGAGCTTACACTCCAGGCATTCTCTCTTAGATAGCAGCCGGGAGAGCCCTTCACAGGGCCTGCTGAGCCTCCCCTTTGTGCAGAAGAGGGTCTGTTCCCACACAGGAGCAGATCTGACCCAGATCCCACATCATCCTTGATCCTATGCACATTAGAAGGATTTTAGCTCTAACAAAGTTAATGCAACAAACAGAATCTATTCTTTTAGGTGTTTTTGTTTGTTACTTCTTTTCTGTCTCTAATGAACTCAAAGCATTATTGTGATTGATTGGCAATTATGCAAATCTATGATCTTTGTCCTTATTTGGTAGTAGAAGAAAAATTTTCACCTCTTTTAGTAAGATTAAAGAAAATTTGTTCAAGGAACAGGAACATCACAGCAGGCAAGAGAAAATATTAGTGTTGTTTAAGAGACGGGATTTAGGAATACCCTATCTTTAGAGTGTCTATATAGTCACACGTTTTTGTTTGTTACGCAGGCAGGACTTTAGAAATCAGCAGTTAAGACGACTTTCTGTACGTGTGCTAAAAGCACCTCTTTGTGTTCCTTTCCATTGCCCAGTAGTGTGGGCTGTCCCTTGCTCAGCCTGAGTTCTTCCCCAGTAGCCACTGCATGGTGGAAAGGTTTGTTCTCCAGGGCAGGGAAAGTGGGGGGACATTGATCAGGCTTTTCACTAATGAGCTGTGACGACAGCTGCAAGAGGGGCAAATCCTGTTCCTCTCTTCACCTACTCTGAAGCTGCAGAGCGGATGGGAACAAGGTTCCCCTCTCCGCCGATCTGCTGCCTTTTCTGCTGCTGCCTTTCCCTTCCTCTTCTGCCCCTGAGCACCCTGGCAAAGGTCACATTTCGGTGCTCACAGTTCATCGCACACAGTGAAAGGGAGGTACAAAAGAGTAGGAGAGAAAGTGAGAAAAGGAAAAAAAGGTTGGGGTAGAGTTTTTAGGAGGCTTCCTTGCCGCTTTAGTCTTAAGACTTAAGCTCTAGATTGAAACCTTAAATAATAAAGCTTTGAATAACCTGGATTTCCAAGTAGTTCTTTGTAGGCAGCTTTATTAGAGCATGAACATGATGGGCTGTGAGTTAAGGAAAATTTCAATTTCTGTTCAGAAACTTGTGAATTTTGAAGAAGATAATTTTATCTCTTTAGTGTTTGCTCAGACTGTCGTTGTAAAGAGGATGAGCTGTAGTATTTACAGTATGTGTCAGAGACCATACTGCTCTATCTTACTTAGCAATATTTTCCTAATAGAAAAAAATATTTTAGATTGTGGCAACAAATTTTAAAATTGAACTTTTAAAATGACTTCCCCATTAACAGTTCAGTAGTACCTTGCTGCTAGCCATTAGAGTCCACATTTTAGTAGTGTTAAATGCCTTCACACTGATGTAAAGCACATCTCCAGAACTTTTTCTTTCCTGTGTCTGAGATTCTACATCATTAAATTAATGTGGAAAAGGTTAATCAAGCTGGTTCTTTTGTTCAGAAGGATTAAAATGGCTTCTCTGTTCTTTTGTTGTTGCTGTATTCTCCTGTAACACTTTTACTGTCCATTCCACCACAGAATGAGAGAAAGGCCGGTTTGGTTTCACTCTAGAGTCTTGTCTTTGGTTCATTTAGTGGTACAAACTTCTGGGAGTTTATTACCTACAGGAGAGGGATAAAGCAAGTATTTAAAAATTTTTGCCTATAGGTGGTTAGGGGAGACAGGTTTTCAGTGTGTAACTCTGGCTTGCCTGTCTCTGCCTCCTGGGTGTTGGGATTGAAGGTGTGGCTCACTGAGCCTAGCTTTAATAACTTGACTTTTTTTCTCTGGAAAAAGTTGAAGTGCACAAGTGGAGCTGTGGGGATATATAGCTCAGTGGTGAGCACGTGTCTATAATGAAGGTCTTGGGTTCCATACCCAGCACAGAAGAGTAGGGCTTGAGTTAGTTATGTTTGAGTCAGTATGGTGGGCAAGGGGGCACAGTAAATCCCACAGAAGTGTGTGTTACAGTGTGTTAATGTAGCTATGGCATTTTGGTGGTAGGACCACAAAGTGGAAGTGGGAAGACTTGTAAAAGTTGTAAAGACAAGTGTGTTGAACATGACTGACTGACTCGATACAGAGAGGCAGAGAGGCATCTTTTTTGAATGCTGTTTATTGTTTACATAATACACCTCAGGAAAAAGGAAACGGCATTGGTTGAGTAGCGGTAGCACAAGTTGTCTAGTACACAGCAAACTACCATGCCCCAAATTCACAGATGGGGGAAGGACTGGGAGGATCCTGGCTCCACAGCAAATGTGCTTTGAGAGCAATGTTCTTTTAGAGCTACAGAGGCTTGCTGGGAAGCCTTAGTTGTACTTAGCCAGATCAGGGGCAGGAGTGCTTAGTTGGACACACAGCCTCCAGAAGTGTCCCTTGTTGCTATATGGTTCTTGTGGTAAAGTGAGGTATGCTGGGAGACCAACACCCACTGAGCTGTCTGGAGCCTGGTTTTTTATAGCCCTTCAAAGCTTTGTCTCCTCCTTGCAGATGTTTTGGTCCTGCTTCTGGTTGGTGTGGGCTGATGGTCCCCTATGGCTTTGCTGTCAACACACTGGTACTTGGTTCTGGTGTCAGAATGCACAGTAGGAGTGCCTCCATTTTTATTAGGATTATGTGTGGGTGTTCATGGGAAGAGGAGAGAGAGGGCACCTTCACTTGGCTTTCGAAGATAGAATTCAGGTCACCAGGCTTGGGCAGCAAGTGCCTTTACCCTCTGAACCATCTTGCTGATACCATTGAGTCTTTCTAAAATATAGAATGTTAATAAGGGAGAGATGGTTTTGTTTGTCCAAGAATAAAGTGCTGGGTAACTGGGTCTCCCCCCGCCCCCAGCTCTGCCACTGATTTACTGACTTGGAAAGTCATTCTTTGAGGCTGGTTTTGGAAATAATATTGCTATTGGAGGCCGTGCTGCAGGCCTAGCTGTCTGTTGAGCGTTGACTGTCCGACCTGTGATTTACCTTGTAGCTTAAGCATCCCGGGGCCCTGACTTCCTCTCAAGTGAATAGCCTCAACTTTTTTGCTTCCAGGACTTAGCTCCTGTTAGAACAACTGGCCATTTATTTTAGAATCTTGGCCTGGGACCAGGTTTAAACTGTGAGCCTGTTGTTGTTGTTGTTGTTGCTGCTGCTGGTGGTGGTGGTGGTGGTAGTTTGTTTTAGTTTTTGTTTGTTTCAGAGTCTCAAACAGCCCATTGCATTTTGAAAATAAAGATTTTCCAGCTTAGGATTTTAAAATAATAAATAAGCAATTCGTTAGATTGCATAAAAAGTTTTTCTCTATACTAGAAACAGACTGTTCGCTTTATATAACACACACATACCTATGTAATTGTTGTTGAGATCCATAATCACATAAGCTTTTGAGATAAGGTGCCCAAAAGTTTAATGTTATCACCTCAGAGAACATTCTTGTATTGGAGGGTTGAGAAGAGAAAAAAAGATTACTGATGTTTCTCACTGCTACTTTTTGCCCATTGGCTCATCTCTTAATTTCTATAATTCTGTTTGGAGACCAGCTGTCTTCTGCAGCTTCTGCCTGAACTTTCAGGGCAAGCAAATGGTTTTCACTTAGGATAAAACTATTAACAGTCATTACCGCATATTTTCCCAGATGATGTAAGAATAATCTTATTGTAGCAATCTGCTTTCATCAGTCATGTAGATAGAGCCATACTGCATTCTTCCAGTGCTATTTCATTCAGAACATAATGTTTCTTAAAGCAGCTGCAGGTGGGTTATCTAATAGTACTGTCCAATAAGCAGAGACTAATTTATCATCAATATGTTGCTTCTATAGTCCTTGTTGTCATTAAAATATGAAGCAAGGGGCTAAGGAAGTAACTTATTCTGTAAAGTAAGTGCTTTGCTATGCTAGTATGAAGACTTGAGTTTGAATCTCCAGGACACGTAAAAAAGGTACTTGCTTGCAACCCCCGAACCCGGGAATTCAGGGATCCAGGTTCAGTCTAGCAATTCCCAGTTTCAGTGAGAGACCTTGTCTTGTAAAATAAGGTGGAGAAGCAACTGAGAAAGTCGTCTGAATGCCTGCCTCCTGCCAGGCCGCACACGTGTGTGTGTGGGGGTGCAAGTTCTTTGATTATATAATTAGCATCAGTTCATAAAAAGAAATATTAAGTATTTCTTTTGGTGTGAAGAATGTAGATAAAAGGAAATGGGGGCTAGTAAGCAATGAAGGAAATAAACTAGAATGCTAAACTCTCATTGTCCTCAGACAGTATACATGAGAAGAAGCACAGCATTGTTTATGACCGTCCTTTATTTTCACTAATTATTCTGTTGTTTGCAATCTGGAGATGCTGAGGAGGGCAGACAATGCATGTAAAGAAATCTCTGATCTATTTCTCTCTCCTTCCTCTCTTAGGAGTTAGAGGCAGCTCTTCACAGAGATGATGTGGAGTTTATCAGTGATCTGATTGCCTGCCTGCTTCAAGGCTGCTATCAGCGAAGAGACATCACGTGAGTAATCCTGGTCTTATTTCTTGCACAGGAAACCCGTTAACCTGCGGTTGTAGTGGCTCTACTCTCCTGTGACAAGCAAAAACCAGCATTGCTAGTACACAATAAAAATATTGCCTAACAAATTAAAATCAGGTTTCACTACATTTCTGTGAATTGCATGTCTTCTGTTCTCATAACTAGTACAGTAACAGAATTAACTTGGAGTCTGATTCTTTTATGCTGTACATAAAAAAGCATACAGCTTTCCAGTGCTGTTGAGATGTGTACAGTTTGGAAGTAGATGCTATCTGTGTGGACAGTTACAGAGCTCCCCAATAGGAGTGCTTTTCTTCACTTTGCTTTGAGCCTGAGTCTATGTTGCCAACACTGGCATGAAACTCCTGAGCTTGTGAGATCTTTCTGCTTCAGCTTCCCAGGTTAGCTGGTCTGTAGACGTGGAACATCCATGTCTTGATTTGATCCAAGTTGAAACAAAATAGGACAAAGTCAACCAAAAGTCAGTTACCCTGCTGCCCTACCTGTTGGCCCTTTGAAACAGTGTAGGCATTCCATTTATATTTTTTCAAGTAGTTAAAGATGACTGGAGAGGTGGCTCAGGGCTTAAGAGCACATTCTTACATGAGCTTGCAGTTTGGGTGGCACACACCCTCTAGTAACTCTAGCTCCCAGGACTCTGATGCCCTCTGTAGACTTGTACACAAATCCACACAGGCACCCATATAAATACATAATTTGAAAATACAATGTTTTTTTATTTTTAAAAAAAAATGGTGCGTCTCATCATTTTGTTCTAGGAAATCCAGTGTGCTAGACTGGCTTTGAACTTGCTAGGTAGTCGAAGCTGGCCCTGAAGGTCCTGCCTCCACCCCCTCTAGTTCAGGGAAGACATGTGCTAGACTTGCTAGGTAGTGGTGGTGTATGCCTGTAATCCCAGCACTTGGGAGGCAAAGGTGAGTGGATCTCTGTGAGAAACACTGTCTTGAAAAACCAACCAATCAACCAAATACATAAATAAATAAATAGTACTGGGATTACAGACACTGAACACCACTGCATTGTCGTCCTGAGAATAGTTCTCTGACTTTTCATGTCAGCCTGCATGGCAGATATATTTAGTGACATCCACAAACATGCTATCCTGACTTTTGTAGCCACTGGTAAGGGAAGAGGGTTAATTCGTGGAATTCATTGAGTGTCCTCACTACCTCATGTGTGGAAGTCTGGTTTGCTCTGTCTGAGGCATTGTAAGCAAATTTCTTTTAGGAAGTGTGGTAGGGATCAGCTCGTGTGCCCTGGTTATGCTAAGCATGTTCTCCCCTGGAATTACACTGCCAGCCCTAGAAACACTTGGTGGTGTCTCCATAGTACCTCAGAGGTTTAAGAGGGAAGCTTTATGTTTGTTTGATTGAATCCCTTGTTTTTTGCTTTTGTTTTGTTTTGCTTTTTTGTTTTTTGAAGCAGGTTGAGATCCATCTGCCCCTGTCTCTGTCTCATGAGTGCTAGGATTAAAGGCATGTGCCACCACTACCTGGCGGTATGATACCCATTTTGAGTAAAGTATGTGTGTAGCACTATTTTAAACTTTAGACTTAACACACTGTTAAATTGTGTGATAATTTTGTCAGAGAGATAAATACTCACCAATGCCTTGCTCTGTGGCAAAAGCTGACCTCAAACTTGCCATCATTCCATCTGCCTTTGCTTTGCAAGTGATGGGATTAAAGTCATGCTCTACCACTCCCTGTGGCATTTATATATTTTGAAGTTCACTTGTAATCACTTATATTTGGTTTTATATTTTAATATTTACAGTTACGTTTACTATAGCAATACTTTTTGTCACCATCTTTTCTCTAAATATGATTTGATTATCAGATAATCCAGTCTGTTAGGTAGACATTTTGTCTGATTTTTAACTATAATTAAGCATGTTACAATAATAGCTTTCTACTAAATTTACTAGGTGTCTAATTTATCTCATTACTCTCGTTTTTTTTTTTGTTTGTTTGTTTGTTTTGTTTTTTCTAGACAGGGTTTCTCTGTGTAGCTCTGGCTGTCCTGGAACTCACTCTGTAGACCAGGCTGGCCTCGAACTCAGAAATCCGCCTGCCTCTGCTTTCCAAGTGCTGGGATTAAAGGCGTGCGCCACCACTGCCCAGCATACTCTTGTTTCTGGAAGTTGATTCAGTTAAAAGAATTGCCTACTTAAGGTTTTGTTAATGGGATGCAGCTTACTCACTAAGAACACTGGTTTTTTTCCCAGAAGACATAGGTTTGATTCCAGTATCCACAGTGGCCAACAGCTGTCTGTAACTCCCAGTTCTAGAGGATCTGATACCCTCATTTGGTGGCCTCTGGCTCTAGGCATGCATTTGGTACAGAGAACATACATGCAGGCAAAACACAAATACACACACAAAAAGTAAACAAAATTTTTTATTTAAAAAAGGTGTTAATTCAGCAGATTGCCCACCACAGAAGTGGCTGGGTTTTTTGTTGTTGTTGTTGTTTAATCTTTGAATCATCTTTGGGAACAAGAGGTAATTTTCATTAGCTCTGAACACGATGCCCTTTAGACCTATCAGTGGGGACTGAGCAGAACACTCCACTGGCTCTCCTGGAACATAACAGTTTTATGCTAGGATGAGGGCAGGGTATCTGAAGTAATTACGTTATTATTTTTATCATTGCAAGTAGACAGTTACTGTAGTGTGTGCACAGGGCTAAGAATACAGCTGGACATCACGACTCACATCTATCCAGGCACTGTGTAGACAGAGGCAAGAGGTTTCCTGAGAGCCTAAGGTCAGCCTGAGCTACAGAATGGAACTCTTCAAACCTCCAACAGGGAAATCACCATCTCACTTGAATTAAAACCCAAGTGCACTTCCTTGTCTAGGTCTTCCCTCTTCTGGAGCACATCCTCTTGATCAAGAATAAAGTTGCCCTGTCCGGACACTTCAGTCGTTTCTTTACTACCACAAATCATTAAATATAAAATATGTTTAAAATAGTATACTTTAAAATGCTATTTTCAAGAACATACAAGCCATTCTTATCTCTTGGGCTGTTTAAAAAATAAACCATAATCTAAACATCTAGTCAGGCTGAATTGAGTCATTGTTTTTGGTTCCTTTTGCAGAGTCACATAAAGCCCAGGCTGGACTGCAGCCTGCCCAGTAGGATGATTTGAATTTGAGTGCTGGGGTGACTTGTGTATCTAACCATGCCCAGAGTTTTTGTAGTACTGAGAATTAAGTCAAGGAATCTTCAACAACTCTGTTCTACTCTGTCTAAATTCCTTACATTTCAAACTCTAGCAGCGGTTCTAATTTCTTAGTGTTACTGTCTTTGACTCTTGATGAGTATACATGTTTACTTTGAGATACCTGTAATATATATAACATGATGTGAAAATACCTGATTTCCCCCGCTGAAATATACATTGTCCTACATTACGGTTGTTTATTGTCTGCCTTCACACCTGACTGGATTGTATCTGCATTAGAAGGTTTTTCATCCCAAGCTTAACTGCAGCTTAGAATATAGCCATGCAAAGAACTTCAGTTACCATCTGGTACTTTATTTCACCTACCTTCCCACCCCAGAGGAAGAAATTGAGATAGAGCATACCTGGCTGGCCTCTGACTCACTATAATCCTTCTGCCTCAACCTCCTGAATCCATGATGAACCATATGCTTGGAAATTGGTTTCTGTAGGAAATTGGTTTCTGAGGAGATTTACCACAAATCAAATGTGTGTACACCCAGGTCATCTAGCCCTCGCCCCTCCCCCATGTCTGTTGTGTTCTATACCAACTCATCTAAGCTGAACTTTCTGAAGACCACAGTGGGACTTAGTGAGATTCTTCAGTCTAATTAGATTTGTTTTATTTAGAAATCCTTTGTCTGAGAGAATAAAACTTTAGTTCAAAAGTTTTCAGGTCACATCTGTAATTGTCCAGGAGTTCAAGTCCAGCCTTCTGCTTCAGGATATGAATGTGGGGTATATTCAGGAATTTGTTTATTGTTAACTAAAAGTGTTGTTTTAAAACTTGAGGGTGTAGCTCAGTGATAGAGCACTCACCTTACGTGTTGGAGCCTTGGACTTGATCTCTGTAGCTAAAGAGATGGGGGGGGGGGGGGGAAGAAAAAAGCCCTACTGAAAAATTGTTCTTCACAGGATTGTGGGGTGGTTGTTGGGCTCTGAGGATGGCCCACATAATCCTGTAAATCCTTGAACCTACTCCCAAGTAGGAGAGCTTGGCAGAACCATTAGGACAGCAATGCTCTATTAGCCTCTGGCTCTCTAGAAATTAGCTTTGTCATTGGAGTAAGCAGCCATAGTGGCTCCTCCTAGACACCCCCAGCAGCTGACCACTACACATAACTGGGATACACATACGTAGAGAATATAAAAAGAAGACTAACGTAGTATTTAAGAGAATCCAGAAAGTATGAGTCAGGAAGAGGAATGTCAGATGAATTCACAAAGTACCATCTAAGGGAATGATCTTCCACAGGCTGGGTCATCAGAGTGGACTGGAATTGAGACCCTCACCCACCCCACCCACACACCCCATTCCCCTCCAAGACAAAGTTTCTCTATGTGTGACTGCCCTGGTTATCTTGGAACTCACTTTGCAGACTAGATTTGCCTTGAACTCACAGAGATCAGCCTGCCTCTGCTTCCCAAGTACTGGGATTAATGGCATGCACTAACATGCCCAACAAATAAAACACACACACACACACACACACACACACACACACACACACACACACACACGTTTTGCCTGAATTTATGTCTATGCACTGTGTATATGCAGTCTCTGTGGAGACCAGAAGAGGACAAAAATCCATCCTCCCAACCCCCCCCCCCCCCCCCCCCAAAGATAGTTGTAAGCCACCTTATGGGTGCTAGAAATTGAAATCAGGTCCTCTGACAGCCATCTTTCCAGCCTACAGTTGATATTTTGTTTCCAGGGGTTTTCAGGCAGGGTCTTTCCATATAGCCCAGGCAGACCTTACATTTGTGATGCCCCTGACTCTGCTGCCTGATTACTCCATACATACCTGATTCTGAAGCCGGTTGTGTTTGATACATGATCTAGCATGTAGTGTGCTCAGGAATGTCGATCCTCCAAGAAAGGTCTTTTTTAAAGGTTTATTTATTTGTATATTAGTCCTCTATCTGCAAGTACACCTGCACATTATGGTTATGAGTCACCGTGCAGTTGCTGGGAATTGAACTCAGGACCTCTGGAAGAGCAGCCAATGCCCTTAGCTGCTGAGCCATCTCTCCAGCCCCAAAGAAAGCTTTTTTACAGTTGGTCACTTCCACATAGACACTTAAAATCTGGCTACCACTGATTTCATTTTACCACTGTATGTTAAGATGCATGTTCTGGATTCTGCCAACAATATAAATAGTGGCATAGAGGTTTTTTAATATTTAAAACTTAGGCTTTATATATAGGGCTATCTCCCAGCCAGCTATCTAGCTTAACATGACTAATCCTGGCACTGTGTTCCACTACTATCTCTCTGCTCTATTCTGGTCTGTTTGTTCACTCCATGTCTGCTGGCAAATCTCCCTTTGATTTCTTTCTTTCTTTTTTAAAAAGATTTGAACTCAGGACCTCTGGAAGAGCAGTCAGTGCTCTTAACCACTGAACCATCTCTCCAGCCCCTTGTCATATGTTCTTAAAAAACAAAAACAAACAAAGAAAAAACAAGGGGTTGACAAAACTGTTCAGTGGATAAAGCACTTGCAAAGAAGAGGACCAGAGTTCAATTCCTGGGACCTGATCAGGGCAAACCTGCCTCTAATCCCAGTTCTTGGGAGGCAACACAGGTTGGTTAGCTAGACTAGCTGAATTGGTAGGCTCTGTGTTCAAGTGTAGAATGTGGAGAACTTTTTGAAAAAGCGCCCTCTTATCATATGTACGTACACACACACACACACACACACACACACACACACACACACACACACCCGTTACAACATTCACGAATACCACACACAACGGGGTTGTGGATTTAGGTTTTTAGAGCTGATATTAAAACACATTTTTAGAGTGGGTATAGTGGCATACAGTCCCATTCAAGAGTCAGAGCTTGGAAAATTTGTGAGTTCCAGGATAGCCAGGATTATATAAAATGTACATTAGGTTAGTGTTTACATATGAGATGAAATGGTTGTCCTTACTCATTGTTGAAGTGTTTCTTTTATTATGCAAGGGTCAGATATCTCCTCAAGTTGAGTAGGATAAGCTTAGCATCTTCATTCTTTTTAAATGAGTATGGGTGTTTGCGCTCCATGCAAGTCTATTCACTACATGTGTGCAGTGCATGGAGGCAGGAAGAGGGCATTGGGTCCTCTAGGACTGAAGTTGGAGACATTTGTGAGGTAACATGAGGGTGCTGGGAATGAGACTTGGTTCCTGCTTGCTCAGTGGGTCCCTTCCCTCTGCCTCCCTCCCATGGTGGTAGTGCTGGGAATACAAACTCTGGTCCTCATGTATGCACAGTAAAGACTTGGGAGAGTTCAAGACAGACTTTCTCTGTGTGGCCGTGGCTACTCTGGCATTTGCTTTGTAGACCAGGCTGGCCTTGAATTCAGAGATCTCACTAAGTGCTGGGATTAAAGGGGTTCTCTACCACTGCCTAACATAGCAAGGACTTTACTTATTGAGACAGAGCCTCTCTGAACTTGAACTTGCTGGCTCAGACTGCCAAAATAACAACCCTAGGATCCTACCTGCCTCCACTCCTCTTCCATTGCTAAGCTTACAGATATTTAAACCCCCCCACCCCCCAACTTCTGTGTAGCTGCTAGGGATCCAAAACTAGGTCCTCATGCTTGCACAGCAAACACTAGTCACTGAACCATTTTCCCAGTGCGCTCCGTGCTTTGATTTGGTTATTTTTCTATTTGTTCGTCTTGTGCTAGGGTTCATTGATCTGGAGTATAATATAAAATGAGGGAGCCATCATTTTCTCAGAGTCCTTTTTCCACAACCCAACACACTTCATTTACTATTGTTGCTTGGTTTTCCCTCCTCATTTCTCAGCATCACTCTTCTACTTGATTAGCATGTTGTTGTATGTTTGTATGTGTACATATATGCAGGTGCTTGAAGAGGCCAGAGGTGTTAGATTCCCATAGAGCTAGAGTTACAGCTATTTATTAGCTGTCTAATGTGGGTGCTGGGAATTGAACTCAAGACCTCTGGAAGAGCAATGTGGCTCTTAGCTGATGAGTTATGTTTCCAGCTTCTGGGACTTCCCAGTAGTAGAATCATGGGACATTCTTTAGAATTGGGCTTCTGTCACTTAAGTATGTTTTCAATCATTTTTTATCATGAATCTCCAACCCAAAAAGAAGAAAAATAAAGTGTTTTTCTTTGTAGCTCAGACAGTTCATCAGTAGCAAAATTACAGTTATAAAGTAGCAATGGTTGGAGCCATCACCCCATTAGGAACTGTATTAAATAAATGTTAGCAGCATTAGGAAGGTTGAAAAGCACTGATCTAGGTAATAATCCTAGTGTAAGTACGAGCTACCAAGCCTGGCTTACTTTATTTCTTTTTATGATCAAATAATGCCTTGTGTGACTATACATTGTAGCCACACAATTCATGGACAATCACATACAATTTCTGTTTTCTTGTTGGTAGGAATTGTGTTGTTTGGAATTTTGGTGCATACATTTTTGTGTGGATCCATTCATATTCTGTGTTATGTGCTAACAGTTAGGGTATCTAAATCATAGAGAAATTGTGCATGTGTGAATCTGTATGAGTTTATGTATTGCATGTGTGTGGCAGCAAGTAGAGGTGTGGGCAAAAATTTTTTGCAAGCTACTTTTAATAAGGGTTCAACCTCTCTTCTAGTCCATCACCCTGCAGAGGTAGTGGAAGAGAAAGGTTATTAGCATATGGAGAAAGTGGACCTGCTCAGCAATAGCGCTTTGGGGGCATGCTCAATGTTCTTTGGCAGCTGTTCAGTCCCATAGTAAACACCAAATACGACTCAGCAGCTGCAGATCAGTCCTTCCCAGGCAGATACCAGGCACAAACCAGCAGCTGCAGCTCAGTCTGCAAGGCTCACCTGAGGCGAGGCTGCAGAAGTGGCAAGCTGCCGCAGGAGCAGTTGTCTGGTGAGTTTCTTTCTGGCCTCCCCACTAGTAGGGATCAACAGCACTCGTGTGTAACGCAAACCATTGCTCAGTGCTCCTCTCCCACTGGCTGCGGAGTCACATTTATTCTTCGTCATGCATCCTTTCATGTGTCTGCTCTAGCAGAACATCCGTTCACCCGTGTCTTCCCCAGGAAAACATTCTCTCAAGTGCTTACTTTAGCAAGATATCCTTTCACCTGTGTGCCCCCAGCAAAACTCATTTGACATAACTGATTTTCCAAAGAAACTAGAAGTTTCCACTTGGAACTTTTGTTAAAAGATAGTTGTAAGCTGGCATGTGTGCTGGGAACCTAACATATGTCCTCTAGAAGTGCCCTCCCCCGCTGAACATCGCTCCATCCTCTAGGCCTGATGATGTATCTTGACTGTTGTGTTGGTTTTGGTCTTTTGAAACAGAGTCTCTGTAGCCCTGGCTGTCCTTATTTAGACTCACTACATTAGACCAGGCCGGATTTGGACTCACATAGATCTGCCTGCCTTCTTTTTTCACAAGTGCTGAACTTAAAAGTATACACAACTCTGCCTGTTTTTTCTTACTGATTTTTATACATGCTGGGTATTGCCGGTGAGATATCACCCTCGTAAAGAGTATTATTTTAAGCCAAGTATGGTGGCTCTTGACTATATTCTTGGAACTCAGAAGACATGAGTGTAAGACACTAGTTATTACAAAAAATTGTTGAGTACAGTGATGTACACCTTTAATTCCAATACAGGGGATACAGGCCAATAGATCTCTGCTAATTTGTTGCTAAGCCTGGTCTTCATAGCAAGTTCCAGGATAGCCAGGGCTATGTAGAGAGGCAGAACAAAAAGACTGTTAACTTTTATTTTGGCTTGATGTCTGCCTGCCTCCTTTCCTCTCCCCCCCACCCCCAATCCCTTTCTCTCTCTCTCTCTCTCTCTCTCTCTCTCTCTCTCTCTCTCTCATATTTTGCCTGCATGTATGTCTGTGTACCAAATACCAAATGCAAGCCTGGTGCACGAAAAGTCCAGAAGAGATTATCAGATTCTCTGGAACTAGAGTTACAGGTGGCTCTAAGCCACCACATGGATGCTGGGAATCTAACTTATAACTTCAGCAACAGCAGCAAGTGTTCTTAACTGCTGAACTATCTCTCCGATCTCCTGGCTTGAGTCTTTTTATGATATTAAAGAAAATAATTCCCAGGCAGTGGTGGCACATGCCTTTAATCCCAGCACTTGGGAGGCAGAGGCAGGTGGATTTCTGAGTTCAAGGCCAGCCTGGTCTACAGAGTGAGTTCCAGGACAGCCAGGGCTGCACAGAGAAACCCAGTCTTGAAAAATCCAAAAAATAAAAAATAATAATTTTTAGCCAAGCTTGGTGGTGCCCACCTTTTTTTTTTTTTTTTTAAACTTTTTAATTGATTCTTTGTGAATTTCACATCATGTACCCCAATCCCGTTTATCTCCATGTCTCTCCATATCTGTCCTCCACCCTTGCAGCCAAGCCTCTCCCCCAAAAGAAAATAAACAAGAACACATCTTGTTGTGGAAGCTGTTCTGTGCCGCAGTGTTCTACACTGTACCCTTTTCCCCAGACAGCTTTAGCTGTAAATGGTCGTTACAGCGAACCTGGTTAGAGTCCTCTGGCTTCTGCTGCACCATCAGTACTGGGTCCCCATTGCTACCCATTTGGATATTCTGTTATTGTGGGTTATGGGCACTCTACAGCTTTGGTTCTGCAGGACCACTCCTTCACAACCTTTAACACTTCATAGATGGCACAGATGTTGGGGTGGGCCCTCGATGTGGGTTTGGGTGGTAGCAGAGTTGGTAGGAGAGCTCCAACCAGCTCTCCTGAGCCTGTTCTACTGGGTTCAGCTCCTACTTTGCCTAGGCAAGGAGTCGGGCCAGCGCTCTTAACACTGCCCCACTAAGGGGTGAGGGAGCTAAAGTAGGGGGTAGGGAGTAAACATACAGGGGTAGAGGTAGTGCCCACTTTTAACTCAAAAACTTGGAAGGCTGAAGAAGGTGAATGTTCAAGGCCAAGCCGATTTAAATAGGGAGTTCTAGGCCTGCCAGCCCACGAGTGAACCTTAGTCTCAAGCATGCAGTTTTTTTGTACTATGTAGAGCGGTAATTCTCAACCTTCTTAATGCTGTGACCCTTTAATACAGTTCCTCATGTTGTGGTGACTGTGACCATAAAATTATTTCATTGCTACTTTATAGCTGTAATCTTGCTACTGTTAAAAATCATAAATACCTGATATGCAGGATGGTCTTAGGTGACCCTGGTGAAAGGCTTGTTTGACCCACAAAGGAGTACCCACCTTCGGATTGAGAACCACTTATAGAGGCGTCTGGACACTTGAAGATTTGGCAAGTGGCACTGCTCGTGGACACTATGCACTGGGCTACCTGCTTCTGTTCCACATACTGGAATGAGACATTTCTTTTTTTTCCTTTCTTTCTTTCTTCCTTCCTTCCTTTCTTTTTTTTTTAAAGGATTTTATTTATTTTATATATTTGAGTACACTGTAGCTATCTTCAGACGAACCAGAAGAGAGCATCAGATCCTATTACAGATGGTTGTGAGCCACCATGTGGTTGCTGGGAATTGAACTCAGGACCTCTGGAATAGCAGTCAGTGCCCTTTACTGCTAAGCCATCTCTCCAGCCCCCAGACAGATTTCTAAACTGTCATCTATAGCATGCTCATGTGAAGCTGCCACCCAGCAGATGATTTTCATGTTACATGCTACAGGAAAATAAAAGTAGCTTCATTGTTTGGGGAACTTTTTATACCTTAGGAATTCTTTTAGTTTAACTTACCCGTTTACTTATTTTTCTTTTCTTTTCTTTTTTTGAGACAGGGTTTCTCTGTGTAGCCCTGGCTGTCCTGGAACTCACTCTGTAGACCAGGCTGGCCTCGAACTCAGAAATCCGCCTGCCTCTGCCTCCCAAGTGCTGGGATTAAAGGCGTGCGCCACCACCGCCGACTACTTATATTTCTTTAGTGTTCAGGATCAAATCAGGACCTTAGAAGACTAGGGAAATATATGCTCTCTAGAAAATCTTGAAAGTGATGATACCTAAAGGGATTTATTACAGGAGTTTGGGGGAGAAAGTGAGTATAGTAACTGCCGCCTTAATTTTCACATAGGCAATTTTATTTCTTTGTACCCAGTCACTTACTCTTGGTTTATGCATATACTTTCCTGACAACTCTTCAGTTCTCTAGATGGTTATTGCGTAGTCTCAAATTTTTTTTGTGAAATACCTATGTTCAACATTTAAATTACCAGTTACACAAAGGTATATACAAAGGTATATACCTGTATTCCAGACGGAAGGAAACAGTGGCTAGAGGACCACTTGAGACCAAGAGCTAAGGCCAGCCCAGACAACACAGGAGATACATAAAAAGAATGACAGGATGGCTCAGGATAAAGGCACCTGCCACCAAGCCAGACAACCTGTTTGATTCCCAGGACCCTTGTGGTAGAAAGGTAGAACCAACTCCCACAAGGGGTTCTTTGACCTTCACGTATGTGCTATAGTATATATACATGAACCCTACCACCACCTCAATCAGTCAATGCAATTTTTGTTTGTTTTTTTGTTGTGGCGTGCTAAGACGGTGTCTCTCTACATAGCTCTGTCTAGTCTGATCTGTAGACCAGGCTGGCCTTAAACCCAGGGAGATCTACCTGCCTCTGCATCTAAAGTACTGCGATTAAAGGCATGTACCACCACACTCAGCATAAATTAATTTTTTTTAAAAAAAGAACACTCAATGTTCTTCTAAAGGTCCTAAATACATTCTAGCACCCACATGGCAGCTCAACAACTGCCTGGTGACATCTTTTCGTGGGCAGATACAAATGCAAACAAAGTACCCTTACATATAAAATAAATACATAAATAAAGAAATCTAAAAAATTATTATAGTATGGTTACACATTAGAGTAACCTGGTATTAAGATGTTTTCCTATACTTTTGCATCTTAACCCAAAATATAAGAAATGCATTTGGGCAGACTGTTTTTGAGAGGGTGTACTGTTTTAAGTCACACCCCAATTTTAAAGCTTATATTTATAGGAACTCTGTAAGCCTCCTTAATAGTATGAACAAAGGGTGAGACTGTTGCCTGTATTTTACATTTTTGCTTATCTTTGAGATTTTATAAACTGATAATATGTAATTCTTCAACAAAAGAGTTTCCAGTTTTGTCAAGCTATCAGTTTCCTCTCCCTGTCCTTCTGTTTTATATTAATGTGTTTATGTGTTTGGGGCCATTGGATGTAGGCCTCAGACATTCCACAGCTACCTGGAAGATATCATTAACTACCGCTGGGAGCTTGAAGAAGGAAAGCCTAACCCTCTGAGAGAAGCCAGTTTCCAAGACCTTCCTCTGCGTACCCGAGTAGAGATCCTGCATCGCCTCTGTGACTACCGGCTCGATGCAGATGATGTCTTTGATCTTCTCAAGGTACCTGTCTAGCAAGCTCCTTTTCTTTCTTTTTTTTTTTTTTTCCTTCTGTTTTTTGGTTTTTTCAAGACAGTCTTTCCTCTTTGTAGCCCTGGCTGTCCTGGAACTCACTCTGTAGACCAGGTTGGCCTCGAACTCAGAAATCCGCCTGCCTCTGCCTCCCCAGTGCTGGGATTAAAGGTGTGCGCCACCACTGCCTGGCACAAGCTTCTTTTCTAGAGAGTAAAAAAGTCAGCATTTTGAGTGTGAGACTTATTGAAAAGCAAGAGTTCATGCTCATAATCAATAATGACCTATATACACAACCACACCCACGTGGCCAAAGGAATGCTAGCCATGCTGGGATATGGCTTTCAAATTTGTTACTGAGCCCTGGTTCTTTTACCTGTAGGTAGGTCTTCACACAAAACAACAGTGAATTTTTTTCTGTAATTAACAGTCAAACTCTAGAGACTTAAAGCTATATATTTTTTATACATATTCAAACTTAAAAACAAAACATTGAGAAAGATATGGACATTTCTTCTGTCCTCCTTACTCTATTGATGCTACCTATTTTAGAAATATATATTGTTGTTACCTATTTTATATATGTAATGGGAAAGGAGTTGGAATAATGCTTTCACAAATAGTGAAGTCAGTTTTGTTGTTGCTGTTGTGAGATAGGGTTTTTCTATATAGACTGCTGAGCTCTCCATCTTCCTCTCCCTCCCAAGCACTTGGAATAAAGGTGTGCACCACTACTCAGTGTGGAGGTAATTTTCTAATCCTACTCAGTCAGATGATTCTCATTTGGGCTCTGTGCATTTGCAGTAACAGTGGGAAGGCCAGTGCAGGTCCAGCCCTGGAGTACTTTGGGAATTGTTTTGCTGGCTCTCAGCTGGAATAAATAAGATGCTGTGTTGGGCGGAAAGATGGCTCAGTGGTTCAGTGTCCTCACTGGTTTTCCAGAAGACCCAATTTCACTTCGCTCACACCTACATTAGGTAGCTCACAATTGCTTGTAATTACAGCTTCATGGGATCCAGTGTCTTCTTTGTCCTCCATAGACACCTGAACATATGCATAGCATACACAGACACATACATACACATGAATTAAAAATAAACATTTCTTTAAAAATTGCCGTGGGTTATGGCAAAGGTATAGTACAAAGCTACATGAAGCAAAGCTTTCAAAACATCTGGTTGATCTGTTTGGAAATTTGCATGGTACAGGCTCATGCCTATTGAGCCTATGTAATATCAGCACTTGGGAGGCTGAGGCAGGAGGATTGTTGAGAGTATAAGGCTGTTGTGTACTGTTCTGTCTTAGAGTGAGAGAACTGCATTGAGAGTTCTGATTGTACTTAGTATGATTGTCCTTCCTTCACATGAGAACACATAAGGTAGCAATACTAAACCAAATAGTTGTAGAATTCTTTTTGATTCCTCTTTTTGTGTGAGTCAACTGTGGAAGCCATGGAGGACAGCTATAATTTCTTTATCTTGTTCATCAATGAAGGTAATGCTCTCGCATTTTGTTCTGCCTGATAGAAAATTACATAAAGCACATTGGCATTTTACATGAGGTGTATCTGAGTATAAAATTGGAGCTGACTGTTTAGTTTTCTCCTGTTTTGTTTTTTTATTATTGTTGTTCCTCATTTTCTTCAAATCTACTGCTTCTGCGTAGGGTCTGGATGCAGATAGTCTCCGAGTTGAACCTCTGGGTGAAGACAATTCAGGTGCACTCTACTGGTACTTCTATGGGACACGAATGTACAAAGAAGACCCAGTACAAGGAAGGTCCAATGGAGAGCTCTCCTTGAGCAGCAGGTACTGTCTCTAATGTCAAGGCTGTGACAACTGCTCTGTTAAAAATGCTATGGAAGTTAGTGTATCAGAACAATACAGCACTTTGCTTTTTTTCCAATGCAATAATTAATTGTATTGGCATGCCTGCAACAGAATGTTAGAGTTTCATACTGAAATACAAAGGAAATACTCAGTAGCCTCTGCCACAAGACTGGTGAAAAAAATCCTGTGATTGGAACATGGACAAATTCCAGACAAGCACTGCACAGTCCCTCGGACTGTTTAATACCCAGACAAGCACTGCACAGCCCCACGGACTGTTTAGTACCGCAGCCTGGAGTACCTGCTTCCTGTTAGGGTTATTAGCCTGCCTTGAGGAGCCATAATCCTGTGACAGAATCTTACATGATGCAGAGTAAGGCCTTGTATTACGTGCTTCTTAAATAAGCAGCGGCCTCATTCCTGTTATGGACAGTACTTGATGTTAGGAAGGTTTTAGGTTGTTTTTAATACTGTAAATATCAGTTTTTTCTGATTCCATATTTTGATAATAATCCTTATGGAAGAGAAATTACTCTATTCCCTGTTTCTTCTATTTTGCATAATCCATTTTTGTATCCTTGTGGCAGAAAACACCGTAATTACTAATACAGAAATCATATTAGTTGTTAGTACTATGCTAGAACATTTCTATTTAATGATACTGTTTCTTAGGGAAACTGAAAGGCAAAAAAATGTCTCAAATGTTCCTGGAAAAACAGGCAAAAGAAGAGGAAGGCCTCCAAAACGAAAAAAACTACAGGAGGAGATTTTATCCAGGTAAAAAATCTCATTGGTCCATTTTCATAGGTTGTCATACCGGAAGGGACCTTAGTTTCACCTCATCTTTATTATTTTTACTTGTGCATGGAGAGGACATTGGCCATAGCTAATGACTCTGACCTGAGTCAGAGTCCACATGAAATTATCAAGCAGCCCTGTTTGTATGACCTGTATCTATCAAGTTATCTTCCTGAGCCTGTTACTTTATTTGGTTGTTGGTTGTTCATTTGGTGAGGATTAAACTGCACAGGACAGTACATGGCAGTACAAGAAGATGAAGGCTGTGCTTGACCCATAGTGTTTAGTAAACATTCCTTTTAGTGTACATTTTAAAATTTGTTATAACACTAGAAAATGGGGCAAATTAGTTCTGTGGCTACTTGTGGGCTATGGATATAGTGCACTGGTAGAATATACAAGGATCTGGGTTACAAGTTTAGGTTGTTGTTTTCCTTTTTTTTTGAGACAGTGTGTCTGTGTAGCCTTGGCTGTCCTGGAACTTGTTCTGTTGACCAGGCTGCCTGTGCCATCACCATTTTGCTTCTACTTAGTACTTAAACGGTGCTTGAACATGTACATTCATTCCTACAATGAAAAAAAAAGATAAAATGTAGAATATTTTCTGAATATTTCATTTTGGAAAGGAGAACACATTTTTTAATACCCGGGAAGTTTCATATGTCATCACTTTAGGGAGGTGTACCTTTTGTGTATGAGTGTGAGGCTGTGAGGACACAAGGGGGCCAGAATTTGATGTTGGTGTCGTCCTTGATTGTGACCCTCCCTAGCGTTGTGATGACAGTGGTTCCAGGCGTGCATACCGCCACGCCTGCCCACCTGGCTGTCATAGTTGGAGCTTCTCTTGTTGTGATGGCACACCATAACCAACACTTTCCCATCACAGCTCTTCACTGACGGAAGTCAGGACAAAACTGAAACAGCGCAGGAACCTGGAGGCAGGAACTGGTGCGGGCGCCGTAGAGCCATGCTACTTACTGGCTTGTTTCACACGGCTTGCCCAGCCTGCTTTCTTCTTTCTTTTCTTTTTTTTTTTTTTAAAAAATTATCTACTTATTCTTATGTACATTTGGTGTTTGTCTTTCATGTGTGTCTGTGTGAGGGAGTCGCATCAACTGTACCTTGAGTTACAATTGTGAGCTATACTATGTGGGTGATAGGAATTAATGCTCTCAATCACTCCCACAATGCCACTCTCTCCAGCTCTTCAGCCTGCTTTTTTTTCTTCTTCTTTCCACTTTTTAACAATAATGTTTTATTTTTGAGATTATAATTATATCATTTCCCCCTCTTTCCTCCCTCCAAACCCTTTCAAACCTCTCCTTGCTCTCTCTTTTTTTTAATTGCTTTTATTTTTTTTTTTACAGTCCAGTCATTACCTTCCTCCTGGTTCCCCCTCCCACACTTCATCCCATTCCTCCTCTACCCTGTCTCCAAAAGGATGTCCCCACCCCTTTGCCAGGCCTCCCCACTCCCTGCGGCCTCAAGTCTCTCCAGTTAGTTGCATCTTCTCTCACTGAGGCCAGACTAAGGCAGTCCTCTGCTGTGTATGTGTATACTTCTCCCAACCAGCGGACTGAAGTCGGGGACCCTTGTGGTTGAATTAGGGTAAGGCTAGAAGAAGTTGAGGAGGAGGGCAACTCCATAGGAAGACCAGCAGACTCAACTAGCCTGGACCCCTGAGACCTCTCAGACACTCAGCCTGCTTTCTTATAGAACCTAGTGCCACCAGCCCAGGGATAGAACCGCTCACAATGGGCTGGGCAGTCCCCCGTCAATTACTAATTAAGAAAATATCCCACAGCTGGACCTTAATGAAGGCATTTCCTCAATTGAAGGTCCATTCTTTTAGATAATATTAGCTTGTGTCAAGTTGACATAAAAATTAGGCAGCACACTGACTTTGCTTTTTTTTCTTTTAAATGTAGGCATCGGGGTTCAAACTAGGGCCCTTAACATTTCTAGTAACAGAATGAATAGCCTGTTCTCACAAGTTTAGAAGTTCTACTTAAGGGCTGGAGAGATTGCTCAGTGGTTAAGAGCACTGATTGCTCTTCCAGAGGTCCTGAGTTCAATTTCCAGCAACCACATGGTAGCTTACAACCATCTGTAATGGGATTCGATGCCCTCTTCTGGTGTGTCTGAAGAGGGCAATAGTGTACTCATCATATAAAATAAAAATAAATCTTTTAAAAAGAAAAAGTTCTACTTATTTTAGCTATCCTTACAGTAGCAATTTCAGTGATTTCTTTTTCTTTTCCCCCCCTCTTGACTCCAAAGAAATATTCCTAGGCAGAGGCAGGAAGATCCTAAGGTCCAGGCTAGCCTGGACTACATAGCAAAGCTGTAATAAAAACAAGGTGGTAATGGGAAGGAGTCTTAGAAATCATATGGGCTAGTACATAAGATCTATTAAATTACAGCTGCCTATTTCTTCTAAGTTGTATTTTGGAAAATGTCCTGTAGTCACTTGTGATCTACATACCGAGCATTTGTTCAAGGATTTCTTGAAGTCCACACATTCTTCTATAGTCAGAACCTTGTTTTATACCTACTTTAATGTTGGGGATAGAGAACCATTGTATTGGTACACATGGGCTTATACTACCCTCTACTGGCAAGTGACAGTCTTGAATAGAGGCATTTCATTTTCTTAGCATCTTCCTTAGATAAGGGTAATGTAAGTTTGTCCTTTCTGGGGTAGCCCTGAGTCACAGAGAGGAGAGCACCAGAATTGTGACTATATCATTTCTCTCTTCATTGTGGTGCTACCCTAACCTTGATACTTGGCTCTCAGTGCTCCCAATTTTTTCAGCAAGCCCATCCTCCAATCTCGTTTTTATTTCTCTTTAGAATTATTCTTCCTAACTTTGAGTTCTGACAGACTCCAGCACCAGCTACCATTATGTTTACTGGGTTCATACCTGCAGGAAAGACCAAACAGTTCGGGCATGTGAGTGTCTTGTTTTTAATTGTTTTCTCTTTTTCCCGTGTTTCAGTGAAAAGCAAGAAGAAAACTCCTTGACATCTGTCCTACAGACAAGAAATGGTAACAATGATTTTTGTTGCTGTCTCTCAACACGAGTCATACATATATTACAGTCATACCGCGTATTAGGGTGATTCCAGCTGTCTCCTACTTTCTGTTCCTGTTTCATCCTTTCCCCTGTCGTCCATCTCACAGACACTTCAGATGAGAACTAGTTCTGATCTTTCACCTGGCAGTGTGTAAATTAAAGACTCAGATATTTGGGTAGGCAAGCAGTCAGTGACCTGGAAAGTACTGAATGCATGCATGTATGTGTACACATGTATGCATAAATGTCTGGTTAGAATTTATTTATAACTTTATTTTTTATCATTATCATTTTTGGTTTTTTGAGACAAGGCTTCTCTGTGTGTAGTCCTGGCTTTCTTAGAATTGACTCTGTAGACCAGGCTGACACCTGCCTCTGCCTTCCAAGTTCTGGGATTAAAGGAATATGCCATACCTGACCTCTTAATTAGATCTTAATTCTGTAATCCAAATGCTTTAAATTTGGAAGGAAATAACCAATTTGTAGTGTCATAAGAGAGAGAAGGCATACATTTCTACTGTCTCAGTTTCAAAATCATTTTTCTAGAAAAATAATGTAATTTCAGCCATTTCTAGAAAGTTAAAATTTTCTTTCAATCACGATTGTTTTAGTTTTGCTTTTGCTAGGCACTTGTCTGGTTACAATGATAGTAATAGAAAAATCTAATCACAGCACTTGGGAGGCCGAGGTAGGTGAGTTTAAGGCTAGTCTAGTCTATAACGATACCTTTTCTCAAAAAAAAAAAAAAGGTATATATTATCGTCTAGACGTTGGGTAAAGTGCTTGTAATCACAATGCTTTTGGGGCTGAGGCAGGAGGATTACGTGGTCTCTGAAGTGCAATACTTTCACGGGCAACATACTGAGATCCTGTCCTAAAAAAGAAAAGAATGTACTATCAGACTTTAGAAGATTAGCAGCTCCTTTTTCCATGATTCCTTTGCTTGAGTCATGACCCAGGGTATTAGGAACAAAGAGTGTAGTGTAGACTCTATTTTATTGAATCCATCCATTTTTCTGTAGGATCCCGAGGGCCAGGACAAGGTACTTGGTGGCTCCTGTGTCAAACAGAAGAAGAATGGAGACAGGTCACCGAGAGCTTCCGAGAGAGGACCTCTCTCCGAGAGCGACAACTCTACAAGCTCCTCAGTGAAGACTTCCTGCCTGAAATCTGCAACATGATTGCCCAGAAGGTAGCGCCTCCCTGATACGGGTCTCACTGTGTTCCTGTTTGGACTGGATGTTGATGTGGGAGCTCATGGACCTACTGTCCTTATCCTGGATGTCACTTACGATGTTTCCCTTGGCTCTGCAAGTCCCACGTCCAACACCTGCAGTCTTCAGAATGGCTTTTTGCAAACTGGAACCAGCTTTCTTTTTTCCTATAACTATCACTAGGAAACGTGGCCTGAGTTTGTTCTCTCCCACACCCCAAGATAATGACCATTTTAGGGCTTAACCTATTTCTCACTCACGATGTCAGCCTTTGAACATTTGTCATTATAGGTCTGTGCCAGCTCCCCACCGATTCCACCTGAGCTGCTTGTGGTTTCTCTGAACCTTTGCCCGCCTCCCCCTTTCCTTCTTTGGGTATTGTTCAAAATTGTGGCTCAGGTTAAAAGTGCATGATGCTTTTGCAGAGAACCCAAATTCAGTTCAGTTCCCAGCACCCATGTCAGGTGACTAACAACTATTTGTAACTCCAGCTCTAGGCTATCCAAAACATACTGAACTCTGTGGTACTTACACTCATGTGCATTCTGTCTCTGTCTCTCTGTTCTCTCTCCCTCTTTTTCTCTCTCTCTCACACACACACATACACCACATTTTGTTGTTAAGCCCTACTTAAAGCTCAGTCTGGTGACACTTGAGTCCTGACATTCAATGATTTATTTGTCAGTAATTTTATTTATTTATAATATATGTTGATAATACCTCCCTTCTAGGTCATCCCCCCCCATATTTTTTTATTTTATTTTTTTATTTAATGAATATGAGTGCACTGTAGCTGTTCTAAGACACACCAGAAGAGGGTATCAGATCTCATTACAGATGGTTGTGAGCCACCATGTGGTTGCTGGGAATTGAACTTAGGACCTCTGGAAGAGCAGTCAGTGTTCTTAACCACTGAGCCATCTCTTCAGCCTCAGTCATCCTCTTTTACGCTTCTTATTCATTGAAGCCCGTCTTCCAAACATGTCTCGGTCCTCTTTCGTGTTTTTTTGTTTGGTTGGTTGATTTTGTTTTTTATGGCCCATGCATGTAGAGTTCCTTCATTGGATAGAGGTTTAATTGAGCAACAGCAATTTATCACTGGCTGTACCACTGATTATGACTCTTCTTCCATCAACCATTAACTGCCTATGGCTCTTCAGATAAGTCCAGTGACAGGACATCGGAGGAAACACTGCCCCCACTCCCTTTTTCACAAGGGATCAGTTGCCAACAGCTTTCTAGTTAGTGGTGGGACTGTGTTCACTTCTCCTTCTCTGTGCTTAGACTTCACTGATGCCATTGATTCCCACGTCTGCTTGTAAACGCTAGCATGTGAGAGCTGCCTCCACACCAAATGAAAATACACCATCAAGTCAAGGCCAAGCCTAGACTATAATAATGTTAATGATGCTATTTTGGAAGCCCTTGTCCAATATAATATAACAGCAAATTTGTTTTTACAAAACTAGGGATTAGTTCTAGGGCCTTAAACTGCAAAATTATAGAATGTTTGTGTGGAGAACTATAAATATGATTAAAGTGTACGTGAGTAAGATCCCTGCAGGTGGTGGGTGCCTGGGCTCGTTATCAGCGCCCTCTGCAGTCCTTTCTAGACAGCACCTCCCACCCGCCAAGTTGTTTGCAACCATCACTGAAAATAAATCCATTTATCACACCAGTGATTTTATCAATAGTCTTAGAATTCTACTTAGTGTATATGGGGGGGAAAATCTTAAAACTGTTAGTAAATATGTATTTTCAAAATCTTATATATTAAGAACTATCTATTCTTAGAAGAAAAGCTTAAATTTACACCTGAGGGAGTTGAAAAATCATTACAGCCTGAGCCAGTTCCCAGTATAAAAAAAGTTTTCTCTGAATTGAATCTATGTAAATCCTATGACAAACCTAGTGTACTGGCTTCAATCTGTAATTCCAGCCTTGGGACTCCAAAGCAGAAAGACTGCTGAGAGTTTGAAGCCAACCTGGGCTACATAAGGAGACCATAAGAAGGAGAAACAGTAGGCAGCTACTGTTTTTAAACCTGAATCGGTGTACTAGAAGCCTCTCAAAGGCCCCCCATTTAACAGTTCTTCTGACATGACTAATATAGATACTATTCTACATAGTAGTTTTGCTGTACTTGCTATTAAGCACTTGGATTATATTTGGCATACTATAATATTTTCGTGAGCATCTCTGTATACATTGTATTAGTTATAGTTATTGTAGTTTTAAGTAGTATGAAGCCAGTAAAGTAAAACAGTAAATATTTCTTTAAATTTTAGGGGCTGGTCAGGCATGGTCTTTTTAGAGATTCTAATTGTTGTCACATTCCTCCCTTCCCTTTCTCTCTCCAAATTCTCCCATATTCCCCTTTTTGCTCTTCTTCAAATTCATGGCCTCTTTATTATTTTTTCATTAACATTTCCTTTTTTTTTTCTCCCCTTCTCGCTCCAGCCCCGCTCGCTCTGGCCCCACTCGCTGCGATAACATTTCTGAATATAGCATGCTCAGTCCATGTAGTGTTACTTGTATGTTTTCAGAGCTGAGCATTTTGCACTGGACAACCAGTTGGTGTGCTCTTCCCTGGGGAGGACTGCCTCTCCACCCCCAGCTTTCCGCCATTGCATGGAGTTCTTGTCTGCTCTGGGTTTGCTATCCAAGCAGGGAGGAGAATGAGAACCAATGAGCATAAGGAGAAGGGGATTCAGTGCTGCCTGGCCACGTGGAAGGCTCTGTTCACAAACAGCAGCGAAAAAGCTCATGCTGCTCTTGCTGGACCTACATTACCAGTTTGTCTACAAACTCCAGTCTGTACAGACACACACACACACACACACACCCAAGGTTGTGTATACTTTGTGGCACAATTGTAATTTCTAAAAGAGGGTGGGATGTTAGGTGAGCTCCCAGCCTCGCTTTGTGATAGAATAGTAATAGGCCACACACGTCTCAAGCTGGTATTCACAGCTTTTCTGATTTTTTTAAAGTCTCTATTATTTTTATGCGTATGGGTGTTTTTGCCTGCATGTAAGCCTGTGTATTCTGTGTTCAATGCCCAGGGCAGGTGGATTCACTGAAACTGGAGTTACCAGTGGTTATAGCCATCATAAGATGTTAGGCATTGAACCTGGATCACCTGGAAGAGTGACTAGCCAGACTTCCACCCCCACGCCCCCCACCCCCGAAACAGGGTTTCTCTGTGTAGCCCTGGCTGTCCTGGAATTTACTCTGTAGACCAGGCTGGCCTCGAACTCAGAAATCCACCTGCCTCTGCCTAGCCAGTACTCTTAAGTGATGAGCCACCTCTAGCCTCTGTTTTGGGGGGTTTGTTTTGTTACAGTCTTGCTATGCTGGCCCTTGCTTTCTGTTTGCCGGTATTAAAGTTATGTACCACTAAGCCCGAGTCATACCAGCACATGCATACATATAAACACATACACACATGCATGCACAATAAGTAATAAGATGTAATTTAAAAATTTAAACTGTTGCTTAGTGGATAAAAGCTCTTACTGTTAAAACCTAGCAACCAGAATTCACATCCTGGAACCTACTGTGGAAAGTGAAAAAATAACTCTTAAAAGTCATCCTCTGACCTCTCCATGTATGTTCACAACTCACACACTAATAATAATTTAAAAATAAAAAATTTTTTTTAAAAAAATGAAGCTGGGGAGCACAACTAATTCTAATCCCTGGATGACAGAGACAGGAGGATCGTCAAAAGTTCATAGACAACCTGGTCTACAAAGAAAGATCATGCCAGCCAGAGCTCTAGCATTGAGACCCTGTCTTAAACCTGCTTCAACTCTCTCCCATGAAAACTGTTAGTCTTGAAAACTTGCCTATGAAATTGGGGTAAAGGAAACAATGTTTTTGACTTTCATGTGAATCTAAGAGATTACTTTTATTGAAAACTAATCAGAACTTGAAGACCAGATAAAAGTTTAAGAGGTGGTTATTCAGATAGGTCACAGAAAACTTCCCTCTTTATTTACTTGAGCTGGCTCTTCATTTACCATATCCTATCCTAGTTCAAAAAAAAGTTAACAGTGAAAAGTATCTGTCAAATTTGAAAACTGAAAGATTTATGAGTACAACAGAACATGATGTAAATAGTAATGAAATTTATACCTAAGCACTGTGTAAGAACAACCTGAATGGTGGTCATGAGGACTGGTGAGAGAACTGCTCACCCCTCAGGTTTCGGCTTCCGCTGTGCCCCGTGTGCGATCTCTGAATTGCAGTTTCAGTGTTCTGATGAGCTTTTATAGGAAGTAAACCGAAGACCACATCCCTTCCTTCCACTGTGTATGATAATTTAAACCTAAATCTGTTTAAGTCTGGGTCTCATTATATCCCTGACTAGCCCGACACTCGAGGTCTTTCTGCTTCTGCCTCCCAAGTGCTGGGATCAGAGATTGTGCCACCACGCACAGCAGCATCTGTAGTTCTTAACAAAACAAAACCAAGTAGAGGGGAAGACTTGATAGATCTTAGGACATAATCTAGTAAACTTTAAATGTTTGGTCTCCAGGGTTCAGAGCATTTACTGCTCTTAGAGGAACACTAAGTTCACTTCCCTACACCCACATCAGGCAGCTCACAACCAGTAATAATTCCAATTCCAGGGGGTGTGATACCACTCTGGCCTCCATAGGCACCTGAAGAAATAAGTAGTGTGCATAAATTCATGCAGACACACACACATAAATTTTTTAAAATATTTTTTAAGTATGTGGAGGTGTAAGGCCTGCTTTGACTATGTAAAAGGTAAGCTTTTTTCTTTTCTAATTAAGCCAGTACTTGGTAGCACAGGCTTATAATTCCGTTACTCAAGAGGCTGAGTCTAGAGGATTGCTAGAAGTTCTAGGCCATCCTGAACTTCATAGCAAAAAAAAAAAAAAAAGATGAAGTAGGAATCGAAAGAATAAAGGTTTGCACATGGATCAGCTGTAGTGTCAATCTATAGAGTGTCTGTTGACCCACTTATTTCTAGTAATGCATTCTTCCTATTATGTCAGGGTTATGAGGTGTTATAAAGATAACTACACAGTTGCTATATAAATCCATATTCCTTCATCAGACAAATGCTCTGTGAGTATTCATCATTCCAGCTCCATAGGTATATTGTTCAGTACACTGATGATATATGACATCTTCCTGAAGCATCTAATGTAGACTGAATTATTCTTACTCCTCAACTTTTGTTGAATAAATATTATGGTATAATAGAATTTTACACAAACATAATCAGATTGTCAATAAAAGCAAATGGTGGGGTAAAGTAAAAGATTACTTTGGAGAACATTCAGAATTCAAACTATTATTTATTTTTAATTATATTCCAAAGATTAGTAGGTTTACTAACCTGTTGAGACATAGGTTTCTAGAGTTGTAAATTATTTTTGTCCAGCAAAAACAAGCAACTATCAGCCAGGCAGTGGTGGTACACACCTTTAATCCCAGCACTGGGGAGGCAGAGGCAGGTGGATTTCTGAGTTCGAGGCCAGCCTGGTCTACAGAGTGAGTTCCAGGACAGCCAGGGCTACACAGAGAAACCCTGTCTCGAAAAACCAAAAAACAAGCAACTATCAATATTTCTTCTGATCTATAGTGTTGTTGGAGATTATCCAGGGATTTATCGTGACATTGACTAAACCAGTTTCTCTAAATTCTTTTGTCACCCACTTTTTTTTTTATTTCAATAAAACATTTGACACATGTTCACTTTAACAAAATAGAAGAGAGGTAGACTACTGAAAGTGTTTGGTGAATGGTGGCTTATCAACATTAGGAACTTAATTGCATGTATGTACATTGTTTCCATTAAAGCTGATAGCAGATGGGTGTGGTGATACACAGATTTTATCCCAGCCTTCCTAGCATTTGAAGTGCTGAGGTAGTCAGATTTCTGCGACTGGGGGCAACCAGCGGATGGGGATGTATGCAGGAAACTGTCACCCTTGTACCAAGAGTAGCATCTTTGTTTCATCTAATGTAACAAAGTTCGAGGGAAACTGGCCTTGGCTTCTTGTGATATTTTCATGGTAAATCGGCAAGATTTCTTTTATAAAAAGTGATGTGTTGGGTTTATATCTTAAGTGTAAGAGATACTCCTACTAGAATTGAGAGTTTTGTAAAAGAGATGTGTACAAGCTTGTTGAGGAGACTATCTAGAGATCTTTGAAAAAGTACTTGAAAAGGGTAGACGCTCATGACATCTTTTGTACCTGTGATCGTGTTTGCGCTGGAAACTGCTTATTCCATCTTAGAAACAGAAAAGCTGTATTTGCAGCGTGTCTAAGCTGTCTGAGCCAGTCCTTGTTGACAGGGTTGTTGTTGGTTTTGATTGTTCCTTTACTTATTCTTGAAGAAGTCAAGACTAACTTAACATTTCTGGGACCAAATGCATTCCACCCCTACCCCACTGTGCATGGGTGCATGCAAGCAAGTGTGTGCGCGTGTGGGGCCAGAGTTTACTTACTTTTAATCCCTCCCTCCCTTCCTTCCCTCCCTCCCTCCCTCCCTCTCTCCCTCCCTCCCTCTGTGTGTGTCACAGTGCACCATGTGGGTGTCAAGAATCAAACTCAGATTGTAAAACACTTGATAGCAGGTGTGTAGGCCTGGAGCCAGGTGTCTCCTACCTGCTTTGCAGTGGCTCACCTGACTCCAGGTGCCCCTGAGGCCTCTTTGAGAACCATTCCCTCAGGTGAATGTGGTAAAATACAATGTTCGCTTTGTCATTTGAAGAAAGGCTTTTCTTTGCACGGGTGGGGGTTGTTGAGATGGGTGTGTTTGTTTTCTTGATGTGTGGGGGTGTTTTGTGACTGTTCCGCAATGTTCCTTTTCCCTTAGCCTCCCACATCCAGTCAAATAAAGACTTTCCTAAAGTTGGGGCATCTTTTGTTAGTGATGAAGATGTTTAGGAAATGCTCGGTTGTCTGTGGTTCTGAGTTGTTACTTGTTAAGTAAATGTACTAGCTCAGTACCCTACCCAGCTGAACAGTAGTTTTCCCTCATCACCCTAAAAGACAGGCAGCTTTGGCCCCCACTAGATAAATTAGTCACCGGTGTGCCTCGGTGGCCATTCTGCTCATTGTAGTTGCAGCAGCGGTAGCTGAGAACCCCCTAATCTATCTTCTCCTTTCTTTTCCTCACTTCTAACTTAGGGAAAACGTCCACTTCGCACAAAGCCAGAGTTGCAACATAGGTTTATGTCTGACCACCTGTCCATCAAATCCACCAAGCTAGAGGTGAGTGTGTTTGAGAGTAAAAAGGTCTATTTGCAAAGGATAGTTCCATTTAATTTCACATGCTTTTATTCTTATTTATTATCCCTTGCCCTTTAAAAAAATTTTAATTCTCAAATATTTGATTATTATATGTATAGTCTTTCTGGGAAAAGGAAGTTAGAAAATGGGAGATTGGGGCACATTCCTTTTTAATCTTACAGCGTTCTTGGGTGACAGACACATAATCTAAAGTAGAGGTGACTGATGAGTTCTGTAGTAGATACAAGACATTCGTGAATACGAAGAGGGGAAGAATTGAAGCCAGGCAAAGAAAGGGGGTTAGGCAGACAGATGTTTGGCCTGAGTCTGAGGGGTGGCTGGAATTCTGATGGTGGGTGGGCCGTGAGTGTGGGATTAAAGCCTGGGTCTTCCTTACAACAGGAGGCGTGTAAATAACTTGAAGGCAGACAGTAGAATAATACGGTTAAAGAGCCACTGTGTATATGTGGGTGGCGTGGTGAGCCACGTTGTGATACAGGTGGGAAAGTGTAGACCTGGTCTTGAGTAGGAAAGAAAAATGAGGTGGTTATGTGCAGCTGGCTCAGGCAGTATCGCTGATTAAGAGGAAAGCTCTTGCCCAGCAGTCTAGTTGATCACTGTTTCCTAGAGCAGGGCAGAGCAGGAGAGAGTTTGTGTTCTGTCACAGGAGAGACTCAGTCAGGTGGGAATCTGGGGTGCAGTATTAGGTGGCATAAACGTTGGGGCAACAACTGGATAAATACTACTAAAGGTTCTTTCAAAGAGCACCTAAGAGCCAGGTTTGTTTGAGGTTTTAACTATAGCATACTTTAGGTACTTGTAGTTTGAACTAGTGTCCTGCTTTGGGAAATGACAAGTGTATTTTTATTCACCGAGCTGGCTGGTGACCATGCATGTATGACGAGGGGAAGTGGAGAGTGAAGTGAAGGGTTGCCTGTCTCTACTCGGGAAGGTGGCAGGAGGCCGGCTGCATCTGTCCAGAGGCTTTAGGGCATGTTGCTAGCCTACTTTGTCTTTGAAAAGCCTGGCTAGCTATCATATTCTCTCCGTTTATCTCCTTCTGGTACTGTGCTCCTTTGCGTTTGTAGTCCAGTGAGTGGTCACACAAAACTTTACGTCAGGTCATAGTTGTTTTGCTCTGTCACCATGCCATGTGCTCTCTTGTGAATTTGGGGCATTCTCTTTTGCCTTGAGATTATAGTTTTGTGGCACTGAATGAAAGTGCCAACATGAAACCTTGTGCTCTTTGTAAGTTGTTATTTAGAGAAAATATAGTAGAATATTCATATAGTCTGACTGCTGCAGAAAGGAAGATCAGAAGGACCATAAATTCAAGGGAAACCTGGAGGGAAATTTTCTCAACCCTCTCTCCCCCTTGAATAAATAATGGAGAGGTGTTCTTGAGTTTTTACAACTCTGTTTTGGTTTTTTAAAAACAATGTATTGCTTATGTGTGTTAGGCTTGTTCAAACTCACAACTTTGCCTTAGACACCTGAGTGCTAGGAGGTGCAGACCACCACATGTGCCTCCATTAAAACCTTAATATGTAATTTTACAGCCTTACATACTTTCTAGTTAACAGTTCTGCATTGACTGGCTTGCCGCCTCCTCCCTGATATTCTTTGCTTGGGAGTGGCCTTTGTTGCTGGTACCCAGTTTGGTTCTGAGTATTTCCAGCTCCTCTAACTGGTTCAGTTTGTTACCTTAAAAACTGTTTTCTGCTTACTGCTTTTGGAACCTTCCATGCCCTAATTGACACTTCAGATTTCCTGGCCGTCTGAATACCAGTAAAACCTCTGCATGATTGGGGTTTGGGTGGGGAAACATAGTTCTTTTCCGTTTTAGAGGGGTTGTTTTCAAATTCTGTTGTTTAGTTTGAAGTAAAGGAAACTGATAACAGGCATTTTGGAGTTTGTGTTGTAATTAATACCTGCCATCCTAGAGAAACTGAACTGGCTTATGATTTTGTCTCCAGAGCAGAAAATCTTTTGTCTTTTGATGCCTTTTATGTGTGCAGGCATCAACCACTCAGTAGTCCAGTGTTAATCGCCTCAAAGAGTCTTTTAATTGTGACTTCTGGGGAAAATATCAGTGCAGAGAGATTGATAAACTGGGGATTAGGGCTACTGAGGTGTCTTTGTTAGTAGACCCTACTGGGTATCTAGGGGACAGTTTACGATAGTATAGTCTCATGTGTGCTTCTGGTGGCAAGAGTGAATCTGGACTCCTGTGCTGGGATACAGAGCTTGGGCACTGCTTCAACTAGAGTTTTCTAATAATCCCCTGGAGGATTTTACAGTAGCTCCTTGTTAGCATCTTATTAAAATGCCTTCATGATTCTAATAGGTCTTTTTCTTACCTATAAGACATTTAAACACTAACCACTATAGTATTTGTAGCAGAAACTTGTTTTTATGAGACATTAGGCAGCTCTGGTTGTTCTGGAACTCAAATAGAGTCCATGTTAGATTTGAACTTTCAATGATTTTCTTGCCTCAGCCTCCTGTGCTTCCTCTTTTACAAGGGAAAGTAGTACAGTCTAAGACAGTTAGAAAGGCTGGAGAGACAGCATAGCCAAGCTCCTGAGGGAACCAGAGTTTGGGTTCCAGGACCCACACTGGAGGACTCACAACCATCTCTCTCCAGCTGTAGGGAATTGGATGCCCTCTTCTGGTCTCCACAGACATCCACTTGCATAGATGCTTACTTACACAGAGACACATAAGTCAAAATAAAATCTTTTTGGCTGGGCATGTTGACATACATCTTTTAATCCCAGCTCTTGGGAAGCATATCTCTATGAGGTTGAAGCCAGCCTAGTTCTAGGCCAGCCATAGTGAGACCCTGTCTTAAATAAATAAATTTTTCTGTAGAAAAGACAGTATGAGATTCACACATACACACAGTGGTTGGTATTTTGTTGTTTTGTTGTTTGTTGTACCAGGTTTTTTTTCTTTCACTTTGATTTTTTCATTCATTCATTTATAGCCAGTGGAGTAGGGAGCTTGCTAGGGTTCACGTGGAGGTGGGAGGGATAACTTCTACCATATGAGTTATTTCTCTCCTCCTCAGTCCATTGCTTTAACTTGCTGTTAAACATCTTGCCAGCTATGGGTTCTTTAATAATAAAGGCACTACAGATTCATAGTTAAGACACCACTTCTGTCTTCAAGAAAAAAGTCCTGGGAATTAGAAAGTTAAAAGCACTGACGCCTCTTCCAGAGGACCTGGTTTTTAAAGGGCCTGACTTTGATTCCCAGCACCCACGTGTCAGCTCCAGTTCTGGGGCATCTGATACCTTCTTCTGGCATTTATAAGCATGAGATGCATATACTTACATGCAGGCAGGCAAACCCTCATAGAAAAGAAAAACTAATAAATAAATCACAAAGAAAATGAGTCCTGACAGGGAGGAGAAAAAAAAAATCCTTTGGTCATGTTGTTTGGTTAGCATGTGCTTTACCTTTAAATGGAAGCACTCTGACAATAAGCACAGGAATTTTCAGACAGGAATTTTGGTGTACAGCGTGAATTTTCCCCCCAGGTATATTTTTGAGGTGTCACGTCTGTCACATAGTTGTAGAGATTCACATGAAGAAACAGGCCTAGGATATGATGACCACTATGGAAGTGCTAAGTGTGGAAGTGATTACAGATGAAGTGATCTGAGAACAGAGGGGATGAAAAATGGAGGCAGAGTTTTGTCCCGCAGCGGCAGGAGTGGAATGCTCATTGAGAGTGGGGGGGCTTCATGGTCTACATCGTGATTCCCACGCCAGCCAGGACCACATGCGGAGACTCAGAGAAACTAGAGGGAAGGGTCACAACCACAGTCAAAGGCACGAAAGCAAAGGCAGGTGTGAGCTCTTAACCTCAGTTGGCAAAAAGATTTGGAGAGGTTTCCACCTTTGGGTTTAAGATGATTTCAGTCCAGACTACTCAGTTGTTAATATCCAGTGTACTTAGCTCCCCCTCCCCTTGTTGACACAAAGTCTCACTCTAGTCCAGCTGTACTGGAACTCAATAGGTAGACCAGGCTGGCCTCAGTTTTGTTTTTTTTTGTTTTTTTTCCGAGACAGGGTTTCTCTGTGTAGCCCTGGCTGTCCTGGAACTCACTCTAGACCAGGCTGGCCTCGAACTCAGAAATCTGCCTGCCTCTGCTTCCCAAGTGCTGGGATTAAAGGTATGTACCATAATACCTGGTGTTTACATTAATATATTTTTAAGAAAATTCACTGTACCAGGCATAAAGTGGCCCTGAAGTAAAGCTAAAAGAATTTAAGTTATAAAATGACAAACTAGCAAGATGGTCTATTGAGTAAAGGCACTTGACACCAAGCCTAGTAACCTGATTTCAGTCCCTGGGACCCATGTGGTAGAAGGAGAGAATCAACTTCTCAAGTTCCACACCCACACTATGGTATAGTTGTGGCCTCACACACATAATAAGTAGATAAATAATTGACATTAAGCCAAGTGTGGTGACAGGCCTCTTAACCTAACACTTGGGAAGAGGTAGCAGAAGGACCAGGAGTTCTGGACAAGCCCAGACTGTGAGACTCAATCTCAAACAAAGTTAATAAGACAGCCTTTGAAATGTCCACTTACTCCCCAGACAAATTCATATCCAAATTTTAAATCAATTGTGAATCTAAATTATTTTCAAGGGAGCTAAGGAGATGGCACAATAGTTAGAGTGTTTCCTGCTCAGCCATAAGGTCCCAGCTCAGTTCCCAGAAACTATGTGGGGAATACCAGCTTTGGAACATCCAACACACACTGCTGAGGGCACCCTGTACACATGCATTCACTCTCTTAGACAGAGCACTCATAAGAGAAAGTAAATGTAAATCTTTTAAGAACCACAAAAGAGGAAATGAATAAAAAATTTGAATCGAAAGCAACTTGAGTGTTAAATGTTAACTTCTCTAAGCAGTCCTCTGCATTCATCTTTGCTCTCTGGACAGAGCCCACTTGTACAGTTTCCACAGTCTAAAACTTGAGAGAACTGACCAGAAGGTTCTTATGTTCAAAACCAAGCACCACATTCCCATTCTGTTGACACCGAGGATATCTTCTGTTGCTGCAGTTTGTCGGGACCACACACCCACACTATGTATTTGAGGATGACCTTGAACTTGATACATACTTGCCCAGAATACAAGGATTTCATCCCCACCACTGCCTAAAACCAGGCATGGTAGCACATGCCTATAATCCTAGCATTTGAGAGGTGGGCACAGGAGAATGAGAAGTTCAAGGTCATCTTCAAGTGTATAGTAAGTTTAAGGTCAGCCTGGGCTAGAGACATCAACTGAGATACAGAGGCTGGGGAGATTGCTTAGTCAGTAAAGTACTTACTTCATAAACTCAAGGACTTCTCTTTAATCCCTGACAGGAAACTGCTGAGCATAGTGGCATGCACCATAATTCCAGCCCTGGGCAAGTGGGAATAGAAGCATTTCTGGGGCTCCCTGAACAGCAAGTCTAGCTAGCTGGTGAGCTCCAAAACACAAGAAATCCTAACCCAAAGAGAATAGATGGCATCTCTGACACACAGATATATACATATACCTCAAGACATGGTGGCACACATCTTTAATCCCAGCACTCAGGAGGCAGAGGCAGGTGGATCTCTGAGTTCAAGGACAGTCTGATCTGAAGAGCAAGTTCCTGGACAAGCAGTAAACAGTAGAACCCTCTTCTTGCAGGATATTGGGGTTGGGAGGACAAAACTTAGAAGGATCATTAGCTTGAGGATCTGGACTCCATCAAAAGTTTCAGGCTACCTTATGCTATAAGTTAGGACCCTCCTTATAACTACCCCTCATCCCCCAAAAAGCAAGCCAGATGTGTTAACGCACACCTTAATTCCAGCTGACAAGATCTCTGTGAAATTGAGACCAGCCCAGACTTCATAGAGATCCTGTTGAGCCGGGCAGTGGTGGCGCATGCCTTTAATCCCAGCACTTGGGAGGCAGAGACAGGTGGATTTCTGAGTTCGAGGCCAGCCTGGGCTACACAGAGAAACCCTGTCTCGAAAAACCAAAAAAAAAAAAAAAAAAAAAAAAAAAGGGCTGTTGACCCCAAAACATGCAACAGCTCACAGCTCCGTTGTTGAGAGAGGAGAGTGTGTTTGTGTGTGCGTGAGTATGCAGTGCCCAAGGAGATCAGAAGAATGTCAGATCTCCTGGAAACCTGAACCTGGGTTCTCTGCAAGGACAGCAGGTGCTCTTAACACTGACCCATCTCTCCATCCCATTTTGGTTTGAGACCTGGTCTCATTGTGTAGCCCTGGCTGCCCTTGAACTATGTCCCATGTGCTAGGGTTCTGGTATGTATCTCCCATTGTGTTTTCTTATGTGTGTGTTTTTGTACATTGATGCACACATTTCACAGGTAATAAATCAGCCTGTATATGAGGTATAAACCCTCTGTCTACTAGTATATCCTGGGATCTGCAAAGAAGCCTTGCAGTTGTCTGTTAACCTCCATGTGCTTTTTGGCCCTTACAGGAGACTCCCATGCTCACCAAGATAGAAAAACAGAAGCGCAAGGAGGAGGAGGAGGAACGACAACTTCTTCTTGCAGTGCAGAAGAAGGAGCAAGAGCAGATGTTAAAGGAGGAGAGGAAGCGGGAACTGGAGGAGAAGGTCAAGGCGGTGGAAGGTATGTCACCTTGGCTGGGCTGCCGCTTCTGCTGAAGTGTCTTACAGATTGCATTCTGTCAGGTTTACTCATTTGAGTTCATTCAGTCCTGCTCTCTTTATATTCTGTCCAAAGCCAATTGTATTTGTCATTTTCAGTATGTCTTTCAGTACCCTGCTTTTTATTTGGATTTCTGTGTCCTATACATTTTATATAGAATTAAAGAAAGGAAAGGCATTAATTAAGACATTGGCAACTACTTTCATAGGTGTAATGGTATACGCCTAAGAAATGTTTGTTGTTGGTTGGTTGGTTGGTTTGGTGGTTGTTTATTGGACAGGGTTGTGTGTACCTCAGGCTGACATTGAACTCACTTTGAACAACTTCCTGTTTCTACCCCTCAAATGCTAAAATTATAGATGGGGCACCACTTACAGATTGTGTGGTGCTTCCTACATGCTATGCAAACAGTCTTCAACTGAATTATATTTTTATATTCCTAACCCAGATCTTTCTTTCATATGGCATGTCAGAATGTTGCCATTGATCTTACTAGTACCAGGCAGTCTTGCTATTTATTGTAAGATTTTTCTTTTGTCTGTTAGAGATGAGGTCTCCCTGTAGTCATAGCTGACAGGGGTACCATAGTATAGACCAGACTGGCCCTAAGCTCACAGAGCTCTACCTGCCTCTCTCTTTCAAGTGCTTATCTCTAGGTTTACAAAGCAAAGGATAACAACTTTAGTTGCTTTCTTGGACAGTGGTAGCATTTTACCAGCTGAACATGTTTTGATGTTTTCTCGTGTGCCCTCTCAAACTCTTCTCCTTTGTCTTCCCCTCTCCCTAAGACTTTTTTTTTTGGGGGGTGGTGGTGCGGGATAAAATAAATAATACTTACATTACAAGAGGCGTGTGCGTGTGTGTGCGCGCGCATGTGCAGATGTGTGCGTGTGTGTGCATCTGTATCTAACATGGTCTTATTACGCGGCCCAGGTTGACTTAGAATTTGCAGCAATCTTCCTGCCTCAGCCTCTCAAGCACTCTCTGAGTATATGTGTGATCACACACCCAGCTGAGGAAGTTTTTTGAAGTGACTTTTTTTTTAAATGTCCAGTGGTGTTTTGCCTGTATGCGTGCATGGCTGTGTAAAGATATCAGGTCCCCTGTAACTGGAGTGGTGAACCACTAGGTGGGTGCTGGTAATCAAACCCAGGTTGTCTGGAAGAGCAGACGGTGTTCTTAAACCACTGAACCATCCTTTCAGCCCCCAAAGTGACATTGTTTTTATGTACCAGTTCTATATCAGGCACTGTTTTAGGTTTATGATAATGAACAGGGCTATTCCTTTTTTGAAGGATCACACAGGAGAATCAAGAGTTCAAGTCTTAGATATATAATACAGGTTGAGGTTAACCTGGGGTACATGAAGCCCCCTATCTCTACCCCACCCCTACCTTCCCACCCCCCAAAAAAGCAAGAGTTTCATGGCTAAAGTGACATTTAACTGGGGTTATCACAAATTCTGTTGTGGTAATTGAATAAAATGAATGAAGTGCTTGGTGTCTAACTGCTGGTGTGCTCACAGAAGCCCTAGGGGGCCGCAAGTGCAGATTGGTGTGTAACTGCCAGTGTGCTCACAGAAGCCCCAGGGGGCGGCAAATGCAGGCGCTCACTTGGATCATGTTTGCGTGTTGATTGTAGATCGAGCCAAGAGGAGAAAGCTCAGGGAAGAACGAGCATGGCTACTGGCTCAAGGCAAGGAGCTACCCCCAGAACTTTCCCATTTGGACCTGAATTCTCCTATGAGGGAAGGAAAGAAGACCAAGGACCTGTGAGTATTTAGTAATAGCAGCTGGCCACCTAAGGACTTGGCGCCACGCCTGACGATCTGAGCTGTATCCCTGAAACCTACATGGTGTTGGGAGAGGACTGACTGTTGCAAATTGGCCTCTGACACATGGCCCGTGATGGCGCAGGAGTGTACACACACAATAAGCAGTAGTCAGGTGGATATCTATATGCGTTTGAAGTCAGCTCTAGTCTATAGAGCTAGTTCTAGAACAGCCAGAACTATGCAGAGAAACCCTGTCTAGAAAAACCAAAGGGCCCAATGGTTAACCCTTTCTAGTCTTTCAGAGTCACTGGAGTTTGATTTGCAGCATTCATGTGTCAACTCACAAGTGCCTTTAGCTCCATGGGGATCTGACACACACACATGGTTAAAAATAAAATTCTTAGTTTTAAAAAGTTAGTTATGCCTCAAGCCGGGCAGTGGTGGCACACGCCTTTGATCCCAGCACTTGGATTTTTTGAGTTTGAGGCCAGCCTGGTCTACAGAGTGAGTTCCAGGATAGCCAGGGCTACACAGAGAAACCCTGTCTCGAAAAACCAAAAAAAAAAAAAAGTTATGTCTCTTGGACTAGAGAGATGGCTCAGTGGTTAAGAGCACTGACTGCTCTTCCTAGAAGACTGACTGCTCACCCCAGAAGAGGGCATCAGATCTCATTATGGATGGTTGTGAGCCACCATGTGGTTGCTGGGATTTGAACTCAGGACCTTTGGAAGAGCAGAACTGCTGAGCCATCTCTCCAGCGCCCATATATACCCTTTAAGTGAATCTCGTTCCTCCTTTCCACTCTTAGAATCCTGCTGGCACAGGAAAAGATGGTTATTACCCCAGCATTTCATTGACACCAGAATTTACTATTAATGGGAAATTGTTTCTTAGAAGTATATAGCACATTTTACATTTGCTTGTTTGGCATTGTTAGGTATTGAACTCCCAACACTCCCAAGCATGCATGTGTGGCGGTGCTCTAGCACTAAGCTACAGCTCTACAGCTCAAACCTGTGTTTCAAGGCTAGAGCTTGCCACCTCGCTCCCTCAGCTTCCTCAGTGCTGGATTACAGAAGTGCACCACCACGTTCAGCGAGTAGTTTACTTTTTAAATTAGCTGCCTTGGCTGTTGCACACAATACCAGCAGGGCTTGAAGGTCTGCGAGAGTAGAGCCATGGCAGGGGAAGGCAAGGTTCAAAAAGGAGAGTGTACTCCTTTAATTTCACCACTGGGTAACAAAGAAGGTGGAGCTCTGAGTTCCAGGCCTGCCTGGTCTAGATATTGTATTCCAGGACAACTAGGGCTCATCCAGGCATGGCAGTAAGCCCAGCTCTGTAGAGGCTGAGGCAGGATCTGAAATTTGAGTCAGCCTAGACTATATAACTACCCTATCATAATAAAAGTAAATAAATAAGAGTAGTTAATGTTTTTATAATACAGTAATAGTTACAAAGTCATAATAAAGTTCTGGATCATTAAAGCCAGTCTTTCATTGTAGATGGAATTCATTGTGGGGAATATGATAGTCCTCTTTTTGCTATGGTCACCATCTACCATCCTCATGTTGTTTCTAGTGAGTTGGGATCGGGGTTTGGACTTACTTAAGGAGAGTAAGAAGCACTGCTTATTCTGTATTCGAACTAAGAAAGCTAACTGGTGGTCACAGTTAAACTAATGTGGTGTTTTGTGGTTTACAGCTTTGAACTGGATGATGATTTCACAGCCATGTATAAAGGTCAGTTACCGTTCTCAGTGGTGCTCCTGATGGACAGCTTTTCATAGGAGTGTGTCGGTTATACCCTCCCTTTTCTGTTTCCAGTTCTAGATGTGGTAAAGGCTCACAAGGATTCCTGGCCCTTCTTGGAACCTGTTGATGAATCTTATGCCCCCAACTATTACCAGATTATTAAGGTATCTTTTAAATTGTACTTAAGCATCTGTATCTTTCTTGGATTTTATATTAGTCATTTTTCCATCATAGTGACCAACTACGGATGGTAACAGGCAGCTCTGTGGTGGTAGGAGCTTGTTTACTTCTTGGTGACCAACCAGAACTTAGGGCTGGAAGTGGCTCATGGTATAACTCCTAAGGCCCACAGTAACCCACTCCTCCAAGTAGGCCCAACCTCCTAAGGTTCTACAGCCTCATAAAGCTACACTGCTACCTGGGAGGACGAGCTGTTCAAACTCAGGGTTCTATAACATGTTACTGTTTTTTTCTCTTGAGTCTCTATCCTCCTTAATATCAGGGAGACAGGCAAACAGACACGCACATACACATACGCACGCATGCACATGTGCATTGTTAGGTTTTGGTGTGACAGGACACCATGTCCTCTTGGCTGATCTGGAACTCACTATGTAGAGCAGACTGCCCTCAAACTCAAAGATTTCCCTGCCTCTGTCTCCTGAGTGGTGGGATTATACTAGACTCTTGAAAACCTAAAATGCCATGATTGCTGTTCCTCATAGAAAGTGATTGGGGGCGGCATGAAGTTAATTGGTTTTAGCTTGTTTTGAGACAAGGCTTCATTCACTCTGTTACCAACACTAGCCTGGAAGTCACCGTGTAGCACAGGCTAGCTTCTTGAGTTCCAGTGCTGAGATTAAAGCCTCTGTGCCACTTAGTGTTGTGTGTTTTATTTTAGATCCCCATGGATATTTCAAGTATGGAGAAGAAATTAAATGGAGGTTTATATTGTACCAAGGAGGAGTTTGTAAATGACATGAAGACCATGTTCAGAAATTGCCGAAAATACAATGGGGACAGTAGTGGTAGGTGATGTGTGTCTTCTGCACGGTTACAGTGGGGATGAAATGCTCTGCACACATGTGTGTCTGCTCCTTCAGACTTTCTCCTCTCTTTTTTTAAAAAAAGGTTTACTTATTTTATGTATATGAGTACACTGTAGGTGTCTTCAGACACACCAGAAGAGGGCATCGGATCCCTTTACAGATGGTTGTGAGCCACCATGTGGGTGCTGGGAATTGAACTCAGGACCTCTGGAAGAGCAGTCAGTGCTCTTAACCGCTGAGCCATCTCTCCAGCCCCCTACTTACTCTCTTCTTCTTTTGAGATGGAGTCGCTGTAGTCCAAGTTACCTTGGATTTTATGTGTGTGTGTGTGTGTGTGTGTGTGTGTGTGTATGTATGTATGTATGTGTATGTATGTGTGTATATATATGTATGAGTGCTTTATTGTGACTGGTACCCACTGAGGTCAGGACAGGCTGTTGGATCCTCTAGATCTGGAGTTATGAATGATTGTCAGCCACCATGTGGTTGCTGGGAACTAAGACCAGGTCCTGTTTAAAGAGCAACAATTAATCTTAACCTCTGACCTACCTCTCCAGCCCGAACTTGAACTTTTTTCTGCCAAGTGTTGGAATCTCAGGTGTGCCACCATGCTGGTTTCCTATTTTGCCTTAGGACTACAGACAGAATGTATACTAACAATCATGGGATTTGTGGTTCTAGTTTCTTAAACAGTGCCCCAGGAGATCTCATTCAGCCTTGTGGACAAACAGAGTCTAGCAGAGAGAGGTCTGGTCTGTGTTGTACTGGGCCTTTTTACCACAGACAAGACTGAATCCACCTTGAACTCTGTTTACATAGGACATGGAATCTGATGCTTCGTGAATGAATGCTCAGCAAGCTCTACCCCCGAGGAGCATCCTTGTGCTTCCTCTCTTAACTCACCACGCATCATAACTTTCTGATGATCCTGAAATCTTGTCTTGATTTATGCATCAACACAAAAATGCTACAGCCTATAAAACAAAACAAATTCAATTATAGTACATACTAGTTTCAATAACTTAGCGTAAAGAATTAAAATTTCACTAATTTGAGGTAACATACTATAGTTAATGTATGTCACAGCCATACAGCCTTGAGCAGAATCTTACAGAAACCAGATCTTCATATTGTATCTATTCTTTGCAGTGTAATATTTTCCAGAAGTAAATTAAACTCAGAGTGTAGCCCGGTAACTTTCCTTATTATTTATTTTCAATAATTGTCTTTTGTGTCTAGTAAAATATGTACCCTGGTGGTCACTATTCTCGTCTTCCTTATAGAATATACCAAGATGTCTGACAATTTAGAGCGGTGTTTCCATCGGGCCATGACAAAACATTTTCCTGGTGAAGATGGAGATACAGATGAAGAATTTTGGATCAAAGAGGATGAAAAACGGGAAAAAAGAAGGAGTCGGGCTGGTCGAAGTAGTGGAAGCCATGTTTGGACACGCTCCAAAGACTCAGAAGGGTCCAGCAGGAAACAGCCACCAGTGGAGAATGGAGGAAAGTCATTGCCCCCAGGTCGCCGAGCTGCCTCCTCAGGGGATGATCAGAGTAGCAGTTCCATACAACTCCCTCCAGAGGTGGGCACATCAAATGGCCAAGGCTTTTCCCGCCCCCTGCACTGTGGTAGGGTGCCTAGCCAGGTACCCGCTTTAAACCAGATGGTAAGAAAAAACTCACCTTCTATGGTAATGTCTCCAGTCCACTGCATTTATAGGAATCTAAGGGCTAGTAACTTGTACAGTCTTCAGACAGTCATACAACCTTCCCAATGCTGCAACTCTTTATTACAATTTCTCATGTTGTGGTGACCCCCAACCACAAAATTATTTTCATTGCTATTTCATAACTGCATGAATTCTGCTGTTATGAATCATAATGTAAATTTCTGATTAGGCAGATGATCCTAAGTGAGGTGTAACGAACGACCTGCAGGTTCAAACTACCATAGATGGTTGATTTTGGTTTTGGTTTTGGAGATACGGTCTCATCTAGCACAAGATGACTTCAGACTTGCTATGTAGTAGAGGTTTTAGCTGGCCTTGAACTTCTGGTCTTCTTGTCCCTACCTCACAAATGAGATGGTTTCTCTACCTATACGCTAGCCCCATGGTCATCCTCTCTTCATTTAGACCCTCTTTTCTCTTAGTCCTTTGAATCATGTATTCTCAAAATGGGCAAAACTTGAAATTAAAAAGGCCCGATGATAAGGGTTCTTATCAGTATTCCTAGCTACTTTGGAAGGCTTCGTTTTGAGTATCACTTGAGTCCAGCAAGTTTGAGACCAGCCTTGGGCCACATAGAACTCCATCTCAAAGAGAAATGTAGAAAAAATAAAACAAAGAAGTACAGTATATGAGCTACATATTACGTTAAAAACATTGAAATTTCTTTATAAGGAGCTGGGGATGTAGCTCAGATGGTGCAATCCTTACCTAGCATATATGAAAACATGTGTTTGATCCCCAGCACAGCATAATAGTGGGTGTGGTAGTGATGTTTAGCACTTAAGAGATGGAGACAGGCAGGTGGCCGTACATGCTGTTAATCCCAGCACTCGACAAGCAGAGGCAGGACTGTTAACACAGAGAAACCCTGTCTGGGGGGGGGCGGGGGGGGACAGACACAGACACCCGTACGTACACACAGAGACATACAGACAAGCCAGAAGTTGTTCAGGATCAACCTCAGCTACACAGCAAGTTTGAGACCAGCCTATTTCAAACATGTGTAAATAAGTAATTATAGGGTAAACTTGGATCCAGAATGCCTAAAATTGCTCTAATTGTGGTGGGGAAGGTGATATTTTTTGTTTTGTTTTTGTTTTTTTGAAACGATAAGAGAGGTAGTTCTTTTTTTTTCCTGGAGAGAGAAGCTGCTTTGAGATTGGAGGCTGTTCCTGACTGTGGGAATCCCTTGCTGTCCTTGATAATTCTTCCCTCACCTCCTTTGTGCTTTACTCACTGCCTTCAGAGGCCAGCAGCATCAGGAACATTTGGCTCTCTTCAAGGAACAGATCCCACCAACTTACATGGTTCCTCTCGAAACCCAGAGGCGCCCCAGGGAGAGCCCTTGCAGCACCCACCCTTCGCTATACAGGTAAGCAGTCTGCAAAAAGACCATCGGGAAGGTTCTGCAGCAATAATTGAGAGATAGCATCTTTCAAGTTTTGTGTTCTGTGAATTCACATTCTTCTCTTCTTACCTTTTCCGTTGTCAGGCTCCAGTTGGAATTAGTAACCACCGAGGATCCCGGCTCAGTGCTCCAGAAGAGAAGATGTGTGGGGGGCTAACACATCTTTCCAATATGGGGTCACATGTCCCACCCTTACAGCTTGGGCAGATGAATTGTCCCAGTCAAGATGGAAACATGTATCCACCAGCTCCATTCCAGGCAGGATTTATTCCTTCTAGGCATGGTGGGACTCCAGCCAGACCCCCAGACTTTCCTGAAAGCTCTGAAATTCCTCCCGGTCACATTTATCATTCATACAAGTATCTGAATCACGTACACCCCGCTGTTTGGAATGGGAACCATGGTACTACAAACCCTGGACGTTTGGGGCCAGATGAGAAGCCCCACCTAGGACCAGGACCCTCTCCCCACCCTCATAGCCTTGGTCATGTGATGGATGGCCGAGTGATGAGACAACCTGTCCCACCAAACCAGTGGACTAAACAATCGAGCTTTCTACCTCATGGAGTTCCTTCCTCGGGGTATATGCAGCCACCCTGTAAGTCTGCTGGACATCGTGTGCAGCCACCTCCAGCTCCAGCACCAAGTCCTCGGTTCAGAGGACCCTCCCAGGCCCTCCGGGGGGCACAAGGAGGGGAATCCATGATGGACAGCCCTGAAATGATTGCCATGCAGCAGCTCTCCTCTCGAGTCTGTCCCCCGGGTGTGCCTTACCACCCCCGCCAGCCCACTCCTCCCCAGTTACCTGGTCCCTTTCCGCAGGTAGCTCATTCAGCATCAGTGTGTGTGTCAGTGCCCAAGCCTGCAGTGGATAACCCTGGGAGTACACAGAAGATGGCTGAAACACAGGAGCCTGAGGATGACCGAGGTAATTTACAGTGCCTTTTTATTTTTCTCCCCTGACTTTTGTGTGTCAATTCATGAGTAATCTTTTCATACCGAATATGAAGAAACATATAAAGTGATGTCAAGCCTCTACTATAACTATTCGAGTTTGGAATAACTGAAGTCCTTTTAGGTGTAGAAGTATCAAAAACATAATTCATGGATTTATATGAATTATATACAGCCAAAAGGCACTTACATGTGAGACACTCTTAGGTTTGTTTTTGTTGTTGTTTCTTTTGTTTTGTTTGATTGGTTTTTTTGTTTGTTTGTTTGTTTTTGGTTTTTTTGGGTTTTTTTGGTTTTTCGAGACAGGGTTTCTCTGTGTAGCCCTGGCTGTCCTGGAACTCACTCTGTAGACCAGGCTGGCCTCAAACTCAGAAATCCGCCTGTCTCTGCCTCCCAAGTGCTGGGATTAAAGGCGTGCACCACCACAGCCCAGCTGTTTCATTGGTTTCTAAGGCAGAATCTCCCTGGCTCTGGCTGTTCTAGAGCTTTATAAAGAGCAGACTAGCTTCAAACTCGAGATTCTCCATACTTCTACCTCTGAGGTGTGCCCACCATGCCTAACCTTTTTAAAACTTTTTAATGTAAATTCATTTAATTAGAACTGCCTTTGAACAAGCTATTACCAATATCGTTGGATTTGTTTTGTTTTTAATTGGGGGAGGGAAGCTTGTGGTAAGTCTGAGTACACCTTAAAGAGAGTTAGTTTTCTTCTACTGTGTGAGTCTTTGGGTCTGTGTTCAAATTCTCAGGCTTGGCAGCAGCAAGTGCCTTTACCAAAAGAGCCATCTTGATTGCCCTAGTCTGGGCTCTTTCTGTATACAAACTCAATCATGGTCCCTCATACCTGCTCCTCCCAGGTACCAGGATCATGGTGGCCATTACTACCATGCCCATCCTGTGTGTGTGTGTCTGTGTCTGTGTCTGTGTGGTGTTTAGAGTTCAAGGATAATTTTATAGTCTAAAAGAAAAACCACAGGGCAACGTAGCTTTAAAACCGCAGCTGCTGCGCAGAGGAGGAGAATGAAGGGGAGAAGGAAAAGCCCATGGCATTTAAACTGGCATAAAATTACCAGACTCATGGCAGCAAGTGCTGAGACTGAGGAGGAGCTTTTAGAAGAGCCTGCAGATGTGCTTTTCTGGGTGTGTACCTTTAATTTCAACACTTGGGAGGAACAGGAAGGTGGATCTCTACACAGTGAATTCTAGGACAGCTGTGATTATTACACAGAAACCCTATGTTGGGAAAAAGAAGAAAAAGAAAAGGGATAAAAGAAAAGGTTGGACTTTTCTGAATAATTCAGAAAATCTGGCAGACTGATGGCCCTGCATGGCTGTTCCTAAGCCTCTGTCCAGTATTTCTGTTTAATGTTGAGAAGTAGAGTGCGCGCGGTGATCTGGTGTTCTATAGTAGGTGAGTATTGGTGCTGAGTTGAGCCTGTACAGGTAGAGCCACATCCTGTTCTTTGTGTAGTTTGTGTGTAAGGTATGAGCTTTTGTTACTGTGTGCTCATGTATGTGTGGAAGCCTGTAGAGGGCAAAAATGGGCATCAGATTATTTGCAGCAGAGGTCACAGATCGTTGTGAGCTGCCATCTTGGTACTAGAACTGAGTCCAGGTCCTCTGCAAAAGCAGTAGGCCGTCCCTCCAGCCTCAGCTTTGTCTTGTTATTGATGTGCCTCATAGTGCGTTGTAAACAATGCAGCCTCAGTGATCACTGCAAAATGTTTTCAGTGTCTTAATTATTTCCATCGTCTTGAGTACATAACTGTGGAGAACAGTGAATTCTGAAGGTTGAATCAGTTTTTTTCAGTAGTGTTATTTAAAGGCCATAAAGATAAGCTTGAAAGAGACATTTCTTATGTGTGTGTCCAGGATCTGATTTTGTTTAATACTTTGCTGGGGAATGGACTCACTTGAACTTTTATGGAAGATAATGAAAATTTCACATGAAACTGATACTAGATCTTAAGTTTAATTTTTTTTTTTTTTCCTGGAAAAGGACCACACTCTCCTCTACATTTCAGATTCCTCTACCTGGAAGTCTGGAATTATGGGCTATCTCTTGGCCTCTTTCTGATGTGACTGTGACAACACAGGAGAGACCAAGATTTTTTTGGTTTTTGGTAGATTAGATATGTGCAGTGTTCTCCCTACAAAAGAGTGTACAGACCCCCAAAGGTGATTACTTCTTTTAGAGACTCACTGTGTCAGCCCGTCTAGCTAAGGTTTATCTGAGCCGTGACCCAGTGCATCTGGCTGCTTGTCAAGTTCTTTCCATTCCTCTCTCCATTGATGTTGTCAACTACCAAGTTACTACTGTTTTGTTCTCCCTCCCCAGCAGAGACTTTGCCTGGACTTGAAGAGAAAGCAAGCATTTGTTCTTCAGAGGGGGTATACCTCAAACAGCTACCTCACCCAGCACCTCCCTTGCAAGCCAGCTGTACCAGGCAAAGCTCACCACATGAAAGGGAAACAGAGGACTCCCAGCTCAAAAGTGATGCTTCAGACTCTACAGACACTTATAAAGCATCAAAGAACAAGAACACATGGCCTTTGGACAATAGTTACAGCAGCGCAGCTGTGCAAGGCTGTTTGAGAGACCTCTCCATAGTGGCAGAGAGGGGGAATCTACCCGAAAATGGAGTCATTGGTGAAGCATCTCCCTGTAGATCAGAGGGGAAGGGCCTTGATGGTAGTGGTTCAGAAAAACCACTCTGCCCCAGGGGTAAAACATTGCAAGAAACCGTGCCATGTACCGGACAGAATGCAACTACACCTCCTTGCACAGATCCTAATTTGATGGCAGGCGCTGTGAACCAGTTTTCTCCCTTATACATGCCTGGCATAGAATACTCTAACTCAGCTACACATTACCCTATGAGTCCAAGTTTGCAGGGCTTGGGCTCTATGATGGGAGGAAAGTCCCCAGGAACACAGCCTCAGTCCTTCTCTCCCAGGGGTTTCCAGGCTAACGGTCCCCACCCTGGACTCTTTCCCCGGTACCGCCCACAGCAGGGAATGAGATATTCCTACCAGCCTTCTTCTCAGCCTTCCTACCACCCCTATCAGCGGACTCCTTATTACACATGTCCACAGGGCTTTTCTGATTGGCAGAGATCTCTCCCTTCCCAGAGAAGCCCAAGTGGACCCTCCTCCGGGAGTCACTCTCCAAGCCCCCTCTTCCCAGATAAGAATGCCTTGTCTAGTCTGCAAGGTTGTGAGACACTAAATGCTGCCTTAACTTCTCCAACTCAAATGGACACAGTGGCTGCTAAAGTTGTTCCTCCTGATGGACACAGTTCTCGTCCAGAAGAAGAAAAGATGGATGAATCTGTGGAGAGGCCAGAGAGTCCCAAAGAATTTCTAGATCTGGACAACCATAATGCAGCTACCAAGCGGCAGAGCTCACTGTCAGCCAATGAATATCTTTATGGAACTCCACCGCCACCTCTGAGTTCAGGAATGACTTTTGGTTCGTCTGCTTTCCCACCCCACAGTGTGATGCTGCAGACAGGGTCTCCATACACTCCTCAGCGATCGGCCAGTCATTTTCAGCCCAGGGCATACCAGTCCCCTGTGCCTGCCCATCCACCTTCCCATCCAGTGGCCACCCAGCCCAATGGCCTCTCTCCAGAGGGTCCCCTCTACTGCTGTCAGGAAGAGGGCTTAGGCCACTTTCAGGCTGCAATGATGGAGCAGACTGGCACTGGAAGCGGAATAAGAGGCTCATATCAAGAAGTGCACAGACCGCCAGGGTAAGGTTGCATTAGGTTTCTCTGAGAACATAATTGTGGCTTTAGGAATGAGGATAAATTGATTGTCCAATACCAAGAAACACACATGAATTACAGACTTGATGGGGACTAGACAACAGTTGTGTCTTTGCCATTTTCTTCCCCTGATGAAAATGAATCAACATTTGGACTGGTTTTTGTTTGTGGTGATAGATAAGTACCTCTGTGATTTGATTAGATTTTTTTATTTTTAAAAAATAGAAAAGATTGGGGAAGAAAGAAAAAATAGAAAGATTGGTTTTTTTAATCGAGGGCTCACAGTGTGGCCCCTGCTGATCTCAAATTCTGAGGACCCTTCTTAAGTACTGGCACTGTAAGTGTGTACCACCATGCCTGGCCTGTCAGGAAATAATTGATATTACACAATAACTACGGTTTGAAAGCTGTGGGCAGAAGCCGGTCAGCATTGCCGCCTAGTTAGTTGACTTGTTACTGACCAAAGTAAAAGAGGGTCTGCTTTAGGAAGCCTGTGTTTGCATGGCTGACACTGTGCTTGTCTCATTCTTCCCGTTGCTGAACTTAAAAAATAAAAGTGGACTAAATCAGATGTTCTCATGAGAGTTAGTGGTGATGCCTGTAAGAAGCCTATTGGGAGCCAGGTGGTGGTGGTTCACAGCTTTAGTCCCATCATGCAGAGGTGCAGGCAGGCGGGTCTCTCAGTAGTTTATACAGAGGCAGTTGCAGGACAACAGTGCTGTTACACAGAGAAACCCTGGCTTAAAAAAATCAAAAGAAGCGGGCAGTGGTGGCCCACGCCTTTAATCCCAGCACTTGGGAGGCAGAGGCAGGTGGATTTCTGAGTTCGAGGCCAGCCTGGTCTACAGAGTGAGTTCCAGGACAGCCAGGGCTACACAGAGAAACCCTGTCTCGAAAAACCAAAAAAAAAAAAAAAAAAAAAAAACCACCAAAAGAAAAAACAAACTACAACAAAAAAGAAACTTACTAGGGGTAGGATGTATTGACATGTCAGAACGCCAGCCCACATTGGGTACTTGGTCCCATCCATAGCACCACCCTAAGGTGTGTGTGGGTGCACATGTAAACTGATCTACCAAATTAGTAATTCACAGGAAAAAACCAAGTTAATAATATAAAAGATAAGCCTGGCTGGGAATTCAAACCTGTAATCCTAGCACTTAGTCTGAGACAAGATCAAGAGTTCAAGGTCAGCCAGGTATGGTAGTGCACAGCTCTAACCTGGTCAGGCAGGCAAATCCCTGAATTTGAGGTCAGCCAGGGCTACGTAAATAAGACCCTGTCTTTTTTTTTTTTTTTTTTTTTTTTTTTAAAAGGAGAGAAAAGAGGTCAAGGTTATTACCTTACAACATCCAGCTGAACTACACATAACTGTCTAGCCAGTCATGATGGCTCACACTTTTAATCCCAGTGTCAGGAAGCAGAGGCAGGGGGATCTCTGAGTTAGATGCCAGCTTAGTCTACCGAGTGAGTATAGGACAGCCAGGGCTCTGTTACACAGAGAGGCCCAAAAAAAAATAGATAATAAAGCCTAATCACAATACCATTCCCTTTCAAGGCTGGTGTGCCCCCTGCCACTGCTATTCCATCTTAACACCAAAATCTCTCTTTTATCTTTTTTGTGACTGTTTTCATCAGTTTGAGACAGGATTTTGCTGAGTAGCCCAGTCTGTTGCCTCAGCCTCCCTATCCTGGGACTTACAGATGTGGGCTTCAAATACAAGAGTTTCCTATTGGTCTTTGCATTTGCATTGAGGGGCTTTTCGGGGAGGGGGGTTGTTTGGTTTTGGGTTGAGGGTGTTTTGTTTCATTTTGTTTTTGAGACGGTTCTGCTGGCTATTGTGGAATTCTCTATAATGTAGATCACGATGGCCTCTGAACTCACAGAGATCTACCTGCCTCTGCCTCCCAGATGCTGGGAGTAAAGGTTGTGTGCTACTATGCCAGCTTGTTTTTTTGTTTGTTTGTTTTGGAGGCAAGGTTTTACTTCATAACTCTGGATGGCCTCAAACTCCGAGATCCACCAGGCACTGCCTCCCACGTATGTTACCATTCTCGGCTTGCCATGGGTTCTGTACATCTCTCAGTAACTGCTTGGTTTGTTGTGGGTTTGTTTGTTTGTTTGTATTGGTTTTTCTTTCAAAGCAGGATTTTTCTGTATAGCCCTAGCTATCCTGGAACTCACTTTGTAGACCAGGCTTGAACTCAGAGATCCACCTGCCTCTGCCTCCCGAGTGCTAGGGTAAAAGGCCTACACCATGACTGGCTTTGTTTTGTTTGTTTTTTGCCTTTTCATAAACCACTGGAGCTTACATTGCAGCCATATAAGTGCCTCAGTATGTATCACCTGTCAGGACACTGCTCTTTAACAGTCTCAAAGTGCAAAAGCATGGTAGTCACTACCATGTCCTTAAATTCCCTCTCTGTCCCTGGAATGTCTTTCAGAGATTTGCTTTTTCTATTTCTTTTGATTTATTTCTGCTCCAGAATCTAGTCAAGGCTCAGGTATTTATTTTCATTTGGTTGTGGTGTCTATTTAGTCTCTGTATACAAATCTTTTTGTATCTTTAATATCTTTGACTTGTTTCTCAATTCAGGCCAGTTTTCTAGGGAAAGTTTCCCCAATGCTGGGTTTCTTTAGGCTGTGATGTGTTTGGTTTAGGTGTTTGCTGCATCACCCCAATAGGCATATTATGACATTTTGTCCCAGTATTGATGTTTCTAAATTTACAGCAGTATCTTTGTGATTGAAGTATCTGATCTCTTAGTAGTTCCTCATTAACTCTTAACTGTGCCTTTCTTCTGTCTGTAGATTGCAAATGCATCCAGTCCAGTCACAGTCCTTATTCCCAAAGACCCCAGCGCCCGCAGCATCGCCGGAACAGCTGCCACCACATAAGACCCCAACACTTCCTCTGGATCAAGTAAGAATTACTAAAAACTAGAGTATTTCCTAACACCTGACAGGTGTAAGCAATAAATGCAGGTTGGGTATCTTGGGCTCCAGGGTACTCAGGTTTCAGGTTTTTAGATGTTGGGATATTAGCATAGACTTTACTAGTTGATATACTCAACCTGAAAACCTGAGTCCAAAATGCTGCAGGATGTGACTTTTTTTTATTATGTCTAGGCTTTAAAAGTTTTGGATTCTTTAGACAGTGATACACATCTACCGGCATATCCCAGCACAAGTGGTTGGTGACTTGGGGGTGGGGAGGAGAGGCTTTGGATTTCACAGGGGAATGGTAGTGCACACCTTTAATCCCAGGACTGGAGAGCCAGAGGCAGGCAGATCTCATTAAGTTTGTGGCTGGCCTGTTCTACAGAGTTAGAGACTGATAAGAGCCGCCATGTGGTGCTGGAAATTGAGCCCAGGTGCTCTGGAAGAGCAACCAGCACTCTTAACCGCCGAGCCAGCTCTCCAGGCCAAAGGAGACCTTATCTTAAAAGAAAAACTTTGGGGCCTCAGAATTGGAGTAAAAAATGATCAACCTCTACCTGACTTTATTTTTCTGAGAATTGGGGTTGTTTTTGTAGGGACTGAATAGTTTTGTACATGTGGTTTTATGATCCTGGGGAATCCAACTCAGGAGATCTTGAATCTCAGCTAAGTGCTCTAATTATCCCTGAGTTGTATATAGCTTTTGAGTGTGTTTATGGGAATGTGTTTTGGTTGTTAGTTTTTTTGTTTAAATTAACTATGTGACTCTAAACCTCTGGCCTTCTTGCTCCACCTCCCAAGTGCTAGGTTTACGGATATGCACAATTGTACTGGGTATTTATTCTCTTCTTTCTTTCCAGCTACTAAGGTCCTGGGTCCAAGGTGGAGCTGCAGGCCTCTGGGGGTAAACTATTGTCCCCTAAGCATGTGTGGGTTGTTTTTGACATACTCAATTATTGCTAGGCTAGGCAATTGATGTAATTTAAAATTTTTTTGTGCTTTCAGAGCTAGTCCAGGGAGGAGCTAAGCCCTAAGGAAATGGACGGCTGCACGTGAAGACCAGAGGCAGCCTGGTGGTTTGGAGGGATGACTGATGTACATCCCTGTCCTGTCAGCCTGCTCCACCCCTTTGCTGCGGATCAAGCCATGCTCAGAGCTGAACTGCACAGGCCTTGGGTGCATGCGTTAGATGACTGGCAGGCCTGTAGCTGGGATCATCTGCACAACCAACAACACACAAGAGCCAGTGCACCCGGAGTTCTTGCTGGCTTCTCCAAATCCCAAGACTCTTGTTCAGGGAAAATCACTTTAAACTTGGGTGGAGGGTGCATGTAAGGCTGGAGTGGTGCTTTTAAACTTTCATGAGCAGCTAATCTCAGGTATATATTGGAGAAGAGACTACTTGTAGTATTCATGTTTTTGGAGCTGGGTCCAGTTTACAGAAGTTTCATGTTGCCTTGTTTTTTTAATTATTATTTTTATTTTATTTTTATTTTTGTGTGTGTGTGTGTGGCGAATGTATTGTACATAGAGTGGGACAGTCAGGTGAGCACATGGAGAAGCTGGGAGTCCTTCCCAGCTGTGGCCAGCACACTGTACTGGAGTAGTCTCTGTCTTTGTACAGTCAGGTCACACTGAATGCTTGTGGAGCTTGGAAAAGAGACCCAGCAGAAGATTGCAGCTTATATATGTCACTAACTGTTTTCCGGTAGCCTCCTTTCCAGCGGGCCTCAGAGACTACTTGTCCTCCTCAGCATTCATTTCTCAGTTGGTTGGACAGTGCTGTCACGTGGCTTACTGAGTGTTGCAGCCAGAGGACAGGCTGCTCTCCCTCTGGTGGCCTAAGTTCTGGACTTGGAAAAGCATGTCCCTTCCTGCTTTTTCCACAAGCTCTACCAGATAGTTGTAAGCCAGGGATTTGGGCTCTCTAGAGTGTTTTACTTAGAAGATAAAGTGGCTTCTTCATGGGCCTGTCAGGCCTGTGATCTAGAAGGCATCATACAACGCTTTCTAGCACAAATCACATTTTGTGAAAGTGACTACTCAGGTTTGTTATGTATGTTAGTCTCAATAAAGAAATTGCACAGGTTTGAATAAGGAAAGTATATCCTATAGATTTAAATTTGAAATTAGGACTATTTCAGTCTATGTAGTTTTTAATCCATTTTAAGTGAATCATAGTAGACTCAGTCGTGAGTAGCTGTCAGGGGCTAGTTCTTGGGAATTATTTGTTGTGTCTGTGATAGGAAACAATTTTACAGTATTAAATTACGTTACTATGGATTTAGAAGTGAATTACACTGGATTCTCCCTGTTTAGCCTTCTGTATTTTATTTTAGCTGAGATGTCACCAAAGTTAGGATCCATGTTTAAATTTTTGAATATCCCACACAGAATAAACCAAGGGAAATGCCCTGGAATTGCAAGTCTTTGTAAAACAATATGATTTTTAAATATGCTTTGGGGTAATAGAGATCTCCATACAATACTAATCCGCCCTAGTATCTTAGAATATAGGTGTGGGGAGGGGTCCATGGAGATTTCCCTTCAGTTCCAGCTTCCTCAGGAAATGCAGACTAGTCTGCCAGGTGTGTGGGGATTGCAGGGAAAAGGATCGGACAGGCTATAGAGATAATTGGACCGTAGGATACCTGGTCTCTTGATGGAAGTCGCTGCTTACTAACCTGCTGGTGTTGTTGAGGACCCAGAGAGTGTCTCCCAGGTGTGGCACACACAAACAGGGAGTTTTCTCTCCTGTTTAATTTGTGTTTACAAGTCAACTGAATCAGAAGCCAGACATCTCTACAATCCAGTTTAGAAGAACAATGAAGTCAGAATTGTGTGGTTGAGCTGTATAAGCCAACTTAATTAACTACTGCATTTTTTGTGTCTACCACCAGTAGTAGAGGCCTGTGAATCTCACTAGGACTGCTGCAAAAACCACCAGGCCTCTTTCAAGGTGCTAAAACTAGAGGTTGCTAAGCCGTTCCCACCTCCCATCTCACCCCCTTTACCTGTTCCTAATGGAATGCTGTGAATAATACTGGGGAGAGAGGAATTCGTGAGTTTCTTTATTCCATCTTGGTTTATGGAAGAAATTAAATAGGAAATTGAACTACTGAATTAAGTTCTACCACTGTAAGAAGAGCCTGCTGTGTCCTGTGTGTAAATTTGGTGGTGCCTAGTACTTACAGGACCTAGTACTTCCTCTCCTGGTCTGGCCAGAGCACGGTGCTGAGCCTCTGTGAGCCCCTCACCCACTCAGATGCAGACAAGCTGCTTCCAACACTTCTCTCCCAGATATCTTACACAGGTGCGGTGTTTTAAAAGCAGATGCAGATCATTGTGTTTGCAGTCTTCTTCCGTAGGGAAATGGTGGTTATGGAAGATGGAATACTTAGAAAGTAGTATATAAGGGTGTCTTTAAAAATTCACTTTTAGGCTAGCACCTGCATCCGTTGGTCGCTGTGACCTTGCTAGTGTGCTGACTCTCCGTGGTCCCCAGGAGGACATAGTTGTGCAGAATTGGAAGCACTCTTTGATTTAGTGTTAGACTTAGCTTCATCAAGCTTAGCCATAGCTTAGAACCTTTAGGGCTTAAAAGAAATAAAAGTTTCAGAAAGCAAAATGGAGCCTTTTAGAAGGCTTATGAGTGTGTCTCTTTATCCCCCAGCCCCACTGTGAAATATCTTTCTTTAAAAGGGGGTGGGGGGGAAAATAGCAAGAGCTGTTAGCTAAAATTCCTCACCTTAGAAGAATGTGAATAGGGTAGACTATGCAGGGCTCTTCTTGTTCATGTAACTTTCCATCCTATCTCTCAAAAGTAAATGTACAGCCACTTTGTTTTCTGAGCCAGATTGGTTTTGGGTCACCTGATAGGGCACCTATCTGAGCCTGTGAACTGCTCTTCAGCTCACCTAAGCCCTAGGCCAGCCACTCTCAAAGGGTAAACCTCAGACTAGTCCATATATTAAACTATATGGAAAGCCTTAAGACCCACAGTCTCCACCCCTCAGCTCAATCAAATTTCAACTTTAAATGTCAATTACTCTGTCTCTTGGCCATTTGTCTCTTGACTGGCCATTTGGTGTTATTGTCCAATGGCATTTGTTTGCTGTATGGTTGTTTTCTATGTTAACGTCTACTGGCATCAAGAGGTGTGTATGTTGAACACAAATGTCCCAATATAGTTCTTCTCACCAGGTTTGCCACCAACATGACTTCAAGTCATACCACTTGGTCAGACTTTTTCTTTTAATGAGTGTTCAAAAGGTGGGGGAGGGGCTGGAGATGGACTTCTATGGAGAACTTGCCTAACATGTTCCGGGTTCAAATAAGGCAGGTCTGGTGGAATGGACCTGTAATCCAGCTCTTTTCAAGGCTGGGGCTGGAGGATCACAAGTTCAGCCTTGCTTGAGCAACTTGGTAAGACGCTGTCTGCAAAGTGAAAAGAGAGGTGGGGTATAGCCCAGTGGTAGAGCACTTGTGCAGCATACTTGAGGCCCTAGCTTCAATCCTTAGTTACCACCGAGTCAACTCGACCCTCCAAAATAAAAAACTAATTTGAAATTCCCCAGGAAGACTTAATCCAGAGTCAAGGTCAGGTGTCAAAATCCTCAGGTGTTTCAGATGACCTCATTTGATCTTCTAACATTCTTTACAGTTCCCTCCTTGGCCTCCTTCCGTATATACTTAACCCTGTTGTGAGGTTCTCTTCACAACAGTATATCAATGAGTGTTCAGTCCTGAGGGTTTCTGGAATGTGGGCAGCTCTTGTCAGCAGCTATAGCAAAGACATTTGGCATTTGGGTGGGTGGAACGTGCAGAGGCATTCCCCCTTCCCCCATGAATTTACAGCACTGCTTTAGTTCAAATGTGAGCCCAGCGTGGTGGCACAGGCCTTTATTCCGGCAGGCAGAGACAGATAAATAGATCTCTGAGTTCAAGGCCTGCTTGGTCTAGCTTCAGGCCAAAGCTCAAGTAGTGAGACCCCCATTAAAATAGCAGACAAACCCCAAGAATGAATGTGACACATGTGATTGATACTTGGTGGTGAAAGGCACTGACCATCTTGTTCTGTCTGAGCACACTGCACCCCGTAGAACCTCAGGACCCGATACAGACCTTCCCTTTGAGTAGATGACTTGCATGCCCAGTCACAGTTGGCTGACACAAGCTTAGCCTTGGTGCTAAGCTCTGGATCCCCTTCTGTCAGTCTTGGGTTAAACATACTCTCTAGGTGAGGTGGGACAAGATATATACTAGCTTGGCTTAAGTTAGCTGCTCTCACTCCATCCTCCCCCATGGGGTTCAGTGGGGACAGCTGTATGGATAGTAATTTATTGAGATGCTGCCTCCCTCCACCTCAGGGGATACTTCTCTCATTTGACTTGTGGGCAGCTCCTCTGGGTCCCAGCCCCGAATTGCCAGTCTACACACAGTATATGACATTGGACGTTGGTCTCTTGCTGTAGAAGTGAATGCCCTATGAACTGTCCTGGCCAGTATCGGAAAGGGGGAATGGTATTTATTTTTATATTGTATATATTTTGTCATGGTCTGCTGGTTCCCTGCTGTTTCACTGAGAGCGACAATTACCTCAATAGTTAGTTTGATACTGTGTGTTGAATAATTTTTTGAAAGAACTTTTTAAAAAGCTTTTTTGATCTTTGGAGATCTGTAGATTTATTTCCATATGAACTGGTTATTTTGTATAAAGTACATTGTTAAATTAGTAAGGCTTTGGTGTATATACCTGGTGTGTGTTCATGTGTCACTTTTATCATCAGGTCAGACTTCCATTTCAACAGAGGTTTGAGCCAGGCCACAGTGCCCACCACCTGAAAGGATTCATCTTCATCTCACTTAGATGCCAAGAATCTTCACAGTGGTGCAGTCTACCAATTGCTTAGACAGAAATAAAGCTGGCTGCAGTCTTAACTATGGCCAGGGCAAACCCCATCACAGCTAGTCTGTGCTACCCACCTCAGGCCTTTGTCCCGGCTACAAGTGCATGGCTGGTTGCAGGTATCTTCTTCCCAAAGGTGAAATTGGCTGCTCTCCTTGCAGAGCCTTTGGTGAGCAGTCAGTTGACAAGGACCATAGATATCTTCAAGTCATCCAAGTTACCAGTATCCAGAAGAGGGAGCTGCAAGCCCAAGGAAGCTGAGGCTAACCCGGTGTTTTTAGTTCTAGTTCCTGGGAAGCGTTGTTATTAAGTAGCCAGGTTCTCTTAGTCAACTAGTCCTAGACCAAAGCACCTAATTGCTTTTATTCATAATTAGACTTTTAAGTAGGCCTCATTCCATGCATGTGCCTACCCACAATCCCTGGACTCTGAAGACTGCAGGACAGTTAGTAGCTTGAGGCCAGCTAATGCAACAAGGACTTGTCTCTTCATCTTCACATGGGTTCTGGGACTCAAACTCAGATTGGTGGGCTTAAAAAAGACAAACATTTTCATCTGCTGAGCCATCTATCCAGCCCAAGGCCTCTTCAAAACAAACAAACGAACAAAGTAAAACAACCCAGTCCTGAGAACGTTTACATAAGAGAAAGGGACATTTCCTCTATAAAATATGCTGTGTCACTTTATTTTCTAGTGTGGTGGTTGCAGGTCTATGTAATTTCTAGAACAAAGTACGCTTTAGGACAAACACTGTTAGGAGACATTATGTTGGTCACACTGTTAGCTCTGCATTATGCTGGTCTCTGTTCTCTGTGGTGGTTGTTTCTCTTTGCCTAAAGTGGGATGGCAAGACACTGGCTTCCAGCCCCATGTGCTAGCTTTTCAAAAACCCAGCCCCACTGCATCACTGCTCAAGCATCCTGACACCTGCTTCCTTGTGCACACTACTGTCCCTTAAAAAACAGAAACTTGGGTTTCTGACTTAGATATTCTCCACCCAAAACCCCCATATTAATTACATAATTCCTCAACAAGGAAAGCCAGATTACTAAGAATTTAGCTCTGGGCCTGGAGGAATGCTTCTCCCAGCACCCACATAGCGACTCACAACTGCTGGAATTCCAGTTCTAAGAGATCCAGTGCACAGAATAGACAGACAACCATTTACAGGTACATCAATTCAAAACAGATCTTTAACAAAATAGAACTTAATTCTTAGAACTTGGTGTAGATCAATTGACCTATATTGAGTGTCTGTACCGTGTGTGAGGCCTCAAGTTCCAACTCCAGCTCCTGATAGTGTTGGTGTGTGTCTATAATCTTAGCATTGCAGAGGCAGAGGCAGGAAGATCAAAAGTAAAGTCCTCTTGTCTACATGTACCTTACAGCTTAGGATACACAAGATCCCATCTCAAAGCATCTATTCTACACAAATATATATATAAGATTTATTTCATGTATGTGAGTATACTGTTGCTGTCTTCAGACACACCAGAAGAGGGCATCAGATCTCCATTACAGATGGTTGTGAGCCACCATGTGATTGCTGGGAATTGAACTCAGGACCTCTGGAAGAGCAGTCAGTGCTTCCAACCGCTGAGCCATCTCTCCAGCTCCTACCTACACAAATTATTTTGACCAAACAATGCTAAATCCTGTATACAACAAAAAAATACCGTCTTCTTTCTACTAGTCAGCTTGATTTTAAAACTTGCTAGAGCAGACAGTTAATTTGGTCTCTTGGAAATTGTTTCTGGATTTTTGTGACAGTTTCTTGGTATAACAGTCCTGGTTGTCATGGAATTGGAAGATGAGGCTGGCCTTGAACTCTCAAAGTTCTTCCTGCCTCTATCTCCCAAGTGCTGGGATTTAAAACCTACCTACCGCCACCCAGCTCTGAATAACATTTTTGGTCTAGCAGGTAACATGTAAGATCATGCATTATGAACTTCTTTGTTAAAACTGGAACACAAACCAGAAAAAGAAAAGCACAAGCAGAATGTGGCTTAGGGAAGAAAGGAGTTGTAGAGTGCCCGTAAGCCACTCCATTTTGGCCATGGGAGACACTGAAGGTACAGCTCGTCAAAGAGGGTCTTGTCTGTGATGTCCCATGCAGGAAACAAGGTGTCTTCACTTACAAGCAGTCCTTATCTGGGCAGTTTTGCTCTCATCTCTCCCTCAAAGTATTACTAATGGTTGGGGAAATACCTAGATGGAATCTTCTGGAAGGGGATGGCTTATAACCTGTGGTTATTATGTAGGTGCTGTCTTTGGCTGTGGGCTCTTTTCTCCTGGGTGGCTGTAAATCCTTCCAGCTCAGCCAGGAGTGGCTGAGCTCTGAGCACCGATGCTGCCGCTGCCTGTCTAGACAGGCTTCACTGCCCTCACAACACCCCCACCCACCCCCCTACTTCGTTCTGGTAGCTTGGCCTTGGTGATCTGTTGGCCTGGATTCAGTTCCTTGAGCTTTTGAAAGGACAGTGTTGTGCATTTGTCTCAGTCTCCTTTGTGCCTACAAGGCTCACTCCTCTAGTTTCCTGAGGCAGTTTTAGCAAAAGCTTTCAGTGCAAAGTGAATGTGCAGTAGCAGCCAAGAAGGCAGCTGGGAAATGCCCAGATGGAGCTATTGTATGCTGGAGTCCCTGCCCCTCTGCTTCCATGACACGAATTTTAATTCAGGTGCCTTGAGACGATTTGAGGAGTGGAAAACCACAACTTGCTCCTAGAATCCTGTCAGCTCATTTCTGACCACATAGGACCATTCGCCCTAGTCTAGCCAGTTAAAGCTGGGCAGAGTTGTCTGAAGCAGTGAAGCCAGCGGCTCAGATTGTATCAAGAGTTTTAACTATAGGAAGGAGTTAAGTCTTTATAGGGAGGCAAAGACAAGATCCAGCACAGCCTGGCCTGGAGTATACCAAAAACTGAGATGTGGAGTGACTCCTAATCACCTTGTCAGTAAGTACAGTTGCCCTTGGTATCCTTAGGGATTGGTTCCAGGACTCCCATTTGCAGGTGCTAGAGTCTCTGTGTAACCTGGTATTTGCATATCATCTATGCACATGCTCCTGTATACTGTTCTCTCTAAGTGTCTTATAAAAGCTATTTATATAGTTGTTAAACTGTACTGTTTGGCACTAATGACGAGAAATGTTCATATCGGCACAGAATCCCCACTCCCACCCCCCCTGTATCTGGTACAGTTTGCTAAATCCACTTGAGGCAAGGCAGACTGATATGCAGCGTCTGCCTGGCACTTTACCGCTTATTTAGAATACAAAGGAAAAGACTACTGTCCTACCCTCAGAGTAAGGGGGAAAACATTGACGGAAACTGACCTACAGCAAGGTGCTGGAAGGAACAGTGCTTAGCCAGAGGTGAAGGGGATGAAGAGTGGTTTGTTCCTTAGTCATTGCAGCAGGGGGTTCTTGGTGTGTTCACACCATTTGACTTGGACAGACATCAGTGCACAGGCAAAGTCTGACCTGTTGTGTCTGTCAGATGGGGACCTACATTATGAACAAGTGAACATCCCCTAGAAACTGGTTAAAATGTAAGTTCTGATGCTTTCCTCATTCTGCCTGATCAACCCATGAAGGGCCCTGCCCCTGATGTGAGACACCTATGTGGTGATGTGTGTTTAAGAGCACTCACATAGAGGAAAAGTCTGGCATCAAATCCAGAGCTTCACACCTTTCTGATCTGAGCTGGATTTGACCTTCAGACCTAGAAGATGGATAGCATTACCGTCTCCTGAACTATGGAACCCGCTTATGCTGCTGGCTAAGTGGTAACAGATGTCCTCTGTTGTACGCCTGGGAAGAAATAGCAGAGCCAAGGAACTCCCTTACTGTGTGCCCTGATCTAGGCCACCTGCTTTGTCTTCCTTCCTTTACTGGTCTCAAGTCCAGTTCAGCTTCCCATTTTCTCTGCATCTCAAGGCTTTGAAACTGTAGCCCTAACACATCAAAACTGTAGTCCTTTGCTCTCTAACAGTCTACTAATACACGATCGCCCATCTGCTGCTGCAACATTTTAGTCAACAAATGAGCTCCTGCAAGTCTAGACTGCCTCGTAATGGTTTTCTGGGCTATACAAAACCTGCTTTAAAGAGATTGATTTTCATGATGCACTCAAGATTGTAAGCCAGCCAGAACAGTGGTTGGAAACCTTGACTGTACCTATGTCATTAGGGTATCCCAGTAACATCAGATTGGTTCACTGGGCCTGGGGGATTGGAAATACTGCCTTCCTAGCTGACTTGGGATCTTACAGGGCCACTCTGGAAGCAAGTAGGCCTTTGACCCAGCCTGGAAAGTTGCTTGAAGAGAGTTCATATGCATCTCTAACTTCCATGTGCTTTTCCAGATCCATCACCCTTCTTTCTTTCTGCCTGTAACTGAACCAAAGCAAAACAAAGTTGAAGCTCCCTTCTGCCCTGCCCTGGCTTTCATCTCCTATGGTCCTTCCTAACTGGTTATGTCACCCCAGCTTTTTGTTTGTTTGTTTGCTTGGTTGATTTGGCTTGGGTTTTGTTCATCTGAGACTCTCATGAAGCCCAAGTAGATCCAGAATTTGCTTTCTAGCCAAATACATGCTTGATTTCCTGTTTTGACTGCCTCTACTTCCTGATTGCCACTTACCCTGTGCTCTGAGGATTGGTTGGACTTCATGGGTCCTAGGAAGGCACCAACTGAACTATATCCGAGCCCTCCTTTTTTGTTCGGGGTTTGGGTTTTTGGTTTTGAGACAAGGCCACTCTGTAGCGAGCTGGCTCCAGGCTTATGAAGTTTATGTAGTCCCACTATTTAAAGACTGAGGGTCCAAATCCTGGGATTACAGGTGGAAGCCACTAATGGTCACTGAATTCTCTCTCTCTATAGGTTTCTTTGTGTATGGATGTTTTGACTTTGTATGCACCATGCCCTTGCCTAGTGCCCCCAGAGGTCATCAACGAATTAACACATAATTGTAAACTGTCATGTCCGTGCTTGAAACCAAACTCCACTTCTTTGCAAGAGCAGCAATAACATTTACCTGCAATTATAAAAGTGTGTGAAGCTGGTGTGTAGCTCCATAGTGGAGTGCTTGCCCTGCATGGCATGTCCATACAGGACATGGAGTTCCATCCACACACCTGCAAAAGGAATGCATTAGCTGAGTATGCGAGTGCATGCCTGTCACTCCAGCACTCTGGAGACTGAGACGGGGGTGGGGGGTGGGGGGTGGGGGGGGATTGGGAGTTTGAGACCAGCTTGGTCTACACAGTGGGTTTCCAGGCCAGCCAGGCTACAAAGCGAGACCCTATCTCAGAAAACAAAAGGTGTGCAACTGAGAAGCATATACGATCACAGCTGTGCATTTCACACACCCTTGTACATAACATCCCCCAAGTCAACAGCCAGACTCACCCTGCCAGGGCACTGATTTAGATCCCATGCTGACCGTCTCCTCACACTTGCCATCTGCCCCAATGTGTTCAGCCAGCTGACAAGACTGTTCTCAGGTCTTACAGAAGGATAGTCTTTACCACTTGTTTGTCCATCTTTCTGACTTGCGAACAGTAGGGAGTCCCCAATTACCCTGCCTTACGACTGTATTAGTCCTAATACTTCTCAGCTGTTTCTAATACCCTGTTAGCAACCTATGGCCTGGTGTGTGACCTCTGAAGTTTGGTCCAAACTCGGACTGTAAAGTGCAATGTGGCAAGGACTGAAGGAGGATTTAGTGCCTGCTGGCACCTCTGCCCATGTGAAAGAGCTGCAGCAGGGACAAGGAGGGAGGGACTGAACTCTGATAAAACCCCAAGGACAGAACAGCTCCTGAAAGCCAGCTCTGCCCACAACTCACTGGAAACCCAGCCTCTGTCTTTTATTCCAGAGAAGGCAGAAAGACGGTTCTTCCTGAAAGCTGGTAAGAGTTTCTTGTCTGTCCTTGTCAAGCATAGTTTGTAGGAAGAGATAGCAAGGAAGCCTGGGAAGAGGGCTTTCCATGTCACCCACTGCAAGCAGGGTTAAGAGGAAGTCTGTCATCCCTGGTGCACCCCTCAAAATAGGGTACTTCCTGGGTCAAGACAAAGTTAATGGCCACTCTGGTAGGAAGTGCTTAGTCCTGGGAGAACCATGTGCTCTCCTAGGAGGAATCAACCCTGGTTCTCACTCATCTCTGACTCAGCTTCTGAAAATTGTGAAGAAAGAACAGCTCAGGAAGGCTGTCTGTCCATGCTCACATAAACTGCATGTCAAAGGCAGTGGTTATCTTTGTGAGTTACTACTGAGCAGTCAGTCTAGTTGTCTCTTGGGCCTGTAGATACAACCCTTAGGTGGTCCTAACTCTCAAAATAGCTTCTCATTTGGGTAAGGATACAGGTCAGTAATACTGTGAAATTCAGTATCCAATTTGGGAGCCTGAGGCATGAGGATTGCCTCCAGTTCCAGAGGAGCCTGTGCTGCAAAGTAAAAACTGGTCTTAAAAACGGAAGCTGGGAATACTGGTGCCTGCCTTCAACTCTGGCATTGAGGTGGCCAGAGGATCCCTGAGTTCAAGGTCAGCTTGGTCTCCATAGCAAGTCCTGGAACAACCAGGGTTACATAAACTCTGTCTTTAAAACACACAGGCACACACACACACACACACACACACACACACACACACACACACACACACACACACTTTGAGTTCTGAGAGGAAGTGACATTGATTTGGATATCACTGATGACCAGTTTGTAATTTACTGGCGATCTGTGAGCAGAGTGTATCCTGGCACACTGCCAATGTGTGCAAGGCTTAGGGACAAGACATCCTCCACACTCCTGCCCTGGAGAATGGACCCGGGCCATAAGACTGAAGAGGAGATGCGGAATCCGCTGAGGTGATGACATTTGGAACAGGGGTGGTTTTTTTTGGTTTGGTTTGGTTTGGTTTTTTTGAGGCAGGGTTTCTCTGTCCTAGAACTCTGTAGACCAGGCTGGCCTTGAACTCAGAAATCCGCTTGTCTCTGTCTCCCGAGTGCTGGGATTAAAGGCGTGCGCCACCACTGCCCGGTGGATTTTGGTTATACTTACTCATTTGCAGTGTGCACGCACACTCTTACCATAGGGTGCACGTGGGGCACAGGATTGAACTGAAGGCATCAGCCTTGGCACCTTCACCTACTGAGCTCTCTTCTCTGTCAAAGCCCTGGTCAGGGTTTTTCTATTGATGATAATGAAACTGGTTTTCTCCTGGTCCTTCATGGAGCACTACCTTTGAAATTTTACTATAGGAACAAATTAGTGCAGAAATAGAATTAAATCACAAGATATAGCAGGACCAGCAAGATGACTGAGTAAGCAAAGATACTTGCTGAAGAAACCTGAAGCCCTGAGTTCAGTCCCTGGAACCCACAGTGGAAGGAGACAACCAGTTTCAAAAGCTGTTCTCTGACCTCCACATACACATACTCATACTTTCAAAAAAGTCTTTGTGTATTTTACCTGCACATAGGTCTGTGAAGCACATGAATGCCTGTTGCCAGAAGAAGGTGTCAGATCCCCTGAACCTGGTATTATAAGTGCTTGCGAGCTACCATGTGAGTTTTGAGCCTGGGTTCTTAACCACTAGGCTATCTCTTGGCCTCTCAAACAAAAAGGACTGTCAAAGGGCTAGACCATTAGGTGAACCCCAGACAGCCTCCTGCTCTGTGCATCTCTGCAAGCAGATTCCTTTCCTGGGTACCTTCTTCATCCTCCAGTCCCTCGGGGGTCAGACCTAAGCCCTGGGTGGCTGCCATATTTAAGTACTTTCTCCACCCTCATTCTTCCTGCCTCTGCCACCCCAGTTTCTGTACATCCCATCACATTGCCTTGAAACTCTCCTAAGACCTACGTCCAGCTCTTCCAGTTCACACTATCTTTTCACAAAAGTAGTTCTTCTAGAACATGCTACACACACAATAGTGAACTAGACTAGCCAGGGCCATGGAGTAGCCCCACTCTGCCAGCTTCCTTTGCCCTCTGCTCCTTTACAAGCCCACAGTGCCCTTCATCAACTCTGGCTCTTTACAAAACTCACTAAGCAGTTATCACTGTAAAATGAGATCTGAGGAGTACTAAGTATTTATTAAAGACACTAGTTAACAAGTCACAAAGCTAGCTAAAAGAGCATTTGGGTTCATTAGAAGGAGCCTGGAATGTTGCTATGTTGTCCTTGGTTGGGAATGAGGTAAGCACTGTACCAGTTACAGAGCTCTTCCCTAAGTGCTCAAGACTGAATGGAAACTCTCCTGCCCATGAGGTCAGAGCAATTCCACTGAGCCACACTGCCAGCCTTGTCCTATCAAAGTCTGTTCCTAGTGGTGTTGGAAGTAGTAATGTCTAAATTCCCTGAAAATAAAGGGTACTTGTCAGCTACAACCCGGCTGCCTGGAATACTGACCATCACACTGCAGGCATTCAGCTGGTTACCTAAAGGACTGGGCAATATGGACCATGTTGCCAAGTTTAGGACTTTGCTGGTAAGATTCCTTTAAAACCATGGCTGGCTAAATTTAAAAAGTAATTGTTTTAAAAATGGGGATGGCTCAGTGGTTAGGAACACTGGCTGCTCTTTCAGAGGTCCTCCCAGCACCCACAGTGGCTCACAGCCATCTACAATGGGATCTGATGCCCTCTTCTATCATACAAGCACACATGCAAATAGAGCACTCATATACATAAATAAACCTTTAAGTTTTTGCATGGTACAAACAAATTTGACATTAAGAGCCTTGTTGCTTTTACAAAGGACCTGGGTTCATTTCCTAGCATCCACATTAAATAGTTTACCATCTGTATCAGGAGCCCAACTACTTGTTGTGGATGCCATGGGACACGTGGTGCGTATACAAATAGGCACACACACAAGTTTTTAAAAAAAGAAAAGCTAAAAACCTTGCCTGCTATCTGTTGGTTCACAGATTTACCTATGGGTGGAATCTTGTGAAGTCATGTTCTGTGAATACTTTCTGCTAAAGGGAACCTGGGGCTAGGATTTACAGAGTGAGGAAAGCACCCTTCCAGTAAGTGCTGCGTAGAGTTGTGAAATGTCCAGGCTCAGTGTGTTCCTTGTTCTCTGACTTATCTCAAATGTGCTCATTCCCATTGCCAAAAAACACTGATTTTTAACATCTAATTTTGCTCTAGAAACACCAGGAATGTGACCCAAAGGGCTGGCTGCCTTTACTTTTTCCTTTCCTCTGACTTCATAGAGAAAGGTTAAGTTCTGTACTTCCTAAGTAGCCTCTTGGGATTTGTCTTTCTTTGTTTCATGATAACTTACCATCTTGAAAAATGGCTGACACTTTAATATCATGACATTTTGCCACCAAATGTCCCAAGATTTTGGCTTTTGGAAAACCACAGGGGTTGAACTTTAAGAGGTAACAAGGACAGGCTCCTCACCAGGATGAGGACTCTGTAGCCTGAACCCACCTTCTCTCAGGGAGAAGCTGATCTCAGACAGGGTGGGAGTCCAGGCTCACACTGCTGACTTTCAGTATTAAACTTTTGATTAGGGATGTCAAGAAGCAGGGGTTGGGGAGGCGGCCCGACTGGTAAGAGCTAAGAGCTCTTCCAGAGGTCAGGTTCAATTCCCAATACTCATGGCACGGTACAACTGTAAATCCAGTCTCTGAAACCCTCCTCTGGCTCTGGTTGCTTTTTGTAGAGAATAGCACACATAAAAGGTGGCTCGCAACTTCATCACTTCCAGCTTCAGAGACTCCATTGCCCTCTTCTGGCTTCCTCCACAGAAAACCACATTCTCTGCATACACAGACCAGCAAATAATAAAAATAAGACAAACAAAGGTGAGCTGAGAAACTTTCTTAGTTAATAGTGTTTTCCTAACAAGCCTTAAACTAGGTTTCATTTTCAGCCAGCTGTGGTCATATAGGCCTGTGTGCCAGGACTTAGGAGCCTGAGGGAAGGATTGCCACAAGTTGGAGGCTAGCCTGAGCTACAGAGTAAGACTGTCTCAAAGATAAAAACAAAGCTGGGTGTGGTGACACACACCTTTTATCCCAGCATTCAGGAGGCAGAGGCAGGCAGATTTCTGATTTTGAGAGTCTGGTCTACAGAGTAAGTTCCAAAACAGCTAAGGCTAACCCTGTTTCACAAAACAAAATAAACTGGGCAGTGGTGGACATGTCTCTGAGTTCAAAGCCAGCCTGGTCTATAGAGTGAGTTCCAGCCAGGGCTATACAGAGAAACCCTGTGAAAGGAAGAGACTGAGAGAGCATGCTCAATTCTGTGGTCTGATAGGATGGCTCAATGAGTAAAGAGGTTGCCACACAAACCAAACAACCTCACATAGTAAAAGGTGGGAACCAACTCCTGAGGGCTGTCCTCTAACCTCCACATGTGGGCAGTGGTACACTATAAATAATAAGATTTTAACTGCAATTCTGGTAAGATATACAATGAGGTCTGTTGAATATCTCAGAATCTAAGTACAAGAATATAACTGGCATTTAGGTATGAGCTGGAAACAAGGATACTATTAATGCTTGCAGCCTCAATTACAGGGAGTCTAAGGCAGGAGGATTTTACAAGTTGAGGGCCACACTTGACCATGTAGTGAGTTCCAGGCCATCCTGGGCAAATGTAGCAAGATCTTGTCTCCAAATAAAAAGTAAAATAGGGCTCACTGTTAGAACAAGGACTAGACAGAGTTCAATCCCCAGTGTCAAACAGCAAAATAAAAGTCTACCACAGTCCGAGCAGCCATGATGCACGCCTTTATTCCCAGTGCCTGGGAGGCAGAAGCAGGTGGATCTCTTGAGTTAGAGGCCAGCCTGGTATACAGTGGGTTCCAGGACAGCTAGGAGTGCACAGAGAAGCCCTGTCTCAACAACAGCAATGGGAAAGGAATGCTCCTGAAGCAGGAATGGCTCCCTGGGCCTCCTCTAAGTGTGTTTGATTTTTTTTTTTTTTCCCGAGACAGGGTTTCTCTGTGTAGCCCTGGCTGTCCTGGAACTCACTCTGTAGACCAAGCTGGCCTCGAACTCAGAAATCCACCTGCCTCTGCCTCCCAAGTGCTGGGATTAAAGGCGTGCGCCACCACTGCCCGGCGTGTGTTTGATTCTTACCTGTCCTTCCTATAGACCTGCTTTCTGTTTAGACACCTGATCAATTTCCACAATGTCAGCCCAGCCCCTTCCGCTTCTCCAGCTTTCCCTGACTGCACTCTTTATCTGAGCTCTGGACTGTTCTCCTGCTGTCTTCTGATTGGCTTCTGTCTCTCCCATGGCAGCTCACATGGGTCTGTCTTGAGCATCTCACCATCTGCCCAGAGTCCCCACCTTCATTTAGGACTTTGCTTTCCAAGCTCTGTGGTCCCTTCAGCTCACTAGTCAGCCACAGGGTCGTGTTTACCCAGTGTGTTTTTGTTGTTTCTTTTTTGGTGGTGCCAGTGAGGAATCTAGGACCCAGGCAAAAGCTTGATAAGTCACATCCCTCCCCTGGAGGCTCTACCTGGTCCTCACCCACATGGCTGCCAAGGCCCTGCCTAGTGAAATCCTGCTCAGATCTCATTGACACTGTAGTTGGCTTTTCCCTTCTAAATCTGCCCCCTCTCTCTTTCATGTATAGGGGTAGGGAGCTAAAAGCCAGGTGACTTCATCCATTACTGTCCACCTTAGCTGTTTTGAGACAGTTTGTCATGTTTGCCAGGCTCCCGGGTGCTGGGTGACAGGTGGAAGACACTGTTTTCTTCACAGTGTTTCTTACTCTTCAAGCTTTCTCATGTACTATCTGTTGCTTCTGGAATTTAAGCCTCCGAGAGAGGAGATCTTAGTAATTTCTTTGCTAGCACTGTTTCAGAACTGGAATCAGACCCGACAATGTTACTTTTACAATTTTTTCTTCTCATATTTATTTTACGTTTGTGGATGTTTTGCCTACATGGGTGTATGTATGCATGCATGTATGTAGTGTATGTTGTGCACCACATGGGTGCCTGGTGCCTGCAGAGGTCAGAATATTGCATCAGGTCTCCTAAAACTAGAGTTACAGGTGGTTGCGGGCTGCCATGTGGGTGCTGAGAATTGAACCTGGGTCCTCTGAAATCACAAGTGCTCATAACCATCCAGCCACCTCTCCATCCCCCTCAAATATATTTTTTAACTGAAGTGATTATCATATCTCCAGAGAGTCACTTTCCTCTTCCTTTCTTTCCTTCCCCAAAACAAAAATACCCAGAGATGACTAAGACTTTGCCTCAGAAAGAGCAAAGAAAAGAGAGGAAGGGGACCCCAAGCAGCGTGCAAGCCAGGAACACTGGGGCCCTTCCCGATGCTTTCCACTGGCCTGGAGGCAGGACCAAGGCTCAGGAGGTGCAGTCTTTTATTTCTTTAGGCAGGATCTTATGTATGTTAGGCTGACTTTGAGTTTGCTTATGTAGCTAAAGATGCTCCCTGCCAACACCCCCCCACACACACACACGCCCTTCTCCTTAAGACAAATTTTATTCTGTAACATTTTGTAACTCAGGCATGCCTTGAACTTGGATCCTGTGCCTCAGTCTCCAATTATTATATTTCCCATTTCCAGACCACTGTCTTGGCATTTTCCGTATGTGACAATCATCAATGCAACATCAGTCATGGTGGCACACACCTGTGACCTCAGCACTCAGGATGCTAAGATAGATCCCTGGGAGTTCCAGGTCAGCCTGTTCTACAAGGAAAATCTTGTCCCAAAACAAACAAATAGACAAACCAACCTGACTCAGTAAATACAAAGCTATAGCTTTGGTTTCACATGAAACTTTAGAAAGCTCAGTTAAGAGCCATGTCCCAGGCAGGATGGCCAATACCCATAATCCTAAAAACTTGGATGGAAGCAGGAGGATCAGGTATTCAAAATTGTCCTCATCTATTACATAAAGAGGGGCAGGGTTGAGGCAAGTGTCATGTCTACCTTCATTCCTCATACTTCCAAAAAAAGCTACTTGAGGACATCTGAAGCATTGCCATCCTTGTCTGCTGCGAGAGGTGCTCTGGGTAAAATCTCTTCATAGCCCATGTCTCCACTACTCCCATAACTTCCCAAGAAGCCTTTGAGAATGGCTTTTTAGTGTAGGTATCTACTCTCTCAGACACCTTCCTTTTCTGAACAAAGTCTAAACAAGGATTTCTGCCCTAATGCACATTTCCAAAAGGTATAGGAAGTGGAGACATGGAACACACAGGGGCATGAGGGATTCCATGTCCTGTCAGTTCTATGAAGGGATAGAGTCAAGGACAGATACATTTCTTCCCTCTCCACTGACCTCAACAGCAGCTGCCTGTGAGGGCCCCACAGCCTGTGTCCTGGGAGCTGTCGTGGATGACCGCCCGCAGGATGTCCAGCCAGGACCTGAGGTAGGCCCAGGGGAACAGCCGATTTAAAGAAGGGTTGCTCTGGCACCAGCCCATCCGTGTCAGCTCTAGCTGATGAGAACACAGCGAATGACTGGGGAGAGCAAATGAGACCCATTGCCCAGAATGTGCGTTTCTCCAAAGAAACAAGCAGACACACAGGCACAATATTGTTAAAATGCAGTTTGCAAGCTAGCCATAATGTAATGGTGTACGCCTATATCCCAGCTCTGGGAGGTAGAGGCTCAAAGGTTAGGTTTAAGGCCAGCCTTGGTTACACGGTAAGATTGTGGCCAACCTAGGCTCCAGGAGATCCTCCCTGGCAACATTGTTTTCACTTGTTTTGACTCATCTCTGCAAGGAAGTTTAAGTCATGCCTCTTTGTTGCTAGTTATTCTGTCTCAGATATTTTCCTCAGGTCTGTCTCTGGCCTGAAAGATAAGAACATTGTCTGAGGAAACTTTGTTCTCTCTCTCTCTCTCTCTCTCTCTCTCTCTCTCTCTCTCTCTCTCTCTCTCTCTCTCTCTCTCTCTCTCTCTCTCTTGTGTATATGAGTACACCATTGCTCTCTTCAGACACACCAGAAGAGGGCATCCCATTACAGATGGTTGTAAGCTACCATGTGGTTGCTGGGAATTGAACTCAGGACCTCTGGAAGAGCAGTCAGTGCTCTTAACCGCTGAGCCATCTCTCCAGCCCCAGACTCCTATTCTTAACCAGGAAGGGGAGTCATGTTGCCCAAAGCAAGTGGTTATGAAGGCTAGAGTAGATAAGACACTGTTTATTAGTTCTAGTTATCTCTTGCTAAGAAGCACGCATGGTCAGGGCATTTTATCCTTTAAAAGATGCTTTGCCTGCATACTATACACACACACACACACACACACACACACACACACACACACACACACACACACACACACTAAACATATGCATGGTGCCTACAGAGTTTAGAAAGGGGTGTCGGTCTGCTGGAATTGGAGTTACACATGGTCTTGAGCTGCCATGGGGGTGCTGGGGATCAAACCTGGGCCCTCTGCAAAAGCAAGTGCTCTTAACTGATGAATCATCTCTCTAGCCTGGAGGGTATCTTCTCCTTAACAATAGCTGTCATTTACCTGTAATATCTTAGCTTGGTGAACCCTTCACTATGGGTCAGTGTGAGTGGATCAGGCAGGTAAGCATGGGCTTCCTGGAGAGAGGTTCCTAGCCTGTGTAGGAGGAGGGGGCGGGGCCTGACAGCTGGGTAGGGGGTGTGTGAGGGGGGAGCACTCTGGACAGCTGGAAGCTCAGCGGCTGCCAGCCTTGAGTTTCTCTGCCTGGTTCTACTCTCACGTCCCCTACCCCCAGCTGGCTGAGGCTGAGAACCTTCTCACACTTTCTCTTTTTCTCTTTCTTATGGTCTAGCATCACTGCAAAACTCATCAATGGAGGTATAGCAGGTCTTGTGGGGGTGACCTGCGTGTTTCCCATTGACCTTGCCAAGACCCGACTGCAGAACCAGCAGGGGAAAGATGTGTACAAAGGAATGTAGGTATTGTTGGGAGAAGTGAAGGCAGGGAGGGATGTGGAGAATGAGGCCCCCTGAGGTGTGCCCAGGAAGGGGAAGAGGTCCGCTTGGACACTACTAACTTCCTTTCTGGCCTCTGCTTCTAGGACAGATTGCCTGATGAAGACGGCACGTGCTGAGGGCTTCGTGGGCATGTACCGAGGTGGGCTTCTGAACATCCAGACTTCAGGCTCCTCTACCAAGGAGGACGGGCAGGGCATACAACCCACCCTTTGTGAGCTTGTAGCACAGAGGTATAGGTGTTCATTCCACCCAGAGGGCTGCCTTCAGTGCAGAGGCAGATGCTTCTAGCTAAGGCTTCCTTCCAGGCTGTGCTACGTTAAAAGCAAATGCCCCCAGTTTCCTCTGCCTCCCTCCCCTCTTACTTCCCCGACACAGAGAATGACCCACAGAACGGAGCTCAGCCCCACATGATAACTCCATGCTGCTGCTGTCTGCAGCTTCCACATCCATAATGAGGCCTTGGAAAATGGGACTTAGGTCAGTTCTGGAAAAGAGCTGATGCGCAGGGACCCTAGGGAATAAGGGCAAAAACTTGGGTGGTTTACTGAGTTCCCATAAAAAAGGAGAGCTGCCCAATTCTTCAGGCTGCTTATGCACCTTCAAAGATGGAAGAACCTGCCAACAAGATAGAATATGGTGAGTTCTTAGCTAGGTGGAGTCACATACATCTGTGGTCCCAGCATTTGGGATCATTTGGGATGGAGCTGGGGGATCAAAGGTTCAAGATCATCCCTAGTCACAAATGGAATTCATGTTCAGGAATTCATGTGATCCTGTCTCAAACAAACCCAAATGGGAAACAACAACAGAACAAACAAAAACAGATGACTTCTTCATAATGGAACACATGTATCCATAAAGGAAAACAAAGTTTACAGAGGAAAAGGGACTAAAGAGCTAGCTGGTTCAGTTAAAAGCACGCCTTTAACCCATGTACTCGGGAGGCAGAGGCAGGCGGATCTCTGAGTTCGAGGCCAGCCTGGTCTATAGATGGAGTTCTAAGACAGCCAGGGCTACACAGAGAAACTCTGTCTCAAAAAATTAGGAAGGAAGGAGGGGGGGAGGGGGACAGGGAGAGAGAGAGAGGAAGAGGGCAAGAAGGAAAGGGGGGAGAGGGGGAGAGAGAGAACACGAACAAACTGCTCGTCCAGAGCACCTGAGTTTGGTTCCCAGAACCCAAATTTGATAGTTAACAACCACCAGGAATTTCATTTCCAGGAATCTGATACCCTCTTTAGTCCTCCATAGACACTAAGCTGCACAACCTCTCTGAGCACACACACGTGAGCGTACACACACACACACACACACACACACACACACACACACACACCATGCAAATAAAATCTTTGGGCTGGAAAGATGGCTTAACAGAAGAGCATTGAGTGTTCTTCAGAGGTCCTGAGTTCAATTCCTAACACCCACATGGCAGCTCACAGCTTCTTATAACTCTAATTTCAGAGTCTCATATATGAACTCTGCAGGCATCAGGCATGCATGGCATACAGGCAAACATACAGGCAAACACTCATGCCATAAAATAAAATAATCTTTTACAAAATATCATGGTTTTTGTTTCTTTTTAGGTTTTTCCAGACAGGGTCTGTGTAGTCCTGGAACTCACTTTGTAGACCAGGCTAGCCTCAAATTCACAGAGATCCACTTTGTCTCTGCCTCTTGATTGCTGTGATTAAAGGCATGCACCACCACTGTCCAGCTACAAAATCGAATCTTAAAAAGCAAGCAAGTAAACAAACAAACAAATAAACAAACCAGATTGGCATGGTGGTGCACACTTTTAACCCAGCACTTGGGAGGCAGAGGCAGATGGATCTCTGTGAGTTCGAGGTCAGCCAGGGCTACATAGTGAGATCCTGTCTCAAAATTTAGAAAAGAAGGGGGGGGGGGTGGAGAAAGGAGGGAGGGAGGGAGGAATGGAGCTGGAGACTCAGCTGAGTAACTTCTTGCAGCTTGCGTTGTGCGTTAGGGGACAGAATGCTTCACGCTGGCACACCTCCTTATGCTTGCACTAAAGAGGCAGGAGGATTGTGAGCTCTATGTCGTCCTGGACTGTGTACTAAGACCCCCACCTCCAAAAGCAAGCCATGTCTGGCTAAAGTGCTGGTCCACAGCCTGGCAACTGACTTTGATTCCAGAACCACATAAGGGACAAGGTTGTCTTCTGGTTCCCACTTGTGTGCCTGGGCAGATGCATGCCCACACACAATAACACTAAACAGATTTAAAATGAAAGAGGAGAATACATTATGGAGAGAGAATGAAAAATGTATCTGTTTTTCAGTAAGATAGACTGTGTCCCCTTGCCTGGCTCCCCTAGCCACATTTATCTCAGAGCTTTGCCTGACTGTCAGTGGCAGGCTCTAGGAATGGTCACTTCTGTAGCAGCCACAGCTCCTTCTCATTTCTCACCTCCAGGGGCTGCAGTAAACCTCACCCTGGTCACTCCAGAAAAGGCAATCAAGCTGGCAGCCAATGATTTCCTGCGGCAGCTGCTCATGCAAGATGGGTAAGGCAGGTGATGGGTGTGGGACCCTGCACTATGTGTCTATCTTTTGGGTGCCAAGGATTGCAAGCATGCCTCTGTTTACCTGTATGCATCTATATGTATATACGTGCACACGTGGCTGAGGTCAGTGTGCTTGACACATAGGAAGTGAAGGGAGAGGGTGAGCTGGTGAAAGGTGGGAGAGGCTGTATATTCAAGAGAATACAGAACATGCAGCATATATGCAGATGTTTTTAGCAACTGGCTAATAAATTTTTTCTGTGGTTTTTGTTGTTGTTTGTTGAGACAGTGTCTCTCCATTTAGATCTGTCTAGTCTGGAACTTACAGTGATCCTCCAGCCTCTACCTCCTGAGTGCTCAAAATTATAACCTTGAGTGGCCACACCCAACAAGCTGACAAAATTTTAACATCAGCCCCCAATCCTCCCTTCTTCTGTGTCCCCCTCCGCCTTGTCCTAAGGGATGGTACTTAGGCAGGAGCAAGAACCTGACATCACACTGGTGTTTGACAGTTCCTGACTTCAACTTGGATGCACACACTGCCTGGCCATCGTCTCTGCTGGAAAGGCACTGTCTGTAATCCTAGAGCCAGAAGGGAGAGGCAGGAGGAGCAAAACCGAGGACAGCTTGGTTTACATACAGTTTCAACAAAAAGAAGGCATGACGGCACATGCTTTTAATGCCAGCTCTCAGGTGGCAGGAGCAGAAAGATCTCTGTGACTTTGAGGCCAGCCTGGTCTACAGAGCAAGTTCCAGGACAGCTAGGGTTACACAGAGAAACCCTGTTTTTTTTTTTTTTTTTTTTTTTTAATTTTCAAAATTTATTTAATGTATGAGTACTCTGCTGTGTATACATCCTCTGGGCAGAAGAGGGCACCAGATCCCCTTATAACTGCTGAGCCATCTGACCAGCCTGCAACCCTGTCTTAAAACAATGCCAACAAAAAAACCAGTTCCAACCACCAAGGAGAATGGGGCAGGGCTGGTCTGAGACTAAGAAGGGCCTTCTTGCTCCTGCTTCCACAGGAAGCAGCGGAACCTGAAGATGGAGATGCTGGCCGGGTGTGGGGCTGGAATATGCCAGGTGGTGATTACCTGTCCCATGGAAATGCTCAAGATTCAGCTGCAGGACGCTGGCCGCTTAGGTGAGGCACATCCCAGCTCAGCACAGGTCTCAGCATACTGCCACCAGCCAGGCTCTGTGTGCACTTGGCTGGTGCACACAGGGGCCCTTTCCTCAGGGATAACCCCGTGTCTGGCTAGATAGGCTATTGTGTGACACACCCAGCACCACTACCCTCAGCTCAGCTGTGCACGCTCGTGCTGCAGTACAGCCAAGTTCCGGATTGGGATAGAGCGTCGTAGGTGGCTCCAGGAAACCCCCGGGTCCCTGTCTGCCATGAGGAGGAGCCTGCCTTGTCATCTTTTCAACCTGGATAAGAAGTAAAGCTGGTGGTGGCTGTGCATGCCTTTGATCCCAGCACTTGGGAGGCAGAGGCAGGCGGATCTCTGTTGAGTTCCAAGCAGTCAAGACTACATAGTGAGACCCTGTCTCAAAAAACCAAAAATAAACAACCCTCCAAACTAACCCTCCAAACTAACCATCCAAATAACAAAGAAAATGTGTGTAAAAGCCGGAGAGGCTTTTACTTGTCTGGAATCTCAGGATTTAAGAGGTAGAACCAGGAGCTCAGCCTGGGCTAAAATAAGCATATGTGCACAGAGCCCTTGGTGGCAGCTTCCCTCGAGATTTCTCAGGCCTACAGGCTGCTAATAATCTGCTGGGTAAGCAGGAGTCCAGTTTCCCATCTGGGACTTTCCTCCCTCTATCCCCATAACTTGGGGATAGAGCTTTAGCAGCGCGCATGCTAGGTAAGCCCTCGGGCACTAAGCCGTACCCCAGGTCCTAGCTCCTAGCCTAGACTACCTGAGACAACTCACCCCCTGAACTACCACCACACCCCTGCCGCAAAAGAAGAGAAAATGTGAAATGTGAGCAACAAATCATCTCTGCTATTGCATTGCGGGATGCTAAGGAAGGCCAGGACGTGAGCCATAATTACTTCCTCTGAGCAAAGAGCCTAAACACTTCTGTTTCATTTGGGACAAACCTAGGGACTCATGACTAGCCCATTTTGTTTGGAGACTCTCAGGCTTAAGCCATACTTTTGCCTTGGGCTCTTGACTAACTGAATGTACAGGTACTATACTCAGCAAATATTGACTTCTAAATAAATACAGTTTCCATACATTAAAGCCTGTGGTCTTTAGTGGGACCCACAAGTTCTACCATATCAATGTATCCGTCCACCCACCCACCCCTTCAACCATCCTCCTATCCATCCATCCATCCATCCAGTAAGATGACTTTGATATGATGTAGCCCAAGTTGGCTGACATCAAACTCATAATCGTCATGTCTCAGCCTCCCGAATGTTAGGATTACAGACATAAACCACTACACTCTGGTCATTCACGTTTACATTTTGCTCTGTTGGTCGAAATAGGCAACCCCAGAGGACAAGCATTGCTGGTGGCTTCTAACCTTAAGCAGAACACAGGGGTTTCTGTCCCAAAGTGCTAGCAGGATGTGACTTCCTGAAAACGGCAGGCCATCAAAGGGGTTTAATCAGGCTGGGTGGACTCTGATTGAGGTGACATCATGCACGCTGGGTCCGGTCCACCAAGAACAGCCTGGGCTCTGTTGGGCTTGGTGCAGATGCAGCTGCCTTTCCTCTCCAGCTGTCTGTCAGCAGGCTTCTGCCTCAGCCACGCCCACCTCCCGGCCCTACAGCTCTGGCTCGACTTCCACCCACAGGCGCCCATCGGCCACCCTCATTGCCCGGGAGCTGCTCCGCACTCAGGGCCTCTCTGGTCTCTACAGGGGCCTGGGTGCCACTCTCCTCAGGTGAGCCCCTCTTCCTGGGCCCCGAGGCCTTTTAGAGTCTCACCTTACCAAATTGCTTCCCTTTGGAAGCTGGTTCCTCTGCCGGGGCTGGGAGTGTGTGTGTGTTGGGGTGGGGAGGAGCTAGACAGGGGAATAACTTCCTCTTTGGCAAATGGGGGTGTTTCTCCCATCTGCCACACCCCACGGGTCCTGGGGAAGCTGTTGAGAGGGCCACCCAGAGGGTCGTCTTTCTCCTCTGCAGGGACATTCCCTTCTCCATCATCTACTTCCCTTTGTTTGCAAACCTGAACCAACTTGGGGTCAGCGAGCTCACCGGCAAGGCCTCCTTCACACACTCCTTTGTGGCAGGCTGTGCAGCAGGTTCTGTGGCGGCGGTAGCTGTCACCCCTCTGGATGGTAGGTGCAGAGATGACTGGAGTTTGGGATTTAAGGGTCACCCTGCTTTATGAATCAGGCTCACAGAAAGCCCCAATCCTCAACAACCTTAGTGTTCAGCCACTGGCATAAACTCACCGAAGGCCCTGAAGGCTACTTACCTCACAGCCACCCAACTGGCCTCACAGGACCTAGTCCCACAGGGCAAACCCACTTGGTGTGCAGAAAGACAAACTCAGGAGTCTGTTATTTGTTCTAACTTCTGCTTCATTCAGTTCTGAAGACGCGAATCCAGACCCTCAAGAAAGGCCTGGGTGAGGACACCTACAGCGGAGTCACTGACTGTGCCAGGTGAGGCCAGCACCCCAGACACCGCCCAGCTCAAGATGCAGTCCCTGACAGGACTTGGCATTGCTTTGGAATGTGTTGGCCCTTCACTTGTCAGAGAATGCTACAGAGGCTCAGAGCTTCTGACTCTCTCATGAGTCTCTGCGTCTCCCCACTCCTCCCACCAGATTGCAGTAGCTTCCTTTCTCACGATACAGTCTAAAGGTGCATACCTGGCCAACTGGGGTTTGATGGCGCCAGTCTTTGGCCTAGCACTTGAGAGGGCCACAGGTCAGCCTAAACTACAGTGAGCTCTTGTCTCAAGTGTGGAGATGCTGTGAGCTTGATAGCTCAGGGTTTGTAATCCCGTAAGTCGAGCACTCAGGAGATTGAGGATAGCCCAGGAACAGCCTGGGCTACACCTAGAGACCTTCTCCCCAAACCCAACAACAAAAAGCCCTGAGTAAATATAAGCGTAGCCTTCAACTACCAAGCTCTCCTTTCTTCACAGGAAGCTCTGGACACAGGAGGGAGCAGCAGCCTTCATGAAGGGAGCAGGCTGCCGTGCCCTGGTCATAGCCCCCCTCTTTGGGATCGCCCAGGGGGTCTACTTCATTGGCATCGGAGAGCGAATCTTAAAGTGCTTTGAGTAATCTAACGTGTCACTTCTTGCTGTCACCTCTGGCCCTAGGTAACTAGGTGGCAGTGCTGGAAGCACAAGATGCCCACCCTGATGTACATGGTCTCTAACCTGTAGTTCTACCTCAGAAGAAATGACCCATTTTACTAATGGAGTAGAGCCCTCATCTCCCTTTATGAAAACTAAACTTTGTGGTACAGCCTGCCAGGGACATTCAGAAGTCCCAACCACCTATGTCTAACAATAGAATCGTCCTTGTGTATTATGGCAGGACCATGTGCGGTAAGACAGAAGGGCTGTGCTACACTAACATTCCCACTGCAGGCAAGCGCAGCACAGAATCATCGTGTGAGGGTTTAGTGTCAGTCCTAGCCCTGATGCCGTAACACATGGATGTGCACCCGGGCTGACCCGTGTGCCCTTCTGAGTATCACCAATAGTCAAGTGAGCCCGAATGAGCACTCTGGCCACCTTAGCAGCTGTCCTGCCCCAGATCCCCATCCTGAAGTATGGGCCCAGATCCTTCCTAATGGATGCTTGTGGGACATGATCTGAAATAAAAAGCTGTCTAAATCCTGGTCCAGTAATCAGCATAGCAGATGACTGGCAAGGAGTTATCTTCTGCAGAACCAAGCTGTGGCTTCTAGGCTCACAGCCGTTCATTACCATCTTCTAACTGTTGTTCAAGAGTAGAGAGTGGTTGGGGGCAATTTTACACTGAAAGAGTTTGGCTTTTTAAAAAATAATTATTTACTAATTTACATGTATGTGTGTGAGTGGGTCCCCTGAAGCTGTGTTACAGGGAGTTGTGAGCTGCCAGACATGAGTACTAAGAACTGAATTCAGGTCCTCAGGAAGAACAGAAGGTGCTGGCAACCGCTGAGCTAGCTCTCCAGTTCCTACTGAGTTTTGCCTCTTTCTACCTGTTACTTCATAACCATGTCAACACCAAGAAGTCCAAGTCTCATGGACTTCAATTTCCTTTTTGGTTTTTTTTTTTTTTTTCCGAGACAGGGTTTCTCTGTGTAGCCCTGACTGTCCTGGAACTCACTCTGTAGACCAGGCTGGCCTCGAACTCAGAAATCCACCTGTCTCTGCCTCCCAAGTCCTAGAATTAAAGGCGTGTGCCACCACTGCCCGGCGACTTCAATTTCTTCCTCCGTTGCCTGCCACACAGAAATGGAATGCCACACAAATGACATCATGCCCTAAGAAAATAGTTCTATTTGAAGAACAGGAGCAGTGGCTTCGGTACACAGGTCAGTCGGCAGAGGGTTCCATCCCCAGCACACATAACAGCACAGAAACGTATGGTGGCACATGCCTATAGTCCCAGCACTTAGGAGCTGACGACAGGAAGAGAGGAAACTGAAGGTCATAATATGCCAGTGAGCATGTTCTAGGCCAGCCTACACTGCATGAAACACTGCCAACCTCCAAAACTGAGGAAAACCTCCATTAGCCCCACTTAACTTAAAACTGGGTCTGGGGGAGTAGGCAGATGTGTATGCAAGGCCCTCTGAACGGCCTTATTCCCTGTAAGGCAAGATAGTTAAAACCCCAAAGATGCACTGGCATGGCTCAGCAGTGCAGCCTCTGCTTACCCTGTGAGGCGGCTCTGGGACCCTCCCCTAGCGCACGTACACACGCAAAGCTGCCAGCCTCCAGCACTGGTATACTGAACACCTGGGTGTGGTATTCATTTGGTCACAGAGCTGCAGAAAAGTCTAGTGAGGGAGCCTCTGAGTGGTTAATATACGGCAGGAATTTGGGAACCAGAGAGAACTCTGAGTTCCTAAGTGGGGTCATCTTTGTTGCTCAGGCTGGCCCCTGCCACCACAGCTGGGACTACCGATGCTACTGTGCCCAATAGAACTTACCCTCAAATCACAAACTCAGTGCCTTACATAAGGAACGACACCAAATCCATGTAAGTCTTTTGTTTTAATAAATAAAGAATATTTGTGGCTTAGATTTTAAATCACATTTACAGATAAGGAAGACTATACCTAAATAGTAACAGTGAAGCCAGTTTTACTGGAGGAATGCGAGCCTCACATGCACCTTACCCAAGAGCAGGGACAGCATGCACAACTCACTCTAGACTAGACTAGGAGCAGGAAAGAATGGGTCCTTGGTGAGGGCCACGCAGCACCATCTGACCCCTCCCTCCCGCTGCAAACAGCTGTGGCGTCAGATGAACTGGGCTGGGTTCTTGCCCACACCAAGTGGCCCTTCTGTTGACACTGAGCCAAGGGCATTAACTGTAGAGGGTGTCCACTGATTACCAGTATTAGAACAGAAAGAGGAAGCCACACAGATAATCTGCTTCTCCAGGAGTAAAGCCGTGGGTGAACTGCACCTCCTTAGGCTCAGTCCAGAAACTTCCTGTTGGCATTTGCACCAAACAAGGCTCCGCGGACTTCTGGCATCATCTGTAAAGAAGTCAGTAAATAAGGACCTCAGTCAGGGAACTTGAATCTTAAACACCATGTGGGGAAAGGACATTGGAGCTACGGACATCAGACATGTTCTATCTGCTGCACTGTGCCAAACACTTAAGCAGTCATACTATGGGCTTGCTGCTTACAAAAGGGACAGGGAAATAGAAAGACCTGAAGTCATTACTGTACACAGCCTGTGACACTCAGAGTGTGTGAACCCGTTCCAGGAGTGACTGCAAAGGGCACTTAGATGAAGTCTGTTGAAGCCTTGACAGAGAGTTACAAGGACTTTACTTCAAAGGATGTGTGTGACCCCTAAGATTAGCCACACTGGCTTTTGTTAGGTCTCAGGCACTCCCATGGTCTGGTGGTTAGATAAAAGCCAGCATTGCTCAGGAACTGTGAAAGTAGTTTCCACTCTGGCGGAAGGGACATAGGCTACTTGTGGTTATGTATCAAAGTCCCTGCAGGCCACCAGGCACCCTCAGTGTCACAAGTAGCTGTTACATATTTCAAAGCCCACAATGACATTCTAGCCTTTCTCAGGTCCCCAGGCTCCCCTCCTCCCAGACAGCCATTTGTTCTCTTATAATGGCAGGGTGTTCCCCTCTGCCCCACTCTTCTCAGATCTCTTCTGTCCTTACTCTCCCCACTGTGCTCTAGTCTCTCTCTTGATAGCTTCTCTCCCACTCTCCTAGCCCTGGTCATGTCCAGTTTATGTCTTTCTCCCTCTGCTCTGGACTCTTCCAGATGCCTCTGGCTGTTCTTGTTTCTACAACAAAAGCCTTAACCATATCATGGAAGGGTCATGTCAGCAGCTTCTTTACTGTGCCCCCTCAAATACAGCTTTAGGTACTGGTGAAGAACTGAAAGGAGCATGTGCATCACACACATGCACGCACGCACGCACGCACGCACAGAGGGGGTATGGCTAGAGATAGAACAGGGTTTTACTGTGTAGCTCAGGCTGACCTGAAACTGGCTATCCTCCTGCGTCCTAAATGTTAGTATTATATAGGTGTGCACTACTACATCTGGCCTGAAGTTGTTTTGTCTCCTCAGGAGACGGAGAGGGGGTGGGGAGGAAAGAGAGGGAGATACCATGCCCATATGCTGTAGAGGCCAGAGGACAACCTCAAATGTTTGGCCTGGGGTTTGCATGATTCAGCTAGGGTAGGTGGCCAATAAGCCTTAAGAATCCTCTTGTATCTGCTTCCCCATAGCTGGAATTATAAACATGTCACCATGCCTGAATTTATGTGGTTTCTTTCATGTGTATATATAAACTTTACATCCTGATCACAGCCGTGTTCCCCCCCCCCCCCAGTCTCACCCTTACAGATCCCTCCCCCTATTGCTTTCTCCCCTTTCTCCTTAGAAAAGGGGAATTCCGCTTGGATACCACCCTATCCTGAAATATCTAGTCCCAGCAGGACTAGGGACATCCTCTCCCACTGAGGCCTAACCAGGCAGTCCAGATAGGGGAAAGGGATCCAATGGCAGGGAACAGAGACCAAGACAGTCCCCCCTCTACTTGTTAGGGACTCACATGAAGACCAGGCTGCACATTTGTCCAGCTCCTGCATGCCCCCTGGTTGATGGCCCACACTCTGTGAGCCCTCATGGTCTCAGGTTAGTTGACTCTGTGGGTCTTCTTGTGGTGTCCTTGACCCCTCCAGCTTGCTCACTCCTATTCCCCCACTCCCCCAAGACTCCCCGAGCTCTCCCTGATGTTTAGCTGTTGAGTCTCTGTATCTGCTGATGCTGGATGAAGCCTCTCAGGAGACCTCAGGTCCTCAAGATTATGAGGCAAGTAGTTTACTCACTGAGCTATTTATCTGCCCAATCTGGGCTCGAAGCTTTCATCTCCACTAACTACCCATCTGTAGGACTGGCTACCACAGAGGGCTGACTAGCTCTAGGTCACCTGAAGATGGTGCAGGTGAGTGCTCTGGTTACACGACAAGCACTTTCATTTCCGCATACTGCACTTTCTGGGAGATAAGGTCCCAACCCGGAGCTCAGACTGGCCTCATAGCAATCCTACCTCAGTCTCCCAGGCAGCAAAGCTACCACATTTGGCTAAACTACTTTTTATTTGTATGTTTATTTTTTCTAGACAGGGTTTCTCTGTGTATCCCGGCTGTTCTGAAACTTATTCTGTAGACCCGGCTGGCCTTCAACTCACAGAGATCTGCCTGCCTCTAGGCATGCACCACTACACCCGGTTGAAACTATAATTCTAAGTCAGGGGTTAAGAAAGTTAACAGTAGCTGGGCAGTGGTGGCGCACACCTTTAATCCCAGCACTCGGGAGGCAGAGGCAGGTGGATTTCTGAGTTCCGAGGCCAGCCAGGGCTATAAAGAGAAACCCTGTCTCAAAATAACAAGAACAACAAGTTAACAGCAAGCTTTTGAGCGCCATGCCTCGAAGATGACCAGCATTTTAGGCTTGTATCCTTGGGTTCAGTGTGCAAACGTGGAGATTTGAAGACCAGCAGTCTTGCACTCACTTGAAGGGCCTGTGTTCTCTGCAGTAAGTGCCAGCCGACAAGTAACCAGAGTCTGCACTCACCTGCTGGGCTATTAGGTCCAGTCGGCTCTCCAGAGTGTTGGAAACCTTTATCTTGCGATCCCCATTATAGATTTCAACTCCACCAGCTCTACAGAGAACACAGACAGTAACAAAGTAACAGGCTTGAGAAGGCATATATCCATGACACTTACCCTCAGCACAAGACAGCCTAGGCATGTAAAGTGTACAACAGGGCAACACTAATTCCACAGCCTCAGTGAGAACTTAGAGTGTTCTCACACATGATGCAAGTGATTGCTCAGTACAGCCATGGGGTTATAGCATGCTGTTCAATTCTAGCCAGCCCTCCCCAGAAAGGTGGAAACCAGTTTCAATTCTCTTAGCTGAGTCAACAGGCAGCCTATTGGAGACCTGGCTCCTGCATGCTGCTGACGAAGGAAGGACAGTGACTCAACAAGCTTGGCTGCCCTTGGCTGCCTCTAGCCCCCCTCATGTGTCACCACCCTCCTCAAAGCTTCTCGGCACTCAAGAAGCACACACAGGTCAACTAGGTTTCAAGGAACCATGGGGATGACCAGTTCTGTCAATTACCAAGATAAACAGACTGTCAGACAAGGGCCCAGGTACTGTTTGAGCAGATAGTGCAGACATCAGGTACAGGGGCTGATCCTCCCTGGGGCCTTGTCATCAGACATGTTTTGAATTTCAGAGAGCAGAATAGCAATGAAATGGGCTGGGGCGCAGCTCTGTAATTGAGGGTGTACATAGCGGGTGTGAGACCCTGAATCCCATCTCCAGCACTGAAGAGAGAGAAAGTGCCTGTGCCTCCCACTGTGTAGTATATTCAAGTCTACGACACCACTGCCATAGGCAGGTATACTTCCAAATAAACACACAGGGAAAGCTGGGCATGGTGGCACTGGCCTGTAATCATAGTGCTTGGGAAGCTGTAGCCAAAGGTTGTCGGGAGTTCATGGCCAGCCACATGGAAATGCCCATTCTGCCCGCTGCACAGCTGCCGACCTAGGCAACATAGCTACACCTTGTCTGAAAAAAAAATAAATTCCAGAGGCGGGATATGATTCCCAGAACCCACAAGGCAGCTCACAACCACTGGAGTCCAGGTCCAGTTCAGGCCTTGTTCAGGCCTGGGAGGACACCAGGCACACAAGTGGTACACAGACATACATGCAGGCAGAATACCCATACTCGAAAAAAGTATTGTCGAGTATGAAAAGATCTGAGACCCTTCTGTGCATTGTGGGCAGACA
>CM052700.1:25222164-25254509 GCA_028551405.1 Uromys caudimaculatus | reverse complement strand
ACTGTATAGCCCTTCCTCAAACACCCAACAGATGGAACGTCCTCAGGCATTTGGCTCAGAGCAGCCACTTCAGAGACCTTCAGTGTGAGTCTCACTGCTAAGCACGGCCCTGCCATATCACTGCTTCTCAACTGTGGCTGCTCTATCGGGCAAACTTCCAGTTTCAAAAATCTTAAGTAAAAAGGTGAGGGCCAGGCACTGTGACACACCTGAGAAACAGGTGAGCTTGGGGCCAGCCTGGTCTATATAAGAAGCCCCAGACCAGACAGATACCGGAAGATAGAAGACACTACTGTTACAGAGAATAGACAAGTGAAATGTGGACTGATTTTAAAGATGTATGAGTTCACTGTCGCTTTCTTCAGACACACCAGAGAGGGCATCAGATCCCATCACAGATGGTTGTGAGCCACCATGTGGTTGCTGGGAATTGAACTCATGACCTCTGGAAGAGCAGTCAGTGATCTTAACCACTGAGCCATCTCTCCAGCCCCATGGACTACTTTTAAAACTTTTGTTTTTACAGTATTTATTTGTGTATGCACAGAGGTCAGAGGAGAACTTGCAGGAATTAGCTCCGTCCTTCCACGCTTTCCTGCTGAGCCATCTTGCCTGTGACCAGTCTGTTTTATATACTGGATACTACTATATATACATCACTGTCTTGGCTAGTTTTATGTCAACTTGACACAAGCTAAAGTCCCTTGGGAAGAGGACTATCAACTGGGAAAATGTTCCCATAAAATTGTCCTGTAGGTAAGAATGTCTTTAAGGCATTTTCTTAATTAGTGGTTGACGTGAGAGGGTTCAGCCTGTTGTTAGTGCTGCCACCCATGGGCTGGTGGTCCTGAGCTCTACCAGAAAGCAGGTGAAAGCCGGGTGTGGTGACACATGCCTTTAATTCCAGCTAGATTCAGAGGTAAAAGGATCTCTCTAAATTCAAGGCCAGCCTACTCTACATAGCAAGTTCCGGGTCAGCCAGGAATAGATAGATAATGAGACCTTGTTCCAAAAAAAAAAAAAAAAAAAAAAAAAGAAAGAAAAATACAAAGGCAGGGTGAGCAAGGCAGTAAGCAGGGCTCCTCCACAGCCTCAGTCTCAGAGTTAGTTCCTGCCCTGCCCTCCCTCAGTGATATCACTCTACCAACTGAATCAATTTCTGACACTGTGCTCCTCTTTTGTCAACAACAATGATAACTACTGCTAATAATAATAATATTAACAAAGGTTTTACCTTCACCAAAGGGAAATCTTGTTTTCTGCAACGCACAATCATTCGAGGCTCCAACAGCTGGTACAAGCCCTGTAAAAAGCAATCAGTGTTGACAGTGGAAAACACAGCACAGCAGTGTCCTGCAGTTCTTTCCAGTGTCACCCGAGAAGCTCTGCAAAGACAACAGGCAGCACAAGAACACGGAGAACACAGCCTGGTATTAACACTGACACACACTGGAACCAGAGACTTAGAATGGCCAACGAAATTCCAATGGAGCCCTATTAGCCGGACTGAGGACAAACACTCTAGATTAATATGAGTAAAAGAAAGGGATCATAACCCAGGGGCAAACAATTGCTTGACCTTTTCTCTTGTGTGCAGTGCTAAGGATTGGACCTGAGGGTCTCTCACATGCTAACCAAGCATTCTGCCTCTACCACCAAACCATGTCTTTAGCACTAAACATGAGGTTAAAGCCAAGTATTTTAAAGGTCAAATCAATGTGGGAAACTTTAAAACTGCAGGCAGGTAGATTTAATTAGAAAGGTAGAAAGAACCGTACAATCATAGGGAATAGTCCTAACACTTTCAAGTCTTAGACAATAGATGCTGCCATCTTGTGTGACACACCACAGACACAGGAAAGAGGAAGAGAAAGCAGCCAAGAAGGGAGAACGGAGCTGGTCTCTGGAAGATGGTTTAAAGGCCTCAGGGGGCAGCTGTGCATGGCAACTCGGCCGAGAAGCATACCTGGAGGACCAGCCCGTCCAGCAGCACTTGGTACCTGCTCGTATCTTTTACCACCTTGCTGAGTCTCTGTTTTGCCTCATTTAGCAGATCCTACAAAAAGTGGAAAGAAAATGTGTTCCATCTCTGTTCCATCCTTTTTCCACCCGAGCTCCATCTACCTCACAGCCGCCCATGCAGCTAATGCCCTCCTCGCTGCCCACGCCTGGGTTTTCACTAAACACACGACGGTGCATGTGACTGTGCTACACACACTAGGTGCTGGTGGGAAACACCGTTCTGGTTCTTAGAGAGTTCAGTCTACAGAAGCCTGGGAAGATGTACACACCTGCCATTCCAACCCAGACGAGGATGAAGGATTGCTGAGTGTCGGGGCCAGCACGGTGGTTTATGCAATGTTTGCTTAGCATGTAAGAAGCCCTGGGCTTAGACCTCCCCCCTTCCCCCCCAAAAAAACCTACATAAAACTGTCCACTGTGGTGCATCTCTGTAAGTCCAGCACTAAGTGGAGGCAGGAAGCTAAGAAGTTCAAGGTCATCCTTGGCTACACAGGAACATCAAAGCCAGCCCAAGCTACATGCCGATATTTGGCACTGTGTGGTTTCATCCCTGAACAGTAATTATGTAGACAACTCAACTGTGAAACACTTTTATAAAGAGCCAGAGTGACACACCTGTTTCAGTCTCAAACTAAACAAACAACAACAACAAAAGCCAAAAACAAACCAAGAAATCCTATCTGAGTAGAGCTGGGTTTCGGGATTCAGCTCAGTAGGGAAGTACTGCTAACATGCACAAGTCCTGTCACCAGCTTTAAAAAACCAAGCTCGGTCAACAGGAACAGCAGAGCTGGAACTAAGCTGTTCCGCTGTTCCACTGTTCCCCAGCTTCCCATCTGATACAGCTCTCCAGCCAATCACAGCTGAGACGGGATGTTTCTCTCCTAGGTTACAGGGATCCTGCACAAATCGGTTGCTTAAAACAGTCAGACATCTAATTTCCTTTTTGTTTTTGACAGTCTCACTACATACCATGGCTGACCCGAAACTCACAGTGTAGCCCAGGGTGGCTTCAAACTTCCGATGCTCCTCCTGTTTCTGCCATCTGAACGTCGGGGATGCAGGCATATATACTACCACACCCAGTTTCATGTGTGCTGGGGACCCAGTCACACCAGTGCCAGAGCTGCCTAGACATGAGGCATGCTCACTCTTCCAGTTTCACACATTCTAATCCAAAGGAAAAGTCTCCATGCCTCACGAGCCCCAATGAGTACTACAATAAAGTTCTTTACAAAGAATTGTACAAAGTTTTCTGGGTCAATCTGACATCAAACTATTATCAGAATTACACATACAGCTGGGTGGCGGTGGTGCACACTGTTAATCCCAGCACTCAGGAGGCAGAGGCAGGCAAATCTCTGTGAGTTTGAAGCCAGCCTGGTCTATAGAGTGAGCTCCAGGACAGCCAGGGCTACACAGAGAAACCCTGTCTCCAAACAACAACAAAAGAAAAGCGCATGTGCGCGTACACACACACACACACACACACACACACACACACACACACACACACACACACACACACACACACACACACACACACACACCCATGAGGACCGGAGAGATGGCTATTCTCGCAGAGGTTTGATTTCCAGCACCTACACTGCTGGATCCCAACTGTCTGATGTCCATTTATAAAAAGTGTGTGCTTCCACAAAGCAGCGGCACAGCTGGCATCCTGTCAGGCTCTAAGCTAACTCAGGACCTCACTGCTGAGCTAAATGCTCACTTTCTTTTTTTTTTTTTTTTTTTTTTTTTTTAAAGATTTATTTATTTATTATATGTAAGTACACTGTAGCTGTCTTCAGACACCCCAGCAGAGGGCATCAGCTCTCATTATGGATGGTTGTGAGCTACCATGTGGTTGCTGGGATTTGAACTCAGGACCTTCGGAAGAGCAGTCAGTGCTCTTACTCACTGAGCCATCTCTCCAGCCTCAAATGCTCACTTTCTGAAGGCTTTCTTCCCATAGGCCATAATACTTTCTGAATGACACTGTTTTCTTGTTAAATGGAGCCTACACTCTCATACTACGTACGCTGTTTGTGATACTGCCCACTAAATAAAACAACAACAAAAAACTTTTTTTTTGAGACAGGGTTTCTCTGTGCAGCCCTGGCTTGCCTAGAACTCTGTAAATCAGGTTGGCCTGGAACTTAAGAGATCCACCTGCCTCTGCCTCCTAAGTGCTGGGATTAAAAGTGTGTGCCACACATACAGCTAAAACTCATTTTTTTTCCTTGATTGCTGCCTGGCTCTTGGTCTCACATTCATGGCTCTGCATTCAGCCTCCCCCTCATGTACTCCATGGCTTGCTTCTCGATGTCGTATGGTCTGACCCTTCTCACATGCCATTAGCTTAGAGCTCACCAGACTGCTACCATGCCTGTGTCTATTGGTAATATCTAGTACAATGACCTGCTGAACAAATGTTATTCTCTCTAAAAATGCTCCTGAACCTGAGCATAGTGGTATTTGCTTGTAACCCTGCACTAGGACTCAGACTAGAGGGTCAAGGGTTAGTCCAACTGCCATATTGAGACATTTTCACAAATGCAAGCAAACAAACAAAAACCACCAACCCAACCAAACACAAAAGCAACAAAACATCCCATTATTTGTAAATGTTACCTGGTGATTCTCTATAGTGCACAAGTGAATAAGCATTTTATAGTTTCACAACTACTAGGAGCTACTCACACTGATGAGGTCGTCTCTTGCTCTGAGGACTTTGAGCCTTGCTTGATTCATCAAGTTGGACATCTGACTACAAAGGGGATGGGAGAATATCAATACAACATAAAAAACAATGACTAAAGAAAACTACACAACTTTCCATGTTAGAGCAGAGGGCCCTTGGTAAACAATACATAACCTTCAGGTAACCCTGTGAGGTTTCCATGTTCCCTCAGTTTGGTTGCTTTGAGACAAGGTCTCACTGTAGCTCTGGCTGACCTCGAACTCAGACATCTGCCCCTGCTGGGCTGCAGGAGTGCAGCACATGCCCAGTTTTCCTTTTTGTTTGCTTGGGAGACAAGGTCTAGCTGTGGACCTTGTTTGTTCTTGCCATCTGTGAACTGTGACCTTGTCTCAGATACTAGCTACCACCCCAGCTAAGGTTTCTGTTCCAGTGTTCTCTCGTCTCCAGAGTTTTGAACTTTCTTTTGGGTGAAGAGCAGATCTCAGGGAATGGAGTTTGGGGTCCCACTGAGCTACCCACTGTGGCCTGGTTTCATTGACTTCCAGAGCTTAATGACTGAGGACACAGCTCAGCTGGTTGGTAGAGCATGTGGACAACACCAGGCCCTGGTTCCGATCCCCAGCATTGCATAAGTCACTTATGGTAGTGCATGCCTGTCATCCCAGTTGGGAGGTGAGGCAGGAGGATCAGCCAGGTCAGTCTGAGCCATCACATATGAGCTTCTTTAGTGCACTAACCATCATCTACTTACATTTTCTTCTGCTGCTCAATCTGCTTTTCTTTCTTCTCATAGTATTCCATGATCTTCAATCTTTGGGTTTGCACAAGCCGACCTTTCTCAATGTTGAACTCTTCTTCTGCCTATGAAGAATTAACATAGGTTAGTTTATTACACTGGATTTGGCTGATCATTTTATTTGGAGCTCCCAGGAACCGGGATTACTTTCATATACATTCACCTAGTCCCAATCTGAAACAGAAAATCTGCTGTAACACTTATCCTCAAGGACTGCTTGGGGTTTTTGTTTGTTTTAAATGTGTATGCCATGTGTATGCATGTATGGAGGCCAGACGAGCATATTAGATCCCCTGGGGCTAAAGTTACAGGTGGCCCTGGTCATGAAATAGGTGGTAGGAACCAAACTCTGGTCCTATGTAACAGCGGCTATGCTCTTAACCAATGAGTCATCTCTCCAACCCTGACAGTCTTTTTAAAGTTAGAATTTATATATGTCATTACTTATGAGTAATTTCTTTTCCTGGTCATCAACATGAGGGCAATCCTCCTGGCTTTATCTTCAGGCAGCGGTAGAATTATCAAGTTTGTTCTGTTTGAGACTGATACTAACAGAACCTAGGCTGGCCTTAAATTCTCCTGCTTCTACTTCCTAAATGCTAGGATTTTAGGAATGTGCTACCACAGATTCCTGTAAATACTCTTGGTAGTGAATCAAATGTTGATTTTCAAGCAATAAAACTCTATAACTGGCCGGGCAGTGGTGGCGCACGCCTTTAATCCCAGCACTTGGGAGGCAGAGGCAGGTAGATTTCTGAGTTCAAGGCCAGACTGGTCTACAGAGGGAGTTCCAGGACAGCCAGGGCTACACAGAGAAACCTTGTTTCGAAAAAAACAAAACAAACAAACAAAAAACAAAAAAACAAAAACAAAAGAATTATGACTTTAGAAATGTGACTGATTTAATTATTCAAAGCTTGGGACAGGTATTTGAACTTTCATATTCTCTCTCTCTTTTTTTGGGGGGGGTTTCTCTGTGTAGCTCTGGCTGTCCTGGAGGTCACTCTGTAGACCAGGCTGGCCTTGAACTCAGAGATCTACCTCCCTTTTTTAAAGAATGTAATTATTATTTTAAATTATGTGTAGGTGTGTGCTCCTGCCCACAGAGGCCAGAAGCATCTGATCCCCTTGAGCCGGAGTTACAGTTGTGAGCTGCCTGCTATGGGTGTTGAGAATGGAACTCAGGTTCCCTGCAAGTGCTGAGCCATCTCTCCAACCCTTGAACTGCCGCGTTCTAAAATGAATGCTAGGGAAAGGTATAGCCATTTGGTAGAGTGCCTGCACGAATGCCACTCAATCCCAGCATGGTGTACGACGGTTAAGACGGCTATACAGCCTTGATGCTGGTACTTGGGACAGGGGAGTCAAGGAGAACAGGAGTTCAAGGGCAGTTCTGACTACACTGTGGGAGTTAGAGGCCAGCCTGGGAAAGCGACACCCTGTCTCAAAGAAAAAAAAGGTGGTGGATCCAGGGACCCACATGGCAGGCGGAGAGAACTGACTCCGGAACATTATCCTCTGAGCTCCACACGCCCCACCCCCCAACAAAAATGCAGTTGGGAAAAAATATAAGTGCACTGGAGTGACAACTCAGCTGTTACGGGCACGCGCTGCTCTACTAGAGGACCTGGGCTCAGGTCTGAGCACCCACAACAGACGGCTTTCACCCTCTTTCACCCTCCTCTAACTCCTGTGACGGGGGACCCAACAGCCTCTGGCCTCCAGGGATACCTGCATGTACATGGTGCCAATTTAAACTCATGCAGTCTCACACACATACACATACAAATAAGTAAACCTCTTTTTGTTTTAAGACTCTCTTCTTTTTTAAAAGACATATCCATTTTTATGTGCATTAGTGTTTTGCCTGCATGTATGTTTGTATGAGGGTGTGGGGTCCCCTGAAACTGGAGTTAAAGACAACTGTGAGATGCTACATGGATGCTGAGAAGTGAACTTAGGCCCTTTGAAAGAGCAGCTGGAGGTCTTAACTGCTGAGCCATCATCTCTCTAGCCACAAAAAGTAAATCTTAATGATAGTAAGTATGATATATAATGAAACTAGTTTCTTTGTATGATGTAATAAAAACAAGACACATTCTGGACAGTGGTGAAACATGCCTCTAATCCTAGCACTCAGGAGGCAGAGGCAGGTGGATTCCTGTGAGCTCCAGCCTGGTCTACATACAATGCCAGTTCCAGGACAGCCAGGGCTACACAGAGAAACCTTGTGTTGAGAAAAACAACAGCAGCAGCAACAACAACAACAAAAATCTCACCTTTGCATCTATTTCTTCTGCTTTCTCATTGGCTTCTTGTTCGATGAAAGCCATCATGTGCTTAATCTATACGAGAAAAGACATTGTGTTTTAATTCAGTAAGAGAAGACAATGATATCTAACTTCACAGTCACTAGGTAGTCACAAGAGGATTACCAAGTGACAGGTCTGCCTGTCTATGTGTCACTTTCCATGGCAATCAGGATCACGTGGTCAGTGCAGCCTGTGGAAGGTACTAGCCTGACTGCTGCTTCCCTCTGTAGCACCACCCAGAACAAACCAACAACTGAAGCCTCTCCAGATGCAGCTGTTAGCATGGCTGCTCATTTCAAGTCCTCCCTACCTGACGGTGTTTAAATATGCCCCACCTTCCGTCTGAACCAGTCTTCACCTGGGTAACACCACCTCAGGCCTCAGATGAGTGCCACCTCCTGAACTTCCCACTGCTGTGTTCCCGGGACACTTGGTACCTGCTCTACCAAGCACCTAAGCATCTGGATTCTCTTTCTCCATTTGTTTGTGAGCGTGCATATGCCACAGAGAGATCAGCCACCTTCTACCGTGCATCCCAAGAATTGAACTCACACCATCAGGCTTGGCATCAGGTGCTTTGCCTAATAAGCCAGCTGTCCTGGTTCTTTGTTTTTTTTGTCAACTTGACACAATGACACAAGCTAGAGTTCTCTGAAAAGAAGGGAACCACAACTGAGAAAATGCTTCCCATGAGATGGGCCTGTAGGTAGGTAAGCCTGAATGACATTTCTTGATTAGTGATTTCATATGGGAGGGCTCAGCCCATTTCGGGTGTGTGTGTGTGTCACATCTGGGCAGGTGGTGCCACATCTGGGCAGGTGGTCCTGGGATATCTAGAAAAGCATGCTGAGCAAGCCATGAGGAACAAACCCCTAGACAGTTTTTCCATGGTCTCTACTGAAGTCCTGCCCTGACTTCCTCTGAGATGACTGTGTGAGTGTAACTGAAATAAACTCTCCAAGCTGCTTTTGGTCATGGTGTTTATCACAGCAATAGAAATCAGACAGAAATAAATGTTATTTTTAAAAAGTATTTTAAAAGCTGGGCACGGCGGCACATGCCTGTAATCCTTGCACAGGGGACACAGAGGCAGGTGACTCTGTGAACCAGCTTGACTGCAGAGTGACCAGTCTAAAAAGCACAGACATACTTTAACGAAGTGATCAGTGTTTATAAAGATGCATTCAGCTTCCCTGGGTGAAACCAGTTCAAACCTGTATTACCTGCATCCTTAGTTGTGCTGGACCTCAGCTATGGACCTGTCTTGATCAGCCTAGCCTAGAGCAAAGGCACACATGTAAACCCAGGCGGGAGTCTGTTTACAGTCAACCAGAGTCTAAGAAATGAGTCAACCCTTAAGGACATTTGACTCCACCCCAGCCAGAAAAGACAAAAAAACAAAAGACCTTTAAAATGCCTTTTCTCCTCTCTGCTATCCCACCAATAAAGTTTTCTGTAGTCTGGGCCCTTAGAAAATCTCACATAATAAATGACCATACTCTCTAGATTTAAAAAAAAGAGGGGGTGGGGTGGGGAGAGGTCTCAGCAGTTAAGAGCACTGACTACTCTTGCAGAGGTCCTAAGTTCAATTCCAGCAACCACATAGTGGCTCACAACCATCTGTAATGGAATCTGATGCCCTATTCTGGTGCGCCTGAAGACAGCTACAGTGTACTTACATACATAAAATAAATAAATCTTAAAAAAAAAAAAAAAAAAAAAAAAAGCAAATGTTGAGTGAAGGGAAGAAAGTTTATGGCTCAGTGCTTGCCCACCAAGGTTAAGGACCTGAGCCCAGTGCCACCTGTCCCAAACCAAATGGACATTAAGTTGGAAAAAAAAATTACAAATGATAGGGAAAGGGGGAATCTGGGATTTCTTAAGCACCTACTATATGCTTGGCACTTGGCCTATATTCTCCTAAGAATATACTAAATAAGCCGGGCAGTGGTGGTGCATGCCTTTAATCCCAGCACTCGGGAGGCAGAGGCAGGCGGACTTCTGAGTTCGAGGCCAGCCTGGTCTACAGAGTGAGTTCCAGGACAGCCAGGGCTACACAGAGAAACCCTGTCTTGAAAACCAAAACCAAAAACCAAAAAAAAAAAAAAAAAAAAAGAATATACTAAATAAAACACATTGTCCTTGGCTCTGGCGTGTAGCTCACTGGCAGACCACTTGTCCACCAAGACCTGGGTTGAAGCCCTACCACCACAGGACAAAACACGACCTTCAAACAACAATCAGAGGCTCTGTTCTCACAGGAGAGAGCACAGGCTATAAATAAGATTTCTTCATTACTTTAAATTTTATATGAAAAAAAAGAATTTTCTAGAACCTGATAAGCACATTACTCTGCTCCTGCACTACAGTTCTCCAGTGGAGGCCTTGGCCTCCCACATTCTAACAAGGAGAAGGAAGGGAACTGGGGGAAGGTGGGGGTAAAAAGAAGGAGGGGCCTCTGGGTTGTGAATGCTAAGCTGAGAGCATGTGAGGGCACTGTTTGTTTCCACTGCATCAAATTTTTCCTAGGCTAAGAACCTGGGCAATGATTAATGTCCCAAAGCCCTGTTTTCTGTGAAAATGCTGTAGAGTTTCTTAACCTTCGTCACGGATGTTACCCCTATTTCCCTTCCATAATTACCACAGCTCCCTTTTCCTTCTCCACCCACTCTCACAAGGGAAGAAGAACCACCCTATTATTCCTAATGCATATTTGGTTAAAAATAAAAAGGAAAGACATTTTTACCAAAGAGATGAAAGCATCAAAGATAAAAACACTGTTCATCTAGGAAAATTCACAAGCCAGTTAGGTGTGCTTTGGTTAGAGGATTTTCCTAGTTCTTGGAGAAAAAAAAAATAGACTTAGTTCTCTAAACTATGTAGACAATAAATTGAAGGTTTAAATTTCCTTTTCTGAAAACTCATACGTGTTGTAGGTGAGGAGCTGTAGTCCCAGCCCTTGGAGGCTAAGGCAGGAGATTAATTGCAGGCTAGCCAGCACTACAAAGCAAGAATGGACTTCAAAGTACCAAGGGAAAACACCCCAAAAGAAAGGAAGGAAGGAAGGAAGGAAAGAAGGAAGGAAAGAAGGAAGGAAGGAAAGAAGAGACGAGAAAGCCCTCTGGTAATGTGACTACTGAATGCAGTCCCAGGAGACTTGTTATCAGTCAGCAACACAAGCACCTTTCCCTTGTAGCACACTGTCAGCACCGTGTCTCCTTATTCTCAGGCTGTGCTTTTTAATGTTTCTTCATTTGACTGAATTCAGAGTCTAAAGTCAGGTTCTGAAGCCCACCTGGCCTGAAATCATGATTCAGCCTACTTCTGAAGCATGCAGGACTACACAACAACTAGAATTATAATATTCCTAATATTTAAAAACTTCAATGGACAGCACATTTAAAATATTAAATACATTTCCCAAAATAATTATATGCACTTAAAAAAAAATAACCTTATGCAGAGTATGTACAAAACAAGGGGCATCTTGGCACTCAAGATTTCAGAATTGGCATGAGAATCAAGAGGCTACTGGACAGTGGTGGTGCTCGCCTTTAATCCCAGCACTTAGGAGGCAGAGGCAGGAGGATCTCTTTGAGTTCGAAGCCCGCCTAGTCTATAGAGCAAGATCCAGAGTTACATAGAGAAACACTGTCTTGGAAAACAAAAAACAAAAACAAAAACAAAAAAGGGGGGGCTGGAGATGTCTCAGTGGTTACCGTTAAGAGCACTTGCTGCTCTTCCAGAGGACTCGGGGTTCAATTCCAAGCATCCACAAGGCAGCTCACAATTGTCTGTAACTCTTGTTCCAGGGGATCTGTCACTCTCACTCAGACATACAAGCAAGTCAAATCACCAATGGATATTAGAGATAGAGTTGGAAATAATAGAGAGATAGAGAGAAAAATCAAGAGGTCAAGCCCACCCTCAGTTTAAAAGATTGTACACCAGCCTGGGCTGCAGGAGACCCTGACCTGAACTCATGATTTAAGTAATATTTTCCATAAACTCTAACTCATTTCTGTGGCTTGTAAGTGCAATCAGAAAAGGCTTTCTCGTTCGACAAATATTAATGTACACCTTAGGTTAATGATAACGTCTCGAGATGAATAACCCAGATTTACGCAACGAAGATCCTCAAAATGCAAGCTGCTCTTTCCCCAATATCGTGGGATAGTCCTTCGGGTTGAAAAAATATCTGGAAAAAAACCCCACTTTTCAACCTCTGCACAAAACTCTGCCGGATTAAGCGTGAGAACGCCAGGAAAAGGGAGTTTGCCGAGATGGCAGTCAGTCAGCTGCAGGCTCTGTGACAGGCATATGGAAGCAGACCAGCAGTCACGTGAGATGCAGTGCAAGGCCCTCTGCCCTGGGTCTGCGAACCATCCCCGCACAAACTACCCGCGCCAGAGGTTCGGCAGTCTGAGGGGCTCCCCCGCAGAACTCAGGCCACCCTAAGACCCGGCTCTGCTAGAGCAAACGTCAACAGCGTCCTCTGGACGGTACTGAGGCTGCGCGGCACCGAACCCGGCCCTCACCTGCTTCTGTACATCTGCATCGCTGAGCGCCATGGCGAAGGCAAAGCTCGGCTAGGGGACAGCCTCGAATCTGGATTCAAAGCGGCGGCGGAGCAAACCCGACACGAAAACCCAGGAAGATTCGCTTCCCTTACTTTATAACCCCCGCTTCCGGTTCCGGCCTTGTGACCAAGCGACCGTAGCCTTCTCCAGCACAGATCGAGAACTGTGCCCTCGGAAGTTCCGCCCTAGCCCCGCCCGTGCCCAGGCTCATGCGCAGACCGACTCTTTTTTTTTTTTTTTTTTTTTTAAAGCTGACCCGTGACTGCTTGTCAAGGACAAAATACTTCATAAGAGAAGTGAGAGAACTTTAGGTATTCTCTTCTTTCCTTCCTTCCTTCCTTCCTTCCTTCCTTCCTTCCTTCCTTCCTTCCTTCCTTCCTTCCTTCCTTCCTTCCTTCCTTCCTTCCTTCCTTCCTTCCTTCCTTCCTTCCTTCCTTTTTTTTTTTTTCCCCCTCTTTTTCGAGACAGGGTTTCTCTGTGTAGCGGTAGCTGTCCTGGAACTCACTCCATAGACCAGGCTAGCCTTGAACTCAAAAAGATCCACCAGCCTCTGCCTCTGCCTCCTGAGTGCTGGTATTAAAGATGTGCTCCACCACCACCCAACTAGGGATTTTTGTATCAGACTGTAATCAGGATTCTTCAGCAGTTGTCTTTGTAAAACAGTTGGGTTGTTTGTTTACAAACAAAACGTTTGAACTCCTGAGCTTCCTGCCTCCATCAGCTAAGTGTTAAGTGTTAAGATTATGGACACGGGACTGGAGAGATGGCTCAGCAGTTAAGAGCATTGACTGCAACCACAAGGTAGCTCACAACCATCTGTAATGGGATCCGATGCCCTCTTCTGGTGTGTTTGAAGACAGGGACAATGTATTCACATACATAAAATAAATAAGTAAACCTTAAAAAATAAAAGAGATTATGGACACGTATCAGGACTGGCTCAGACCCCGGTAATCAGTTTACATAATTTACTCAGAGCTCAGAACCAAAAATAAATAAATAAATAAATAAATAAATAAATAAATAAATAAATAAAAGCAGGATGTGGGAGTGCATGCCTTTAGGGGATAGAGGCAGGTAAATCTCTGTGTTAGAGGCCAGAGTCTACAAAGTGAGTTTCAGGATAGCCAGGGCTACACAGAGAAACCCTGCCTCAAATAAACACACAAAGATTTACTCAGCACTTGACAGTTGACAGAATGCTTGCATAACACAAAGTGTTAACTTGCAAAGTGTTGGTTTTGGTCTCATTATCTATGAGCTGGTGTGTGGTGAGGCATTCTTGCAATCCCAACACTCAGATGGCCACTGGAAAATCATAAGTTCCAGATCATTCCTAGAAATTTGAGCCCTGACTGGGCTAAAAATTAAATAAGAGGGGTTTTTTTGTTTTGTTTTAAGATTTGTTTATTTAATTTATATATGTGAGTATACTGTTGTTGTCTTCAGACACACCAGAAGAGGGCACCAGATCCCATTACAGATGGTTGTGAGCCACCATGTGGGTGCTGGGAATTGAACTCAGGACCTCTGGAAGAGCAGTCAGTGCTCTTAACCATTGAGCCACCTCTCCAGCCCAAGAGAGTTTTTTATTTAAACCCAAACCATAGGGCTAGAGTCGGGGCTCAAGGATTAAGAGCACTCTCTTCCAGAGGACTCCAGGTTAATTCTCAGCACCCCCATGGCAGCTCACAACTGTAACTCTAGTTCAGGGAGGTCCAATGGCATCTATGGGCACCAGGCATACAGGCAAACACCCATATACATTTTTAAAAAACAAAACAAAACCCCAAATGGATTTAGCATTAATATAAACAAGCCCTTCAATATTTATTATTAAATAAGAATTTGTGGAAACATAGACTTGGACTGGGTATGTACACAGGACATGACAGACTACACCAATGTCCAGGGCTTAAGCTTTTCCATTCCTAACTAATTTTAATGAATGTTAGTTTTACATTACCTATGGTGTTACAGGGATATAAATTAGGTATACAAGTCAAACATTCATAATAAATCATAAATAAATAATTGTTTATGTAATTTTACCATCTATTAAAGTTGGAAGTAAATTTGAATACTATTGACATGGATATGCTTGATTAGGTTTTTTTGGTTTTTTTAAGATTTATTTTATGTATGTGACTACACTGTCACTGTCTTCAGACACACCAGAAGAGGGCATCAGATCCCATTACAGATGGTTGTGAGCCACCGTGTGGGTTCTGGGAATTGAACTCAGGACCTCTGGAAGAGCAGTCAGTGCTCTTAACCACTGAGCCATCTCTCCAGCCCTTGATTAGTCTTATGTAAAGAACTGAATCATGGCTGAATCTTTGACACCTAAAAATATGGCATCTAAAATGTTTTCAGGGTTAATCCATGTTTGGGGCTTTACCCTGCCAATGCTGAGGAGGGCCACTTAATAAACGGGTAGTGTGAAGGGGCAGAAGTGCCTGGCTCGCTACAGAAGTGCTTGGAAATTCTGTCCTAATCCCAAGACCAGGTTCATTTAGTGTTTTATGAAACTCAAGTCAGCAACTCAAATGGCAATTTTTAAAAAGATTCTAATACAATTATGTTCCAAATATACTTTAAGAATTATTTTATGTGTATGTGTGTCATCTGCATGCATCTTGTACACCACTGTGCATGTTGGTGTCTACCAAGAATTGGAGTTTGATGCCCTGGGACTGGTGTTCCAGATGGTTATGAGCCAAACTCTGGGCGCTGGGAACTGACCTAAGTCCTGGAGAAGAAGACTAAGACTCTTAACCACGTACGTCTCCAGCCTCCAGATGTACTACTGTGATAATCCACTCCTTGGGGGGGAGTGACAGGAGAAAAAGTCTAACAGGCTTTGTCTTCCATAAAGAAATCATTATAATTCTGTGAAGGAAAACTATGTGTATAGTTAGGACACTGCAATTCATGATATGCAAGTCTTGAATGGGAGCTGAGGTGTCTCAGGCAGTGTTCCATGGTATAGCACAGTGAAATGCCCCGTGTTACAAGTTCGGAACCAAGGCTGCAGTGAGGTCACCTGCAAAGCAACACAGAAAAACTCTACCAGAAAAACTTCAGGTTCATTCCTATTTGAACTTGAATTGAGTTGTGGTCATTGTATATCCAAAAAACTTTTACAATTGCCAAAACATTTGTGGTCTATACTTTTAGTTATGAGACTCCCATACAGAGTCACTGTGGACTTTTTAAGAAACTTGCTGTGTGGGGGAGTGTGTGTATGTGCGTGTGTGGTGTGTGTGCAAGTGTGATCCTATGTATGTACATGTGCTTGTGTGTGCCTGTGTATGAGTATATTTGCCAATGTGTGTGTGCAAGTGTGTGAGTGTGCATGTGTGCATGCATGAATGTGTGTGTGTGTGTGTGTGTGTGTGGTGTGTCTGCACAGGTGAGCTTATGGGTAAGTGTGTGTGTGTACATATCTGTGTGTGAGTGTTTGTTCGAGAACACTCGAGTGAGTGTATGAGTGTATATGTGTGTGCGCGCGCTCACTCATATGCATGCTGGAGAGATGGCTCCATGGTTAAGAGAACTTGTTGCTCTTCCAGAGGAGCCAGGTTCAGTTCCCAGCACCTGCATCAGGCGGCTTGCCACTGCCTATAACCCAGCTCCTGGGATCCCATGCTCTCTGGTATCTGTAGGCCCTTGCATGCATGCTGCACATGAACTCACGTAAATAAAACTGAACGAATCAATCTTTAAAAGAAAGAAAGAGCTGGACAGTGGTGGCGCACGCCTTTGATCCCAGCACTCAGGAGGCAGAGGCAAGTGGATCTCTGAGTTCAAGGCCAGCCTGGTCTACAGAGTGAGTTCCAGGACAGCCAGGGCTACACAGAGAAACCCTGTCTCGAAAAAACCAAAAAAAAAGAAAAGAAAAGAAAAGAAAACGTATCTTATGAAACAATAACAAAGGAAAGGAAAAGAAAGAAAGAAAGAAAAAAAGAGAGAGAAACTGTGGGCACTGGTGAGATGGCTTATCAGGTAAAGGTATTTAAGGCCTGAGCCTGAAGGCCTGAGTTCAATCCCCAGCATCCATATAAAGGTCAAAGGAGAACCCTGACCCCACACAGTTGTCTTCTGCCCCCACACATACACTGACACATTCATGAGCCCACCCCTACCTCTCCTCCTCCCCCCACAAAAACACAAATACTAACAAGTAAAACAACCCAGCAAAACCGGTGCTGGGCAATGGTGGTGTACACCTTTAATCCCAGCACTCAGGAGGCAAAGATAGGCAGGTCTCTACGAGTTCGAGGCCAGCCTGGTCTATAGCATGAGTCTAGGACAGCCAGGGTTACAGAGAGAAACCTTGCCTCAAACCCCCCCCCCCCAAAAAAAAAAAAAAACACCAAAGCTATGAATGAAGCTGTAGCCTATTAAGCTTTCAGTGCATGTTGTTGTTAACATATTTATCTATTTATCTATCTATCTATCTATCTATCTATCTATCTATCTATCTATCTATCTATCTATCTATCTATGTGTGTTTGTTGGTGGTGTGTATGTACATGGGCCCCATATGCTGCAGCTCAAGTGTGGAAGTCAGAGGACAGCTTGGGGTAGTTGGTTCTCTCCTTCTACCATGTGGGTTCTGGGGATTGAACTCAGGTCATCAGGTTTGGTGGTGAGTGCCTTTACCCACTGAACCATCTCTCCAGCCTTTCCTTCTTAAGACAAAAATCTCATGCAGTCCACAGTGTCCTCAAACGCGTGATATAATTGAAGATGACCTTGAACTCCTGCTCCTCCTACATCCTACTTCAAAATACTGGGACTTTGAGTGCAGATAAGTTGGAAGGTGCTTACGGCATTGACAAGCCTTGGGTTCAGTTCCCAGCACTGAGTAAACTGGATTTACTAACACCTGCCTGTGATCCTAGCACCCAGGAGGTGGTAGCAGGAGGTTGTTTTGGTTTTGTTTGTTAAAATTATAAATTTTAATTGGACTTAAAATTTTTCCTCAAAAAAATTTTTTTAAAAAGATTTATTTATTTATTATATGTAAGTACACTGTAGTTGTGTTCAGACACCCCAGAAGAGGGCATCAGATCTCATTACGGATGGTTGTGAGCCACCATATGGTTGCTGGGATTTGAACTCAGGACCTTTGGAAGACAGTCAGTGCTCTTAACCGCTGAGCCATCTCTCCAGCCCTCCTCAAAAATTTTTAAAGATTTTTTTTTTTAAATAAGGATTTATTTTATTTATATGAGTACTGTGTAGCTATCTTCAGACACACCAGAAGAGGGCATCAGATCCCATTACAGATGGTTGTGAGCCACCATGTGGTTGCTGGGAATTGAACTCAGGACCTCTGGAAGAGCAGTCAGTGCTCTTAACCGTTGAGCCATCTTTCCAGCCCCTTCTCAAATTTTTTATAGCACTTGTAACTGTGGCTTTTCTTTCCTCAGACAATGGTATGACCTAGGTTAAGGCTGTACAGACTTAAGCATGTTTGGTGGAGGATTGTGAGGGACTCTGGAACTTGGATTAGAACAGCCATTGAGTGTTGAGAGCTCAGTGGGGTGTGGTTTGGAGCACAGAAGATGAGGATGTTGAGAGCATGCAGATGAAGGAGGCCTGGCCTGGGAAGTTTCAGAGGCAAATGTAAAGGCTCTCTCAGCCTTTACACAGCCATTTGCTGTTTTGAATTGAGATTCTGTGGTTCAGCTGGGGCTGCCTTGATTACCAAAGAGACCAGTACAAATGAAGTGAAACCTTTGCTTTACTGGGACAATTGGTGCTGGTTGGCTGGAGCTGAGAAATTAGCTGTGATTAAGAGGAGACCAGCATCACTGAGGTGAAATCACTTGGGAAGTGTTTCCTGAGAGCACAGAGAGGCTGTGTTCAGAGATAGCCAAGATTGTACCCCGTGCTGCAACTGGACTTGATAATGTGTAAGTAAGTAAGGGTTACTCAGGTGGTACTGGTTTTCATGAAGGGGTCATGGAGAACAGCTGAGGGTTGGTACTGTGAGAGGCCACGGAAGGCCATTGGTGAAGGTGCAGCCTCAGTATCATTTGAAGGCCCAGGACTGAGAGGGTCATGCAGAGAAACTGAGGCTTGGCACCAGGAAGACCACCTATGAGAGGCTATTGGTGAAAGTACAGCCCAGGTGCAACAGGAGACCCCAGCGTTTTGGGGGTGCCAGTCCCATGGGGTGGCCACCAAGAACAGCAGCAGCAGTGGAGCAGATCCAAAAGACACAAGACACACAAAAGACAAGCTGTGTGTGCTGCAGAGGGCAGAACTGGAGAAGTGATCCAAGCCCTAGAGGAGTGCAGAAGATTGTCAGTGGATCCCAGACATTGGATGGTTGGTGTTTGTTTTTGCTTTAATTTAATTGTGACTGTGCCCGGTTTTTCCCTCTTGAAGTAAAGTATTTAGCTTTTTTATTTTTTATTTTTATGTTACTGGAGCCCATAATTGACAGATGTTGAATTTTAAAAGACTTTGGATTTTAAAAGAACTGAAATTTTAATGTGTTTGAATTTGTAAAGACTATGAGATTTTTAAAGTTGTTGTTGTTTTGAGACAAGGTTTCTCTGTGTAGCTCTGGCTGTCCTGGAACTCACTCTATAGATTAGGCTGGCCTCAAACTCAGAGATCCACCTGCCTCTGCCTCCCCAGAGCTGGGATTAAAGGCATGTCCCACCATGCCTGGCAAAAGAAAAGTTCTTATGTTTTATCAGGTGAAACACCTGTGTGGGTTCATATCTGTATGGTTAAGCAGATACCTCATTCTGATGAAGAATAAGTTTTTTCCCGGGACCCACATGGTAGAAGGAGAGCGCCACGTCCTGAACGTTTATCTCTGAACGCCACATGGAAGCCATGGTGTACAGGTAGTGTCACTACCACACATATAACTGACTAGATAAATAGATAATAAATAAATGAATAAATGTAATGAAAGGAGTTTTAAGGAAATGTGACAGAAGATAATGCTTAGTTTTGGATGGCAGAACATTATATACAATTATCTAAAATTTAGATTCTAAATTATTCTGTTAATTTGTGACAAAGTCTCTCTGTATATCTCAGGTTGGCCTTGAACTCAAGACTGCAGAAGCTTTTCTGAAATGGATGGCTGTAGTAATCTGTTTTAACCTTAGAACAAGGCTGCTTTAGCCTCAAAGCAGGCCTCTGTTGCCTTTGAGCAGGACCACAGATTGTTTAACAAATCCTAGTTGCTTGCAACCTGGTGCCTTTTTTAAAGTTCCTTGTTTTAATGAACAGAACAGGCTCAAGCCATCAGAAACTTGACTGTCTCATGATCCATGCCTGCTCTGCACAGATAATCTCTTGCTGAGACTATCTCTTGAAACTAATTTCTGTCTGAGCTATCTTGCTAGCTCAAGACATCTTGATTATTCCTGTGTTCAGAGAGGAGGTCTTTCTGCCTCTGAATTCCTGGCTGAAGTGTTCTTCCTGCACCATAGAACTGTGCTCACTATAAGCAAGGGGCAGTAAAGAAACCACTGAGAGTGGCTACTCCATGATTAAGGGTAAGGGTATCTGGGAGAGTCCAGAGCCCAGAGAAAAAGAATCGGACTGTATATGGATGGCCAGGACTAGGGAAGCAGCGCGGACAAATGATAGCAGTTTCCAGGAGGATGCCAGCTGGCGGTGAACCAGAGCAGCTTGGGAGCTTAGGAGGGGGTGAGAAGGGCCAGGGTGTTAGTGTGGACTTTGAGATGTAAAACAAGTTAGAGGCCTGGAGATCAGCATTAGCTTTGATATACAACCACAGGAATGTGTCAACGGAGAGGCACAAGTCCCTTCTGCCAGATGCAAGGGGAATTAAAACCCCTTTTGGCAGAGGGGAACCTCTTTCACAAGTTCCTGAGGAATTCTGGCTTTATTTTAAGGCCAGAAATACGTCTACAATTCTGCCTGGGCTGAGTCAAGACTGACATTTCTAGACATATGCACTTCCTGAGATCTAACACTTTCCTTAAAAATAAGTTAAATCAGGGATCATATCCCACACCTGTAATCCCAGCACTTGGGAGTGGAGTCACTCTCAGCCACATAGTATAGTAAATTCAAGGCCAGTCTGTGCTTCAGGGGACCTACCCTAAATGAATAGCCAGGCATGATGGTATTCACCTGTAATCTCAACATTGAGAAGTCTGAGGCAGGAAAACCTCAAGTTCAAAGCCAACCTGGGCCACATGGAGTTCCAGGTTACACTGAGAAACTTAACAAACTTAAACAAACCAAAAAATAACAAAATAAAATTTTGGCATGGTGGCACATGCTAATCTTGGCAGTAGGAAGACTGAAGTAAGAAGATGGTGAGTTCTAGGCATCTGGGCTACCTAAAATTAAACTGAATTGCAGATTTGCTATCTCTCTCCTGTGCACAGCCTCCTTCCCAGTGTTAAGGTATAGAAACAACTAATCAGTCAGTCATCTGCTGGTTCACCAAGGAGCAGGCTAAGTCTTGTCAGATAAGGGTGAGGTATCCTTGCAGAGCTAATCTCTGGAATTAGCAAACTTTTTCAGTACAGCCCTTCCTTGGTATCTATGAGGATTGCTTCCAGGACCCCACTCAATACAAGGATGCTGAGGTTCTTTACAAGAGACAGCAAGGTATTTACATATAATCTACACCCTTCACACCCTCCTGCATACCTTCAGCAATCTCTACATTTAATATCAATTACAATGTAAGTGCTAAGCAAGTAGTTCTTGTGTTCGAGTGTTCAGAGAACAGTCTACATAATTCAGGTGTGGTGACTGAAATTGTGGTGACATTGGATTGGTAAATTGCCATGTGCTACTTAAGTTTGTTGAGAGGGGGCTCTGGAAATAAAGAGGGCCTTCTTCTCAGAATGCAGCATGTTTATTTCAAGTGTTCTCCAAAATATCCTTTTCTTCAGCAGGCTGGTCCCCTAACTCTGTGACATGAAAGGGAGCGCTCAGTAAAACAGCCAAGTTAAAACATAATATCCCTAGGAACAGCCGGAAGGTAAACTGTTTCCATCAGATGTTCATGTTATTTGTTTGTCCCATCATTTAAAACGCCTGCAGTAGGTGCTGGGGACTGGAAGTTCAGCCATGGGCAACTCATCTGTGAAGAGAAATCTCAACTGGGAATCCAGCTGACTGCCCCAACGTCCCTAGTCAGTTCCTGCTGGATGCTTGTTAGTCTTGATTTGGTGACATTACCTTTGTTTACTTTCTCAATCATGTTACCTCAGTTGTCCCTTGATGGATGCTATAAACCACAGATTCAATGACATTTTAATATCTGTCCACTACTTGTTATTTATTCGTTTGTTATATACTTAATAAACTCACTTCTTTGAGAATGAAGCAGAGTTGCCACAGGTCATTCGAGAGGCAGTATAGAACAGGTGGATACTCTTAGAATCCTAGCACCTGGGGAAGTGGAGCCAATGAAAGTTCCATGCCAGCTTGGTTTTAATAGTAAGGCTGTCTCGAAAAAGTGTTTTGATTTGTTTTAAATCTAAGGGCATACTAAACATGCAAGTTTAAACCAATTCATAGTTTCCTAAATCCACTATCCTTAGATATTATCTTCAGTCTTGTAGAGAAACTATTTTTTTGAAAAGATTTATTTATTTTTTTAATGTATGTGAGTATACTGTCGCTGTCTTCAGGAACACCAGATGGTGTCTTCAGACACACCAGAAGGCGGCATCGGATGCCCATTACAGATGGTTGTGAGCCACCATGTGGTTCCTGGGAATTGAACTCAGGACCTTTGGAAGAGCAGAGGCTGCTCTTAACCACTGAGCCATCTCCCCAGCCCGAGAAACTATTTAAAACAAAATTTCAGATGATTTTTAAGAGGTCTACTCTGTAACATTATTGTCTTCATCACAAACTGCTGGCCTAAATTCCTGTCAGGTTAGTCACAAAGGGTTCTGCATGCTCATTTTCTCACCCAGGCCCAAGCTGGTGGACTAGAAACAAGTCAGACAAACAGACTAATCTGCTTCTGTTTGAGACAAGGTTTCAGGTAGTCTAGGCTGGCTTAAAACTTGGTATGTACTTGCAGATGACTTTGAATTTCTGATCTTCCTGCCCACTTCCAAGTCCTGCTCTTTCTAAGGACTCAGCTTTGATTCTCAGCACCCACATGGCAGCTCCCGAACATTGGTAACTCCAGTTCCAGGGGATCTAACCTCTTCTTCTGACCTTTTCCAACACTAGGCATCCACATGGCACACAGTCACACATGTAAGCAAAACACCCATATACATAAAATAAGAAAATAGAAACATTCAGAAGGGTTAGGATCATAGTTCAGTTTGTAGTTTGTGTGCCCTGAGTTCTATCCCCAGCAACACACAGGCATGTTAGCCTATACCCGAGACCCCAGAACTCAGGAGGCAGAGGCGGGATGAGAGATTCAAGGTCATTCTAGGATGCAGAGCAAGTTTGAGGTCAGTATGGAACTCAGTCCCCCCAAAACCAACAAGAGCATACAATTAAGTGGAATTCAGAATATCGGTAATTGTGCCACTTTATCTCTGTGAATTTAAACATTCTCATTGCCCTCCACACATAGTCACTTCCTATCAGTTTGTATTGATTGTTTTGCTTTGAATGTGTGTGTATGGGAGGTGGGCTTGGGCAGTGTGGTCAGAGAAATCTACTTGCTAGAGTTGGTTTTTGTCTTCCACCACACGGGTTCCAGAGATCCAACTCAGATCATTAGGCTTACAGCAAGCACTTTTGCAACCTGAGCCATCTTGATGGCCCCCCAGCCAGTTTTGTACTCAATCTTTTATTTTTTTCTATTTAAAGATAGGATTACACTATGCAGCCTTGACTGCCTGAAAATAGCTTTGGAGATCAGACCAGACTCCAATTTATGGTAATCCTCCTGCCTCAGCCTTCTGAGTGTTGGGATTACAGGCCTGTACAAGCAGCTGTACACATTTATCATTTCTGATCTGACTGCTTGCAACCGCCTTCTAACTCCTAATCTTTGGTGCTGTCTGTGTTACTGTGTTACTTCAGCTCAAGAACACAGGCTGAAACACAAGCTGGCTAATGTAGGTTGTTCATTTTGCCTAGATATCTTGACCGTTTTACACGATCGTCATCTGAAAAGTTCTTGCTGGACAACTAGATAATCAGATGGCTACACATGCCCTTCATGTTTTAAGCATATCTATTTTTTTTTCTTTCTGGTTGGAAGCATTCAGTTTATCTTGGGCCACAGGTTGGCCATACTTTCGTGGAGTTAAGAAACAAACATAAGCACGAACTATAGTTTAGGCAGCTTGCCAGGCAGTAAAAAAGGATTACTACTACAAGATTCCCTTTATCACCATGGTGCCTGGGTCCTGAGTTAACTCTAATTATTCCACCCTGACTTTAAGTTGCTTTTCTAACTTTCAGGATCATCTCCTGGCATGTGGCTGCGAACCCAAACCTGGCAGCACTGGAAAGTGCAGTCTTGACTGTCAACCCGAGGGCTTTAGCACTCCAGGAATGTACAAGTCAACAGAACTGAGCATCTCAGATGCCACCAGCTTCTTGTCCCACACAGAAATGATCAGGCGGGCGGTATCTAACTCATCTTCCTTCGCCCTACCAAGCACCGGAAATGACTTGGTGAGGATATTTATGAAGTCCAGGAATCTAGGATTTGAGCGGCTCTTGGAAAGAGAGGTAAAGGACAGCTTCAAACACAGCTCACGCCTGCGCAAACTGACCAGCAGCGTCAGCGACCGTGCTTCGTTTCCAGCTGACAGCTGGCGGCCCGGCCCCACCCCCACGACCAGGCCCCGCCCCCACGCCGCCGTGACGGAAGCGCGCCAGGGTGACCTCACCGTCCAACATGGCGGCGGCGGTAGATTAGGTCCGCGGGTTGAAGCAGCCACCGCCGCTCCTGCACCCTGTGGGAAGCACCTGCTGCCACCGCCGTCTCCTTTGTCCCTTCTCGGGCAGGGTCGTTGCCAGGTGAGGGGAGTGGGATTCCAGGGAGGCCCTGGTGGGTGGCAGAGCGGTTTCCACCCGCTGAGGAAGGGGTCTTAGAGACCACCGAGCTGAACACGGTGCTGCCCAGGGCGAGGGAGAGACCGGGAGGGAGGAAGGGGAGACCGAGCTGCTCCGCCGAGGTGTCTCGGAACTTCTAGGGGCTGTTTGGGCTAACCCGACCCATCTAGTGTGCCCCCGCGCCGGGCGCTTTTGAACGGGCTGGGTGGCTGCTTGGGGCGCTGGAACTCACCCTTGCTCTACGTTCTGTTCTTCACAAGGATCTCGGCTTTGCGAACCCGGGTCTGTTTTGGGGGGCTACACTAGGAAGCGTGAATGCTTGCTTGGAGGAGGGAAGCGTGTGCCATTCACTTAGAGCGATTATAGATTAGCTTTGCTAGTGGTGTCTTGTCACGGCGTTAAGGCTTATTTCTCAGTCTCAGCACTGCCGTTTTGACACCCATTCCCATTGCCACTCCACCCCCACCTCCAAGACAAAACAAAACCAACTAGGTCTTCTTACCCCATGAAGGGGGATACCTTTCACAGTAATTAGGTTTTTTTCCTTTTTAAAAACCCTCCTCACATTCCCACGGGATCCCACATTTCTTGCCTTTACATTATAGTACTGTGAAGAAGGAAGCCTAGGCTTTCTAAGTTGGGGATTTTACTTGAGGGTAAAAACTGAAGGATCTGCCCAGAAATTCACATGCTTTTGACTGACAGCTCTGTTAAGCAACTCACCATTCTCGTGCACAAGTGTTTATCTAAAAGGTCTGTTTTACTCCCTGTGTTTAAAAGTTTTGAACCGTGCTAACAGGCCCCTCTTCTTTCTGATATTAAAAAAAAAAAAGTTTTTGCAAAATTTCCAATTATCCCCTTGGAGGCTTGATATAAACCAGACTGTTGATGCTCTCTGCCCTGACTTGTTTGACCTTAAATAAATTGCCACACCCTTGAAATACCTTTCTTCCATTTTGTTTTAACACATACAAAGTTGGGCAAGTGTGTGGGTAGTGAGCCACTTGTATTTCATATACACAGTTGGATAAATGTATCCTGGATGTTTATAACAGTGAATTCAAAAGATTTAAACTGTTTTTCTACAAAGCCCCTTGGCTCTGGAGGATCAGGTATTATTCTATCTATTCTAAATATTTTTTTTCACACAGCTCATAGTCCTTAAAATAACATTCATTTTGGTTTGTTTTTTGATCTTCTGTATCCTAATTGGCCTTGAACTCAGAGCCTACTTTTTCTACCTCCCCTGTATAGAGATCCAGGAGTACTCAACCATGACTGTCCCTTTAAAATGTTAAACTTATTATTATTGTGGGTGTTAAATGTATGTTTGGATACACATGTGTAGGGCAATAGGCAGCTTTGATTTTTGTGTTGGGTGGGCAGGGTCTCTATATAGTCTTGGTTGACCTAGAGTTTCCTATGTGGACCAGGATAGTCGTAAACTCCTACCTTCCAAGGCCGGTGCCAGCATGGATGGCCAGAGAGCAACTTTGGGAGTCAGTTTTCTCTTTCCATCTTTCCATGGGTTCTGGGGCTTGAACTCAGATTGCTTTCACCAGCTGAACCATTTTGTCAGCTCTTGTTTGGTTTTGAAACAGTTTCAGTGTGTGGTCCAGTCTAGCCTCCAACCTACAGTCAGCTTCCCTAGTGCTAGGATTGCAGATGGGAACTACCACACCTATCTTAAAATGGCCTGTGTCTTATTGTTCAGGAGTGTACCCTGGAAATTGAATTTAGTCAAATCATGTGTAAGGTTAAATCCACCCATCTTTTAAAGTATTATTATTTGACAAATTTATACAGTTATATAGTATATTTTTGTCCTTTTTACCATACCCCGTTAACCTCTCCCATTCTCTCATTGTCTTCACCAAACACCTTCAATTTGTAAAAGGAAACAGAGACACTGGTACTCTGTAAATCTGAATCTAATATCGGGGAGGCAGGGTGAGATGGCTGGGAGACCGTCCTGGGCTAAAAGGGAGACTCTGTCTTAGCTTTGGGAGGTGGGGGTAGGGGCCTGGAGAGATGGCTCAGTGGTTATGACCTGAGTTTGATTCCCTGCACCCACATCAGACAGCTTATAACTGCCTCTAACCCCAGCTCCAGGAGGCTCTCATACCTTTGATCTCTATGGGCACTGCATTTATGTGCACATACCCACCTACACATAATTAAAAATACTAAAAAAATTTAAAAAGTAAGTTATGTCTTTAACCTTTAAGAAAAAAAAAAAAGGGAAAAAAACAAGAAAAAAGCCCATTAATACACTTTAAACATTCCCGCCCCCTTTTTGTTTTTTGTTGTTGTTTTTTTTTTTTTTTTTGAGACAAGGTTTTTTTTTTTATGTAGCTCTGGCTGTCCTGAATTAACTCTGTAGACCAGTGTAGACCAGGTTGTCCTCAGACTCAGAAAAATCCTCTTGCCTCTGCCTCCAGAGTGCTGGGATTAAAGGTGTATATCATCACTGCCTGGCAGTGTTTTTCTTTTCTTTCTTTTTTTTTCTCTTTTTTTAATGACAGGGTTTTATAGATCTGAAGCTGATACAGGGGTCAGAGGACAACTTGTAGGAGTCTTCTCTGCTTCTACTATGTTGGTTCTGGGTTGCTTAGACTTGGCAGCAAGTGGCTTTATTTACGCTGGAGCCGTCTTACCACACTGTCCAAATCATTTTTTTGGGAAATTTTTCTTATGAAATATTTTAGACATAAAATTGTAAATATTTAGTATTTTTACTGTCTTTTCTCAGTTTTCAGACATCATTTTGAGTTATATCTCATTCCAAATAAATGAAATTATCACCAAGATTTAAAAAAAATTTTTTTAGATGTATTCATTTTGTTCTATGTGAGTGTATGTGCACCCTGTGATGCGTGGTGTTCGCAGAGGTCAGGAGGGGGAACACCTCCTGGAATAGGAGGTAGGGATGGTTGTGGACCACCATGTGGGTGCTGGGAGCCAAACCCAGGTCCTCTGCAAGAGCAGCAGGCACTCTTAACCTCTGAGCCATCTCCAGACCCCACACCAAGAACTTTAAGGCAGGTTCTACCTATATCCCTTGTCTGGTCTTGAACTGTGATCCTCCTGTCTCAGCCTCCCATGTGCTGGGATTACAGGCCTGTACCACCCAAATCTGGTTCAAGAATACTATTTTAGGGGTTGGGTTTTTATGTTAGGGATCAAATCCACTGTTCTTTGCATGCAGAGCTCTCACTGGCCTACACCCAAGCCACTTTTGTTGTTTGCTTTGTGGTTTTGTGGTGCCCAGCTTTAATACAGGTTTTCAGGCTTCTATAGGCTCAACTGCCGAGCCTAATAGTAACTGATATGTATATGTTTATGTATATGTCTATATAATATATATTATTGCTGTTTTTGTTTTATAAGACAGAATCTCACTCTATATGTAGCGCAAGCTACTCACCATGTAGCCCTACTGGCCTCAAATTGGTGGCAATAGTGCTTCAGCCTTGAGTGCTAGGACTGCAGTTGTGGCTGCGAGCAGCTCATTGCTCAGTAGTTTCATGGGGATAGAATTACTTTACTGTAGTGTTCAGTTGTATAAAATAACGGCTTCCGGCACATGCAGAGTTGCACAACCGTTCGGTTTTCATCACTTCTAAAGAACCCTCATACCACTTGGCAAGGATATTGCTCTTGTTAGGTGCTTTTTTTTTTTTTTTTTTTTTTTTTCCCCCCCCTGAGACAGGGTTTCTCTGTGTAGCCTTGGCTGTCCTGGAACTCACTCTGTAGACCAGGCTGGCCTCGAACTCAGAAATCCACCTGCCTCTGCCTCCCAAGTGCTGGGATTAAAGGCTTGCGCCACCACTGCCCGGCTTCTTGTTAGTTTTTGAGAGAAATCTCTTTGTAGTCCAGGCTTGAACTTTTGATACATTTGCCACAGTTTTGCTGTTAGAATTATAGGTCTATGCCACCATGCTTGGCAGTAACCATTTTGTAATCTTTGTCCTGTCTTCTCTTCTTCCTTCTCTTCCCTCTTCCTCCTCCTCATCTTCTTTCTCTCTCTCTCTCTCTCTCTCTCTCTCTCTCTCTCTCTCTCTCTCTCTCTGTGTGTGTGTTTTTCAAGACAGGGTTTTTCTGAGTAGCCTTGGCTGCCCTGGATCTCTCAGTAGACCAGGATCTCCAAATCACAGAGATCCACCTGCCTCTCCCTTCTGAGTGCTGGGATTAAAGGTGTGAGCCACCATGCCTGGCTGAGTAATGCCTAAGTTTACATCAGGTGAACCTCATATTTCATCTCCCCAAGAAGCTAGACAATATAGGCCCATACTGCAGTGTCTAGCTTATGTGGCTTCTTTTAAAGATTATTTTAAGTTTCGTGTATTTCTGTGTGGAGTATGTACCTGGCTGAGGAAGCAGAGATGTTGAATTTCCTGGAGTTGGACTGTGAGCAGTGTTGCATGATAACTGCCAGACATGGGTGCTGGGAATTGAACTTGGTCTTCCGCAGGTGTGGTGCGTGCTCTTCACTATGAAGCCATCTCTTGAGCCTACCTCTCCCCTTATTTATTTTTTTTTTTAAAGCAATTTAAAGTTGTTTCCTTTTTGTCTAAAGCATAAAGTGATCTTGAACATTTCATGTATAAATTGTGGGTAGCCATGTTTACATTTCTCTAGCATGTACCTAAAAGTGGAACAATGTATTTCTGAATTTTGTTTTGCTATTATATGAGAAGCTTACCATACTTATTGTGAAAGTCAGAATCTGTGTGTGAGGGGAGGGTTTCATATTAGGAATTCCCCTATGAGTGCATTATCTGTGAGTGCCAACTGCTGAGTGAAGATATTTTGGGCAGTTGTTAGCACAGGCTTGAACCAGAATGTTCCATTACGCATGTTTTAACTGGAAAGGGACAGTCAACACTAGATTAATAATGGTGTCTGCTGAATTCTTAAGTTGATACCTCATTCTACAGCAGTACAGCTGGCTGGGATAGTTTTTGCACGTTTACAAATTTACTGATTTTGTGTGCATGTGTAGGTGCATGTGTGTGTGTGAGTATCAGTGCATGTACATATGCATATGGGGGCCAGAATTCAGCCTTAGGTGGTGGTCGTCTCCTTCAGGAGTACTCGCTCATTTGTGTGTTCCTGTGTGTGTGCGCGTGCAGTCATGTGGACTCTGGGTTTTCAAATCCAGGTCTTAATGTGGCAAGTACCTTTACCTATCTCCCCAGCCTATACTGACCCTGGAATTTGCCATTTGTTTGAATTTAAGATCATAGCTAGAGAATTTGAGTGTAGTAGCACATGCCTGTTGTCCGAGCTCCTGAGAACTAGAGGCAGGGGTATAACTGCAAGTTCAAGACCAGCCTAGGCAACATAACAGGTTTTAGGTCTATGACATTACAGGACCGTATGTCCCAAAGAAAAACACCCAAACAGAAGATCATTCATGAACTGGGGATAGAGTGCTCACCATACGTGAGGCCGATGTATAGGCTCTTAACACACACAGAAAGCTATCTGCATGCTTAAACATTTGGTTTTTGTTTGTTTGGCGAAAGGCTCTCACTGTGTAGTTCTGGCCAGCCTGAGGTTGCTATGTAGAGCAAGCTGGCCTTGAATTCACAGAGATCTGCCTTTGAGCTGAGATTAAAAATGTGTGCTAACAGTGCTTTTTTGTTTGTTTGTTTTTTGTTTTTGTTTTTGAAATGGTTGATTTTAGACTCTTAAATCCTGCTTTTACCACCTAAGTCCTGGGGACTAATGTACCACACATGGTTTAATGATTTTTGTAACATTCAAATTATGGATTTATGTTTTCCCATTTGTTTGTTCTGTATGTGAATGTGAGTGAGTGGTTATTGCTGTGTATGTGTGGAGATGCCTTGTGGGGTCTGTTCTGTGCTTCCACACATCGGTTCAGGGCTTCGAACTCAGGTTACCAAGTTTGACAGCAAGTTTGGCTCACCCAGTGAGCCTCCAACTGGCTCTTGATCACTTGTTTATATAAAGAATTTCCACATGGCTTGAAATGCAAACAGTTTTACTAGAGACAATGTAAAGAGTGAAAGTAACTGTGACCCTTTCATTATTTAAAATGAAAATTTCAGGGGTTGATAAGATGGCTCAGCAAATAAGAGTGGTTACTGCTCATTCAGAGGCCTGGAGTTCGGTTCTCAGTCCCCCTTCTGATCTCTGCAGACACAAGGCATGCATGCGGTACACAGACATACATGCAGACAAAACACTCATAAATAAGTAAGCCACATTTATTTATGTATGCGTTTGTGTCTGCCACAATACGTGGGTATCTGAAGGCCAGAAGAGGATAATTAGGTCCTCCGCAGCTGGGAGTTACAGCAGTTATGGTCTGCCAGACCTGGGTGCTATGGAAGAGTAGGAAGTGTTCAAAACCGCTGAGTATCTTTCCAGATCCTATAAAATAGGTCTTTGTTTAAAAAAGTAAAGCTGGGTATAGTGGTACACATCTTTAAACCCAGCACTTTGGAAACAGACCCAGGCAGATTTCTATGAGTTTGAAGGCAGCCTGATCGAGATAATGGAGTTCAGGTCAGCTGATGCTACAAGAAACCAATTGATTAATAAAAGAAATTAATCAATAAAACTTGAGAGCTAGAGGCATATAGTGTCTTTCCATTTTTAAAAAAAGATTTGTTCTTATGTGTATATATATGTACCTGTGAGTTTATGTGTATCACATGCAGGTGCCCATGGAGGCCAGAGGGCATTAGATCTTGTAGAACTGGAACTGCAGGCAGTTTTGAGTCACCTGAGGTGGGCATTGGGAGCCAGGGTCCTCTGCAAGAGCACTGAACACGTAACTGATGAGCGTCCCCCCAGCCCGTGTGCAGTGCCTTTCACCCAGCTCATCACTGTCCTTTCTTCCTCTTTGCTCCCTTGCGGTGGTGGGCTGTGTGTGAGAAGAGTGGGGCAGGGCAAGTGTGCACATGTGCATGTGGAGGTCAGAGGTTGACGTCGGTGTCTTCCTCAGTTGCTACTTACCGTCTTTTTTTTCTTATTTTAGATAGGGTCTCAATGAACCTAGAGCTTATTGATTGGCCAGCAAGTCCTGGGGATCCATCTCTGCCTGTCCAGTGCTGGAGTTACAGACTTATACCTCTCCAGGAATCTTGTCTCTGCTTCACACACACTCCTTCCCTGTACTCGAGTTACTTGGCTTTTTATGTACCTGCTGGGGATCTGAACTCAGGTCCTCACGATTATGTGGCAAACACCTTACCAACTGCCATATCCTGAGCACTGAGGCTTTGTCTCAATATGAAAAAGGCTGGGCATGTGGCTCAGTGGTAGAGCATTTAACCTACCTGCAAGGCCCTGGGTTCAGTCCTCAGTATTGCAAAGGAGCAAACAAAAACCTAATTTCACAATCACTGAAAGCCTTCAAAATTGTGTTAAATTTAAATAAATCATCTTCAATGCATAGATATTAATAATAGTCCTTAAAAAAGATTATTCAGTGATACCATTAAAGTATAATAAGGATGACTTATTCAGGGGTTTACAGTGCTCATAGAAACCTCTCAAATAGCCCTGTGATGGGTTGGGGCTTGGGCTTAACTCTGATCACAATATAGGCAAGTGGGAATTTCTAGCCAAGGAGCAATTGGGAGTCAGTAGATAGATAGGGAATTACTGAAAATAAGATTAAGTATAAGGCTCTTTTTTTTTTTTTTTTTTAAAGATTTATTTATTTATTATATGTGAGTACATTGTAGCTGCCTTCAGACACCCCAGAAGAGGGCATCAGATCTCATTACAGATGGTTGTGAGCCACCATGTGGTTGCTGGGATTTGAACTCATGACCTTCGGAAGAGCAGTCAATGCTCTTAACTGCTGAGCCATCTCTCCAGCCCAAGTTTAAGGCTCTTGACTTCTTATTCTAGCTCTGTTCTCTCCCTCCTGC
>CM052700.1:25160303-25221664 GCA_028551405.1 Uromys caudimaculatus | reverse complement strand
ACACATGTGGAGGGGGGAGCAGGTGTGTGTGCCATGATACACATGTGGGGAGGGAGGAGCAGGTGTGTGTGCCATGATACACATGTGTGGGGGGAGGAGCAGGTGTGTGTGCCATGATACACATGTGTGGGGGGAGGAGCAGGTGTGTGTGCCATGATACACATGTGGGGAGGGAGGAGCAGGTGTGTGTGCCATGATACACATGTGGAGGTCAAAAGACAACTTGTGGTGCACATACATATTACAGGCCAAACACTCATAAAATAATAGGAATAAATGAATCCTTTAAAAAGGAAAAGGCCTTGGCTGGAGAGATGGCTCAGTGGTTAGGAGCACTGACTCCTCTTCCAAAGGTCCTGAGTTCAATTCCCAGCAACCACATGGTGGCTCAGAACCATCTGTAATGTGATCTGATGCCCTCTTCTGGTGTGTCTGAAGACAGCTACAGTGTACTCGAATGAATGAATGAATGAATGAATAAATGAATAAATGGAAAAGGCCTGACAGTGGTCAAGCACTTGTCTAACGTGGGCAAGGCCCTAGGTTCCATCTTCAGTACCTAGAACCAGAAGGGGAGAAGACTTTTGCCTTCTATTTCAATAATATAATTATAGATTTATATGTGAGTTTGTACAATTCAGAGACTTATAGACTATAAATTTAGCAATCTTTATATACTATAGTGTAGTTGATGGGAAATTGGCCCTCTAGGTGGCTCAGGACGACTCTCGAGTTATCCCCTACCTTCATCTGTACACACATAAGTTTTTAAAGCTTAATGTAGAGAACTGGAAAGTTGGCTTAGTGGTTAAGAGTACTTGTTGCTTTTGTAGGAGACGCAGGTTCAGTTCCCAGTATCTGCATGGTAGCTCACGTCTAGGTAGCTAGGCATGCCTTTAATCCCCTAAAGGCAGATCTCTGAGAGTTTTAGGCCAGCCTGGTATACATACAGAGTTAGTTCCAGGACAGCCAGGGCTACATATCCATCTCAAAAAACAAAACAAAACAAAACAACAACAACAACAACAACAACAACTGGAAATGAGTTCGGGCACCTAGAAAGCTAGCTGGGGAGACACACAGGAGCCAAGGAGAAGTGATTAGATCCAGCTAAGGTTAGGCTACTCGAGTGGAATGGTTAGGACATTGCCACTGGCTCATTGCAACTGCCCCTTCTAAACACCTCCATAAATAGGAGATTGGCTTTATGGAGGCAAGACAACAAGTACATAAAATAATAAAAAGGTAAATGTCCAAATTACAGTGCTCCTGCTGGCTGATATATGATAGACCTCAGAAAACTTCTATTTTTACTTATTTATTGTATATCTGTGTCTTGCATGTGCCTCAGTATGAGTATGGAGGTCAGAGGACAAGTTGTAGGATATTAGATGTAAGATTTTGAACTAAGTAATTTGTAATTAAAAAAAATTTAATTTTAAGTTAGGGGTGTGTGTGTGTGTGTGTGTGTGTGTGTGTGTGCACACACACACATGCCCATAGAGGCCAGGGACATCAGGTTCCTCTACAGCTGGAGTTACATGTGTTTGTGAACTCACTTGGGTGCTGGGAACTGAACCTGGTTCCTCTGCAAGAACAGTATGCTCTCAACTGCTAAGCCATGTTTCCACACCCACAATCCATAATTTTTAAATTGCTTGGCATTCTGAATGGCTCTGTGAAATCCCACAGGCTGCTGTGTCCTGCCAGGGAAGTGAATTGTATCTTTGTTCAACATATCCATGCTGTTATGGATATATTGAGGAGATTATTATTAAATGAAATGAAAAAACGTAAATGGGGATGGGGTTCAGGATATCTGCAATGTGTTTGCCACACATGTGGAAACAGAAAAATTAGGATATTCCAGTGAGATGGCTTAGTGGGTACAGGTGCTTGCTACGCAGGCCTGGCCACCTGAGTTTGATTCCCAGAACCATGGAAGTAGAGAACTGATTCCGCATGAACACCATGGCAGGTGTTATCCCCCACCAGACAGTACAAAAGTAAATAGGAAAGAATAAAAAACCAAAAAATGAAAATTTACCTTTTTCTTTTTGGTTTTTCGAAACAGGGTTTCTCTGTAGAGCCCTGGCTGTCCTGGAACTCACTCTGTAGACCAGGCTGGCCACGAACTCAGAAATCTGCCTGCCTCTGCCTCCCTAGTGCTGTGATTAAAGGCGTGTGCCACCACTGCCCTGCGAAAATTTACTCCTGATTTGAATAATTAAGTTACTGTTTGTATGGAAATTAAACAGTTAAGTTGTAAAGACGACTGAAAAGGAAACTGTTGAAATATTTACTTTGGGAGTTAGATGAGTAATTGGGATCAATGGAGAAGTTGATTGGTTGCTAACCAAGTTTAAACTGAAAGAAACCTTTTGTTTTTAGATTTCCAACATCCCTAACAGACCTCCTTGGAGCTCCTTCAGCCAATTCAATGGCGTCCTCTACGACTGTGCCTCTAGGATTTCACTATGAAACAAAGTATGTTGTTCTCAGCTACTTGGGACTTCTCTCTCAGGAGAAACAACAAGGTCCCTCACCCCAAGGTACTGTCTTTGGTTTATGGTGGTTATGTTGCTTATTATAAGGACACGATCTGTAGAAGTTTGCATCTAAATAATGTATACGTGTGAGATCAAGTAACATCAACAGGCTTTAGAAAGCAGTCAGCTGCCCCAGTCATGTTCCATTGCTAGTTGCAACCACTTTTAATAGTTTTTGTTTTGAATTTTGGTTTGTTGTTTCATTTCAAACTTTTAGCCGGGCAGTGGTGGTGCACGCCTTTAATCCCAGCACTTGGGAGGCAGAGGCAGGTGGATTTCTGAGTTCGAGGCCAGCCTGGTCTACAGAGTGAGTTCCAGGACAGCCAGGGCTACACAGAGAAACCCTGTCTCGAAAAACCAAAAAAAAGGAAAAAAAAAACTTTTCTGAGTGTGTCTCTGTGTGGGTGTGTACATTCCATGATGTGTGCGCAGTAGTCGGAAGACAACGTTGGTGAGTTGACTCTTTCGATCCACCCTAGAGGTCCTGGAAACCCAACTCAGGCCATTGTGCTTTTTGGCAGACATCTTTACCTCCTTAGCCATTTTACCACATTTTGTCTGAGACAGGATCTGGCCATGTAGCCCTGCCTGTCCTGAAACTTGTTATGTAGACCAGGCTACCATTTAATTTGGGTCATGTCTGCCTCTGCTTCCAAGTGCTGAGAATGTAGGCAGGTGGTTGGCCGGCCTGCCTGCCTCCTTCCTTCCTTCCTTCTTTCCTGCCTTCCTTCCTTCCTTCCTCTTTTAAACATTTATGTGTATGAGTGCTTAACTTGCATACATGTGTGTGTACCGTGCACGTACATGCCTGGGGCATGTAGGTGTCAGAAGAGGGCAATGGATTCCCTGAAACTAGAGTTATGGATGGTTTTGAGTTACCATATGGGTGCTGGAAACCGAACTAGATATTCTACAAGAGTAGCAAATTCTCTTAACTACTGAGCCACCTCTCCAGCCCCTTTTTTTTTTAGATTTGTTTTTATTTTGTGTGTGGGTATCTTAGTTACAGTTTTATTTCTGTGAAGAGACACCATGACCACTGCAACTGTTATAAAGGAAAACCTTTAATTGGGTCTGGCTTGCAGTTCAGAGGGTTAGTCCATTATCATCATGACGGGAAACATGGTGGAGTGTAGGCAGACGTGGTGATGGAAAAGGAGCTGAGAGTTCTACATCTTGCTTCAAAGGCAACAGGAAGAGAACTGGCTTGAGCTTCTGAGACCCCAAAGCCTACCCCCAGCAACACACCGCCTCCAACAAGACCACACCTCCTACAGTGCCACTCCCTGCGAACCTGTGGGGCATTTCCATTGCACTGCCACAGTGGTTACGTGCTTGTGTGTGGACACTCGTGTGTGGAGGTCAGAGGACAACTGGGTTTTTTAAAGATTTATTTTTTGACTTTATGTGAGTGTGCTGTAGCTTTGTTGGCAGTTGATTCTCTTCCTCCACCTTTGTTTGTGGCATGGTCTTACTGTATCCTTGGCAGAATTGGAACTTGATATGTAGATCATGCTGGTATTGAACTTACAGACACACACTAGCCTCTACCCCTTGAAATTCGGTGTGTCTGCAGCCAGATGCCTGGTCCTGGTTTTGTCTTTTTGAGTAAGGGTCTCATGTAGACTAGACTGGTCTTACACGGTGACATGTACCTATATTCTAGCACTTGGCAGTTGGGGACAGGAGGACCAGGAATTTAAGTCCATTTTTAGCTATGCAGAGAAATCAAAGCCAATCTGGGCTACATGAGACCTTGTCAACAATAAAAAAAAAACAAGACACTGAGAGTTGCTCAGTAGGTAGAAGGAATGAAACATTCGTAAGTGTCCCCTGAATTTCAGGCATGTGACGTGTTGTGCCTACGTGAACATGCAGGCTAAATTAAAAAGAAAATCTTGTATTTGACTATTGAATATTAAATTTATTTAAGATGTTCAGATGTCTGAAAGACTCTAATTTTCACTATAATTTTTTGTATTATAATGTATGTACTCATCTGGATTTAAAATTGTTTTATTGCATTTTTTATGGTGCATATGTGCATGAGTATGTATGTGTATGTGTATGGGTGTGTGCATGTGAGGGAGAGAGAGAAGGGGGGTGAGAGAGAGAGAGAAGGAAGAGGAGAACGAGGAGGAAGGGAGGGAGGAAGGACAGCCAGTTTGAGAGTTGGTTCTCTCTTACCATGTGAGTACTGGAGATGGAACTTAGGTCGTTTTCATGGGAATAGGCTAGTCACTGAGAGAGTGGGTTTGTTATTAAGGTTATTTTGATGACTCAGAGGATAAAGATGCTTGTTGTGCAAGTCGGTGACCTGAGAACTGACCTCTGAAAAGAGTACACTTCTTCATGCGAGCTGAGATGTGCTCATGTACACATGTGTGCACACATAAGTAATAAAAACATTTTTAACAATGGAAAACATCAAAAGTAATGTAAAACCAAGCCAACCTTGTCTTCCTTCTCCCCTTTCTCTCATTGGTTTTTTGTTGTTTTGTTTTTTGTTTTTGTTTTGGGTACCAGGTCTTTATATGTAGCCCTGACTGGTGTGGAATTTGCTATGTAGATCAGGCCTTCAATTCCACCCGCTTCTATCTCTTCAGTGTTAGGATTCAAGGTCTACACCGGCACTCCCAGCCCTCTCTTGCTACTTTTAAGACGTCCTAAGTCTCCTGGAGGGATGCACTGTGGATAGACTGTGGAACTTTGGAGCTTACAGGTTTTCCAAACTGAATGGCACGTAGGTGGCCTCAGAGACTGACCTACTGGTTGACCCTATGCTCAGGGTTCTCAAGCTGTTCTGGGATTGGCTGACTTCTGTCTTTGCTGTCCACTTGTGACATCACATACATTTGTCGCCACAGATGGCTTGTGTTTTCATTTTCATTTGAATCAAAATAGCGCTTTGTATTTTTTCAGATTTTTCCTTTGACTTTTGTGTTACTTACAGGCATACTAATTAATCTTCAAGTATTCAGGGATTTTATTTTTATTATTAGTCTTTTTATTACTGATTCCTAGTTTAATTCTATTGTGGTCTGATTAAATATAGCGTGACTTAAGATTTAATTAACTCAACATCATAAATTATTCTTTTTACATGGCTACCAGCTGAACGACTTTGAAGCTTACTTTCATTGACTTCTTTTCCTTTTTTCTTTTCTGTCTTTTTTTTTTGGTTTTGCTTTTTTGTTTGTTTCGAGATGGGTTCTTTCTTTCTTTCTTTTTGAAGAAATACTGCTGGTATTGAATGTCCCATTTGAAATATTCTAATTTTTTCTATTACTGATTTGATGAGTTTTTATATTTTGGTGATATTTTTGTTTTTTCTATTTCAGGATAGTAAACATCATACTTTGCCTTCTCTTGATAACATAAAAATCTACACTGTTGTGCCTTAAAGCCAGAATATTCTTCTTTCCTTGTTTGACACATCAGCATTTACAGGAGAAATGAAGAGAATGGTGTGGCGTGTTAGTTAGCATGGGAGCTCAGTGGTGAGGAGTTACAGAGTTACAGCAGTGTCCCTGTGGTTTGTGATAAGCAGCAGTGTGAAGCCAAAAACAGAGTCTGGGTTGCAGCTGTCATCTTTGCTGGCCCTAAAACAGCCCTCAGCTACAAATGGATTAGGATGGCCGTGTTCCAGTTAAATTTTACTTTGGGCTCTTATTTCCTGTCCATTTGTTCATATTTTCTTTTCTTTCTTTTTGGTAGTACTGAGCTTGAAGCTGTAACATCTTGAACAAACAAATACTAAAATGATTGCTGTGCCCCCTTTCACCTGTCTGGTAAGAACGAGTCTGGAGTTGTGGCCAGGGCCGTATTTTTTTTTTTTTTTTTTTTTTTTTTTTTGAAACAAGGTTTCTCTGTGTAGCCCTGGCTGTCCTGGAACTCACTCTGTAGACCAGGCTGGCCTCGAACTCAGAAATCCACCTGCCTCTGCCTCCTGAGTGCTGGGATTAAAGGTGTGTGCCACCACTGCCCGGCAGGGCCGTATTTTGTAAAGCTCTTCTATTAGCTTCTTTTGATTCTTGCTATCCCCACCTTCATAGCTAATTTTGTATACATGTCCCAGTTTTTTGTTTTTAAATTTTCTCCTCCTTCTGGGGGCTCTAGAGATGGCTCAGTGGTTAAGAGCACTGGCTGCTCTTCCAGAGGACCGGGGTTCATTTCCTAGCTCCCACATGGCAGCTCACAACTGTACGCAACTCTAGTTAGGGCATCTGACACCCTCACTGGCCTCCTTGGGCACCAGACATGCATGTGGTACATAGACACATACATACAGACAGACAAAACACACATACACATTAAAATAAAGAAGAAACTGAGGCCTGCCTGAAGATCAGGAGTTAAGGCTAGTCTTGTTCAGCCTGGGCTATGTGAGAATGTCAACAAAGAAAACAAGACTAGAAAGATGGCTAAGTGGTAAAGAGCACATACTGCTCTTCAGCAGGACCTGAGTTTGACTCTTAGGACTCATATCAGGTGTGTGAGTCACCTGACTCACAACCACCTGTAACTCTACCTTGGCAGGGAGTCTAATACCTCTGGCCTTCACATGTGTACTGTGGCATGCATATATAACATGCACGCATGAGCACAAACATACATTCATAATAATGAGAAGTAACATTTAAAAATTGGTGGCTGTCCTTACTGTTTTTCCCCCTGAGACAGGGTTTCTCTGTGTAGCCTTGGCTGTCTTGAAACTCACTCTGTAGACCAGGCAGTTCAGTCAGTCAGTACAGGAAGCAGTACAGTGGAGTTGAGTTCAGTTCATGTAGCAGAGGCAGTTGAAGTCAGAGAATTAGAAGGAGCCAGAAGATTAAAACAAATTGCCAGAGTTAGCTGGAGCCCAAGCAGAGCAATTCAGAAAGAAGCTGAGAGGCCAGATTGAATCAGTCAGCTTGGAAAGGAGTTTGAGCTAGAACCGCTGAGTTGAACCAGCCAGCCAGAGCCAGCCTTGCTGTGCTGAGTAAGCACTCTATCTGCCACTGAGCTTCCGAGTCTTACTGTGAGCCCCATGTGGCCTTAAGCTTATGACCTCTCTGTGTACCACCAAGCATTAGAGTAGCCTTCCTAAGGAAAGCACTGGTTTCTTCTGGCTGTCTTGTTACCGTTTATTTCCTGAAGTGTGATATAGATCTCACTCCTGTGTAATCGTCTCTGAATAGGATTTATTATAGCGTCATGGGTAGGGTTTGGTTCAAGTGTGTGGAGCAGTAATTGAGAAGTGGCTACATAAGGTGGAGCTGTTCATGGCTGAGGATTTTGTCACATTATGTATTTTTCATTATTTCCTAAATGAGTCATGTTCTGGGCGTACTTTTCTGTGAGTAGTTAACTTGTCCACAGTTTTTTCTGAACTAGGCTTCTGTACTGCACTAGTTTGTAGTAAGTCTCTTTTCTCTTCTTCTTTGTGTTTGTTTGTCCGGCTTTACTTTGACACAGGGTCTCATGTAGCTTAGCTGGCCCTGATCTAACCACACTTAATTTGAATTAAATATTTTGACTACTTGGAATCCTTCTGCCTTGCATGTTACATGCCAAGTGATATGTTTTGTTACATTCAAGTTGGCATATATTAACATAGACCACTTTTGTTTCTGTGCTCATTAGTATAGATTTAATAAGGAGACATTTCTATTCTTGTTTTGTGTGGTACTAGGAGTTGAACCCAGGGTCTCATGGATGCTAATTTTATGTCCAATCCGAGCTACAGCCCCAACTTTATAGAATTCTTTTTTGGAAGGATAGTTACATTGTCAACAGTAATGTGTCAGTTAAATACATATGTTTATAATAACCTCTTATTGTTCCTTCTAAAATTGCTAGTGCCTGCTATTTTTCTAATTTTCTATGAATTTGACTCTTTTAGATATTTCATATTAAGTGTTTGTCATTTTGTGACCTGTGTTTTACATTGAGGTGTGTCTCCTTCTTAGGGCAGAATATTTGTATATACCACATTTTGTTTATCCATTCATCTGTCTATGGAGATTTGTATTTTCTTACATTTTAGCTGTTGTGAGTAATTCTACCTTGAACATGGATGTACAAATATGTGCTAAGTTCCTGCTTTGAATTCTTTTTGTTGTTTTGAGACTGGGTCTCATGTAGCCCAGGCTAGCCATGAACTGTCTGTGTAGCTGGAGGTGACCTTGAAGTCCTCCAGCTTCTACCTCCTGAGTGTTGACATTATACGGTTAGGGCCTGTGAGGTGACTGAGCAGGGAAAGCATGTCACATAAACCAGGCCTGGTTATGAGACAGTAGGGATAGCACCCAGGGCTTTATTGCATGCCAGGCAAGCACGCAGCCAACCGAGCTATATCCTGGCTCTTGTTTTAAATTCTGTCTGGAATATGTCCCAGATGTAGGATTGCTTTGTCATGTGTTATTTTTATATTTAAATATTATTTATTTGGACTTTTTGAAATGGAGTCTCACTAGTCCAGGTTGGCCTGAAACTCACTGTGTATCCTAATTTAGCCTCAAACTCATGACAGTTAATCTTAAGATTATTATAAGTGTAAATCACCATAGGGTTTTGTGTGTGTTGTGTGTGTGTATGTGTGTGCGCAAGTGTGTGTGTCTGTATGTGTGTGTGTTGTATATATGGAGGTCATAGGACAACTTTCTGGAATTAGTTCTCTCCATTTTCATGTGGTTTCTGAGGGTGGAACTCAGGTCCCCATGCTTGTCCTGCCGAGTCGTGTCTAAGCCCTTAGCTCCAAGCCCTTGTGGTTTTAATTTGTCTCTGTGGTGGTTAGTGATGCAGAGCACACTTTGATGTGCTAACCGGCCTTTGTGTATCTGTGCAGAAATCGTCTCCTATCCTTCTTTCATTTTTGAGTAGTTATTTCCCTTTTATTGTTGAGCTGCAGTGATTTTTTTTTGTTTGTTTTTGTTTTTGTTTTCATTTTCCGAAACAGGGTTTCTCTGTGTAGCCCTGGCTATCCTGGAACTCACTCTGTAGACCAGGCTGACCTCAAACTAAGAAATCCACCTGCTTCTGCCTCCCAAGTGCTGGGATTAAAGGCGTGTGCCACCACTGCCTAGCTTGTAGTGATTCTTTATATATTCTGGATACCCAATGTGGTTTCTAGGTACTTTCTTCCATTTAGTGATTTGTCCTTTTTACTTTCATGGTTTATAGTTTACTTCCCGCTACTAAAGTTTCATTCTGATGAGGTTCAGTGTTTGTTTTCTTTGATTTCTTGTGCTTTTGATGTTACTTCAGAAAGCATTGCTTAGTTCCTGCCTCCCCACCCCCCGCCCTGGCTGTCCTGTAACTAACTCACTCTGTAGACCAGGCTAGCCTCAAACTCACAGAGATCCTCCTGCCTCTGCTTCCTAAATGTTGGGATTAAAGGTCTGCACCACCACTAACTGGCAGCTTTATCTCTTAAAATTTAGGTCTTGGATCAATTTTTGGGGTGATTTGGTGTGTGTGTGTGTGTGTGTGTGTGTGTGTGTGTGTGTGTGTGTGTTATGTTTGAATAGTCAGTTGATTCCTTTAGAATATCTAGTTGTCCTTGACTGCCATGTATTGAAAGTGTTACTCTTTACTTGAACAGCCTTGATACCCTTCCCAAAAATTTGACAGGATGAGATACGGTGGTGCACATCTGTCATTTCATATAAATTTTAGAGTCTGAAGCGGGAAGACGGTGAGTTTGAAGCCAACCTAGGCTACATAGTGAGATTTAGTTTTAAAAAGTAACAAATACAAAAATATCAGAAATTTATTGATCATAAATATATTTCTAGTCTTAAATTCTATATGTTTTATTATAATCTACTATCTGTTTTATGTTTGTTTGCTTCTGAGACAGTCTCACATAGTACCTCATTCCCTGGATAGTGAGAGTCCAGTGCCTGGGCCTTCTTGCTGTTACTCTTTTATTTTATTTTCCAAGGCAGGGTTTCTCAGCCCTGGCTGTCCTGGACTCTCCTTGTAGACCAGGCTAGGCTTGAACTCACAGGGACCGGCCTGCCTCTGCCTCCCGAGTGCTGGGACTGAAAGCATGCAACACCATACTCAGCTGCTGTCACTCACATAACTTACAAACTTGGGGGTTGATGTTCGCTCAGGCTCATATTTGTTAGTTTGTTTTTTTTAATCTTAATTTACTTTCCATTGCTGTGACAAAAAGTAGCTTGGGGAGGAAAGGTTTATTTGGTGTACGTGTTCTGAACACTGTCTGTCATTGAGGGGAGCCAAGACAGTAACCTAAACAGGGAGAAAACTAGAGGCAGGAGCTAAGCAGAGGCCATAGAGGAGTGCTGCTTACTGGCTTACGCTGGTGGCTTACTCGGTCTGTGATCTTGCACCACAGATGACCACTTGCCCAGGGATGACCACTTGCCCAGGGATGACAACTGCCCACAGTGGGCTGGGCCTACCCTCATGTACCATTATTCAAGAAAATGTCCCATAGATTCACACAGGCTGATCTGATGGAGGCATTTTCTTAGTTGAAGTTACCTCTTTCTAAATGACTCTAGCTTGTATCAAGTTGACAAAAAAAAACTAAAAAAAAAAAAACCCCAAAAAACCCAAACTCAACAAAAACCAACAAAACAAAACAAAACAAAAACTGTCAACAGGGTCTCACTGTGTTGCATTGATGACCTAGAACTCACGGGACATTTGCTTGTCTTTGCCGCCCAAGTGCTGGGATTAAAGGATTATCCCATCATGCTCAGCTACTTAATTTACAAATTAATTAATTAGTTAATTTAGAGACAGTCTCACTATGTAGCTTTTGCCTTCCTGGAATTCTCTATGTAGACTGCACTAGCCTCAAATTCACAGAGATCTATTTCTCACTGCTCCTTAAGTGCTGGGATTAAAGGTGTGCACCACTATGCTCAGCCAAAAAAAATTAGTCTTAGATTTATTTATTTTATATTATGCATCTTAGTGTTTTATCTGCTATATGTATGTGTGCCACACGTATACCTGGTGCCTGCAAGCACAAAAGGAGAAAATGAGAACTCTAGCCATGAATGGTTGTGAACCACTGTAGATCTGGGCACAAACCCAGATTCTCTGCAAGAGCAACAAAAAGGCCATTTCTCCAGTCTACCCTTAGAGGTAATATTAGTATGTCTCAGTTTGGAAATTTGTAGATACAGAATTTACTTTTCTTTGATTTAGCCCATTCATTTGGCCAAAATGTGTTAGTGGTACTTAATTCAAAGGCTCAGTGCTAGGACATGCTGACTGCTGACTCAGTTATCTCTTAGTTTGGATTGCTGTGGGTGGACTTTAGTGTGCCAGTGTCTGTTTGTCTTTGGAATATTTCCCCTGCATTCATTGAACAGGATTCATGCTGCATTGGCCCTGCTGTGTAGTTCCATCTGGGTGGAGAGGATTAATTAGATGAAGATCACTGAGTCTGTCTGTCCTTGGGTGGGTAGCTAGCCTTTTGTATCCTAATAGCAGTAGCCTTTTCCTGCTTTAGGCTTTCCACATGGCTTCTTATCACGTATGACAACTTGTCCTGTGTAATCAGCATCATGTCAGATTCATGCGAATGGGCACTCCCCGGATCAGCTGCTTCTCCTTAATCTGCTGGGGTGTGAGGCATATGGTAACCAAGACAATGTCATTTACTGTGTGGGTTGCTGGTGGTGACAGGGGCTGTGTGGGGCTGTGTATGTTTTGGACGTGTGTGTCTTCCAGAAAGAGGCTCATGACAGATGGCATCACTTATTTCTTATTTGAGACTGTGTACAAAAACTATAATCATACATTCTAGGGTTCAGTAATAAATCACTTAGCAGAATGATCTCTCCCCCCCCCCACTTTGTCCTTGAAGTTGTGACAGTTCTTATGCCCCAGTCTCCCAAATGCTGGGATTACAGGCATGAACTAACACTGCAGGCAGAAGATTTGTTTTTGAATATTGTTTTTTCATGGATAATTAATTGGTCCATGGGCAGGTACTGATGAGGACTGGTTGATTTGCAGACTGTCAGTCTTATGCTCTGGTTATTGAATACAGTTCTCAGAAGTGAGGAGGCAGTAGTTGAGGTCTGATCCCTTCTTCCCTTCTTTGTATTCCCTATCTTGATCCACTGCCATAAATAAATGGTGTATTTATTGCCCTGTATATGTGGTTGGTTAGTTTTCATATTCTCTTGTAGAAAATCACTTTTCCATTTACTTACTTTAATTTTTTTTTTTTTTGCCATTTTAGTAGCTTCAATGCAGTAGTAAATACCTTTTTATTTCTTTTTATTTTTAATTTTTTATTTCTTTACATTTATATATGAGCCATTTTTTTGTCTGTATAAGTTATGAACATTCAGGTTTTTTGGTATGAGTCTTTTTCTGCCAGCAGTTTGTTCTATATATGCAGTGAGGTTGTGTTCTGTACATATTCTTCTATCCACTGTAGTCCTTTAGGTTGTACCACAGTGGAAGTGACAGCCACCACTATCAAGTATTTGTCTTTCTTTAGTTCATGTTTGACATAAGTCTTAGACAAAGAATGTGAGTGTCTCAAAGTGTTTGTAGTCTGGTCAGAACAAAGTGTAAAAGCATCAGCTATAGGCTAGAGTACATGTTAGTATTTAACTGTGGTACTGACTGAATGATCCTGAAAGTCTTCTACTGGGCTTCAAGCATGGGTAGGTATAACTGAAGAGCAGGACTGTAGGGCAGTTGATAGAGTGTTTACATAAAACCCTAGGCTCAGTCCCCACACCACAGAAAACTGGGCATGGTGGCACACAATCAGAAGTTCAAGGTCACCCTTGACTATGTAGTGAGCTCAAGCCCTGCCTAGGAAAGTTGAGACTCTTGTCTTAAAAAAGAAAACAACCACTGAAGACTGAGGACCTGGTGGAGAAGCAGACTGAAATTGGTGCTTGGGGGAATAATTGTCAGGAAAAAGAAGGGTGGTAGGGTCAAAAGGAAGCAAAGGGTGTTTTGTTTATTGAATAGTGAAGATGTTGGTAGCACATTCATGCTCGGTTGCTTCTTTTTTACTTTTTTTTTTAAATTTATTTATTTTTATTTTATGTACACTTGCATGTGTTTGTGTTTTGTCTGCATGTATGTTTGTGTAAGGGTGCTGATTACTTTGGAACTGGTATTCCAGACAGTTGTGAGTTGACATGTGAGTGCTGGGAATTGAACCCGAGTCTTCTGGAAGAGCAGTTCACGCTCCTAACCACTGAGCCACCTCTCTAGCCTCGTGCTAGGTTGCTTCTTAAAAAACATTCTTCACCACATCAAATCATGTGTATTATATGTATGCAAATTATATGTATGCGCTATGGAGCCAGGCATGATGACATGACATATGATTGAAATCTCAGCAGCTGGAATGTGGGACAGAAGGATCGTGTTGGATGCCAGTTAGAGCGATTTAATAAGACTTTATTTCATCCCCTTCCCTTTCAAAAGAGTGTATGATAGGTCCCAGATATAGCTCCATTAGTAGACATGCAAACATGAGAACTTGAGCTGGATCCCCACACCACATAGTAAAAGCCAGATGCAGTGGCATTGTTCTGTAACCCCCAGTACTGGGGAGACAAATGGATCCCTGGAACTCATTGCCTAGCTAGTGCACTCCCCTTCAGCAAAGACCTTGTTTCAAAAATGAGGTGGATGAGCTGAAGAAATGGCTCAGCAGTTAAGAACACTGGCTATGGCCATGTTGATGTCCATGGTCCATGCTGCCACTAGAAACCAAGTAGAGGTCCTAGGCATGCGCTGATGCTGGCAACCATGTGTATGTTTGTGGTCTGTGATGTTGCCAGAAACCATGTTGACTGTAAAGGCAAGGAAAGAAGCTACTTTCACAGTGGTGTCCATTGATGCCTGCAGATGAACAGTTGAGAAAGAGGGACATAGAAAGTCGCTGTGACAGCCTGCATCCTCCTATCCCCCAAAAGTAACAGCCTAAAAAGGAAGCCATCAAAGAGAACTCTTAAAAATTGTGATAAGGGGTCTGTAGAGATGGCTCAGTGGTTAAGAGCACTGGCTGCTCTTTCGGCTGTCTTGAGCTCAACTCTAGCAAGCACATGGTGGCTCATGACCATCTACAATGGGATCTGATGCCCTCCTCTGTCATGCAGGCATACATACATATAGAGCACATGTGCGTGCATGTGGGTGCACACACACACATATTTATGTAATATATAAATATATATTATATATATGTATCTTAAAAATAAACACTAAACATGCCAAAAGAAATATAGTGATAAGGATGTTGAAGCCTAGCTTCCCCATTGATGGCTTCTGGCCAGGGTGCAGGTGGAAAGGACTCAGTTTTCTTTAGGATGCTGGCCACTGGGAGTTGGACCATGCTCCAGTGATGTATATACAACTCAAATTGGACTTGTGTCCCGTCCCCCTTTGTGTGTGTGTGTGTGTGTGTGTGTGTGTGTGTGTGTGTCTCACAAGGATAGGGGTGGACCTGGGAGGACTGGGAAGTGAGTGTGATTGGGGTGCATGATGTGAAATTCCCAAATAATCAATTAAAATACTATATTGGTAAAGAGTACTTGCTACTCTTCCAAAGGACCTGGGTTCAATTCCTAGCACCATGTGGCAACTTACAACCGTTGGTAACTCCAGTTCTAGGGCATCCATGAGCACCAGGCATTCACATGGTATACAGAAATTCATGCAGGCAAAACACTCATACGTATAAAAGCAAACAACAAATAAAGAAAATGTTGTAAAGCAATGGAGGAAGGCATCTGATGTCAGCCTGTCTTCCACTTCCACACGCACACAAGTGCATGTGTGATTGTTTGCACACTTGTATCCATTCCCCTGCCCCTGTACACACATACAGTGGAAAAATCCAAGGAGTAAAATGAGAAGTAGGAAAACTGTAGATTTCCACGCTGAGAGTGACATCAAAGCTGTTCTATCCATAAGGTCCTAGATGTCACATTGATTCTTAGTCAAAGCCAAGAACGGAGAGGGTGCTTATTCTAGGAGTCACTTATCTGTCACAGGAAGCTCTAATGCTTTCATCTGGGCTGAGCACAGTTCTTCAGAGGTTTTAGCTGTTTACTAAGAGCTCTGTTTATTTACTTCTGAGACAGGATCTCACTGCGAATGTAGTTGTGATTGGCCTAGAGTTTATCATACCAGGTTGGTCATCAAACTTGGCAGCCTCTGCCTCCCAAATGCTGGGTATGATTACGGGTATAAACCACTGTGTCCAGCCTTCCCTAGACCTCTATAATATAGAGCACAGAGAGATGAACCCTATCTCCATATGGTTCTGGATAAAGATAGGAAAGGAGGCTACAGTAGCCTGCAGAATCATGGGGCCATAATGCCCAGAGAGGACCAAAGCATGTTGATACCATTCTCTTCCTGCCTCTTGCTGTGTTTCTGGATTCTGTTCTTTTTCTCATTTTTGGTAGAAATGAGTGGGGGTTTCTTTTCTAGGTTAGACTTTACTTTCAGTACTTAGGCCCACATGCTTTTATTAATTGCTGTTTCTTCTTGCTTTTTCTTTTCTTTTTTCAATCCTGGGGGTCAGAGTCAGACGCTCTTCCATTGATCTGTACCTCAGCTCTGTTACTGTTGCAAAAATACCTTCTAGTCTTGATAATGAAATTGACTTGCACCAGGTGGTGGTGGCGCACGCCTTTAATCCCAGCACTCGGGAGGCAGAGGCAGGTGGATTTCTGAGTTCGAGGCCAGCCTGGTCTACAGAGTGAGTTCCAGGACAGCCAGGGCTACACAGAAACAAACAAACAAACAAAAAAAAAAAAAAAAAAAAAAAAGAAAGAAACAAATTGACTTGCTCTCTGACTTAATACTAAGTGTAAATAGGTCTGGTTTTTGTCTGTTGATGCTTTGATGTAGGGTATTCCTATGATGCCCAGACTGACTCTATAACCCCGATCTAAAGTGACCCATCTGCCACACGTGGCTAAGGCCGCTAGACCCTCACGGCCTGTCTGTCCCTCTTGCTATAGCAACCTCTCTTGTCTCCTCTTGTTTGTTTCAGGAATCCAACCAGAAGTTTTATCAAAACTTAAATCTGAGATTGAGGAAGAACTGAAATCCTTGGACAAAGAAGTCTCTGAAGGTCTGTTCACTCTTACATTCTTGAGCAGTGAGCATATTCTGTTAGCTATGGTTTGGTTGATTAAGTTGGTTTTCTTGTTTTCTCTCTCTCTCTCTCTTTTTGTTTTTTTTGTTTTTTGTTTGTTTGTTTTGGGACAGGGTTTCTCTGTAGCACTGGCTGTTCAAGAACTCTCTCTGTAGCCCTGGCTAGCCTCAAACTCACAGAATCTGCCTGCCTCTGTCTCCTGAGTGCTAGGATTAAAGACGTTTACCCCCACATCTGTCAGCAACTGCCACAGCTGTCTCCTCCTCCAAAGATTTATTTATGTTTGTGTTCACAGGTTCATGGTACCTCATGAATCCCCGCTGTAGAGCAGGCTTCACTTCCCATCAGAAAATGAGTTCCAGAGTCTAGTCACTTTTTTTTCTTTTTTTGCCAAAATACACATTTTAAATTATATTTTATAGCCAGGTGGTGGTGTATGCCTTTAATGCCAGCACTCTGGAGGCAGCTGGAGACGATTCTCTGTGACTTCAACGCCAGCCTGGTCTACAGAGTGAGTTCCAGGACAGCCAGAGCTATACAGAGAAACCCTGTCTCAAAAAACCAAAAACCAAAAAAAACCCAAAATTCATGGCCTCTGTTTTTTAAACTGTTTGGTGTGTGTGTGTGTGTGTGTGTGTGTGTGTGTGTGTGTGTGTTCCTAAATATATAGTCTAATCCTCAATAAACAACTGATAGATTGTGTTTATAAATTAGTTCCTTGTTAATTGTGAAAGAAGATGAATAAAATTTTATGAACAAACGGCATGCTGGGTTGTGCCCAAATTAGCACTTAGGAGGCAGAGGGACAAAAATCCTTATAAGTTTGAGGCCATCCTGGGCTACATAGTAAATACAGGTGAACTACAGTGAGACAGACACTAGCAGAAGATAGATAGATAGATAGATAGATAGATAGATAGATAGATAGGTAGATTTACAAATAAGTGGTTTATGCCTATAATCCCAGCAGCACTTGAGAGACTGAGGTAGGAGAATGAGCTCAAAGCCAGCCTGGGCTGTAAATGGTGACCTCCATCTAAAAAGCAAAATAATAAAAACCTTAAAATTTGTCAGGCAGTGGTCGCACACACCTTTAATCCCAGCACTTGGGAGGCAGAGACAGGCGGATTTCTGAGTTCGAGGCCAGCCTGGTCTACAGAGTGAGTTCCAGGACAGCTAGGGCTATATAGAGAAACCCTGTCTCGAAAAACCAAAAAAAAAAAAAAAAAATTAAAATTTAGGACATATCAATTTTGTGTTCCAGACAAGATTAGTATGTATAATGATTATCTAATCTTTCCAAGTACCTTATAACTCTTTTTCTTAACAGTAAATACCTTAGTTTCATGGACTGTCATAAACATACCCCTTTTCTTTTCTTTTCTTTTCTTTTCTTTTCTTTTCTTTTCTTTTCTTTTCTTTTCTTTTCTTTTCTTTTCTTATCTTTTTTGTTTAATATGTTTTTTGAGATCATCTCATTGGATCCCAGGTTGACCTCAGATTCACCATTTAGCCAAAGCTGGTCATCCTGCCTCCACCTCCCTAGTGTGCTACCATGGCCTGCTTTTTGTTTGTTTGCTTGCTTGAGACAGGATTTCTCTGTGTAGTTCTGGCTGTCTTGGAACTCACTTTGTAGACAAGGCTGGCCTCGAACTTACAGAGGTGCCTCTACCTTCCAAGTGCTAGGATTTAAAGATGTGTGCCACCATGCCTGACTAATTTTTTATTTTTTATTTTATTGACACAGTTTCTTGCTGTATAGCTCAACTGGCATTGAACTCACAGTGTATCCAGGCAGGGTTCCTATTTGAGAGCCCCCAGATTATCGGTGTCCACCATTACACCTGGCTAGTAGCACAGCCTTTAGTATTTTTTTTTTAAAGTGTGTATGGGTGTTTTGTCTGCATGTTTGTCTGAGTATGCCTAGTGTCCACGGAAGCCCTGAAGAGGGCTTTGGATCCCCTGGGACTAGGTGCTGGGAATCAACCCCTGGTCCTCTGGAAGATCAGCACGTGCTCTTAACCACTGGCAATCTCTCCAGCCATGGCACCGCTTACTGATTTTGGTCTTTCTTTTTGTCTCTTGTCTTCAGCCTTCACCAGCACAGGCTTTGACTGTCACACCTCACCAGTGTTTAGCCCTGCTAACCCTGAAAGCTCCATAGAAGACTGCTTGGCCCATCTCGGAGAGAGAGTGTCACAAGATCTGAAAGAGCCTTTGCAGAAAGCATTGCAGACAATCCTCAGCCAGTGAGTTGCCGTTGCTGAGGAGTGTGCTGCTTCTAAGGAGTCTCTGGGTGTCCAGCAGTCCTGGTTGGCTGCTGGCTGAGCCTTTGCTTTAGGCAGTTATTCACTTTTCCTTCCTTTGAGCCTAAAGCATCTGCTTTGTGTTTTGACTGCCAGATTTGCCTCGAAGCAGGGATTGAAATATCCCAGCAAAGTCCTGAGGGTGTTTATTGTCCAGTTGAGCTGTCAGGTTTCAACAGATGCATGTAGTGTGCTATAAACACAAGCCATTGCCTGGTCTCAGTCGCCCTCTGCTCCTGTTCCATGTAGTGCTCATCTGTATCTAGATATACTGTCTAAGGGTTTATGTACTGTATGATTAGCTTATCTTGGGTTTGTTTTTTTTTTTTTTTTTTTTTTTTTTTTTGGTTTTTCGAGACAAGGTTTCTCTGTGTAGCCCTGGCTGTCCTGGAACTCACTCTGTAGACCAGGCTGGCCTCGAACTCAGAAATCTGCCTGTCTCTGCCTCCCAAGTGCTGGGATTAAAGGCGTGCACCACCACTGCCCGGCTTATCTTGGTCTTTTAGATTTCTGTATTCAGAACTGTAACTCTCTCACAGATGTTGTTATCCTTAGGGACTGCCCATCTTCCTGTGAGTAGCTTCTGTGCTCTTACAACCAATTCCTTCCTAGCTGTGGGCCTCACCATAAGAACGCTACAGTTGAGAAGCTAGTGACAATGCAAGCATGCTAGCACAGAACCTCTTCACTTACGATGTTTCAAAAGTCAGCTCCCTTAATTTTTCAATGAGAATCATTGAGGAATTAGTAATGAATTATAGGATTAGTATGGGTTGATAAAGGTGGGTCACTTATGAAGAAATTTATTCCTTACCAAGAGGCTGAAATTCGGATGCCAAATCACTGTTGTAGTCAGAACATTCCTTACTTTCATGTAAGCAGGGTTTATGGTTGGCCATGTTTTTTCAGGAAGTAATTGGGGTTTATTTTTGCATATTATGGTAAAATGAGCAAGTATAAAATTCATAATTATACTCAGTAGAATGAAACCATAGTTGGATTTTCTACCTCAGACACAAGCTTAAAGAAATATAGAAAGGACAGTCTGAGTGGCCAGGAAATAAAACTTACTCAGGAACTTTGGATTCGCAGCATGGCTTCCTAAAGAGTTTGGCAGAGCTGCTGTCCCTGATCTCCATGTGCCCCGAGGAGGTGAAGGGTGAACTGAGCAGGCTTCTTTAAGATTCTCTGTCCTAGCCGGGCAGTGGTGGCACGCCTTTAATCCCAGCACTTGGGAGGCAGAGGCAGGTAGATTTCTGAGTTCGAGGCCAGCCTGGTCTACAGAGTGAGTTCCAGGACAGCCAGGGCTACACAGAGAAACCCTGTCTCGACAAACAAACAAACAAACAAACAAACAAAAAGATTCTCTGTCCTTAAATGTCCATAGATTGTGTGTATTGAGATTACAAGTTTTATTTTCTTTGTCCCTTTTGAGTCAAGGTCTCACCAGATTTACAGAGATTCATGTGCCATTTCCTAAGTACTGACTGATTAAAGGCATGTGCCACCACCCGCCTGGCCTTGGAGCTTTAAGTTATTTACCTGTGTGCTGATGCCCAGAAGGTCGGAAAAAGGCACCGAGTTCCCTGGACCCTGAGTTACAGCTCCAGTGTGGGTGCTTGGGAACTGAGCAGAGAGTGCTCTTGCTCTTAACTGCTGAGTTATCTCTCCAGCCCCCTTGATGCAAATCATTTCATTCTTCATATGCCAGCTTCTTCATTCCTTAATTGAATTTGGCTGTGATATTCCCAACTCTCCAATGAACAGAATGGTGTGATTCCATTTTTCACAGACAGGGTCTCTCACTATGGAGTCTTAGGCCTGGAACTCACCAAGGTCCCCCTTGCCTCTGCCTTCCAAGCGATAGTGCTAAAGGTTTGTGCCGCCATGCCCTGAGTTTGTTTTTACTTTAAGGCAAAGCTGATTTAGATGAATATTTACCTTTCCCAAACCCTGAATAGTGATAGTTATTTTTGAAGTTGGTTCCATAGCAAGTAAAATTTGTTCAGAAGTCTACTTTTGAAAAATTTAAGCTCTGACTCTAATGCCTTGGAAACAATGCAATTATTGTACAGTTGAAGACAGTTTCTTAAAGTGGAAGTATCTCCTTTTTCAAATGTTTTTGCTAAAGTGGAGAATTAATCTTGAATTCTTTATATGAAATACCTTTTATTTCTAAAGGTACCCCTTTCTTCTATGCTATATTCTAGGACCTGATAAGGAGAATTCTGCTTAGTCAGCTACTTGCTCCTCTGTATTAAAATGTGAATGTTTTAGCTTGCTACATGTTTTATGTGCATGTATGTGTGTACATATCCTATTTTAAATCATGTTTCATTCTGAAGGATGATAAAGTTCATAGCCGGATAGCCAAGCTCCCAATGAGGACTTGGTGACCCACAGCAGCACCACACAGTTCAGGGAAGGAAGGAAGGGACGGATAGCCACAGTAAAGCTTCGGGAAGACATAGATGGGTGGTGGGTGTACAGCAGCTGGTGACATCTGAGTTTTTATAGGATTCTCGTATGTAATCCCAAAGCCCCAAATCCTAAAGCTCAACAATTATAAAGGAACCATAGGTACTCATGAGAATGTGGTGTCACAGGTAGAAGCATGGTGTGTGATCCTCTGTCCACAGCACCGGAGCAGTGAGATGGTGCTGACCTGTACCTGAATGGTACCTGTGTCATCAGGGCGGTTCCTGAGGTCTTTAGATCAGTACTGTTCAGTAGATACGGTGCATGTCACATGAAGATGAAACATGATGTTGATGAAAAATTTAATATATCTTAAATCAGTATAGTCAAATATTTTAAAAACTCAAAAATTATTAGTGAGATATTTCACATTCTTTTTTTTTATTCTTACTGATTCTTTGAAAGCCAGTGTATGTTAATATTTTAAGCATAGTAGCCACATGGCTTTTTTTTTTTTTTTTTTAGTATGTGACATCTGGACATTTTTGTGGCGTATATCAATTGACTAAATCCTTGAATACTTGAAATGGAAGTAGTGTGCTGTTGGGGCCAGATCCACTTGGGTGTTTGCCAGGCATGGTTTTAGGATATGTAGTCTCTTAGCTTTTTCTAACTTTGGCTTCCTAAGTGATACTACATGATGTAATGTAAAATATCAATATGAAAAATATAAAACCTAAGATACTAGGCCACTAATAAGTGGTAGTTATTTCTGTTCTTATGCATTCATCAGCTGAAGAAGTCACAGACTGGAGTGATCAGAACAGAAAATGCTTTTGGAATTGGATTTTTAAAACCTATAAAAAAACCAAGTATCTTCCCACTTTTTATTTTCTTTTTTATCTATTTATTTATGTTGTTTTTGAGGCAGGGTCTCTCTACATTACTCTGGCTGCTCTGGAGCTTACCATGTAGACCAGTCTGGCCTTGAAATCTCAGAGTTCTTCCTGTCTCTGTCTCTTGAGTGCTGAGACTAAAGGCATATACCACTACACCTGGCTTCCACTTTAAAAAAAAAACCCAAGTTTGTTAATGCTTTACTCAAAATGGGAAGGATAATTTTATTTTCCAAGATATTATTGCCTTCACATTATTTGGTACCATGTTGTTTTGTTTGTTTTAAATTTATAAAGGAAACAGTGCTTAAAGTTCTTCAACAACGTTTAGTGAGACTTGTGGTTTCTTACAGTAATTCAGAGCTTGGTCTGATGAGGACTAATATGCAGATAATAAGATATGCTTATCTTTCTGCTCCATGTTTTTTGGTCAGTTTGTTTTTGTTTTTTCAGATAGGCGCTTGCTATATAGCCCTAGCTGGTTTGGGATTTACTGTGTAGCCCAGGCTAGCATATTTACTCAGCTTCTTCAGTGCTCAGATTATAGGTGTGGGTCACTAGGCCTGGCTTCTTCCAGGATTTTATATCAGATTCCAAGTAAAAGATAGGGCAGCACTTATTACTGTGTCTATTCCTGCTCTTCATGGTCTCAGTTTTAAAAGTCTTTCACAACCTACCTACTAGTTTTTAACATTTATACTTTTTCCCTCCTCTGGTTTTTTGAGTCAGGGTTTCTTTGTGTCACTCTGACTGTCTTAGAACTCATTCTGTAGACCAGGCTGGCCTTGAACGCAGAGATCTCTTTGCCTCCACCTTCTGAGTGCTGGCATTACAGATGTTCGATACCACTCCAGGCTTAGACTTTTGCCTTTTTTTTTTTTTTTTTTTTTTTTTTTTTAAATAAAAGGACTAGATTGTGTTTTCATTTAACTGAGTTAAGTTTTACATGTTACTATTTGATTCTATATCTGTAATTCAGGCATTTATCTATACTGTAGAAGTCCCACCAGATAAATGCCAAGTCATTAAAAAATAATGGCTAGGATACACATTTATCTTCCTATGCTAAAATGACCTTCCCAGCAATACAGAGAATGTTTTGGGAAGAAGCATATACTAAATATTAAAAGCCATATCTTGGGGGGCGGGGGGAGGGAGGAGGGAAGCAATGTGTTGAGGAATCCTTGTCATGTTAGCAAAAAGTTCAGCCACACAATAATGTCTGTATATTTATTCATCTGAAATTTTAGTCCTTTTTTGTGACACAGATTTTTAACAAAATGTCTACAGGCCAGTGACATATGAGGCGTATCATGAATGTACAGTGGAGACTGCAGTCCATGCCAGCGGATGGAATAAGGTATCAACCACATTATCTTTGCTCTTACAAAATGTTAGTGCTAATAATAAGCTATAGAAAGAATTGTTAGCACCCCACAGCACTGTTAGCACTAACTAATGCAGAAATCCGAACCGTGTTAAGTGGATCGTTTTCTGTTATTTCTAATTAAATGCGCAAGGTTCTACAGCGTGTCTCAAAGTGTGTGCTCTGTAGTCTGCTGTCCTCCTCTTTTCTTCTTGGGTCTTCTATCATTGCTCTCCTTCTCGGTGTTAAACATGACATTGTCTCCAGGTAGTCACGGTTACCATGTGAGTTCACATGTCTTGCAGAAGGACGGGGTGGTCATCTAATAGATAACCTCTTCTGGTTCTTTTAAACGTTTCATACCATTGCGCTCTATAGTTCATGTAGTAGTGTATCTCATGTCATATCTCATTTAATCATTCCAAGCTCTCCTTTGAAGAATGCACAGTAGATTTTATTGCCCTATTTTGGGCCTGGAAAGGGGCAGGATATCCTGTTGATTTAGTATGGAACCCAGGATTTTGTGCAGGCCAACAAGAACTCTACTAATGAGCTGTACCCCCAGCACAACAAGCTTTTGCTCTGTTATTTATTTACTTAAGTTGATGACTATTCAGGGAACATTAAATAACTTGTGTAGGATCTCTTGAGTAGCACCTGGTTGAGATCCGCTGGCTCTAGCCTTTCCATTGTGTCATGTGATTATCTGTTGTCTTATATCTCTGTCACCTGCTTGTTACTTTGCAAAGGCAGAGTGTGGGGAGACACTGAAGATGTGTAGCCTGTCTCTTGAGCCAGCCCCACTCCATACCCGCATCTTTCCTTGGTGGATGTCTAATGGTCTTCAGTGTCCCAGGGTCTCCATTGCAACGGAGGCTTCCCTGTTCCGTCTTCTCACAGTAGCCTCTCAGAGCTTCTTTCAGTTGTATGGCCTCAGCAGAGTTCAGGAAGACACTGAACAAAGTTCATGAAGTTCTCACCTTGCATCTTTCATGCCTGCAAAGCCAGCACCATGTGACTGCTGCTGCCACATTCTGCTGCCAGTTCAGGATGGAGCCTGCCCCTTGGACCACAGATACAGCAGCATGTGTGCCAGCACCATTGTCTTTGAGCAGGGAACCCCTAAACTGTATTCTTAGTTCAAGCTCTCTCCTTTCAAACAAACCTTTTCATAAATTGGTGCCTTGAATTTAAGAGGTCTTGCCCTCCAGGGCAGGGCAGGAAGTTTGTCTTTAAGAATTACAACTTCTCTTCCACACACTTTACATTATATTCTTTTCATTGCCAAACTGTGCAGGGTTTTTATGTCTCTGTGCCCCATTCTCTGTCAGGGAATTAAATAAATATATGAATAAAGGTAAGGCAGTAGAAGTCATCCTCTCTGGTCCTGAAAGGTTCTTAGACATTCCATTATGAGAATTTCTAAGGAAAACATATTCCATATGCAGAATCTATTGTCCCATGAGGGAAATTACCCAGAATAAAAATTAAAAGACAAGCATTTCTTTTAACATTAAAAAATAAAAATGGCCGGGCAGTGGTGGCGCACGCCTTTAATCCCAGCCCTTGGGAGGCAGAGGCGGGTGGATTTCTGAGTTTGAGGCCAGCCTGGTCTACAGAGTGAGTTCCAGGACAGCCAGGGCTACACAGAGAAACCCTGTCTCAAAATAAATAAATAAATAAATAAAAATAAAAAAAATAAAAAATGATGTGGAGTACTATAAAAATTAATTGTGTTTTAGATTATGTAGAGTACTTGTGGGGTATAGATGAGTTGTAGAAGGAACTTAACTGTTCTTGGTTTTGTGTTTTGAAACAGCAGTTTATTTAGCCCAGATTAACCTCAGGCTAACTATGTGGCCAGGGATGAGGTTGAACTTCTAAGGGTCCAGTTATTAACTGTAAACTTCCGGGTTTACAGGCTTGAACCACCCCCACCTAGTTTTATGTGTTGCTTCATGGATGCTAAGCAACTGCTCTACCAAGAGCTACACTCTTACTCCTGCTTAGAAGTAACTCTTGATGCTTCCTGTATAGGAAAGTGAGTTTAAGTCTATAGCATAATCTGCATTGTGCTTAAAAACTAGTGCTCCTAAACGGGGCAGAGTGATAGGTCTGTGATGCCAGCAGTTAGGAGGTAGAGCCAAGGAATCAGGCGCTCAGGACTGTCCTTACTATGTGATGATCTGTGGGCCAGCCTGGGCTACATGAGACTTGTCTCAAACGAAACAAAGAAATATAAATAAAATACAAATATAAGCAAATGGGTCTGAAGGTTCATTAAGAAAAGTTTGTCAGATGAGTAAGCCTGGTGCAGTAGTCATTTAGTAATTATTTCGAGCTGGGTGTGGTGTGCATATGTAATCCTAATGCTCGGGAGGTATGAGTAGGAAGATCAGTAGTTTAAATCGAGCCTCAGCCGCATGAGGTCCCCTCTTAAGCAAAACAAAACGGGTGGCAAAATGGCTCAGTGGTAAGTGCTTTCCACCTAGCCTGATGAGCTGAGTCTGATCCCTGGGACCCACGTGGTGGGAGGAGAGCATGGTCTCTTCAGCATTGCCTCCGACCTTCACGTACGTGGTGCACTCTCAGCCTGCCCCTCTCCAGTTAATAAATACATGTAATTTAAAATCAGAATAGTGTGAGGAATGAAAGAGGAGGATATGGATCGTGTCTGCTAAAGACATGTATCAACAAGAGTGGGTCAGCCCAAGAGGAAGTGCTCGTCCCATGAAACGAAGCAACGAAACCTCAGATAAGGAAAGCACCAGAGTGTGCTGGGTGAAACACAGACAGATTAATCACAGACTGACGCTTTGGTGAATAGAGGGACTGTGATCAGAGCTGACAGTGACAGAGCAGAAGAGGTTGTCACACTTACACTCATTTATTATGTATAAAATGACATTGCTGTTTTTGATATACATGGAAGAGGTAATTTGTAACAGATGAAAGGAAATGTGTTTTATGTAGTGGCTCATAAAATAAGATGTTTGCAGTTCATTTCCCCAATAGATAATAGGAGGTTAAGCATTTCCAGTCTCAAAATGTTACACATTTATGGAGTTTTATAGGAAGTTTGAATGCTTTGCAGTATAGGCCATCTCAGGCCATCTCAGGCCTTTGAAGTTGAGATGATTTGAATTTACAAGACTGATTGTCAAGATGTCCTTCACCTGCTCCTGCTCAAGGCACAGTATTGGGCTAGATAAGCAGTCATTTTTTTTTAAAAGACTTATTTATTTATTTTATATGAGTATACTGTAACTGTATTCAGTCATATACACACCAGAAGAGGGCATCAGATTTCATTGCAGATGGTTGAGAGCCATCATGTGGTGCTGGGATTTGAACTCAGGACCTCTGGAAGAACAGCCGTGCTCTTAACCACTGAGCCATCTCTTCAGCCCCCATTTCGTTTTGTTTTAAACAGCTTGCTGTGCTTTCTTATGTAAAGGCTGCCTTATTCTTCTTAGCCCTTTGTACATTAGTGGTAAGCAAGGCTTTCATATGTTTTGAGCCTAGAGTTCTTTGAGAATGCCAGAAATGAAGATGTGTGCTGCATTCTTCCACTCAGACTTCCAAGTAAATTCCCCCTGGGCTGCTTTTCCTGCAGTAAAGCTAAAGGGTATTAGTGGGAAACAGACTCATTTTAGAAGTTTGTTTTCTTCTGAGGACATACTTTGTCATTCCATTATTTCCTTGATAATCTAGTAACCAGGAGCTGAAACTGGGTTATTTCCTGGTGCATTCCTTCTTGGGTCATGGAGACTTTGATGTTTGAGACAAGAGCCTGCATGCAGACGGCTACCTGACCCTGGTTTCTTGCCTTCTCCTCCTTTCTGCTTTCCTCTTCTCCTTTCCCTGCTTTCTAAGTCGTGATGTTAGTGAGTGAACCAGGGCCTCCAGTGCTCGGCATCCCCAGCCCTTTAGTGCACCAGGGCCTCCAGTGCTCTGCATCCCCAGCCCTTTAGTGAACCAGGGCCTCCAGGCTCGGCATCCCCAGCCCTTTAGTGAACCAGGGCCTCTAGTGCTCGGCATCCCCGGCCCTTTAGTGAACCAGGGCCTCCAGTGCTCGGCATCCCCGGCCCTTTAGTGAACCAGGGCCTCCAGTGCTCGGCATCCCCGGCCCTTTAGTGAACCGGGGCCTCCAGTGCTCAGCATCCCCGGCCCTTTAGTGAACCGGGGCCTCCAGTGCTCGGCATCCCCAGCCCTTTAGTGTTGTTGGTGTTTGTTTTGAAAGGAAGGGGTCTTAGTGAGGGTTTACTGCTGGGAACAGACACCATGACCAAGGCAGGTCTTATAAAGGACAACATTTAATTGGGGCTGGCGGGGAACATGGCAGCATCCAGGCAGGCATGGTACAGGAGGAGCTGAGAGTTCTACATCTTCATCTGAAGGCTGCTAGCAGAACACTCACTTCCAGGCAGCTAGGGTGAGGGTCTTAAAGCCCTCCTTAAAGACCTACTCCAACAAGGTCACACCTCCAAGTAGTACCATTCCCTTGGCCAAGCGTATTCAAACCACGACAGAAGGAATAGCTAGTTAGTTTCTGTTGTGAATTATGATAATTTTAAGTATTGAGCCACAGGGTTATTAAGCATAATTTATAATGCCTTTCCTTGTATTTGACTTTTGATGACTTTCACAAGGTAGCTTATAACTGTAAAAGTTATTATTTTGCCAGGTGTGATCCCTCACACCTGTAATCTCAGCTCTCAGGAGACAGAGGAAAAGAATTGCCACAAGTGTGAAGCCAGCCCGGGCGACATGAGGCCTGACTCACGAACAGCAACCATGAAAAGTCCCTGTTTTCAAATAGATGGTAAAAGTATTTGATCTCAAAACTTGGGAGGCAGAGGCAGATGGATCTCTGAGTTTGATATGAGCCTGGTTTACAGAGTGAGTTCTAGGACAGCCAGGGCTACACAGAGAAACCCCGTCTTGAAAAGTAGTACGGGGGGGCTGGAGAGATGGCTCGGCGGGTAAGAGCACTGACTGCTCTTCCGAAGGTCCTGAGTTCAAATCCCAGCAACCACATGGTGGCTCATAACCATCCATAATGAGATCTGATGCCCTCTGCTGGGGTGTCTGAAGACAGCTACAGTGTACTTACATATAATAAATAAATAAATCTTTAAAAAAAAAAAAAAGAAAAGTAGTACGGAAATACTAGAATCAAAGATGAAACCCTTCCTTCACCCTGCCCTCACCTAGTTCCGTAAGTGAGTGCCATTGCTACTAGTTTCTTATATATTTTTAGTAGAGACATTGTAAGTCATATGTATGTGTGTACATATGTAAGTGTGTGTAAGTCATATGTATGTGTGTACATATGTAAGTGTGTGTAAGTCACATGTATGTGTGCACATATGTAAGTGTGTGTAAGTCATATGTATGTGTGTACATATGTAAGTGTGTGTAAGTCATATGTATGTGTGTACATATGTAAGTGTGTGTAAGTCACGTGTATGTGTGCACATATGTAAGTGTGTGTAAGTCACATGTATGTGTGTACATATGTAAGTGTGTGTAAGTCATATGTATGTGTGTACATATGTAAGTGTGTGTAAGTCATATGTATGTGTGCACATATGTAAGTGTGTTGACTTACTTTTTGGTAATTGGTGCATGAACAATCTAGTTCTTTTTAACAGCTAGGATGGCTGCAGTTTTTAGATTAGTTTTTGTTGAATTGCTTTTAGTAGTTCATTATAATTAAATATTGTGTGAATTACTGTATATTATGTTTTATACATGGTTATTTTCATATAACCACTTTTACTGCCTCTTTTATGAAATTCACATATAATCTGAAGAATTCTAGCAGTTGATGTTTTATCATAGTGAGAATGAAATAGCCATAATCATGTGTCTGCATTAAAATTTTCACCAGTTGAACATAAAAGCTGTTATAAGAATTTCAAATTTTATGTTTTTTATGTTTTTACCTTTGCATTGAAGCTTTTGGTGGCTCTAGTTTTGCTACAACAAATGCTTTTGGAGTTGACGCGACGTGGCCAAGAGCCTTTGCGTATGCTGCTACAGTTCGGAGTGACGTATCTGGAAGACCGTGCCTCAGAGTTCATCATTCAGCAAGGTGGCTGGGTATGACTACTTACAATTTTTTTCTTTAGAATAATTAAGCCTGTGTTTAAAAGTTTTAATTATTTTTTTATTTGCTGGGGTATCAAACCCACGGTCTTGTTCACAGTGGCAAATATCCTACTGATAACTTACACCCCTAGCCCAGGCCTTTTGTGTTCAGCTTCTTCAAGGTACAGATCTACGTCAGTACTGCATGACAAGCAAGAACGCTGCTCATACCATTTTAAGTTACTAGGGTTTTACTTAAGTAAGTAGATTGGTATGTGCTGCTTTTAAATAGTTGTTAGTCATAAAATATTTCATATTAACAACAACAAAATAATTGGAATAACTATAAAATATGAAGACTGTCCATGCCTACAGCGGCTCGAGGTTTCGGATCCTGAGACCCCTGGTGTGCTGGGATTGAACTCTGGTCCTCTGGAAGAGCCATGCATGCTTTTAGTCCTGGGCCATCTCTCCAGCACAGATTTTTCTGAACTGTTAAGATCACAGTGTATATATCTTTAGACAGTAAGATCATTGTGATACATCTTTAGACAGTAGTAATTCTGCCTTGGAGTTTGTAAGAAGCATCATTACTCTGTATTTTTTCTATGACTTGTGTGCTTCAATGTTAAGGTTGTTGTTCCTTAGTCTTTTTCATTCTCTCTTCACCAGTGATGCCTTTTAGTCAGCTTCCTTCCTCCATGAAAAAAGAGAAAGTTTTAAAGCACAGTTGGAGTTTATTTAATCTTAGCACTCAGGAGGCAGAAGCAAGTGAATCTTTGAGTTTGTGACCAGCCTGGTCTACAGAGTGACACCAGAGCTACACAGATAAACCTGGTCTCAAAAACACACATGCAAAGAAAGTGGTGTGTGTGTATGGGGGGGGGGGGGTTTAGAGACTGGAGATGGTCTTTGAAATGCTTGCTGTGCAAACACAGTGAGATTCGACCCCTGGAACCCAAATAATAAAATCAGGCGTGGTGTGCACGCTTGTACTCCCTGCACCGGAGAGGCAGCTAGCCAAAGCAACAAGCCCCAAGTCTCAGAGACAGGCAGAACTCTCAGAAAGCGAGACAGACAGCTGTCCTGAGGGTCAGCACTGCAGGTTAACCTCTCACAGGTTTATTTACCTGTAGTCCTGTTGATTTTGCTATTAGATGCATTGTTGATTTAAGCATTCTTATATATGTACATTTCTTTCTTTCTCCTTTTTAGTTTTCTTCTTTCTTTTCCCTCCTTTCCTCTCTCCCTTCTTCCTTCCTTCCCTCCCTCCCTCTTTCTTTCTTTCTTTCTTTCTTTCTTTCTTTCTTTCTTTCTTTCTTTCTTTCTTTCTTTCTTTTCTTTCTCCCTTTCTCCCTTTCTCCCTTTCTTTCTTTCTTTTTTGAGACAGGATTTCTCTGTGTTACCCTGGCTATCCAGAATTCACTGTGTTAGTCCAGGCTGGCCTTAAACTCAGAAATATGTCTGTCTCTGTCTCTTGAGTGCTGGGACTAAAGGTGTGTGCTACCACACCTGGCACATAGACATTTCTATGGTTTTATATGTGGAAGTAGAATTTCTGAGTCATGGTGTATAGCTCTGTTTTTTTGTTTGTTTTGTTTTTTGGAGATAGGGTCTTGTGTCTCAGGCTTGACTCTATTTAGCTAAAGATGACCTTTAACCCCTGACCCTTTTGCCGCCTCTCCTTCCTTGAATGATGGGATTACACTTGTGTGCCACCATGCCTAGTGTATGTGATACTAGGGATTGAACCCAGGGCTTTGTGCATGCTAGGTAAACACTCTGCCAACTTAGTTACCTCCCAGGTCCTGGGCATGCTTTAATTATGAAACAGGGTTAAAGTGTTTTTTAGAGGGATCTCTTAGCAGTACAGGAGTTCTCATGACTCTTATCTTCCCTAGTACTTAACATTGAAAGAGTTGCTAAGGTTTTTTTTGTTGTTGTTGTTTTGTTTTTTAACAGTTTGCTAAAATTAGATTTTAATTTTAAGCTTAAAATGTTTTTTTGTTTGTTTAGAGACAGGGTTTCACTGCATAGCCATGGGTGCCCTGGAACTATGTAGATTAGGCTGGCATCGAACTCACAGAGATCTGTCTACCTCTGCCTCCCGAGTGCTGGAATTAAATGCCAGCACTCAGCTAATTTTAAGCTTTTAATAAAATTGCAAAAATCATGAATTCCATATAGTCTTTACCCAGTTCCCTCTATTATAAGTATTTTAGTTAGGGTTTCTATCGCTGTGATAAGCACTGTGACCAAAAGCATGGGGAGGAAAGGGTTTATTTCATCCCACAGGCCATTGAGGGAAGCCAAAGCAGGAACTGATGCAGAGGAAAGATGCTCACTGGCTGGTTCTCCAGGGCTTGTTCTGCCTGCTTTCTTATAGTACTTGGGGCCAACTGCCCAAGGGTGGTACTGCCCACAGTGAGATGGGTCTTCCCACATCAGTCATTAATCAAGGAAATGCCCCACAGACTTGCCTACAGGCCAGTCTGATGGAGGAAGTTCTTCAATTGAGATTAGATTTCTGTCCAGGTAAAGAAAACCAGCTAGTGCGATGACACCTTATACAATTTTGGTTCCTTTGTCAAAGCTGAAAGATGATTGTTTGTTAATCAAACTCCAGACTTTATGTTGATAGCAGCTTTTCTTCTTGCTAGGATCTGTCTGGGACACTCTATTATATTTGAATCTGTGTTAGTTTTTCATTATTCATGAGCATAGATCATAGTTCATGGTGGACTGCAGTCAGACTTCGGTCTTTCTCCTGTTTATCGGCCCTTTGTGTTTCTTCTGTATTAGTTAGCTTCACTGCATTCTACCTTACTTAATTAGCCCCTTCCTTGCTTGCTCTTTTCTTTTGCCTTAGTCTTCATAGTGTGGTCTTTTGCATGTAACATGCATCAACTTTCTTGTTGCTGAGCCAGGTGACCAATGACTCTGAAAATGTTGTGTGTCAGAAGCTCAAAAAGAAACAGCACTTTAAAATTGTCAGTTAGAAAAAGAAAGCCCAGCCAGGCAGTGGTGGTGCAAGCCTTTAATCCCAGCACCCGGGAGGCAGAGGCAGGTGGATTTCTGAGTTTGAGGCCGGCCTGGTCTACAGAGTGAGTTCCAGGACAGCCAGGGCTACACAGAGAAACCCTGTCTCGAAAAACCAAAAAAAAAAAAAAAAAAAAAAAAAAAGAAAAGAAAAGAAAAGAAAACGTGGAATCCATTCCAGGATTTCCTAAATCTGTTGTGCAAATGGTTCTAAGGAAGGATGCAGAACTGTCTGCTTGAGCCAGGTATGGCAGGGCACTCAGCACTCAGGATGCTAAGGCAGGAGGATTGCTTTGAGTTAAAGGTTACCTACATTGTACCAGGCTTGCCAGGCTACATAGTAAAACTCTACCCCAACACCCAAAACAAACCAACAAACTAGTATTCAGTAAGAATACTCCTCCAGGTGGTGGTGGCGCATGCCTTTAATCCCAGCACTCAGAGCCAGGCAGATGGATCTCTGTGAGTTCAAGGCCAGGGTTACACAGAGAAACCCTGTCTCAAAAAGAAAAAAAAGTTTTAGAAAGAATTTTAGACTTGAGTACCAGCACAGCCCAGCTTCAGAAGCTGAGTGCATGCTGCCTGTGAGAAGCACTGGAAAGAAAGGAAGGGGGGAGGGGGGCACTGAGAACCAGTGCCTTCCCAGCTGGGCACAAGTGGTGCTTCCCTGCGCGCGTGTTCTCCCACCTGTGCTTTGGAGATTGTGTGGGGCGTGGAGGGGCCAGGAGAGTTTCTAGAAGCTAGTCTGGTGCAGTGGTATTTAACAAAGAGGTTTACTCAAACAGGATAGAGAGCAAGGCCAGGTCCAAGGTTGTCCTCTGACTGCCATGCGCATGCACTCACATGCATGCATGCCCACACATGCATGCATGCATGTAAACAAATTTAAGAAAATCTTTTTTTTTTCCATTTTTGAGACAGGGTTTCTCTGTGTAGCCCTGGCTGTCCTGGAACTCCCTCCGTAGACCAGGCTGGCCTCGAACTCAGAAATCCACCTGCCTCTGCCTCCCAAGTGCTGGGATTAAAGGCCTGCGCCACCACTGCCCCGCTTAAGAAAATCTTAACAAACAAAACAGCTAAGGCACTGAAGCCATTGGCCTGTGATCCCAGTACTTTGAATGTGGAGGCAAGCGGACTAGGAGTTGAAGGCCAGCTTTGTGGGCATAGCTGACTCAGGGCAAGCTTGTGGGCTACGTGAGACCTTGACTCAAAAAATGTTAATAGTAAAAGTAAAAATCAGGTGCTACTGTCCTTTTCCCCTTATAAGTGTTAGTAATTCTTTGGAAATTTCATACAGTTGTTTTGATCACACCCCCTCCTGCCCTGTGCTTCTCTTCCCCCAGATTCCCCCTTCCTTTCCCATCTCCAACTTCATGTTTTGTTTTTTAATATGTAACCTATCAAGTCCAATTTGTGCTGCCCATTTACTACCGGGTGGGATGTGGGGCCATACGCTGAAGTGTGACTGACCTACCCTTAAAGAAAAATGAGCCCCCCCCCAGAAGCCTTTAGCTGTCCATAGCTTCTCCGTTAAGAGTGGGTGCTCATGAGCCTTTTTCCCTTCTGTGCAAGAATGTTGACTGGCCTGAGGTTATGTACTGGTCTCTTACTAATTGGTGCAGCTATGTCCTCTGACACAAGATGTCAGCGTGAATCACCTTTATGGTACTTGGTGTTTAGTGTTGAATTGACAGCTCTTAATGCCATTCTAAGCCAACCCTGGTGGCACAGGTATATAATCTTAGTACTTTGGGAGGCAGAGGCAGGAGAATTGTTAGTTTGAGGCCACCTGGGTGTCACAATGAGTTCCAGGCCAGCTTAACTACATAGTGAGAGTTTAAAAAAAGAAAAAAAAAGGAAGAAAAAAATGGAAATTTCTATTTTTAAAAAATGGTAAGCTATTAGGTGTGTCTGTAAGTGTTCGTGTGGCTCCTGTTTTCTCACTATTAAGTGGGACTTGTATTTAGCCTGCTGCCCAGCGAGGGCAGGTAATACTGCGCACTGTGACTGAGCACTGAGCCCGCTGCTCTGTCTCTCTCTGCTCTCACATCTCACGGGTCTCCTTCCCTAGAACGGCTACATTGTATCTGTTTCCTGAAAGGGCAGCCGTCCCAGTCTACTGAGGCCAGGCCTTTTCTTTTCTCTGTTGTCATGTGCTACACTAAAAAGGCTCAGTTTTAGATTATGTAGAAAATTTATTGTAAACTCACATCTAATGTCTGTCTTAAATTTTCGAATGAAATTAATCTTTTATCTGTTTCCCCTGATTTGAAGATTGTTCTTACAATTTTAAAGAGTAGCAGCTACAAAAAGGATTATTTATTTTTACTTTAGACTAAGGATTCTCTGGGAAGCTTCTTACTACAGTTTCATGCTGTGAACGTTGATCTGAGACTAGGATGGCTGCAACTAAGTCAGCTCAGCTTAGGAGGTTCTGCGGGCTCTGCAGGTATGGGTGTTCATTATATTGGGTTCTTGATTGATCCCCATCTCCCTCGTCAGAGCCTCGATATGCACTGGGCAAGAGCTCTTTGCCTCTTGGCTGCAGTCCTGTCCCAGAGCCGGGTTCTGAGATATGCTCTGGTGGGTCTTGGCATCATATTGCATGAACATTAACTTCTAGAAGGTCTTTCCATACGCGTCTTCTTATTTTAGGTTAGAAGGGATTGAAGAAGCATTTGGTTGTTAGTGTCCTTTTAGCTGTTTCCATTTTATAAGCTGAACACGTGAAAGACAGTGTGTTGGCACAGCAAGCGCAAGCGCTTTCCTTGATGGATTTCCCAGTGAGGATGGGCTGTGAATTCTGCCTACCCATCCTCAGATGGGAAAGTGAAACCTATCGGTGCTTAGATCAGCAGCCATGACACAAAAGGTAAATTGACATCAAGCTGTCCACATAATGTGTAACTGATGTGAGAAAAAACCAAAAAACTTGAAACAAAATAAACTCAGTATTAGACGTCAGGAAGCAGTATACCATTTGAACTAATCTTATTTTTGTCTCATGTAGACAAAAATATAGCCTTAACTTGCTATATAGCTGAACTCCTTGAAGCTGGCCTTGAACTCCCAGTTCTCGTTTCTCATCTCCCCAGTGCTGTAGTCACAGGGCTGCGCCACCACACTTGGTTTCTGTAGTGCTGGGCGTGAACCCCAGGGCTGTGTGCACGGAGGCCACCACTCGGTCAATTGCCATGCTTCCCACCCCCTAAATGGTTCTTGTAGTACTTGCTAAGCCAGTGTTTCTTAGTTCCTACCTCCTAAGCACTTACGCTTTGTTTGCATGTGTTTTGTACATTTTTTGTGTGTCTCTTTGCTTGAAGAAGGGTACCCTGTTTTTTTTTTCTTCTGGCATAAACTTGAGGCACTGTGATATAGTGGAGAAAGAAACTGGACTTCAACTTGCCTTAGAGCAGAAGGTCAGCGTGAGGCCGATACCTTGTCAGAAACAAGCCTAGGTGATGGAGGTGGTCCTAGAACTGCTTTGAGTGTTAGCTCTGCTAGAACAGCTGTCTGCATGGACAGGTCCCTAGTGGGGAGAGCTTCAGTGATCATCCTTTTTTTGGGGGTGGGGGGTGGGGTGGGGAGAGGTTTATTAAGGGTAGCCTGGAACTTACTGTGAAGCCTAAGCTGTCCTTCAACTTACAGCAATCCTCCTGTCTCAGCTTCTTAAGTGCTGAGATTACAAATGTGGGTGGGCTCTTTTGCTTGGCTCTTCTTTCAGGATTCTCACATAAGGGCAGGTGATGGTTGGGTAGGTAAAGGGTCTTGTCTCCAAGCTTTACCTAAGACTGATCTCTGGACCCCACGTGGTAGGAGCAAGCCCTCTGACCTCCACACAGTCTCCATGTATTCTATACGTTTTAGAGAAAAAAAAAAAAAGGCAATTGTAAAAGAATATAAAACACTTGGTAAATTTGTACTAAACTGGCATGTTCCAGTTCACAGTGAGTTGTAAGGTAAGGAGGTCATGAAAGCAAAGGGTAAAGTCAGATTTTCAGCTCCCCAGACTGTGTAGACGGATGGGCTGCCGAGATGTCTAAGACGGGATGGGAAGGTCCTCTGATCGGAACAGAGGCTCTTGAGCCTCTCTTAGTGTTGCTTGCACTGTTAAAGTAATGAGGGAGGGTTGTAGCTCACGAGTAGAGAACCTTCTCGGCCTACATAAGGCTTGGGGCCCATTCCCAGCACCACACCCCAACTATAACAGCAGCATTTACAGCGAGTTCTATTTTGGCTTGTTAACACTCCCTTTATGAAAGCTCCATGTCAATAGCTTTCTTCCAGCACTAAAATGCTCACCTGTTTAGGTAGGTTCTGTTTTTGTCTCTCTGTATCTCTCTCTCTGTTTCTCTTTCTCTGTTTCTCTCTCTCTCTCTCTCTCTCTCTCTCTCTCTCTCTCTCTCTCTCTCTGCTTTTTTCAAGACAGGGTTCTTTGTGTAATAGCCCTGACTGTCCTGGGCTCACTTTATAGGCCAGGCTGGCCTTGAACTCACCAGAGATACACCTGCCTCTCCCTCCTGAGCCCTGGAATTAAAGATGTGTGCCACCACACTTAACCTCTGTTTTTTTGTTTTTTGTTTTTTTCTTTCTTAAATCAGTTTTTCTTGTTAGAGCATCTTGTTTTTCAAAGTGCAGATCAGCAGCTTATTGACAGTTCATATTTTATTTTTAATGTTTGATTTTGAGACAAGGTCTCTTTGTAGCCTTGGCTATCCTGGAACCCACTCTAGATCAGACTGGCTTGGAACTCAACAGCCTCTGCCTCCCAAGTGCAAAGTGCCAGGGTTAAAGGTGTGTACCCCACGTCCCCACCCCCACCTCCTCTAGAGAATTGATATCCATAAACACCTGGGCTGTAGGATTTGGGAGTTTACCATAGTGTCTCCAGGAGACTGGGTGTGGAGCTGTAGTAACCACGGGAGGCCCTCATAGGTAGAGCATCTAGAACATGGGTGAGAAAAGATAGGGCTGCAAGATGGTTCCAGGATGTAGTTGAGGGACAGAGTGCTTGGTGATGTGCACGAACCCTGGGTTCCATCCCTAGCTGCAAGAGAGGAGGGTGTGGGGAAGGCGGGGCCCTAAGAGTAGAGAGGAAGGCTTAGTTTTATTTCAATTAGCAGTACTATGCCTTTAAACAATTATATATTCAGAGGAAAGCACGACTATACTCAGGAACGATAACGTGTCATCTTAATATTGTATGTCTTGCCCTCTTGGCTTTTTTTTTTTTCTTTTTTCTTTTTTCTTTCTCTCTCTTTTTTTTTTTTTCCAAGACAGGGTTTCTCTGTGTAGCCCTGGCTGTCCTGGAACTCACTCTGTAGACCAGGCTGGCCTCCACCCTCTTGACTTTTTAACTGGAAGAGTCAGATAATTAGCAGTACTCTATTTTATAACCTTGAACTGAACCTTTATCTGATGGCTTGACAATGCGTTAGAGTCAGGTTTTCTGCCCTGGGTTATTAATGGCTGTAAGAGGGGCTGTAATGGAGGCAGAAAGTCGAATTGATTTCCTAAGAGAGCAAAGGTCTTTGTTAGACTAACAACAGTGAGAGCTGATATATTATGAACAGACACAGGGATACCCAGACAGACATGGCTGACATCTTACTTCCCATTGATAGCGTCTTTCCTCTTTTTTGTTATTGTGGCTCTGGGCGTGCAGCTCAGGACCTTTGTGAGTAGAAAAGCTGCTGTCTGTCCCCGTTCTACACTCCTCATCCCCAGCACCCTCCCCCCTTTCTTTTTGGAGACAGGGTCTCAAAAAGACTAGCTATTCCAGCCACTAACTCTAGCTATTCTTAAACTCTTCATCCTCCTGCCTTAGTTCGTGGCCGGCATGAGCATGTGCCCCCACACCTGCTAAGATGATGTTTTATTTCCAGACTCGTTGATAGGCACACGGGAGTCATTGCGTTAGTTCTGTTGAGAGAGAAGCGGTAGGGTCCACCATAGGGGCGTTGGCTGCAAAGCCTGCTGACTGGGGTTAAATCCCCAGACCCCACAGTGGAAGGAGAGAACCAACTCCAGCAGATGGTCCTCTGGCCTCCGTGCACATGCCCAATTAATAAAGAAGTGTAAAGCATTTCCTAAGGAAATAGGGATTACTTTTACTAGAGTAATAGCAGAAAATGTTCAGAGAAAGAAAAACTTGTATTTCAATATATTGTGATACATTTAGAAGCTGTGTTTACACCTTAAATCACAACGCTCAGAGACAGCAGGCAGATCTCTGTGAGTTCAAGGCTAGCCTGGTCTGCATAGCCAGGGCTACACTGTGGGAATGCCTGGGGGTTGGGAGAGGGGAAGGAGAAACATTTAGGTGGAGTAAGGGTGGTGCATACCTATGATCCCAACACTTAGGTGGCAGAGGTGGTTTGCTCACACTCAGGGTCAGCCTGGGCTATGTGTTTCAGGCCATTCAGGCTAAGTAGCAAATCTCTGTCCTAAAAAACAGACAAACAAACAAATAAGCAAACAAAAAACAGTTGGGTGGTGGTGGTGCACACCTTTAAGGACAGAAGCAGGTGGATCTCTGAATCTGAGGCCAGCCTGGTCTACTAAGTGAGTTCCAGGACAGCCAGGGCTACACAGAGAAACCCTGTCTGACAAGACAAACAAACAAAATCCAACCCCCCCCCCCCCCCCCCAAAATAAGAGTCAGACTTTGTGGCAAAAGCCAGCATTTCCAGCCCTCAGGAGGCAGAGGAAGGAAGATCAGTAAGTAGTTCAGGGCCAGAAAGATGGCTCAGTGGCTAGAGGGGCTTCCTGCCAGAGTCCTGAGTTTAATCCTTGGAACTCACGTGGTGGAATGAGAGAGCTGACTGCTGTGTTCATGGAGGTTGTTCTCTGACTTCACACTCACATACTCTGTGGTACATATCCTTGGTGGGGGAGGCGTGTGTGCCCAAACGCGCGCGCACACACACACACTAAATAATTTAAAAGTTAGTTTTAAATCTAGTGTGGTGGCTCATGCCTTTAATCCCAGCACTTGGGAGGCAGAGGCAGGTGGATCTCTGCGTTGTCGGCCAGCCGGGGTCACATAGATACTGTCATTAAAAAAAAAAAAAAAAGATTAAAAGGCCATTGTTTAAGACAGACATATTTTGTTTGTTTATGTGTATGGCTGTTTTGCATAGATATATGTGTGTATATCATGTATGTGCCTGGTGCCTGAGGAGGCCAGAAGAGGGTGTAGTATCTTCTGGAGCTGCAGTTCCAGGTGGTTTTGAGCTGCCGTGTGGTTGCTGGGAATTGACCCCTGGTCCTCTTAACCACTGAGCCATCTCCATCCCTTTCAGCTACAGATTGAGTCTAAAGCTGGCCTGCGCTTCATAAAACCTTTTCTCAAAAGCAACAAAACAGAAGCATCACACTTAGGAATACGTGAGATTTATGTTGTACTCAAGGGGCAGCAAGCTGCTAAGATGAGAGGGAGAGAGAGATGAGGTAGAATTAGGCTTTCTCCACTAATTCTCTACTGATTTCTACCACTGTAGTGGCTTGGTTGTGAAGGGCTTTTTGTTAACATTCATTATTAATGAAGTCCGGAGATGTTGCTGGGTTTTACATTACCGTCATGCTAATGGAGTCGTAATGAGTTTGAAAGAGTTCCCACAGGAGCTGACCTGGGGAGGCCTCTTTTGGTCAAGCGGGATTTGAAGTGGGAAAAGAGTCCGGATGGATAGTGGCACTAAGGGGAGGCACCCTTTGAAGCTTAGTGATCACACTCTTGGCTCTGGGGTGCGCGGCCATGGCCTGCCTGGCATTTATGATTCTCTGGTCCCCCCCTCCCAAACAAAAAGGAAGAAGAAAGAAAGTGTGCGTTAGGGGAGTAGCCAGGAGGAGTGGAAGGGGGGATACTGAGGTTGGGGTGTACTGTATAAGAGAAGAATCTATTTCAAAAGGAAGGAAGGAAGGAAGGAACGAAGGAAGGAAGGAACGAAGGAAGGAAGGAACGAAGGAAGGAAGGAAATTGCTCATGAAAATTCTTGATCAGCTTTTACATTTTTTAAAAAATTTATCTTGCGTGTATGGGTATTTTTTTTCTGCATACCACACATATGCCTTCAAGAAGAGGGTGTCAAAGCCCTTGACCTGGAGTTACAGATGGTTGTGAGCCACCATATGGGTGTGAGCCACTGTGTGGGTGCTTGAAGTTGAACCTGAGTCCTTAACCCCTCAGCCACCTCTCTAGCCCAGTTTTTACACTTTTTAAATGTTATTTTTATGTGTATGGATATTTTATCCTCATTCGTGTCTGTGCACTACTTTTGTGCCTGGTGCCTGTGGAAGCCAGAGAGGTTGGCATTGGATCCTCTGGAACTGGAGTGGCAGACAACTGTGAGCTGCCTTGTGGGTGCTGGGAGTTGAACCCAGGTCCTCTGCAAGAGCAGTCAGTGAGTGCTCTTAACTGCTGAGCCAGTCCTCCGGCCCCTTGCTCAGTTTCCATGTCCTGTACCTGATCACAGCAGCTAGTAAAGATCTTCATCTCTTTTCTTTCTGAACTGAACCAACACCCACCCCCCAATCTGAGCGTGTTCCCTTTCTCCCCACTTCTCTTCTGCCTGCTTCCAGCAGTTCAGATTCAGAGGAACCTCCTCAGAAGCTAGCAGTCTCAGAAGTGCCTTTTGCTTTCATCGTTGTTATTGTTACCTGTTTGCTTCTGAGAAAGAAGGTCTCACAATGCAGCCCAGACCAGTTACTCGTAGGTCATAGGTCATAGGTGTGCCATCACAACATGCTTTCTAGAAGCTGCTCTTCCTTCAAAGTCTAGTGGTCCCTCCAGTTTCCTGTACAGTATTGTGTATTATATTAGAAATTAATGTATAATCATTGTTTATTATATACCTATTTCCTTATATACCATTGTTTTGTTAGTTTTCTGGTTTGGTTGGGTTTTTGTTTTTTTTTTTGTTTTTTTTGAGACAGGACTTTTTTGTGTATCCCTGGCTTTATTAGAACTCAATATGTAGACCAGGCTGGCCTCAAACTCACAGAGTTCTGCCTGCCTCTGCCTCCCTGGTGCTGGGATTAAAGGTGTGCACCACTGCCTGGTGTGATTTTAAAATTTTTATTGTGTGTACATACACATGTCACAGCATTCAATGTGAGGAACACTAGCTATGGAGGAAAGTCCTTATCTCTAGCTCTGTCAGTCATACTGAGCCTCCTCCTCCTCACACAGTGCAGAGTAAGCAGTTAGCGCTTCTGCCCGCCCTTCGTAGCTCTGCGCTTTGGCTGGCATGCTCCTTCTTGATGGCCATCGCTGCCAGAATTCCATGATTTTCCATATTTGCCTGCTCTCACCCAAAGACCCATTGTCTGAGCTTGCACTAGCACTCAGTCACGGCAGGGTACGCACTAGTGATACCTTCCGGAGTGCAAGATCTCGTTTTTATTTTCTCCGCTGTTTTGAGCTCATTGGCTGTATATGATGCACACTGAATATCAATTTATAATTTTTTAGTTTAGTGGAAACTAAAATTCTAAACTAAAAATTCTCCTTTTAGCAGGCTATGGTGGCACAGGTCTGTGATATCAGCACTTAGAAGACTGAGGAGGGACAGAAGTTTGAGACTGTGGGGGAAAGAAAAAGTGTGGTCATAATATATTGTATGGGACATCTTTTTAATTAAGGAAATGTTTGGGGGGGGTTGGGAACAACTCTGATAGAAGCACCTTCTTCAACAAAAGGGAAAAAAAACTCTTTTCCACGTTTACCTTCAGATGGATATATTCTGTTCAGAAATTGTGGATGTCCAGACAGTGTATTTACTCCTGAAACTTATGTTAGGCAAGAAGTATTTTTCCTAGGTTAACACATCTTAAAATGTTAACGAGTCTTTGTGTGGATTCTCGCTCTTCTGTTTTAGGGCACTGTCTTTAGTCTTGAGGCTGAGGAGGAGGAATACCCTGGAATCATTGCAGAAGATAGCAATGACATTTATATACTGCCCAGTGACAACTCCGGACAAGTTAGTCCCCCCGAGTCTCCAACAGTGACAACGTCTTGGCAGTCGGAGAGCCTGCCTGTCTCGCTGTCTGCTAGCCAGAGTTGGCACACAGAAAGCCTCCCAGTGTCCCTCGGGCCTGAGTCCTGGCAGCAGATCGCAATGGATCCTGAAGAAGTGAAGAGCTTAGACAGCAGCGGGGCTGGGGAGAAAAGTGAAAACAACTCGTCTAACTCTGACATTGTGCACGTGGAGAAGGAGGAGGTACCAGAGGAGGCGTTCCTGGGAGCTGCTGCTCCCTTGCTCCCACAGGTCCCTACTGTGGAAGCCCCAGAAATGATGAGAGTTGAGAAAGCCAGCCCCACTCCATCTGTTTTTGTGGAGCTGGGTGAGGAAGAGCTGGAAGCAGTAACAGTGGGGCCCGATGCTGTGGAGAGGGTGGAGGGGGCTGCTCAGCTGAGTGAGGAGAGAGCTGGGAGCAGGAAAAAGAGCCACACTGGGGAGGTCACCGCTGCCAGAGGGGCAAGGGGTGGCCTGCCCACCGAGGGCAAGGCTGTACTGCTCTTTGGAGGGGCTGCTGCGGTGGCCATCCTGGCGGTGGCAGTTGGAGTGGCACTGGCTTTAAGAAAGAAGTAAGAGCTATGTCAGAAGAGAGACAAGACAGAGACCCACGGCTTTAGTTGTATTCACTGGAACTTAGACTGCCAGCAGCTGACTGGACATTCACAGAACACCGGGGGAGCTGGCCTTCTGCTCAGCATGGCAGTGGCTTGAGACAGTGTTCACATTGGCCTGGTTGTCTTTTTAAGGGTCTTAGCTTATGCTAGATTTAGGAGGGCAAGAGTGAAGTTCTCACCTCCAACAGGTTAGTTAACTTGGGCACCATGGCCTTTCAGTAATTGTCTGTAGGAGGCTGCCCTGTGCATTATGTAACGATCGGCAACATCCCTGCCTTCTACCCACTAGATGCCACTGGCACCCCACTCGCAGTGATGGTAGCCAAAAATGTCACCTACATTGCCAAATGTCCCCTGTGGACAAAGTCATCTCCCTTTTGAGGGCCACTGCTTTAAGGAATAGGATTCAATTAGGAGAAGCTGGGGGAGGAGCCTGCAGCTGGGGTGGCCAGCTGTCCACCCCGTGGCAGCTGGGACTGCCGGATGTGCATCCTGTGGCAGTTTCTCAGGACAGGTGAGCTGACCGTGCTCTGCAGCTGTTTTCTTTCTGGCCCCCATTCTGTAGCGTGAGGTGCTCTCCTGCATCACACCGCCTCTCAGGTACTGCAGCGGTACAGTGTCTCCCCCTGTACCTCTTTTACATCTGATAAGCTCCTGAAGCGTCCCACAGCTCCATCTTTCAAAGATGATGCCTTTAGGGACCTTTAAATGATAAATACCCAGTCTAGGTGTGGTGGCACCTGCCTGTATTCCTAGCATTTGGGAAGCAGAGGCAAAGAGATTATCCCAAGTTCAAAGCTAGCCTGTATACATACCGAGACCATCTGGGACTGTATGGTGAAACCTTGTCCCAAGAAAAGGGATGAATCCACTGAAGCCGTATAGGAGACTTAGGGTTCTCTAGTCTGGTTGCCAGAGCAGGGTACAGGCTGCAGTCGTTGGTCGTAGAGGCAGGAAGGTGGTTGACATGACCCGTCAAGGTCTATTTGACCTCTTACAAGTATAGGCAGCCAGCCACCCCACGTGCCTGTGATTTAGCAGTGACACCTCTGATGGCATACACGTTGTTTAGAACCTGGATTAGTGTGTCTCCCACTCCCTGTTCTTGGGCGTTGGACTATCACCAGCTTCTCTGTGGGTCTCTGTGTGTAAAAAGCAGTGTCATCCTTTGGCTTACAGAATCAGTCGGGTTATAACCCTTATTTAATGTAAATCATGAAATAAATGATAAAGTTTTATCATTTATTATTAGGTATCACTTTAATGAAAAGTGGGACAGAAACTTGAATTTAAGACCAAGACTGCTGCTGAGGTTCTGGTTTGGTTTTCCGCAGTCAAGAGACGTCTTGGCTTGAACTTAGCCCAGCCCTAGGGCAGCAGACCCAGAGGACCCCATGCATTCACTGTAGCCAGTGGGACTCGGCAGAATCTCGTATCACCTGGCTGACCCCGTCCCTCAAGGAGGGGTGGGACCTGTCCCTGTCATGCCTGAGGGCACAGTGCCACTCTGCAAGGCACACATGCTTGATAAGAAGTCATCTCAGATTTATCTTAGTCATGTAACATTACTTCTTAGATCCTGAAATTTATAATAAAAATACTTTTACCTACTCTAATCACCAAGAGCTGATGTTTTCAATGTGCTTGATTTTTTTAAAAAGTATTTTTAAAAGAAGCTCTCCCCAAAGAGTTGATGAAGAGATTTTATTTTAGCGTGTTTGTGTGTCCTGTCGATGTGTCCCACTGAGTCTGAGTCGCACGCAGGGAGTAATCGTTGTGGGCTCTAGTGTAGCTGGAGGTGACGGGTAGTTCCCTCAGTTCTCACAGGAGGTGACGGGGTAGTTCCCTCAGTTCTCACAGGTGGCCGGAGGTGCCGGGGTAGTTCCCTCAGTTCTCACAGGAGGTGACGAGGTAGCCGGAGGTGACAGGGGTAGTTCCCTCTGAGTTCTCACAGGTGGTATGGTTCTGTGTTGTCTCACAGGCCTCAGGCTGGTGGCTCGCTGGACTTTTTAAAAAGGATTTTTCTTCTAGTGTTAACACTTTTGACCTTTGGATTCTCAGCACCTATTGGCATTTAAGCGCAAACAGCCAGGTTCAGGTGAGAGTTGGTAAAACATAGCTTTTGTTTTAGGATATTTGTATCTGTGTTCTCCAGGGCAGGAGCAGGAAGGAAGCTAGCATCTGAGCTAATTGCTTGTCGCTTTATTTTACTGCTCAAGTATATTTTTCTGGGTGATGGCAAATAGGTAATTTTCCACTGGTTCCCCCACATGGACCCTTGAGCCTGTTCTTCTTTACTACATTGCTCTCTGCTTGGCAGTGGGATGGAGTAGCCACAGGGTGTTCTGACACCACAGGGTAGTTCTGCCACCACAGCTCCTAGGTTTGCCATCATTTTAAACAAAATAAAAAAGTCTCCCTGTGTAGCCTAGGCTGGTCTTGAACTTGTAGTCCAGCCTCAGGACTGAGATTACAAGCACATGTCACCATGCCTGGTCTTGCTGTTACATTAAAATTAGTTCTCAAATCCTGCTCATCTAAGGGACTTGGTAGTCGGAGGCTGGCTGTTCTTGCCCTCTGACTAAAGATTCAGAATATATTCAACTCGATTAGGGACATAAAGCACCAGAACTGAGTCACGGTGGCATCCTCTGTCCCTTGTAAACTAGAGGGGGAGTTTACTAGTTCTGTGGAGGCAGACTGTTGTCTGTGTAGTGTGCTTTGTGCTCAGGACTGCGCTGCGTGCTCGGCAAGTGCTTCATCCCTCCTGCACCTCACCCCTGGCAGAATTAACTGTTCATTCGACGAGCGATTGATGCTCAGTTAGCCAGAGCCAGTGAGACACACCTGACAGAACACCCACAGGACGCTGGCTGGCTTGCTGTGCCGAAGCGGCTAGCCTGAGTCCAGAGTGCCTTAGCGGGGGGGGGGGGGGGGGGGGGGCTTGAGTGGGCATCACTGCCTCCTAGAAGATGGTCTGCAACCATCAGCGGTTAGCAACCTGTGGGTCACAACCCCTTTGGGGACTGAATGACCCGTTCACAGGGATCAATTATCAGATATCCTGCATATCAGGTATTTATAATTCATAACAGTAGCAAAGTTACAGTTATGAAGTAGCAGCAAAAGTCATTTTTTGGTTTGGCATATACCATAACCTGAGGAACTGTGTTAAGGGCTGCGTCATTAGGAGGGTGAGACCCACTGGTCTAGCTAGCACCCTCACTTGGGCCGGTTCTCGTATACCTCACCCAAAGCATCCCTGGTTCCTCTGCCTGTGTTTCAGTCTCTTTGGGTATCATTTGACCGAGTAGAGTGAAGGGCCTCGGAGACTGGTCCTTTGAAGGCTGCCACCGTTTGTGAGCCTCTGTGGTAACCCCCCAGTTAGAGAACATAGTGCCTGCTCTTGCCTTCTGCTCTAAAGGTGAGACGTGGGCATTTGAGCTTTTAAAAGCTACTTTATGGAAACTACACTTTCTAGCTAAGAAAAAAAAGTTGTCTTTTAGGTCTTCATGAGTTCTACATGAACTCTGCGCTCAGTAGTATGATGAGCCCTGGGCTCTGTCTCGCACACCCGTGATCCCTTACCAACAGTGTAGCACTGAAAACCTCTATTTGTGACATGCCGCCCTTTTAAGTGAGCCCTGTGTGGGTTACTACTCCTTTTGCTGATACTGATTGAGCACTTAATGCATGCCAGAGGCATTATGCCTCCTTCTGGTCCTGTCTAGACTTCCAGGTTACTGGGTAGGAACCATTGAGAACTGGTTTATGGAGTTGCCTAGCTTATCAGAGACAAGGCAGTGAGTGAAAATTCCCAACTCCATCCAGGTCTAGTGCTTTTCTTGGTGACCCTACATGTCTGGCAAAGTCCCTGTGAACAGTTGTGTTAATTGACTGCACATAGCAGCCAGGTGTAGCCTGTGCTCCACTGCTTGTTTCTGTGACTGTAGCGTCCAAGCTCGGCTAAGTACCAGGTCTGCTGAGCACAGAGAACTAAGGAGCATGTAGTACCCAAGCTTCCTACTGCGTGTTGTCCCTTTAGCCACTGGGTGACGTGTCTTAGGGTCACCCGGCGGTAGTAGTGTTCTTGGTTAGTGAGTTGCTTCCTTGTTATAAACAAGGTCAGGCCGTCTGACACAGCCGTTGTCACCGAGCATGCAGTGACACGAAGGCAGCCACTTGACATATCTGCCTTTTTTTTTGTAGCTTTTGATTCCTCTGGTCTTTTTTCCCTGCGGTGACCATCAGTCCAGAGTAGCCATATGGAAGGATGAGTGGACACCTAGAGATTTGGATTCTTGACACTCAGACTCAGGATTGACCAGGTAGTCTTCCATCTTGCTCATCTGACAAGAGTGCTTCTTAGTGAAACTGCCACAGAGCAGTGCTGTGTCCATCAGAATCAATCGACTCTGTGGTCTCACAGCTACCTCCCCTTTAGAAGCTGCACGGAGAGCTGCAAGCTCTTCACGCAGCCCTCCTGGAAAACCCAACTTGGCTTGCCATGTCCCCGTGCTCATGTTTACACAGGCCCCAGCCCCTCTGCTGCTTTAGTGTCTCAGGTCAGAACCGTCTCAGGGACACCTGCAAGGCCGAGGCTCAAGTTGGAGCAGTTGGCTCAGGGGACTGTTAGCATGGCTGCTCTGGTGCTGCCCTTTGCATCACGGAATAAGCTGGTTACTGGATAGCTTTCAGCAAACATTTTCATACAAAAAAGCTGTTCATTTATGTATGTATGTATGTGTGGCTGCACGCCACAGTGTGCACGTGGGAGTCAGGACAACTTGTGAGGTTGGTTTGTTCTCTGCTTCCGACATGCGGGTCCCCATGCTTGGTGGAAGGCACCTTGACCCATGGAGTTTTCTTGCTAGTGCCACATTTTGTCATTGTGAGATGACAGGTTTGTGGAGGCCTTCCCCAGGAAGGCGAGCTAAAGACCTCCCTTAGTGAGGTCTGAAAGTCTGTCGTCCTGTGTCCATGAGCCATCTGTCGGCCAGCACTGAAAGAAACCCTTTTTTCCTGGACCTGTATTTCCCCTGCTCTGACAACCTGTGTCTTTCTTCCTTCAGACTAAAAGTGCCTCTTTCTCCTAACTCCTGGGTTAACTCCTCAGTTAACGAACTCCTCAGTTCGTTAGTGGTTCCAGGATCTTGTCCCCCAGGTACCGGAATGGCTATCATTAAGACAGCAGAGTCGGGCGGATGTAGCTATTAATGTGTGCCCAGGGTGCATGAAATCCTGGGTTCCTTCCTGTGCATGGACTACATACCTGTAATCCCGGCACTCAGGTGAAGGCAGGAAGCCGGTGTTCAAGGCCATGCTTGGCTAAGAGCTAAAGGCTAGCCTTGGAAAGAGGAGATCCTATCTTTAAAAAAATTAGCATAAGCATTCATTTGCAGTGTGCACCATCAGCTCTGACTGCTACTGTTTGATCTGCTCAGTTTATTACTGCAAATTGTTCTGGCCCCTTTCCCATCCTGTTGTCTACATTGTGCCCAATCTATTCTTATCGGCAAGTGACAAAATTCAAGTCTACAAACTGTGCTTTCAGTTAGAAGCAACATCGTGGGGGGAAGCACCCTGGAGGTGACAATAAAATGAGATTTTATGATAACTGGTGACTCATCTTTTTGTCCACTATTTACTTATGGGGGATTATTTCAGGTAATGTTTTATATTCTAAAAATACTTGCATTCTTGGTTTGCCTTTCAGTGTTGAAAGCATAATCCTGAGATCCAAAACCACAACTCAGTTCCCAGTCAGCAGAGCTAGTGAAGTCCCTGGAATTAAGCCGGCCCTCAGATCTGAGACCCCAAACAGCTGTGTGTTTATGCTGGAATGACCTGACCCTCTGATTACTGGGTTACCTGGAGATATGGCTATCCCAAACATCTTTTAGAGAAGAACCTTTTATTTTGAAGAAACAAATTTCTATCACTTAAAGGAATTCACATATTTTTAGAACAGAATGAAAAATATTTTCTGATTTAAAATAATTTCTCAATTATACCCACACAAAGATCATGTTACTAAAGAAAAATCCACTAATTTACAGGATACACCCAAGCCGTCACAGCCACTATGGCTGGGATAAGTTAAAACCAGAACACTTGTAGGCTGTGGTGGCTCGTGCCTACAACCTCAGCTTTTGGAAAGTTCAGAAGACTTGCCCCACGTTTGAGTATACAGTGAGACCTTGTCTCTGAAATGCAAAAGCGAAGGGAACATTTGGTTTTGATACACAGAATCTTCTGTGATGTTGCCTGGGGGGAAGAGGATGGCAACTGTGCCTTACAACCAAGACAGTGTACCAGGCTTGTCACCTTTTGTGAACTGAGTGCTTGCTGTTTGGATCACTGGCTGGTTTTGATCTGTTTGTGCTTTGACACTGGTATGTCAGTTCTTTGCATTCCCTAGCAGGGGCTTGAGCATAGCAACTGACGTCACAGACAAGTTGTGTTTCCACTGGGATAGAAATCCTGAGAACGGTTGAGCCCTGGAACGGCTAAAGCCCTGGGTGGGGTGGGGTGGGGTGGGCTGCCCTTGGTTTGAGAACAGCTTTTCAGCTTCTACCAAGGCAGGTGGTGGCCTGGGAGCACTGGGGTGGCCACTAGGCTGGGTGGACTTCACACTCACGGGCCGATGCACCTCTCCTTAAACAGAAGCCCACAGACATGAAGACTGGGTCCCAGAGCTGGCCTCACCAACAGTCACTTCACATCACAGACGCTTTTCTGCCTTACGGCCTGCTTTTAAGTTTAATTTCCAAGTGGGAATCCATACAGCTGAGAAGACAAAGGTACATGGTGTGGATGCAGAGCTGGCGGAGACGCTTCAGAGACACTCGAGCTGAATGTAGAAATGTAGAGCGAATCACCAGCATGGGAGGGATTCCCACCACCTGGAAATAGGGAGACGGCTGTTCTCTGGGACTGTCTTCATGCCAAGTCTGTTTACAGGGCCACGGCTCCTTTATAGGCGGCTTCGCTATTGCCATATCGAGGTTCAGCCGGTTGGGTTCTGCAGGCGCCCTCAGTCCATCTCCTAAGAAAGGAGCAGCAGAGTCAGGCTCATTGTAGGATACGGTGCTTTAGAACACACAGGCGCCAGGCTCTGGCTGTGGCTCAGTCAACAGTGCCTGCCAGGCATGCAGAGACCTGTCCCCTGCACCACTCACCGAGGTGTAGGGGTGCACACCTGTACTCCCAGCACTTAGGATGCTGAGGCAGGAGGATTGCCTTGCATTCCATTGCCATCTTGGACTGTGAATTCTGCCTTCCCTAGAATAAACAACCCCCTCCCCCAAAAGGGGAATCCTGGGTAATGTTTCTGACATGTTCTAAAATCCCAAACATTCGAAAATATTAGTGGATTAGACATCTCCATCCAGCTTCGACTTGGGTTGTGTAACCAGAGCACAAGACTCTAAGAATGAGTGGCCCTTTCCCAGCAGTCTCTCAAGACTAACCTTGGGCTTAGCTTGGTGTGTGTAAGCACTTCCCGAGCATGCACAAGGCCCTGCAGTTAGTTCCCAGCACCACCAAAATAAAAACGCAGGGCTAACCTAGCAATGCACATGTTCTCAGGTTACTGGAGAACTTGACAGCGTTTCTCACTAATTCATTTATTATTCCTGTTACTTTCTACTATCCTTGGGACACTTCTGAAGAATTTAAATTATGGGCCAATGGGATGGCTCATTGGGTAAGGATGAGCTGAGTTCAGTCCCCGGGACCCACACAGTGGAAGGAGAGAACCACATCTCACAGCTGTCCTCTGATCTCCTGTGGCACACTTGCTCCCACATAAACATATACATACAATAAGTGTAGTCACTTTTTGAGTACTTACAATACCTCAGGCTGGGGTCAGATTCCCAGACCCATATGGCAGCTCACAACCACTTGCTACTCCAGTCCGAGGATCCAGCACCCTGCTGGCCTATCAGGCATCAGGCACACACATGCTACACAGGCATACATTCAGGTAGAACACCACACTTAAACTACTGTTACCCCAGAGATGAAAGGGAGGCAGGTGGAAGCCCAGGGTCTGCTTGGCCAGCCTAAACAGCAAGTTCCAGCTTCACTGAGACCCTACCTCACAAAGACAGGTAGAGTGAGACAAAAAGACACTAATAATGACCCCTGGCTTCCATGTGCACACCACACCACTTATGCTCAGGTTTATGACAGCAACAAGTAGCCCAAGGGAGCTGAGCCCTTGGTCATCTTCCTAAACACTCCATGTCTCCTCAGCTTGCGTGGTTCCCACCGGTAGTGTGAAACAGCCTTTGCCCCCCCCCAAACAGTCTGTGTTTGGTCGGGGGGGGGGGCAGAGGGACTTGAACAGAGGCTCTGCTGGATTAGAATAGGGTAGGCAAGCAGGCAGGGGCTGGTGTCACTGGTCCTTACATTTCTAACCAAGTTCCTCACACAGGAGAATAGGTTCTGGTTAATAAAGTTCACGGTCGTGCGGAAGACATCACGGAGCAAAGCTGGTGCATGACTGGCCACTTTTCTGGCCAACAGCATGGTCATTATCAGCATGGCCTTGTCGTTCTCCATATCTCTAGGGAAGGCTGTCTTCACCTCATCGAGGGCTTTGGCCAGGCAGCTCCTTCTGTCCTACACATTAAAGAAGACAGTTTACTGATGCTCTCCCTTCAGAGACATTGAAGCAGGCCAAAGGAGGAAGCAGCCTTTGAGAGGGGAGTGGTGGTTAAATAGCTAAGAGCCTTGGGTGGGGGGGATGGCGGAAGATTCACTCGCCAAGGACCACGGACCAGAGTGTGGTCACTGAGCAGCCTGCTCATACTCCTGAGTTGTTCCCTGCGCTCAGATTCTTACAGAATTGGCCAGCCGGACAGGAGTGCATCTTAGGCTCATCTTACTGGTGTGCTTAGCTTTAGGGGCTACATGTTGTTTTCCCTTCAGACGGGAATGGAAGACACTTGACCCCTGGACCTGAAAAGAGCACGTACTGCTCTGCCACAGGACCCAATTCAGTTCCCAGAACCGACAGGCAACAGCTCACAATGGCCTGTAACTCCAGCTCGGGGGGATCTGATGCCTACACATGTACCTGCAAGTGTGTGCATGTACTCACACATGAGGTACACAGAGACACATAACTTTAAAATAAATCTTTTAAAAGCAGAGAGGGGAGTACAGGCCTTTAACCTTAGCACTTGGGAGGCAGGGGCAGGCCGATTTCTGAATTCAAGGCCAGCCTGGTCTACAGAGCAAGTTCCAGGACAGCCAGGGCCACACAGAGAAACCCTGTCTCAAAAAACAAAAAACAAAAAAAACAAAAAGAAAAACTAAGGGGGGTAAGGGGCTTCAAGTTCTGGGGCTCACATTAAAAAAAATCTAGCCCATAGGAGGAGTCAGAGGCTGTCCACAGATGCTTCTATGTCCTATGACAGCCGCTGCAAAGTGGCAGGTAGAGAAGTGCCAAACAAAGGCAGGCTGTACGGAGGCACAGTGAATCTAGATGGTGAGGGCAGCCATGATTTCAGCGGACAGAGGCCCTAAGAACAGAATCTCCCGCCTCTGTCCCCACCACAGGCAGGTACTGCACAGCCCCAGGGTTTGGTGTTCTCTGCTTTAGGAAGGACCTGGTGCTAAGGAACAAGCTCTGGGTCCCTCACAGTATACCCAGCAAGAGGTGGAGTTATGTCAGTTTCCACGTCGGATTATAACCACAGCCGAGCAGATGAGTAGGGGACATGTCACTTCAGGAAAATGACATCGAGTTCCACAACAGAAGACTGAGTCTTTCTGTACGGATCAGGCACTTCGAGGATCTTTCTGGAGGCCTGACTCCTAAGCTCTGTACTCTGACTTAAGGAATCTTAAATCTCACCCAACTAGATTCTTTAGAGGCCATGCTGATAGGCAGTCAAGGACAGGATTCACTTCCTGGGAAAGACTCTGGTTCAACAAAGGAAAATGTCCCACACTTCCAAAGTGTCCTAGAAGAGCTCACAGGCCAGTCGCACACTTACTTCCTCCGAGAGGCTGATGTTCGTGAACTGTGCGGCCAGTCGTGTCACCAGCATGGGCTGGATGCTCTGGTCCATCTCATCACCTAGTTGGGCAAGGTGTCTGGCAAGTTTCTGGATGATCTCTTCCTGACTTTCAGAATCTGAATCTTTAGGCAGCAAATACAAACAAGACTCAGCAACGGTTCTGCCGACAGCTTCACGCCATCTCCTACCATCCACACATGCTCTAGTGGGGACCATGCATGACCCTGAGTCCAGGAAGGCTTGAGCAGCAGAATCTGGCTGGAGAAGCAGGCCCATCCCAGATTATATGCTTGTGGCTGCGGGGGGTGGGGTGGGGGTAGGCCCTGAGCTGCGGCCTTCCTGAGTGCAAAGCACCCTGAGGTGAGCCAGCAACCAGCCTGGCACTAGGGAAGGGGCTGTGCAGTCAGTGACAACTGAGTCGCTGCTCTGCTGCATCCTGTCTGGAGATCACACATCCTTTACCTCCTCACAGGGCAGCAGTGTCCCTGGCTTCTCTTCCAGTCCTCTCACTCCGTAAGTGTCCAAGGCTACACCCTGTCTAACCCTGTCTTCACCCTGTCTAGAGACAGACCCTACTGGGTCTGCCTTGCCCTGTCTCCTCTCACGCTGTCCCCTTCTGCAGCTTCCTGATGTGGCCTGCACCTCCCGATGGCCTGGATCCTGCTGTCCCCATCTGCCTGGATCATTTCTGTCCCCATCTGCTCCCCCTTCTTTCTCTTTTGAGCAATTATTATACACCTGTTTACCTATTTCTCCTGTCTAACAGGGCTGCTTGGACGTAAATTTCTGAGAAACTGCAGTTCTGTTCAGATTAGTGCATTTTATGTGTATGAGGGTTTTGCCTGCATGTACATCTGTGCACCACCGTGTGCCTGTTATCCATGGAGGTCAAAGGAAGGTGCAGGATCCCTGGAACTAGACTTACAAGGGTTGTGAGCCACCATGTACATGAGGGAATTGAACCTGGGTCCTTTGCAAGAGCAACAGGTGCTCTTAATCATGAGCCATCTCTCCAGTTCCTGAAAAACTTATTTTAAAATCTTTTACTTTACTGCCAGATACCCCACTTAAGAACCATGCATGACTGGTATATAGTTGGTGCCCAGTAAGTAGCTGCATGAATGAATGAATGAATGAATATCAATAAATATCACTGTAGTTTTGTTTGTAACTTCCCTATGGCTTCCTATTTATCCTGACAGACATGTTCCCTGCCTCAGTCAGTTGTCAAACAGGACCTCACAATGCAGGCTCACCAGCTCTCCCACCCTGTACCTCAGGACCAGAAAGAGATACAGTGAGCTGGGTCCTGAGGGCACTCACTTTAAGGAAGTGGCTAGAGGCCCAAGGTATTGGGCGCTGGCAGCGAGGGGAGGAGGGCCCCTCCTGCCCTGTGTCTGCCTGTGTCACTGCTGCTTTAACGCAGAGCCTCACACTAGGGGGCAATCGCTCCAGTGCTCAGTGGCCCTCCAGGCCCTCACTCAGTCGATGCACATGGCCACACCATTGTCCTCAAGGCCTGTCCAGTGCTCACTCACCTCTGCTCAGGTGACAGGTAACTATGTGGCTTTAAATCCACTACTCAAGTGTCCCAGGCAGACTCAGACTCAGTGAGTGCACTTGCTGAAGCCACTACTTTGCCCTGCTTCCAAGTCCAATCAATCTACAAGGCCTTGTCAGCCCCACAGTCGCCTCCGCTGACTTAAGCCAGGCTTTAAGGTCGAAAGGCGTGGACTGATGCACAAAGAAGCAGGTACAGCGCGGGGGGACAGACACCTGCGCACAGCCGGACCCTCCTCCCGCTGCCCTGTACTTCCCGAACCTTTCCTGGACTGCCTGGTGCTTTCTCTTCAGTTCTGGCCTGGCCGGATGGCTCACTGGTGGGATTTGAAGACAGTCTGTGGTAAAACCCGGCTTGCAGAGAACACCCGTCACACCCCAGCCTACTCAAGATACACTTCAGGGCATTTGAAAAGTGAACCACACTTGGCAGAAGCAGGCAGAGCTCCGGGAGGTCACAATTAGATTGGTCTATGCAACAAGTTTTAGGCTAGGCAGGGTAACACAGTGAGACCCTGTCTCAAAAGAAATTAATTTGCCAGGGGAAAAATAATTTAAAAAAAAAAAGCTAAACTAGTTGCTGGTCTCCATGACAACCACTAGTGGACAGTGAAGCCTCTGTGCCCAAGAACGGAGGCAGCAAGTCTTAGAAATAGGTACCAAGTCTGGCTTTGAAGTCTGCTTATCTGTTTGTTTGTTTGCTTGCTTGCTAGTGACAAACCCAAGGCCTTAGAAAGGCAAGGTACTGTCAGACTTCCGTCTCCAGCTCCTGGCCTGCAAGGTTGGCAGGCCTCAGTCTAGGATTTGGAGGTCCTAACCAACAATCATCTGAGGGCCAGGGAGATGGCTCAGAGGCACTTGCTGTCACGTCTGACAAACTGAGTTTGATCCCAAGACATACATGGTGGAAGGAAATAGCCAACTCTGACTCCATACATATGCTAGGGCACGTGTAAACCCCCATACTCAGACAGACAGACAGACAGACATTTAAAAAGAAAAATCATCCAGTAGTCTCCAGCTCTAGAACATGCTGGAGGAGCAGAGCCCCAGGCCTGCACATTCTGAAGAATTTCTCAACGATGCCAGCTTGGATGCTGCCTACAAGCACTCAGAGCACTTGGTGCATCCCAGTCTCTTCAGCTGCTGCAAACACAGCAGGGAACAGAGGCTGGGAAGACAGCCAGGGCTCAGGTCAGGGACAGGTAAAGTCTAGGTGCAGCCGAGGGACACAGGCTTAGCAGGAGGTGACTGCACTGATGACAGAGCAGCTTGGTTGAGTCTTGCTCCTGAAGCATGGGCAGTTTGATCTGAGGTTAGCCATTTCTCTCTGCTATGCCTCAGTTTCCTTATCTGGAAATGAGGGTCAGAATACTTCAGCACTCAGTCATCTCTTTAGGTAATAGCAAGTCACATATGTTAAAGTTTCATATAGGAGGCAAAAATTACTCTATCGGCAGGAGTTTTCACTTTCACTGGATTGAGAGTTCAACTAGCCTACACAAGGTGCTGTGGGGCTGTCGAGAGTCTCCTGGCGGCTGTGATCAGACTAGCAATGTCCCAGACCTCCCAGATCTGAATGGCAGGGTGAAGGACTCTGCTTTGCTACGTTCCAAAACTCCACAAGCTTAAGTTGGTGGCACTTCTGGTTTATAACATCTCGACCAGCGTGGTGGTTTGAATATGCTTGGCCCAGATAGCGGCACTGTTAGGCAGTGTATCACTGCGGGAGTGGGCTTTGAGGCCTCCTCCTAGCCGCCTGGAAGACAGTCACTCCTGGCTGCAGGTGGATCAAGATGCAGAACTCTCAGCTCCTCCTCCAGCACCATGTCTGCCTGGATGCTGCATGCTTCCTGCCTTGATGATAATGGACTAATTTTGTAAGCCAGCCCCAATTAAATGTTGTCCTTTATAAAAGTTGCCTTGGTCATGGTGTCTCTTCAGAGCAATGAAACCAAAACTAGACAACCAATTTCCAGTCTTTGGCTGTATTATAACTGTTTGGGACAAATGTTTAAAAACCACGTTTTAATATTGGTCCAGAGAGGATCCTCAGGTCCAGACCTGAAAAGAACTAAGGACTCATCAGAAGGAAGAACTTTCTATTAGTTGTCCTGATACAGGGGATGGTGAGTTGGACATTACTGGAGGCAATCAAGCACAGATCACAAGACAGGAGTCACATGACATGTGTGCGTGTGCGCGCGCACACACACACACACACACACACACACACACACACACACACACATACACACGAACCTGACAATGTAAAGTTAGAGACTTTACCCCAAAGGCGCTTGTAGCCTTTAGGGGTCAGTAAAGCCTACATTTGGGATGAGATGGACAAGACCAGGACCTACCTGGCTCTATACTTCCACTGCATACGCGGGGACTACTAGCCCGGCTGCCATCTGTCTGCAGCTCATCTTCGAGGTCGGCCTTCGGGAAAACTTGCACAGGCAGTTCCTGACCCAGAACCTCCAGCTCTTGGTGGAAATCACAGTCAGAGCGTTGGAGAAAGCCGAACACCAGCAGGTTTGTGATGTGCTCAGCCTCCAGGCCTGAGCCGTTGCTGACCTAAGATGAAAAGGGAGTCAGGAAGGCTCGCAGGAGCCTGGGTCAGGGCACAGTTGGAACCAAATCTCACTGGCCTGTGAGAACCAATAACTCGGAGAATCCAAATGCCCTAGTAAGAGGCCTATGGGCAGAGAACTAGTCTGTGGTGTGCTCTCTAACAGAAGACACCAAGGGGTCATCTAGCCTCCTTCTACAGAACCCTTCCTGAAGACGCCCACTGGGGAAGCTGCCTTGAGGGAAAGGTCTCAGGGACACTGTCTTTGGGGTGCCAGGCAAATGTCATCCCTTCAGTTCCATCCATGTTTAGGTACAGGGCTGAGCCTGCCTGCACTGGTTGTGCTCCTAGCAGCAGGCAGTTCCTTCCCGTCATTCCCTTCATGAGCAGGCGGAGGACGCTCCATAAACTCTAGGGAGCAGTGACCCAGCTCGGACTCTCCCTTTGCCCTTCAGAGGGACGCATGCACCACCAGAGGCAGCAGGGAGTGTCTTGCTCACAGGCCTCTCTGCTAGTTCTATGGTGTGTCTAAAAGCAGCACTGGAGAGGAGCACTGAGGAGGAGCACTTGGCAACGCCTGTACCATGAGGCCCTGCAGTACAACAAAACTTACAAACAAAACCTGCTTCACTTAATGTCCCTCAACTGTGCACTTAATAGTTGTAATAAATACTAACTTTATATTATTTTACCATTAAAAAAAACTTCAGAAAGTCAGAAACACCTACAATCAGATACAAGTTCTGACGTGACACAGGGATGTCAAAGGCCAAGATGTAAGAGAAAATGTCAGCATTTCACTGTGGTCTCAACCAGACACCGCCTAACTTCTGTGCCTCAGCTTTCCTGCCCCGAAGGTAAAAGAAGGAGACAGCAACAAGTCTACCCTTCCCTGGGGAGGAGGAGCACTGGAGGGACCGACTCTCTAGGAGCCCTGCAGGACGGCAGGAGACATCGGGAGGAGAGAGAGCGCTGCTGGCTGCACCCAGCTCAGCCCCTAACTGGGGCAAGAGAGAACCTTCCAGATCTTTCTGTCCAGCCTCTGTGCTGCTCTTGCCATGTCTACCAGGCTGACAGGTCATTCCATCCTTCTGGAAGAATGTCCCCAGTCCGTACCAAGTCCCTATCAGATGCCAATGGAGACGAATTCTGCTGGGTATCTGAGGTGTGTCTTGGCAGACCTGTCAAATGAGGGGTCAGGTTGCATCATTAACAGGGACACCCAGGAAGAACAAAATGAAAAGATACCAGAATCTAACCTTAGAGTCCATGACACAAGCTGTGGAGCTCCAACCACCGCTGGCTCACAGAGTTCAGGGAACCACCTGAAAGAGGACATAACACATGGTGTGGGTGGCTGTTCCCTAAAGCAATGCCTCTGTGGGGCCCCATCAGGACTCAGGACACTGTCACATCTGCAGCTGAGACACACCCACCCCACCGCCACTGCCTTCGGCTCATTTGTTTGCTCTCCGCACAGAACCAAAGCAGCGACCCAGTGAGTCAGGTCTGCAGTCTCCCTCCTTGAAGCCTTAGTTGGCGCTGAACTGGGCATCCCCAGGCCAGTTCTCCAGAGCTCAGCTCTGCCTCCCACGTTCAGTAAATCTGATCAGGCCAACCAGTGCTTCTCACAAGAACTGCTGCTGCTAGTCCTCCGACTGGTTAGCGGGTTTCCCAGCTAGTCACACACACCTGCAAGAGTGCAGGGCATCTACATTACAGGGTCACAGCCCTCCCAAACCACCAACCACTTCCTCCTCCTACCCGCACAACGAGACAGAGCAGACTGTATGTATTCTAACTTAATGAGAGGAAACTACAATCTGGAGGGTCATTTTGAACTGGCAAGACAGCTTGGCTGATAAAATGTGCCTGCCACTCAAGCCTTCTGATCTACCACAACTGACCGGACCAAGGCCACTTAAGAACTTCACTGAAGATGTCCCGACGAGCAGCTTTGTCCAGGGCAGAGGCTCTTATAACTAGGTGCTCTGATGTGCTTTGGAGTTTGCACTTTGATTCCTTCATTAACAGGTTAAGGTGTGAATCTTTGTGAAGATCCTGACCCTGGAGGTAGAGCCCACGGATACTATAGAGAATGTGAAGGCCAAGATCCAGGATTAGGAGGGCACCTCGCACCCCAGCCACCAGACGCTCATCTTTGCGGGCAAGCAGCTGAAAGACGACCATACTCTTTTTGATCCAGAAAAGGCTGAAGCCTGTACCTGGTGTCCGTTCTTCAGCCTCAATTTCCTATTACTCTACACTAAAACCATTTGTGCATTTAAATTTAGAATTATAAGTTTCAGTACAGCCAGGCTTGGTGGTATGCACCTTTAGTCCCAGCACCTGGAGGCAGAAGCAGGCAGATCCTTGAGTTTTCAACTAGTCTGGTCTACAAACCAAGTTCCAGGACAGCCAGGACTATGCAGAGAAACCCTATCTTGAAACCTGCCCCCCAACCCCCCACAAAGTTTCAGTAATAGCTGAACCTCTGTTTAAAATGTTAATAAAGGTTTTGTTGCATGGTTTAAAAAAAAAAGTGTATCTATTCACCATATATGCCGTTACTGAGAATACGAATTAGATTGGCTACCATGGAAAACAGTGTGGAGGTCCCTCAAAAAGCCAAAACTAGGAGCAGGCAAGAGAGCTGGTGAATGTGCCTGCCAGCAAGTCAGCTGGCCTGAGTTCCATTCCTGGAGCAATGTGAAAGGTCAAAGGGGAGCCGACTCCTGGTCCCTCTGACCTCCGTACACAAGGGCCTGCCTCCACCATATCCACACAGTGATGAATAAAAATTCTAATAAAAACCAAATGTGCTTGGCATTTCTCATTACACCCAGAATTATTAGACACAGGTGTGAAAGCACACTCCGCAAGCGCCTCATGGTGGTCATAGCTGTCAATCAGTCACAGCTGTCAATCTCGGCCATAGCAGAGGCCACTTCTTCCAGAAGCCACCAGGTGGAGTCTTGGGAAGAGAGCTGTTTCCGGCCAGATGGTCCTGAGTAAGATGAATAGACAGCAGCTCACGTGGGTCTGACTACTCAGACTCCACCCCACTCTCCTAGGGACCCGGAAGTTTCTCTTGCACCACAAAAGCCAAATGTCCTGAAGTAGCTGAAAACTCTGAACTTCACAAAAGCCCCCCTCCAACAGGCCCAAAGTACAGACTCAGGCCACAGCAGAAGGGACAAAGTGCTGTTACACACAGAGCTGGCTGTCCTGTGTGCCTGCCCTGCGGAAGTCTATCTATACAAGTAATGGAGAAAATGTGATGAATATTACAGAGATAGTCACGCCCCCCCACACCCAGTCATCCGCTCATCAAGCGTCCTAGTGAAAGACCTGACCCCCTTGTGAGGAGGGTTGAGACCCCTGGCAGGCTTGGAGCCGAGACTGGAAGCTACATGCCCGGGCAAAACCCCCTAGCAAACTTAGAGCCAAGATTAGAAACTGCATGTCTGGGCAAAAATCCCACCCAGCTACATTCCTACGGGTGACTTTGACCTGGCCTCAGGTCCAGAGGCAAAACGTTTTGGGAACCAGAAATGTTTATGCAACTAACCTGCGAATAGTCCTTACTTCCCTATAATGCAAATTCTTTCCGTTCCCCACCCCTTGCTTTGTGAATGAGCCTTTTCCTGAGTTGTGATTCCTTCCTTGCCTTGGGGATGTTTCTTCCTTTAAATACCCCCAACTTCAGCTGCTGGGGGTCGAACCCCTCTGCCTCTGCTTAGGTTATGTGTTCGACCCCAGTGCAC
>CM052700.1:24897838-25159803 GCA_028551405.1 Uromys caudimaculatus | reverse complement strand
AAAGGATTGAGTGAACTTCAGGCCACCATGAACGAGGACCTTCAAGCTTTAGAAAAGTCTGTCAGTAGCCTGGAAGAATCCTTAACCTCCCTATCAGAAGTAGCTCTACAAAACAGGAGAGGGTTAGATTTGCTATTCCTAAAAGGAGGATTATGTGCAGCCTTAAAAGAAGAATGTTGTTTTTATGTTGATGAATAAGCTGAGAGAAAGATTAGAAAAACGCAGGAAGGAAAGAGAGGCTAGCCAAGGATGGTTAGAAGGATGGTTCAACAAGTCACCTTAGATGACAACTCTGTTTTCTGCCTTAGAAGGACCCCTGCTGATTTTGTTCCTTTTGCTCACTATTGGACCCTGCTTAATTAATAGATTGTTAACCTTTGTCAGGGAACGAATAAGCGCTATCCAGGTTCTTATGTTAAGACAACAGTACCAAGCGCTGGGGGACAAAGACGAAATATAGTTCTAAGATTAGAACTAACCACTAGAAGAAGTGGGGAATGAAAGACCTGACCCCCTTGTGAGGAGGGTTGAGAACCCTGGCAGGCTTGGAGCCGAGACTGGAAGCTACATGCCCGGGCAAAACCCCCTAGCAAACTTAGAGCCAAGATTAGAAACTGCATGTCTGGGCAAAAATCCCACCCAGCTACATTCCTATGGGTGACTTTGACCTGGCCTCGGGTCCAGAGGCAAAACGTTTCGGGAACCAGAAATGTTTATGCAACTAACCTGCGAATAGTCCTTACTTCCCTATAATGCAAATTCTTTCCGTTCCCCACCCCTTGCTTTGTGAATGAGCCTTTTCCTGAGTTGTAATTCCTTCCTTGCCTTGGGGATGTTTCTTCCTTTAAATACCCCCAACTTCAGCTGCTGGGGGTCGAACCCCTCTGCCTCTGCTTAGGTTATGTGTTCGACCCCAGTGCACTGGCCTTTCCGCGGTCCTTCCGCCTCCGCCCCCCCCCCCCCCAATTAAACCTCGTGTGATTGCAGCAAGGACGGTCTTTTGTGAGTTCTTGGGGGGTCGCGCCATCCCGAGACTTGAGTGAGGGTCTCCCCAGTTCGGGGGGTCTTTCACTAGGTGCCAGGGGCTACAAAGCAGTACAGAGAATACCACCAAGACAAGATCTAGAGAAAAAAAAGCCTCCCAGACTTAGGGCTGATTGATGAATGCCAAGAAGTGACCAGAAAAAGTTGTTTTCCATCTTTTTAAATGATTGTATGTTAAATATTTAACTCATGACTTAGTAGGAAAAACAAGGAACCATGCTAAACCCACTGAAGTGCTTGAGATGTAGCCCTGTTGGTGGAGTGTCTGCCTCACATGCACAAAGCCTTGGGCTCCCGGTATGACAGCACACACCTGTGACTGCAGCACTCAGGAAGTAGAGCAAAAGAGGATCAGGAGTTCAAGGCCACCCTCTTCTACACTGTGAGCTGGGATACTCTGTCTCCATAAAAATAAATAAACAAGTAAGTAAAGAAAGAAAGCTCAAGTGTCAAAGACCCACATGCACAGATGATGAGAAACAGAACTTAGAGACACACACAAGACTACCAGTAGCTGAAGGTGATAACCGCATTCCACTGGACAAAGGTCTGTCAACAAACGCCTGCATTAATATCTGTATTCTGCAGCATATTAATAACCTAAAGGGTAAAACAGTTATAATACACAATTGTGGGTATGGAGCTCAGTGCTTCAGTTGTGCCTAGCGTGCCTGTGTCCCTGGGCTAGACCCTCAACACCTGAAAAACAAAGTGTTTTTTAAGGGACTGGTTTGGAGACTGGCGAGATGGTTTGGCGGTTAGGAACGCTTCTTGATCTTCCTGAGGCCGTCAAGAGGTTCACAACCATGTGTAACTCCAGCTCCAGAGGGATCTGATGTCCTATTCTGGCCTCTGTGTGTAACACACACACACACACACACACACACACACACACACACACACACACACACACACTGAAGGGGGTTGGAGAGATGGCTCAGTAGTCAAGTGCTCTGGGAATCCCACCAGAGGACGTGAGTGCAGGTTCCAGTCTCCTTCTCTCCACCCCTCCCTAATTTCCCTTTTTATAATTCAGATGACCACATCTGAGACTGTCCGGGGTTGCCCAGCCATAGCTTTAGGTGTAAGGACCCTGAGAGGGCTGGGACATAGCTTGATGGTAGAACGTCTGCCTACATGAGCACGGCCTCAGTGTTCCATGCCCAGCATGCAAAATATAAACAAGCAAATCAGGTTATTATTTTTCTAAATCGAGGGCCCAATTTTGCAAACAGTAAACATGAAGTATTGTCAGAAGCATTAGGCGGCAGGACATCCAATTAACGCAGGATCACACGTGCATGGGAATAGACTTGGTTATCCACTAATGACACAAACCCTGATTGTTTGATAAGCAGTGAGCTCCCCCCCCCCATGTCTAAAAAGCCAAGAGCACAGTAAAGTCAACACTTGTTGCTGCCCTGCTACCCGGAGTCACCGTGCACGGGTAGTTTCTATTGGAGAGGCTTTTTTGGAGGGACTGGGTGATAGCACACATGCTTATCACGAGCAAGGCCTTCAGTTCAAAACTCCGCACACACAACCCAAAATCTAAAATACCTAGTGCACTGACAGAATTCTAATTTTTCCATTCCTACTCCAAGTGTAGAAGCACAATTTTTAAAAATCCTAAGAATGGGGCTGGAGAGATGGCTCAGTGGTTAAGAGCATTGACTGCTCTTCCAGAGGTCCTGAGTTCAATTCCCAGCAACCACATGGTGGCTACAACCATCTATATCTTCTGGTGTGTCTGAAGACAGCTACAGTGTACTCATATACATAAAATAAATAACTCTTTAAAAAAAATCCTAAGAATGTTTAGTTTGTATAAATGTCTCATCCAGATAGCACTGCTTCCATGTGAGACTCCAGAGCCTAAACCCCCGTGACTAAAGCACCTTTTCACATTTACACAAGAGGCACAGGCCCCTCTCATCTACAGTCACAGAGACTCCAGGACCAGCTTCGTTTAGGTCAACATACATGATGACACAGACTGTAATCCCAGCTACTCAAAAGGCTGAGACAGGACAATCACAAATTCAGGGCTGACCTAACTTTCTAAGACCTTGTCTCAAAATAAATACAAAACAAAGCTGTCTAGAATCCTCAAGGCCCGGTGTTCACGGTGTGTGGGTGGGCGGAGTCAGCGTGGGGAAGGAGGGAGGGTGAGTTTTAGTTTACTTTCTATTGTAATAAAACACATGACCAAGCCGGGCAGTGGCGGCGCACGCCTTTAATCCCAGCACTTGGGAGGCAGAGACAGGCGGATTTCTGAGTTCGAGGCCAGCCTGGTCTACAGAGTGAGTTCCAGGACAGCCAGGGCTATACAGAGAAACCCTGTCTTGAAAAACCAAAAAAAAAACCAAACCCCCCCCAAAAAACCAAAAAACAAAAACCAAAAAAACAAAAAAAAACCACATGACCAAAAGCAATTTCGGGAGAAAAGGACATATTTCAGCATTATAACTCTCAGATCACCGCCCCCCCCATAGACACACACACATAGACACACACACACACACAGACACACACACACACATAGACACACACACACAGACACACACAAAGCACAAAATAGTTCAACTGAGCTCATGAGACTAAGGACTCAGAGAAAGCAGTCCAGCAACCAGATGTGCCCTCCCGCTCCCCCACCCCCATCTCTCATCAGAGAGCAGCTGTGTCACCTATTCATAAAGATGAACAAACGTTAAAACCACAAAACTAAATCCTTGACGTGACAACAAAGAGGCCTCTGTCGATCACGTACCAATAGTAGACCAAGACAAATTCCATGGAGGGCGGGGCTGCCCCAGCTCCCAGGCCCCCGGAAGACAGGCAGGTGCTGTGGTGCCCCGCTTCCTCGGCAATTTTCAAGCCTGGCTGCACAGTGGAATTTCCCGGAAGCCTTGAACACACTGATCTGACATGACCTTCCATACAGCACCCAAGGAATCCACTAAACAAGCTACCAGAACTAATTCATGAGGAAAACAAGGTAGCAGAGAGTAAGCCCCCACTGAGCTGTTTTTCTATTCACTGCTAATAACCCAAAATAAAACCAAATGATTGTTGTGGTACCAAGAGACAGAAAATCCTAAGACTGGCCTCCACAGTAGGACACATGTCTACCAAGAGCTTGAGATCAATCCCAGTGCTGTGAACAAAATTAATGCACAGAGCATTTAAAAATTCTTAGGAATAAATGTAATACCAGCATTAGGTCTGGACACTAAATGAAAACTCCAAACATTGTTGAGAGGAAACATAGAAGGCAGCCACCTGTCAGGGGCGGGAAGAGACGACATGCTGTCAGTCTGCAGCACTCCATTCAGGGCCTATAAAAAATACTCCTGCTAGCTTTTTCTGCAGAAAGTGATGAACAAGTCCTAATTCATATGTGAATGCAGAGGACATTTTCAAAAACAGCCAATCTTGAAAAGGAACAAAGTGGACAGACTTGCACTTCCTGATTTCAAACCTTACCATAGCTCTAGTCATGACAATGCGGGCCTGATCAAAGAAACAGAGAGCAGGGCTGGAGAGATGGCTCAGCGGTTAAGAGCGCTGACCGCGCTTCCGAAGCTTGTGAGTTCAAATCCCAGCAACCACATGGTGGCTCACAACCATCCGTAATGAGATCTGATGCCCTCTTCTGGAGTGTCTGAAGACAGCTACAGTGTACTTACATATAATAAATAAATAAATTAAAAAAAAAAAACAAAAAAAAAAACCCAGAGAGCAGAGAACTTTGAGTCATCAGCCACCGACTCCGGGCCACCAACTCCGGGCCACCGCCAGGGAAAGAACAGCGTTTTAACCAAGGACACCTGGATAACCACTGATCCCCTAGCAAAGCATGAATTCCTACCTCTGCCAGATGTCACACTAAAGAGTCTAAAAACGGATGCTACAAAGGCCGCAGAGAGGACTCAGAAGTTAAGCACACTGGCTGCTCTTCCAAAGGACCTGGGTTCAATTCCCAGCTCATATGGTGGCTTATAACTGTCTTTAACGCCAGTTTCAGGGCATCTGACTCCTTCTGGACTCCACAGGCACTAGGCACCATGTGGTACACAGACATACAAAAAGGAAAAATACTCATATAAAAATAAATTTGAAAAAGATAACTGACAGAGGTCTTTCCTTTCGGACATACATTGGCCGTGACATACTGTCCAGGGGGACCGTGGCAGCATCAGCAAGTGCAGGACGCATTCTGTCAGGGCATCACCAGAGGATCAATTTCCTCGGATAGAGCCAGGACACTCTGACAAAGTTGTTATGAGTCACCTAAGAGGAACTAAGCCCAACTTCAGTGAGCAGACACGGCCCAACGATGCCACAAACAAGACTGCTCCGCCCAGTCATGAGGTGGCACACTGGGCTTCTCTGACACTCCTCAGCAGTCTGTCCAGGTGAAAGCCAAGTTCAGCAGAAGAGCTGAAAAGATTCAGGGTGTTCGAGACCCCAGGGAGTGACCTGAAGCTACACAGAAAGGTTCATTAAATGATAACAAATTATTTTACTTTTATTTTGTGTATATGGTGTTTTGCCTGCATGTATCTCTGTGCACTACACATGTGCCTGGTGCTCATGGAGGCCAGAAGAGAGTGTCAGATGATTTTTTTTTGAGACAGGGTCTCAGTATGTAGCTCTGACTGTCCTCAAACTTACTATGTAGCCTAGGCTGGCCTCCAGTAGAGATCCACCTGCCTCTGCCTTCTGAATGCTGGGATTAGAGGTGGGACACTACCATTCCTGGCTTTGAATAACAAATTCTTTTTTTGAAAAGTTTTATTTATTTATTTTATGTATATGAATAAACTGTAGCTGTCTTCAGACACACCAGAAGAGGGCATCGGATCCCTTTACAGATGGTTGAGAGCCACCATGCGGTTGCCAGGAATTGAACTCAGGACCTCTGGAAGAGCAGTCAGTGCTCTTAACCACTGAGCCATCTCTCCAGCCCCTGGATAGCAAATTCTTAAAAGAAAAAAAAAAAAAAAAAAGATAGGCCTAAGTGTAAGGGGTAACCTGAAACACTTTAAGAAAACACAGGGGCTGGAGAGTAGATGGCTCCGCAGTTAAGAGTACTGGCTACTCTTCAGAGGACCTGAGTTTGATTCCCAGGATCCACATGGCTGCTCAGAACTATAACTCCAGTCTCAGGAGACCCAATGTCCTTTTCTGGGCCTCTGGGGGCACCAGACACAGACATAGTACACAGATAAGCAGTCAAAACACTGATACACATAATTTATAAAATAAAATAAAAAATTTAAAAAGAGAACATGAAAGGAAGTCTCATTTACCTTGTATTAGGCAATATTTTAGACACAGCCCAGAGGCACAAGTAACAAAAGAAAAAAAGTCACATAACCTAGTCTTCAAATTTGAAAACTTTTATGATTCAAAAGACACTACTGAGAAGATAAAACAGGCAGGCATGGTGCTTCATATCTGTAACCTCAACACCCAGGAAGCTAAAACAGGAGGACAGACTGATCTGCAGAGTGAATTCAAACCCCGCCTGGGGAGAAAATGTCTACAAAGTATCTGACAAGGAACAGGTAGCAAGAATATGTAAGTGGCTGGAGAGATGATCTGGCAGCTAAAGGCATGAAGTACCAAGCCTGCCAACATGAACTTGGGACTCATGTCAGGGAAAGAAAGAACTGACTTCAGAAAGTCTGATCTCCAGACTCATGCTGTGGTATGACCCATAATGAAATAAACAACTACACTTAATAAAAATGAATATGGGCTGGAAAAATGGTCAGTTGTTAAAAGCACTAGCTGCTGCTCTTCCAGAGGACCTGGGTTCATTTCCCAGCTCGTAACTGTAACTCTAGTTCCAGGGGATTCAACCCCCTCTTCTGGCCTCCGTGGGCACCAGGTTTGAACGTAGTGCAAGCAACACTCATGTGCATAGACACAGCTCAGTCAGTACAGTGCCTAGCATGGACCTCAAGTTGGCCTAGAACTTGATATGTAGGCAAGAACGATCTTCCCTTCTGATCCTCCTGCCTCCACTGTCCAAGTGCTGGGGCTACAGATGCCAACCACTATGCCTGGTTTTTGCGGTGTTGGGACTGAAGTACTCTGCCAGCTGTCCTGTATCTTTAGCCCTTTATTGGGCTTTTGAGACAAGTTCTTACTATGAAGCCTGGGCTTGCTTTGAAACTTGTTCTCCTTCTCCTGCCTTGGCCTCCCACATGCTGGCATTATAGACTTTAAGCAGAACACCAGCAATACTTTTTTAAGTATTAAAAGTTTTAAGAACAAGAGTGTAGCTCAGTGGTACCGCAATTGCTTAGTGGGCAAAAATTCTGCATTTAACCACTAGCATGGGGGAAAAAAAGTAAATCTAGCCGAAGGGTGGTATGGGAAAGAGCCTGTGCACCGTGTCACTTGAGCTGTCCCACTGTTGTGGCCTCACTAGGCCCTCAGAAGTTGGCCGTCCTGGATGCTTGAGGCCTATAAGATACAGTCCCCTGCTTTCTCTCCCTACCCAGGACCTAGGCTTCTGAAAGATCTAAGGATTGGGTGAGACAAGATGGCTAGCAGAAAGGGAGTCAGATGTCCTAAGGGCGAGCCAACAAGACCTCAGACAGGTGTCTCAGAGGCCACTCTGAGATGTTTGCATGCCTTTGTCCTCTTCCTACCCTGCCCCCAATGCTTTACCCTTTTTTTTCCCCTTTCTTTTTTTTAGCTTAGCCACAGAGGGCCTGGGGGTACCTAGCCCAGCAGAGAATAAGATGAAGGAGGACTGCACTGTGTGCACTGTGCTGAGGGTAGAGCTGGCAGTGGGCCTGCATTGGGTAACAGCAATTTCCTGTCTCCACACCCTAGAAAAAAAGCGACCTTTCCTCATTTGTTAAAGGGACAAGAGCCTACATCAGAGAGAGAGGCCAGCAGTCACCTTGCCTAATGAGATGTGCCCCTGGAGGCACACTCAGCCATCAGTCCGATAAGGGCTTTGTGGTGTGGTCTCCCTGGTTTCTAGTAGATATTCAAAGAAAAACAAGACCATGTCCTGGCCAGAAACTTGCCTAGCCTTGTCTAGAACTCAAGGGAAGACAGGTCTATGGTATAAGATAGCAACATGCCAGACTGAGGAGGCATGGTGGGCTCCCATGAATCCTGAGGCCTCTTCTAGACAGCGTCACCCAGTCCCAATATACCTTTCCAAGACTGGTAAGGAAGAGACTGTTGGAAAATGCCTGCAGAAATCTATGCCCTCATCTAGAGCAGGGTGGCTCTGGTGAGTTCCAGGGTCTCTGGTACCCAGCCTAGCTATGGTCCTTTTGTCCCCATCAGACATACACACACGCCTTGGAAGGCTAGCTGTCTATTCTGAGGACACACAAGGTGGGCTGAGGTAATGTAGTGTACTTAGGCATACCGATGCCTTTTCTACCTGCAATGTTTTTCAACTTATGGTAGGCTTATTGGGAACAGTGCCACTATAGGAGAAACATGTATGTATACACCAGTTATGAAAACTAAACCAAATATAGACGAGGGACACAGGACCATTACTGCTGGCTCAGGTAAAAGCCTGCAGCCAAGGGCTCTTGATCAGACAAGCTGGAATCTCGAGCATGCAGGCTTCAGCTCTGTTCTTTTACTGCCTCTGAAGAAAGGTTTGAAGCCTGTAATCCCAGCACTTGGAGAGCCAGAAGCAGGAGTATCATGTGTTTGAGGCCAGCCTCAGCTATATAGTGAGATGAAAACCAGACTGGGATATCCTGTCTCACAATACAAAATAAAACAAAACAATCAAAAACAAAGGTTTGTCAATGAAGGAGACAACACTAGACTCAGGCAGTACAGACCTGCCCCAGTTGCAGTTATCAGGGTGGGGGTAGACTCACTATAGGCCAGGAGATTTCTCTAGACTCGAGAAACCACGCATGAAGCGTTGCAGAAAAGCATCTGTACAGTGTCCTGTGACACACAGATGGGCAACCTCCCTACATCTGGCTGCCTTCTTCCACACAGCCCAGTCCTGGGCCAGGGCTTAGCCATCCACACCCTTCCAGGCATAATGCCAGTCCAGGAGTCAACAGAGAAACACCTGGCTCCTAAGTATTTACTAACGTCTCTTTGCATTACTGAGGTAGAAGGGTAATTTAAGCAAACCAGACCTAGGAAATGGCTCAGTCCATAAACTGCAGGCCTATATTAGCATAAGGGTCTGAGTTGGGATCACTAGTACCACGCAAAAGCCAGATGTAGTGGTGTGAGTGCTGGGGGGGCAGAGACAGGAGCCTACTGGCCAGCCAGTCTAACTAAATTGGTGAGTGAAGAGTCCTAGAGTCCTGTCACACACACACACACACACACACACACACACACACACACACACACACACACACACACACACACAGAGAGAGACAGAGAGAGAGAACAAAATACTTTTCCTCTGTTTTCTGTCTGCTTGATTTCAGTTGGTTTTGTTTGATTGTTTTTTGAAGGCTAACATGTCTGTGAGAACGCCCATAAAGCCAACTAAGAATTCAATTTTCAAGATGGCAGCACCTCTAAAAATGGTTGCCTTTCAGCTCATTTAGCACAGGGTAGCTACTACTACTCTTTTGTTGGAAATATCTCTGTTGGGACCAGCAAAAGTAGACAGAGAAGAGTAAGAGAGTAAGAAGCACCGAACTGGAGAGCTGTGGACATCTGCAGGATGGCTCTTGGGGGAAACCCCACCATAAAGGTGCCTGGCACTAAAGTTCCAGCTTCCCCATTCATACAACTAGTATCGAAAAAGCAAACAACACTGTGGGCATCCTCTCCCTCTGGTCCTTACCTCCGAGGTCTATCGGGCTCCATGGATGCACCTCCCTTGGGAAGTAGAGCACACCCTGAGAGTGAGGTGGTACCGTTAAACTGGGAGTTCTGAATCTGATTTTGAGACCCTCGGTAAGTAAATTAGCCCCTCTACCCCTTTTACCTATCTGAAGAAGGGAACAATAATCTAGTCTCTAATTACTGTAATACAAAATGAGCTAATTAATATAAACGGTACACACTGTAGTCCCAGGACTTAGGAAGCTGAGGCATGAAGTACTCTTGTTTGTTTATTGAGACAGGGTTTCTCTGTACAGTCCTGGCTGGAACTCAGCGATCCACTGGCCTCTGCCTCCTGAGTTCTTAGATTAAAGGTGTCCCACCATGGCCCAGCAAGGTGGTATTGTTGGGTAGGAGTTGGAGACTAGTCTGGGCAACATATTGTCTTAAAAAAAAAAAAAAAAAAAATTGAACTGGGCAGTGGTAGCACAAGCCTTTAATCCCAGCACTTGGGAGGCAGAGATAGGTGGATTTCTGAATTTGAGGCCAGCCTGGTCTACAGAGTGAGTTCCAGGACAGCCAGGGCTACACAGAGAAACCCTGTCTCGAAAAACAAAAAATAAATAAATAAATAAATAAAAAATAATAATAATAAATAAATAAATTTGAGAAGAAAAACAAAGCTCTTGTGGGCTTCTCAGTCACAGACGGCTCTGTATAGTACTTGCTCATTGCTGCCCTCCGCCCTGAAGCTTCAATTTAGTTGTCGAGCCTGTGACTATGAGGAAAGACACATGTGGCCTCTGAGGGTGGCCAGCCAGGCAGGGTGCCCAGAAAGAAAAAGAAACACTAGCTGCCCTCCACAGACACAGCCCAACAAATGGTGGCCAGAGATACAACCACAAAACAAATGCCCAATGACCACAGAGCCACAGCAGGGGCTTCTTAGGAACTGGCAGTTCCACCCTGATCAGGATGGTTGTTTGATCTTGAACACAGCCTAGAGGTGGGTCCCCAACCCTCAAATTCCCACTTGAGAGCAAAAGGACTGGAATAGCATGCCCTGCCCTTCAAAAGGTCTAAAAGGCTGTGTCATCAGGCCTTCCTTCCGGAGCACAGTCACCCAGCACTGTTGGGCCCCAGGGCAGGCTATTCTTTCTTGCAAATAAGAGGAACCAGGTAACCTCAAGCTGTGAGCATCCCCTCCCTCCCCCAGTCTCCCCAGTAACTGCCCTAACAGCCCTCTTTTCAGGTATACCCTTAACTCATCCTTCAGAGCCCCAGTAACCTTGGGGCTACCTAAATCTCCTTAGAGCGTGCTACAGCCAGCCAGCTTCTCTTCACCTGCCATCACCAAAGCCTGTACCCAAACTCACATACCACAGTAGCTAGGCTCCTCAGGAACCTGTACCCAGTGGGTGAAATGCCTGCTAACCCAGCTGTGAGAAGCCAACCCCACTGCCATTCCCTCTCTAGGCAAGAGAGCCAGCAGAGGCCAGGATACACACAATTCTGGCCCCGGTTGTCCCTACCTACATACAAAACGTTCCTAGAGCTCAGCCCACTCAAGTATTAAAGCCACTGGAACCTTGCCCCAGCACGGGCTCAGGCTCCCCACAGCCGACTGCCAGGGTTTGCTCAGGGTGGTGCTGCCCAAGGCTCAGGGGATGGAGCATGACTGCAAAGTCTCCTGGGTGGAGATGAAGTGTGGAAAGGCCACATCCTTCTTGTGTTCCCTCCCCCCCCTCCCCCCCATAGCTAGGTTATCCTAGACCCAGCCTCAAGGTAGTCTTCCAGAAAGGGCAAGCAAGCCTGACCATGGCACCAGGCAGTAGCCTGTGAAAGCCCTGGCCTGGATCCTCACCTAAGAATTATCCGATGAAGGCCAATCTCATCCTAGAAGACCCAGGCCCATACTCAACAATATCTGAATTCTTCACTCCAGCCTCTCACCACTCACAAAGTTCCACCCCGACCCATTCCTGGTCCACATTTATTTGTTGAATATCTAAATGAATGTATGAACGTATGAATGAATGAATGTGTGAATCCTTGTGGGCCCAGCCACTTGGTGGGTGAAGGCTGGGGGTTTCTTCTAGAATCCTATAGGGTTATTCAGCCAACCATTCAACAAACTTTTTAAAAACATCACCAACCGGTCTATACACATTTTCAAACCATTTTGGGTACTGGAGATGCGGTGGGGGCAGCCACTTCCTCACAGTTTAGGCGTGTGAGCTGTGCACACAGTGGAGCCCACAGGTGTAGGAAAGGTGCCCACGGGTGTAGAAAAGGTGCCCTTCGCTGCAGTCTTCCAAGGTCTGTGTTCCTTGGGTTGGGGTTCCAAGGCTTTTGCGGGGCCCATTTGTGGGCTGTAGCCGTCCCTTGTTCATTTTTGTGGGTGGCCACAGGAGAGCGCAGGCAGAGCACCTAGCTGGAGCAGCGGGACCTCGGGCCTGCCTTCCCAGCTCTGCGCACACCTGCCGAGTGGCACGCGACCGCGGGGTCCCCGGGTCCCCCAGGAGGCCTGCTCCAAAGTGGAACAGGACCGAGCGCTTAGGGGAACCGCAGGTGGCGTGCGCCCCAGGCCTTCTCTTGCCTTACCCCCAGCTCCGTGGTGGCACCCAGCGGCAGGCGCTCCCACCCCGCCTCCACCAAGGCGCAAGAGCCCCTCCATCACGAAGGATCGATAGGATACCAAACTGAGCTCCATGCCAACCCCCTTCCTCCCAGAGGGGAACGGTGGGGGTGCCCAGGAGGGTGGGCAGACTCACCTTGCAGACGCTGCTGCGCGGTACCGGGCCGCGAACGGGCTGAGGCAAGGGCTTGCCGACCGATACTAGGACCCGCCCTCTACTCCACCTTCCTTAACTCGTGCGCGCCTGGTAGCCTCGCCCCTCTGACAGCCCCGCCCTCCGGATGCTCCGCCCTCCGGCTGGCTGCACTTTGCGGAAACCCGAGGGTCCAATTGCTCGCTACAGGGGACAGAAAGGAAGGTACACCCGGAACCTGCGCTCTCCGGAGTCCCCCAAACCTGGGCGCCCTGCCCTCGTGAGGATGGGTATCATATCAGATCCCGGCCTCTCGGCATTGTCTTAGTGTACTACAAAGCAGAGTTGACACACTCAAGACTAGTGGCCCTGTCAGAATCGACCCAATCAGAGATGCTGGGAGGTTTCTATTGTTTCTCCTGGGCAGCTGCTTGCAGAATTCTTAAACTGTTGCAGGGAGGCAGGGATGGTGGTTGCGGGGGTGGGGTGGGGTGGGGGTGGGGGTGGGTTCTCAAGTCATGGAAAGAACCAGCAAGGATGAGACTGTGGGAAAACCCAGGCGGCTAGCAGATAATCTCAAACTGCTAGCTAGTTCCCATGTCCAGAGAAGTCCCAGTGCTGTACTTAAGTGCCAGCCACTACCCCAAAGGACAAGACACGTGATGGTGACAAAAGTGTGATGGTGACAAAAGTGAAAGAGAAACAAGAAAGTGAATTGCTGGAAGTATGAGGAAGTAAATAGAGCCAAGAGAATTGCTGTTCCTGAGCAGAGAAACTGGATCTGAGAAGACAGAAAAGCACATGGTTGTAGTGTGTGTATGTGTGTGTTTAAGCCAGAGGTCAGTGTTTTTCTTGATCACTCTCCACCTTTTCTTTTTTAAATGGGGTGGGGTGAGGGGAATGGATCTATCCTCGAACAAGGACCAGTTCTCCAGCTCCGTGATTTCCTAGGCTGACTGCCAAGTGAGCTCCAGGAAACTTCCACTCTGCCCCAACAACAACGGAATTGTAGATACACACAGCAAAACCTATTTTTCCCATGGGTGCTAGGGATCCAAAGTCCAGTTCTTAAGTACATGAAGTACTTTACAAACTGATCTCCCAGGGTTTCTTTACTCTATTTTCCTATTCTTTTTAAAGGAAGGTGGCACTAATTTTATGATCAATAAAAGTTACAGTTGAAATCACATAGTGGAGTCTGTTGACGAACAGCAGGGTTAGGGCTGGAGGGATGGCTCATTGGTTAAAAGCACTTCTGACTCTTGCAGAGCATCCTGGTTCAGTACCCAGCACCCACACGGTGGCTGAGAACCATGTTACTCTAGTTCCAAGGGACTGACCCCTCTTCTGGCCTCTGTGGGGACCAGGCACATAAGTGCTGCACATACACGCAGGCAAAACACTCATATATATATAAAATAAAATAAATATTTTAAAATTTAAAACATACAAGTTGAATTATCTAGATTTCAAAGTGGAAAATAATGAGAAAAAAAATTTTTTTGAGGCAAGTTCTCACCACGTAGCCCTCACTGGCCTGGAACTGACTATGCAGACCAGGCTGGCCTAGAACTCAGAGAGATTCTCCTGCCTCTGCCTCTGGGATTAAAGGTGTGCATGATCATGACCTGAACAAGTAATATCTTTAACTGGGATTCTCTCTGAGGTGCTTGGCAATCAAAGCAAATGAAGAAGGGAGATTGATTCCACAACTTCATAAAGATGGAACGTATCAATTCTCACTTTAAACGAGTCCAGCCTTACCACGGAACTTAGGTGAAGCTTCCAGTTTTAATGTGCAGCCTGGTCTCTGTATTAGGAAGTGTTGACAGGGGGGTCTAGAAATTTTAGATAGAAGCAGCTTCATTAAAATAAATGCATTTTCCCCAAGAGGTAACTGGTGTGAACACAAAGGTCTGGTGTGAAGGGGCATTTCTCACCTGAACGTTAGAGATCACAGAACAATCACCTCCGTGGTCCCAGCTCCATCTTCCTGTGACAGAAAGGAATAGGGACGAGCTAGGGTGGGAAAAGGCAAAGACTCTGTGCCTCCTCACACACTGTCCCCACCCGGCCAGCAGAACCTGGCTCACACAGCTGAGTGTTCTCACCCAGCCAGCAGAACCCAGCCCACACAAACTGAGTGTTCTTTGTCCCTAAATATTTCTTGGACCACGTAGACCCAATCATATTCCAGAAGTTGTTTGCAGGCTCTGGATACATAACCTTATAAGCATAACTTTTTTGCAGCCTACTTTTAATAAGGGTTCAACCTCTCCTCTAGCCCACCACCCAGCAGAGGTAGTGGGAGAGAAAAGTTACTAGGATCTGGGGAAGTGGCCTCAGCAGCTGCAGCCCAGTCCTCTAAGCAGGCAGACACCACGCACAAACTGGCAACTACAGTCCGGTCCTGAAGAAACTGCCAGGCTCACCAAGCAGCCTCAGGCAAGGCGCAGAAGAGGCAAGCTGCTGTAGGAACCTCACGAGCAGTTCTTTGGTAAGTTTCTCTCAATGGCGGTGTTACCACAAGTTGAGATCAACAACACTATGTAAGGCGAGCCAATACATGTGTGTAGTTAGCGAAGAATAGTGAGGAGCAAACCAACCAATGCTCAGTGCTCCTCTCCACTGTCTGTGGGGTCATATTTATACTCCTTCATCACTGGTCCTTTCACATGTTTGCTATTTCAAAACATCCTTTCACCCGTGTCTGCTTCAGGAAAGCATTCTTTCACACGTCCGCTTTAGCAAGACATCCCTTCACCTGTGCGCCCCAGCAAACTGTCATTTGACATAACTAATTTTCCAAAGAAACTAGAAGTTTCCACTTCATAACCTGTCTTGGAGGAGTTTAAATTCTGACGAACACATAGCTAGGAAGCTTCTAACCCCAGCACCACTCAGCATTCACTCCTACCAAGACAGATCACAGATGTTTTAGGGCAAGGCAAGAGTGGTTAAGATGGAGGTTACTATGTAGCCCAGAATAGTCTAGAACTATGATCTTCCTGTGCCACCAACCTGCCTTCTGTTTGTCAAACCTTGAAGGATAGATTGCATGCTCCTCTGCCCTCTGGTATAGAACTTTAAGAGCCCATTTCTCTTTCTTTGGCGACTCAGCATCACTACAAACATGACCTTCTCTACCATAAACTGCAGTTCTAGTGGTGAATTGTTAATCCACTCTGAGCTCCCGGAGGGTGATCATGCTTCTAGTCACCCGCCAGAGCTCTCCGGATTTGCGGATGAAAGACACGTACATGCGACCTTTACATTTTGAGTTGCCTTGACTAGCTCAATGGTTGGGTACTTCCAAACCTCCCCGAGGCTAGCATATACTCCCCTCTGGTATTCTTGAATTAATACTTGACAAATCTATAGTTTATCTCTGCTACCCCAGACCCAGTAAGGGGAATGGCCCCTAGGGTCACTTTTCTGGATTTTTACATACTGGTGGGCCTTTAAGTTGGATCTTTTTGCTTCCTCACCATGGCATGGTCTGTCCTACGCCCCCTCATGGTAGACTCCCTTCCTCTTCTCCCCTGCATTTCTTGCCTGGAAATCCTAAGAGTCCTGCCTCTTTCATCTTGCCCAGCCACTGGCCATTGGCTCTTTATTGATCATTCAAAAATCAATTGAGGACAGGGACCCTCAGCATCTGGACATGTAGATTCCCATGTGATTTTGAGAACTGAATTAAGATACAGCATTAGAACCCATTCCCCAACACTCCAGGCAGTACTAGTGTGTGTGTGTGTGTGTGTGTGTGTGTGTGTGAGTCTAGTATGTAATTAGAAAAAGCATAACTGTACATCTATAAATGTGTGTACCTCAGACATGTCTGTGTCTTAGTTGCTTTTCTGTTACCCCAACAACACTGTATGATCACAACACCTTATAAAAGAAAGCATTTAGCTGGGTGGTGGTGGTATGCCCCTTCAATCCCAGCACTTGGAAGGCAGAGGCAGGAGGTCTCTGAGTTTGAGGCCAGCCTGGTCTACAGAGTGATTCTGGGACATCCAGGTCTATACAGAAAAACCCTCTTTCTCAAAAAAAAATTTTTTTTAATTTGGGGCTTATGGTTGCAGAGGGTTAGTGTCCATGACCATCATGGCAAGGAGCTTGGCAACAGACAGGCAGACATGGTGATGGAGAGCCGCTGAGAGCTTGCATCCTTTCTGCAGGTAGGAAGTAGAGAAGACAAGACTCTGGGCCTGGCATGGGCTTTTGAGACTTCAAAGCCCACCAGTGACACATCTTCTCCAACAAGGCTTCATCTCCCAGTCCTTCCCAAATAGTTCCACTAACTGGGGAGCAAGGATTCAAACTTATGAGCCTATCTTAGTCACTGTTCTAATGTTGTAAAGAAACATCGTCTTAGTTCGGCTTACTATTGCTATAATGAAGCACCATGACCCAAAGTAAGCTGGCGAGGAAAAGGTTCACTGGCTTACATTTCCACATCACTGTCCATCACTGGGAGAAGTCAGGATAGGAACTCCAACAAGGTGGGAACCTGGAGGCAGGAGCTGATGCAGAAGCTATGAAGGCGTGCTGCTTGCTGGCTTGCTCCTCATGGCTTGCTCATCCTACTCTCTTATAGAACCTAGGACCACCAGCCCAGAGGTGGTCCCACCCACAATAGACTGGACTCCCCCACCACCACCAATCACTAATTAAGAAAATACTCTCTAGCCGGATTTAATGGAGGCTTCTTCTCAATTGAGGTTCCCTCTTTTCAGATGACTCTAGCTTGTGTTAAGTTGACATAAAACTAGCCAGGACATGCCAGGCAGTGGTGTTACACACCTTTAATCCCAGCCTTCAGAGGCAGAAGCAGGAAGATCTCTGAGTTTGAGGTCAGCCTGGTCTACAGAGTGAGTTCCAGGAGAGCCAGGACTACAGAGAAATGCTATTTCAGAAAAAACAAACAAATTAGCAAGGTGTGCTGGCTGGTTTTGTGTGTCAACTTGACACAAGCTGGAGATATCACAGAGAAAGGAGCTTCAGTTGAGAAAATGCCTCCATGAGCTCTACCGGTAAGGCATTTTCTCAATTAGTGATCAAGGAGGCCCCTTGTGGGTGGTGCCATCCCTGGGCTGGTAGTCTTGGGTTCTATAAGAAAGCAGGCTGAGCAAGTCAGGAGAAGCAAGCAAGCCAGTATATGTAACATCCCTCCATGGCCTCTGCATCAGCTCCTGCTTCCTGACCTGCTTGAGTTCCAGTCCTGACTTCCTTTAGTGATGAACAGCAGTGTGGAAGTGTAAGCTGAATAAACCCTTTCTCCCCAACTTGCTTCTTGGTCATGATGTTTGTGCAGGAATAGAAACCCTAAGATGTAAGGAAAGACCCCATGACCAAAGCAGTCGTTATAAAGGAAGCATTTAACTGGAGGCTTGCTTAGTCCTTTATCATCACAGCAGGGAGCATGGCAGCACACAGGCAGACATGGGGCTAGATAAATAACTGAGAGTTTTACATCCTGGTCCGCAAGAAGAGAGGGAGAGACTCTGGGCCTGGCATGGGCTTTTAAAACCTCAAAGCCCATCCCCAGCGACACACTTCAGAAGAAGACTGGAGGAGGAAGCCGCCATGGGTGAGCTGAGTCATGATATAATGGCCATGTGGGTTGGCTAATTGGAGGTACGAGCAGCCCACATGAAACACGGCAAATTATACAGTGGAATTACTGGCTGGAAAATAGACATAATAGCATCGAGGGTAGATATCTGCCCAGCGCTTGTGCTGTTTAAGGCTTATTTAATAAAAGTTGTGTCTTTTACCCAGGAACTGAATGAGGTGGTGTAGAAACCCTGGAGGATTGGGATTAAAAATGTCAACAACACACTTCCTCCAACAAGGGCACACCTTCTAATTCTTCTAGTCCTTCCAAACAGTGTCAATTCCTGGTGACTTAAGTATTCAAATACACGAGCCTATGGGGACCATTCTTATTCCAGCCACCACAGGTCCCTCTCATTCAAACCAGCACAGGCTGGTGTGGCCAGCTGTCACAAAACCCGTGACCTTTTTTTTTTTTTTAAATTCACTTTCACTTTTGGGTGGGTGGGGGTTGTTTTTGTTTTTGTTTTTGTTTTTGTTTTTGGAGACGGTTTCACCCTACTGCCCAGACTTACCCTGAAACTCCTAGAAGCCCTCATGTTTCAGCTTCCCAAACACTGGGATTACAGGCTTGCGTCACCATACCTGATTTGCTTCTGTTTCTTTTAGGTTAAAACCTAAGGGTGAAGATGTTGTGTCAGGGAACATTTAATTCTGTTAGAAGGTTCAGGTTCGCAGGTGGTCGTCCAGGAGGCTGGAGATTGCCCAGTGGTTAGGGTTCTTGCTGCCCTCTCATGGTGATAAGGGTGTGAATCCCAGCACCTGCACAAAATAGTTCAGCACCACCTGTAACTCCTAGCACCAAGAGACTTGATGTCTTTTGGCTTCTGGGGCTTTCTTTTTTCTCCTTTTTTTCTTAATCACTTTGATTGTGTGTGTGTGTGATAGCTAGTATATTGAAGTCAAAGGACAATTTGGAAGAGTCACTTCTTTCTGCCATGTGGGATAGAACACAGGTATCCTTTCCCTAGACACCATTCTTGCCAGCCCCACCTTGTTTTTTGAGGCAAGGTTTGTCACTAGGAACTGGGGCTTACTGTTCGGGGTAGGCCGGCGGGCCAGTGAACCCCAGGAATGAAATACACAAGGCTTGTTTGCTGGTTTGTTTGTTTGTTTGAGACATGGTCTCACTTTGTAGCCATGACTGACCCACCTGAAACTTACATAGACCAGGACTGCCTCTGCCGTCTGAGTGGACCACTGTGCCTACTTAATACTGGGCTTAAAGTGCGTGCTGGGGATCAAACTAAGGTGACCTTCAACTACACAGTGAATCTGAGGCCAGGCACATTCCTGGTGCGAGGGTGTGGTTGTAAAGTCCCAAATACCTCTCTCATGGCTTGTGCATTTATAGTCTTCCATATGTGGGGAAACACGACTAGGGTTACTCAGGGCGATCATGGTTGGGGTCTCTAGGACTCATTGTGTAAAAGAACACAACAGCGAGAAAGCACTTGAGAAGGAGATGGGCTTAGTTATACTAATGCCCCAATACTCAGTTCAACCTGACTCTGTGAGTCTTAACTACCGTAAGAAAGACCATGCCTGGATAGAGCAGTACAAATACTGAGCAATGGACATGGTTACACAAGAAACATCTGGCAGGTAGGGAGCAGCAGAGCCTGAGGGAGAGCACTGGGCAGCGCAACCCTCAGGGGTCAGGAGGAGGGTGAGAGCAGAAGAGCCTTGATTTTGGAATTTATTTTCCCTCCCTTGTGATCCTAGGTTCAACCCTTCAGCAGCTCCAGGCTCAGTTCTTCCATCAGTCAAACAGAGAGGAGCCTCTGTGTGTTTTTCCCATCAAAGGGGGTGTTAGTGTGCATCACAGCCGTGCTATGAATAAATGAAAGTTTATTTCATTATTGTATAGTGTCTCAGTCAGGGTTTCTATTCCTGCACAAACATCATGACCAAGAAGCAAGCTGGGGAGGAAAGGGTTTATTCAGCTTACACTTCCACGCTCCTGTTCATCATCAAAGGAAGTCAGGACAGGAACTCAAGCAGGTCAGGGAGCAGGAGCTGATGCAGAGGCCATGGAGGGATGTTAACTTACTGGCTTGCTTCCCTGGCTTGCTCAGCTTGCTCTCTTATAGAACCCAGGACTAGCAGCCCAGCGATGGTACCACCCACAATGGGCCGCCCCCCTTGATCACTAATTGAGAAAATGCCTTACTGCTGGGTCTCGTGGAGGCATTTCCCCAGTCGAGGCTCCTTTCTCTGTGATATCTCCAGCTTGTGTCAAGTTGCCACACAAACCCAGCCAGTACATATATAAAGTACTCATAGGATATGGCTATTGATCTGTTTTGATAGCCTGTTATCAGGCTCCTGCTAGTTGTGTGTGGCAGTGGGGGTTGTAAGGCAGGATTCTGGGTGCAGGGACCCAGGAACTAGAGCCTTTTTAAAAAGACAGTGTCTCCCCAGGCTGGGGATAGGGGTGGGGCACAAATCTTTAATTTCAGCACTCAGAAGGCCCGACTGGTCTACAGAGTGAGTTCTAGGACAGCCAGAGCTACATAGTGAGACTCTGTCTTGAAAAAGACAGTGTCTCGTATAGTCCAATCTGGCTAAGAACTCCATATATAAAGTCTAGTATGACAGTGAAAAAAATATTTTTTATAAGTAAATAAATAAATTCTACTGAAGACCAGAGGATGCATTGGTGGATCTTGGTTGTCAACTTGACTATGTCTGGAATCAACTAAAAGCCAAGTCGCTGGGTAAACCCGTGGGGGTTGAGGAGGGAAGACGACCCACTCTAAATCTCTGCCACACCTTCTGGTGGCAACTCACATTAAAGGGAGTGGAAGAAAGCTTTTGCTCCTAGCCTACTTGCCCTGTGTTCCTCCACTTGTGTTAGAACTAACTTCTTGGGATTCCAAAGTAGACCTAAGACCTGCAGCTCTCCAGAATGCTCTAGGACTCCAGTGGGGGTCTGGCACTACCCCAGGGCGGGGACTACTTCCAGATTCCCCTCCCCCTTTCCACTGTGAGACAGTCATTATTGGATTAGGGGGACCACATTCTGTAAATCAATCTAATCACCTTTATTCATAAATATTCATTCTGCTAGTTCTTGATCCTTTAGGGGGCCTTGACTAATACAGAAGACAACTTGCCTGAGTCAGTTTTCCTTTTTACCAGGTAAGTCCCAGGAATCCTGAGGCTTGTCATTGACAGCGAATGACCGCCCCCGCCCCCAACTCCAGCCTCCCCAGTGCTGGGCCTACAAGCTCAGGCCACTGTATGTGGTTAGTAAATGAGTCTTTTGAAGGGTCAGAAATGGGATCCTGGAGAGACATGCTTTCTCTGGGGTGAACGTGTGGGAACCCGGGACTTCACACATGCTAGGCCAGCACTCCACCACTGACTCTTCTCCAGCCCTGCCCCCCTTACACTGCTGGGCAGTGGTCCTTTCATTCCCAGAAAGACCTCTTGACCTCCACAGGGCCTCAGCTGCTCTTCCAATCTCAATTCCCAGCCCACTCTGTTTTGGTAATTGGCTTTTCTACTGAGTGTGCCTGTGTCTTTATAGCCCCCATACCTTCTCCTCCTCTGCACAGGTTCAGCAGAGGATATACCCAGTTGACCCCCACCTACCCTGGGCCTGTGAGGGAGGGTCAAAGTTTCCTCTGTCCTGTCCACTTCCCACCTGGGTGAAACCATGACAACAAGCTTCTGCTTCAGTCACAAAGTGACAAGAGACAGATATGGAGGCCGGCAAGTCTAGGTGTGTCCAGAGCACCTTCCGTTCTTAGTCATTTTCAGTGGCTCACTGTGAACAGCCTTAGGCTCGAGGGCTCCTAATAAAACACCAGACCGATGGAGGGGAGATGGTGGTAGTTCATCTGTCAAGACCACAGCCTCCTCCAAGGCTCAAGCAAAGCCATGAGGAGGACTGTCTTGGGACACAAAGGAAGGGGCAGGCCAATGTTATTACCCCGTGGACAGTAGGTTGACAGGAAACCAGCAGGAGAGCAAGGTGCCCATTATAGGGTGGGCTGAGGCAGTGTGCTGGAGGCTGAAGGAGCAGTGGCTATCCTAGAGGGACACTCTCTGCCCTGGGTCTAAGAGTGTGGTGTTGGAATCCAGCTCTCCTCAGGCCTCTCCTCTTACAGATCCTGTGGGGCTGTCTGGGGGTCCCTAGCCGACAGACTCTGGGATGCTGGGATCTTTCACCCAGGGAAGTGAGTTCACATCAAGGCCACACACCCTGCTCCTCACTCCTTTCTTTGCCTCTGAATAAGAAAGGTTAGAAAGGTTTAAGAGACTTCCACTTCTGCCATGTGGGCCCTGATCACCTCTTCAGCGTCCCCTGCATGCTTTGTCTGTCTCTGGTGCTGAGCGTGAACTCCCCTCAAAGCCCCCACTATGCTGTTGTCCCTCCATGGTGTTAAAAACTTTTTTTTTTTTTTTTTTTGAGATAGGGTCTTATGATGTAGTCACGGCTAGTCTGGAACTAGTGTAGACTAGGTTGGTTTCAACCTCAGAATTCCACCTGCGTCTGCTTTTCTAATTACTGAGATTAAAAGTTAATGTTTAATAAACTCCATACCCGCTGTGATCGAGCTCAGTGTCTCCCTGAATCTTCATCTGAGACCTCTTACTTTTACTAGGTGAAAGGTGTTTAGGAGCTGGGCCAGTCTCCCACACCGTTCTTAGGGCGCCGTCATCCCGTGCTGTCTGTAGCTTGCAGGCCTTGAAAGACAGGTGGGTGGGAAGACAGGAGAGGGATAACAGACAAACCCTGCTGGAAGAAAGATATTGGACCAAGGGCTGGGTCCTGGTCACTTACACCTGAGCTGCAGTGTCACTTACAGTACTCTGCTGAGATGGCACTTTGTCCTCTGCTTCAGGAGGGCGGGATTGGTGGAGCCCTGATGTGACTCAACACTTACAGTAAGTCTGAAGCCCCGTGTGGGATTTCCCAAGTTTTATCCCCTTGCTGTGCTTTGGGACTCTTTGATCTGCTCTAACGGTTACCAGTGAGGATGCCCAGCTCAAGGAAGGAAAAGCAGAGACCTGGATGGCTGGCTTCCCAAAGCCAGATAAATGTCCCTTGCTAGGGTCTGGCCACAGCTCAGATGGACTCCTGGGAAAGGAGTGGAAGAATGGGGCTGAGTTTCCCCAACATTTGCCCCGAGGTGGATCTGATCATGGCCCACAGACCATCTTCTGTATTACTCTGCTCTTTCCGAAGCCAGCTATCTGTCTGTCTCTGTCTGTTCGTCTATCCATTGTATTTTTTTTTTTTTAAATAGGGTTTCTCTGTGCAGGTCTGGCTGTCCTGGAAATCACTTTGTAGAGCAGGCTACCCTCAAACTCAAAGATCCCCGTTTCTGCCTTCTTAGTTACGGCATTAAGGTGTGTATCACCACTGCCTAGTAACTTTTTTTTTTAGGCTTAAGCTGGCTTAGAAGACAGTACATGGTCAGGAAGACCTAGAACTCATGTCAGTCCCCCTGCTTCAGTCTCCTGGGAGTTGGCATTCCAGGTGTGAGCAATCGTGCTCTGCCTTTTGTCTTTGTTATTGATACACGACGTGGACATGCTACTTCCGGCCTTAGTTCTTTTATGGAACTTCCCCAGATCAAACCCAAACCCTGGCTTCCTTCCTCTCCTTCACTCTCTGCCCTGGGATCCAGATGTCCTCTGGAATTCCAAGAAAATGAGCAGGGACAGCTTCTGGGTTGGGCTCTGAGCAGGGCCAGATTGGCATGTGACTGTGACTCAGAGCCTGAGAGAGAGATAGGCACACAGTCCACAGCTCTTCTCTGTCCCACCACTATTTGATGGGGCAAAGACTTAGGAGACAGATTTGGAGAGCTAAGTTCAAGATCAGCCAGCTGGACAGTAGCCAGACTGGGCAGGTGCCAAATCAGATCCCTAGGGTTCTTCATGTCCAGGGCCAAGTGACCTGTAAAATATTTCCTCCTGGAGAGACACAGTGGCTCAAAGGGTGATCATTAGTGAACAAGAGACAGAAGAGGGGCCTGGGTGAAGTCTCCATTGGCCTGGAGGCAAAGGAGTTATAAACCATGGGCTCACAAATATATGTGATATATAATCTATATATAATATCTATACATAGGATATATATGTATATATGTATACAGGTTTATATATATTAGTATCTCATATATATGTGTATGCGTGCATATATATATGTATATATATATATAGGATGCTAAAACCCATTATATATAATATATGCTAATAACAATTTAAAATAAAGAATACTTTTAAATTTGTTTGCATTTATTTACGGTCATGTGAGGGACAGCTTTCCTCCTATTGTATGTCTGAGGAGTGAACAGGGCTGCTTTTGCCTACTAAATCTGAGCCATCTTGATGGCTGCACTATTAGCTTTCAGTTTCCAGAAAGACAGCAAATAAAAGGGCCTGTCTCAGGGTGGCCCTCCTACATTGCTAAAGACAGGGTCCGAATCAGTAATGGGAACTTCATGGGACCTTGACTCATGGTTCCCGAATGGCTGCTCTGGTCCACTCTGCATCTGTGAAGATCCCTCAGACTGGTGAGTGGACCCTTGAGTCAGCTTGATAACAGACTCAGAAGGAAACAGTGGGTTTGGGAGGTTGTAAAGGCTCAGCCACAGGTTTGAGATTCCAGCATGACCTTGAAGACTGGGGGCTGACCAGGGGTGTCTGGATATGGATGGCCTCTGACTTAGCTGCTGGCAAGTTAAGGTCTGATGACTAATGACTTCTGATGACTTCTATTTATTTCTTCGTTCTTTTTGATTTTGAGAGAGTTTCTCAAGTCATCCAAGCTGACCTCCCACTTGCTACATACCCCAAGCTTGAACTTCCTTCAACTTCTGATTCTTTTGCCTCGCCCTTCCAAGTACTGGGCGAGGTGTGTGCCACCATGCCTGGGTTTATGAAGTGCTGGGCTTTGTGCAAGACCAGCACTCTACTACCTAAGCTGTGCGTGTTTTAAATCATCCAGAAAACTCACATGTGTGATTTCCATGTTTTAGAGATTCTTACTTAACAGATTTACTTTGGTTTGACTGTATGTTTGTATGTGTATCTGGTGCCCTGGGAAGCCAGAAAGAGGATGTCAGATTCCCTGGAACTGGAGTTACAGATGGTTGTGAGCTGCCATGGGCAGCTTGGTCCTCTGCAGGAGCAAGCAAGTGCTCCTAACCACTGAGCCATCTCTCCTGTCCCTTATTTCTATTATTTTAAATTATGTGTAATGTATCTGGGGGGGGGGGGCATATGCACCTGGATGTAGTGCCAGCCAAGATCCAATATTTTAAATGTCAGCCCCAAATTTCTATATAAGAATTGTGTGACTTTGGGCTGGAGAGATGGTTTGGTAGTTAAGAGCACTTGCCCTTACAGAGGGCCCAAATCAAGTTCCCAGCCCATGTCAGGCAGCTCACAACTCTAGTTTCAATGGCTCTGACATCTCTAGTTACTGCTGGCACCTGCATTGACATTCATAGACCCACACACAGACACAAAACTTAAAACAAAATAAATATTTAAAAAAAAAAAAAAGAGTAGTGGAATTTATACTTTCGGTTAGAAACTTCTTGGCCTTCCATGTGCCTCTGTCCATCTTGTCTCTCCCCTCAACATCTGTAGAGCATTCGATACCTCCTGTGGGCAGCAAGGTGTTCACACCAGAGGGCTGTCTCTGACTGGGAGGGTTTGCCTACTCACCAACGATATAGGCAACAGTCTTTATAACAGAGCCACAATCCAGACTAGGAGACCAAGACAGAGGTAGCCTGAAAATGGATCTCAGAATTAGGAATACCACCCTGCAGTGAAATCTATTTTGTAAGAGGAAGAATGGGCTTCCTATGGAAGAATACTTCCTGTGGAAGTATTTTATGGCCTTCTGTCAGGAGGCCTCTATAGAGAAAAAAACCTTCCTGAATTTTAAAGTTCCTTCAGAGGACAGCGACTTGCTGCTCCCTCTCCTGGGTCAGGAGGGAGGTAGCCCCCACTGTTCTCAGGCTCCTGTGGCTCCTGCCAGAAAAGATGCTCCCAAAACATGCTCTCTTGCCCAAGGGGGAGCCCAAGCCCCCTTGCCTGGAAGCTTCTCCTGGACCCTCCATACCTACATGCTCCCCTTCCCTAAACCTTGCCTCTCCAGCAAGGAACAAGCGGAGAGGGGAGCCCAGTTTGCATCTGTGTGCACCTCTGTACAGCTGGAGAGTACATACCCAGGGTCTGAGGCTGACCCGAGCTGATCTGTATCCTTACCACTCACCTTCTTACAGAGGCTCATTATTCATTCTCCTCTCCTCTTCTGACAGGAGTCAGCTGGGCTGGCAGAGGCCAGGAGCTGTGGTTTCTTGGGAGGAGCCTGTTTCTGGCTGCTTGCCTAAAACTACCATTTCCTGCCACCTGGGGATGAAAGTGAGGTCAACAGCCGCACCTGTTTCTCAGCCTCTGGGGGTGGCAAGGGTGCCCACTGAGCTGCACTTCCCTTTGAAATGGACAAAAGGCGTGACCTACCTTTCCTGAGGAGCCCAGAGCCACATAAGTCCCTCCTAGGCTGGTTATTTCTGGTCCCCTCCTTCCTCCTCTTACGAATGGGTTCCTGACCAGGAGTGGGTTTCTCTCTGGAATAGCTGGTGATCCAGCTCTGGTGAGTGACTGTCCTCTGGGCCACGTAACTGTCATTTCACTCCCTTGTAAAAGATCATCCCAGCTAGGTTTGTTGATGGTTCATGCCCTCATGGAGGGGTGGGAAGAGTACCAGAGTACCCAGTTATTGCCTGCTCCCTGTTGTACACAACTCTCTTATACATACTGGGCCTGCGGGCAGGGCTGGTTATACAGGTAGGGTGAAGATAGGGGAGGGAGACTCATCTATGTGGCTACAGGGAAGCCCTCATCTCTGCTGGGCAAAGTCTTCCCAGGTGAAGCGTTTTTGTGGGGAGGAGAACCCACCCCCTGGTAAGTAATCTATGCTCTGTGGGGAAGTCCCATAAACACATTGCTTTCCCAGAATGAACTTTGGTGGAATCATGCCTTGGTGTGTCATTGGGACCTTAAGAATTTTAGCAACACCAGTCTGTTTTTTAAAGATAGGGTCCTGGAACTCACAATGTAGACCACCAATGTAGGCCTTGAACTCACAGTGATCCAGCTACCTCTGCCTCCTAAGTGCTGAGACTGAAGTCTCGTGCCACCACCTCCGCCATCCCCCACAGTAACACCTGTTTTAAGAAACTGGCTTCCTCGACCATTTCTAAGTGCTTCTTACTAAGCAGGGTTGCTGCAGAGAACTCTCAAGTGCTAGCTACTGATGGCTAAGTCAGGATGACACAGAGGACTCAAACACTGCAGACCAAATGAAAAGCTCTATTCTTTGAGACTCCTTGTCTGTACACACTCACCTATAAGCTGCCCAAATGATTTGTGTAGATCTCACTCACCTGAAAGGTAGGTGAGAAATGTCTTGGCTCAATGCCAAGAGCAGAAAAATGACTTCAGAAATACATTTTTCATTTCTTAAAAAACAAAAACAAAAACAAAACTTTATTGCGCATAAAACAGACCATTCCCTCTTGTGGGTCATGTTACCATCTTTCAAAAGAAAAAAATTTTTTAAATGCGGTACTGGGGATTGAACCATGAACCTTTATGCATGCTAAACACACATTCTATCACTGAGCTATAGTCCCAGTCTCCCCAATATTTGTTGCCCCCTGCCTCTATTCTCCTGTCCCAGTGAAAAATGTCTTATTTTTTAAAGTCTACAGCTGCTGGTCAAAATTACCTTGCGGACGGCTGTTGGGGGCACAAATATCAACTGAGCAGGGTTTGAGCCTGGGTTGGCCATGCTCTTATTTGCAAGCAATGGGCTGCCTTCTGCTCGTGCTCCAGGGATAGAGGCTAGAGCCTCATGTATTGTCCTTAGCCTTGAGTTTGGGTTTATGCAAATGCACTCTAGCATTGTATGTATGTATGAAGTGTATACATCCCTCTCTTCGCTGCCTTCAAGTGAAGACATAATTCCTGGGAAGAATGCATGACTAGAGCTGTATGCATTTCCAGAGGCGGAAAGAACACTTTATGGCTCATTCCTGGACCACTGAAATCAGCTGCAAACTAGTGGTTACAAACTGGGAGCCTAACAAAAGTGCTCTATGAGAGCCCGAAGTCCTAGTGCTGTCACAATTGGAGAGCTGGGGACGTCTCCCAAGGCTGGTGGAATTCTGAGGCCCTCCTGCAAAGTGTCCTGCCCACTTTCAAATGACTGCTGGAAGCAGTGTGTGCTTTGGAGAGATAAACACGTCATGGCTGACCAGGGCAGAGGCAGAAGGGAACATCTGGTGCTTTTGCTCTGAGGCCACTGGAGATGCAGCATGCTCCTGCATCCTTCTTGAGTCACTTGGGAAATGGTTTCCTTGTTCTGGGTTAGCAGGAATGACAGGGCTGAGCTGCGTGGGATTGCCGGTGGCACTGCGGAGGAGGACAGGGTCAAGAAGGCCACACAGGCGATGAAGGTCCTGTCTAAAGTCCAGTTTGATTGGCAGATTGTGGTTGAAAATGGAATCCAGAACATCCTCCTCTAACAGAATAAAATTAGCAAAACCGTCATGTCAGGGACAAGGAAGTAATGACATTGGAGCTGTGGCGGCGACTAGCAGCACGTCTGGATTTCCACAGGAGAGATGGCAGCTTTTGCGCAAGGTGAAGAGTAAGACAGCTGTTTGCTCCTCTGGAGTTGGGTGGATGATGTTCAAGTTGAGGCACAGTGTGGTTCCCAGGGGAAGTCCAGGGTCATTGTGGGCCCTTGGCTGTTGTCTGTCCTAGCCCCTCCCACAGGCCCAGCTGGCACGCCCTTTCCAGATTGGTATGGCACCAGTCGACTGGTCCACATGCTGCTGCTCTGAAAGAGAGGCGCCCTGGCCCCAGTCGCTGGTCTCTGACTGAACCACGAGAAATGAACAGCTTGGCTTATGGATCTGGTTACAGGGTGCTTACTGGCTCTTGCCAGGCCAAGAAAATCCTGGTATAGGCAGAGAAGACTGGAGTGGCTGGTATGTTGAGGTGAGACCAGCACACGTTCCTGTCTTGCTGGGCTGAGCATTTTCACCAGCCAGCCTAAGGACAAGGTCACACTCTACTTGGTCCCAGCAAGCATGAAGAGGGGCTAGCCTCAACCTTCAACATATGTACAGAAGGTAAAACCTTGTCAGCAAAACTGGACAAAGTGGGTTCCACAGAGCCAAGATCCCCAAAAGACCAAAAGAGCCTGTTTCCAGGTCTGGCCTCTGCACAGAGAGGCAATTCTCCTGGAAAAGTCTGGTGACAACAGGAACAGGGTGCCGGGTGGAGGAGGGGACAGAAAAGCTGTGAGCAAGGACCCACAGGGCCTTGAGCTGCTCCCTGGTGCCAACCAGGTCGGTAACACTATTAAGAAGGCTAATAAATAGATGCATGTAACAAGAATCAGGTCAGTGTTGTGTCAGGCTGCATGGGATGTGCAAAGACCCTCATCACTCCCACACGCAGGTGACAGGCAGTGTCTCTAGTAAAGGTATAAAAATGACATTGCTTACTTTCAAGTATTAAAAAAATAAGTTAATTGACAAAAAGGGTCTGAAGTGGCTGAGTGTCTGGCCAGGCTGTCAGTCTCATTTCAATGTGCAAACACAGGAAAATGCCAAGGAGAGCCATCTCCTGTACTGATGTGGGTGCTGACCAGGGACTGCACCTCCCTGTCAACAGGAGTGGGCTGGAGCAGGGGTGGGGAAGGAGGTGGGGGAGGGGTTGACAGGTAGGGCCTTCTTCAGCTCTCCCAAAGTCATTACCTTCCAGTGTCAAAACGGTTGTGAACTAAAAGCAAAACACAGCAACCCACGGGCTTCAGGCCACTGCCCATGTGAGAGGCCTGGGGCACTTGGCCACTGGGGACCCAGTGTGTGGTGGGGCAGACCCCGCCTGCGCCCTCCTAACTTGCATAATGAACCTGTCTACTTCCCCTGCTCCCCGGCAGGGTGAGCACCATCCCTATGGGGTTGCTCTCTGCTGCCCTGCTGGACCTCCACCCACAGACCTTTTCTTTAGATGACTCTGTACTTTCTTTGGTGGTGCTTCAGGGAGCACGAGGGCAATGGCTGCTCTGCTCTGCCGGTGCTCGGTGGTGGCAGTGGCTCTGAAGAGGAGCCACTTGAAAGAGGTGCCAGGCAGCAAGCCCTCAGGGACCTGAAGGTGTTTCCCCTGGGGCACACATCAAACACACCCATCTCCTCCCTCCTGAGTGGGAAGTCTGGGGAGGAGCACCTCTCCTAGGAGGTGGAGTCACCTCAGATGATAACCCTCACCTGGGGTTTTCCCACAGCATGGTGTCTGAGCACGGCCCTGCAGGGATGCCAGGCCTCTTCTGAACCTGGATCCAGTGGTTTGGGAGAACGCAGCTGGGTCAGGTGGGTGCCAATCTACCAGACACAAGGGTAGGCAGGCTCAGGACCAGTCCAGGCTGAAGCCCTTGCACAGCATAGCAGCCTCTAGGTCCTTGTCCTCCTCCTTCTCCCGCAGTCGCTGCTCCTCCAGCAGGGCCACCAGTGAGTCTCTCTGCTCCACCACCTCCAGCATCTCGTTCAGGATCTTCTTCTCCTCTGAAAGCTCCTCCTCAGTCTTCAGGTGATCTGCGGAGAGGCAGAAGGCATCAGCTGTGGCCTAGGATAGTGGCCCGAGTCACCTTCCCGCCCACGTGCCCTCTGCTCACCTTCCACAGCCATCCGCTCCCTCAGCTCCTGCTGCAGCCGGCTCTGCCGGTCTTCTAGCTCCAGCTCCCGGGCACTGAGACAGGGAGACACAGCAACAGTGACTTGGAGACCAGCTCTTTCACCCTGCCAGGCTAGGACAGCTATGTCTGCTAGGGCACACCCCAAGCACTGGCACACAGCTGGGATGCACCCCAAGCGCTGGCACACAGCTGGGACCCATCCCAAGCGCTGGCACACAGCTGGGACCCACCCCAAAGGCTGGCACCCCCCAGGATGCACCCCAAGCACTGGCACCCCCGCAGTTGCTCCCTAAATCTTGCTTACTCACAAAATCATCAGCTCTGACTCGTAGCGCACCATGGCGTTTTTCTCCTGCACCAGCTTGAACCACTCCTGCATCAGCTTAGGGTCATCTTTTTTGCCCATGCCTGCGTGAGAGATTGAGGGTCAGACGAGGGCATGGTCTTCGTTTGCCCAGCCCAAGAAAGACTATCACACTGGGGCAAATGTGCAAAGAGCCAAGCAAGATGCTGCCGGAACTGTCCCAAGCCAGGTCCAAAGTTTGCCTACAGCCTTGCTAGGGACAGGGGGGCCGAGAACGACAGGCCGATGCATTGTGTCCACCCCAGGGCCCGACAGACCTAGACTTTCCATCATGTTCTGAGAAACAGACACGTGTGCCGCCATGCCCAGTTGTACACCCTGCTTTTAAGTGTGCCTTTGCCTGGGCAGCTGTGCCTGACAGTTTCCCACACTTCTTATTCTGACTGGAAGTCGCCATTTCTGCGTTCTGTTGCGTACTCACTAGACACATAACACGCAAGTGCTCCACCACTGAGCTACACCCCCTGCCCTGATATCGCCCTTCTTAGCAGGCAGCCTAGCAAACACTCCAGCAGACCCTGCATAGTAGACACAGGGCATCAAGGTGGCTGTGATTTCTCACCAGTGGACCCCAGGGCTGAGGAAGGTAGCTAGCTCCTGCTCTTGTTCTAGCTGCTGTCTTGAGCTGTCCTGAATCAACTTTTGACCCACACTGAGTGTCCATCAGGAGTGGCCATACCCTTGGGCTTAACTGTAGCCGGAGCGAGCATGGAGAGCGTGGAGGAACCCACCCAGGAAGTAACAAAGTCCTGTGTCATGTACAAGGCTGCTCAATGCCCTTGCCTCGGAGGCACACTGTGTCAGTGGCTCTTTGCTCATGTGGGTACAAACTTTCCTTAGTAGTTTTCTGTGTGCTGGGGGTAGAACACGGAGCTTCATATGTGCCAGGCAATGCCCCACCACTGAGCTACACTCCCAGCCCAACATTAAGTAATTTAATACAGAGCTCAGGATGTCTGTGGGCTTCCTCGAGCTCAGTGGTAACAGACTGGAATGCCCCAAGTCCCCTCCACTTATTTGGTTGGATGGTTCAGGCTCCAGAAATGCCCTAGCACAAGAACATGGATGACACTCAGGTAGGCACTGTTCCCATGTCAGACTCTCCATAACTCTAGCCTGCTTCTTCTGACTCCTTCACACTAGTCAAAGACCGAAGCTCTTTCACTGTATGTTGGACATGTGTCAGGCCTAAGCCTAAGCTTTAGCCAGTGACCACACTCGGGAGACAGAACTGACATAAGCAATGGTTAGTATCAGCCCCGTGCCAAGCAGACATGCACCCTTGCTTCTGACATGGGGCCCTGAGCTCTACTCTCAAAGACAGACACCTCCATCTCGGCCTGTCGAGCTTGCCTACCAGTCTGGGGGCCCAAGCTCTCCTTCCCCGCACCAATAGACTTGGGTCTTTGGCTTTAAAGCAGCCTACAGCCCAGTTCCACGCATTCCTTCTGGAGGGTCTCTGCACAGTGTGCCCCTGTGGCCATGGAGATGAAGCCCTGAGGCATGCAAGCTGTCCAGAGTGGCAAGCCACGAGCACACCAAGTCCGTCCCCACCTTCCCACCTCCCAGCATGTAAAGACTCCAAATTCCACCAGGAGACGTTGGGACGCTGCTCATGAGCCATGTTGGAGCTCAGTCATGGCCAATGAGCAAGGGGATGTGGCAGGGTGGGTGGTCATATGTGAGAGCCATGGCGAGCAGAGAGGTTAGCAGGGGTTAGTCATGGCCACACTCCCTTCCCCTGCCCACATGCCTTGTCAGTGACAATCTTATCACCACAACAGACTTCAAAATCAGACAAACTTAAAACAAGACAAGGCACACTCAAGCAAGACACAAGATAAGAGAAGTTTGGTTTTTAAGTGGTTGGAGTAAAAGAACAGAACTGGGGTCATTTTTGTAGACCAGTCTTTGTAAGGACAGTATTCCTTGACTCTGCCAATACAAACTGCTGCTTCACACGGTTCCTCCCCATTCCTGGCCTTCTATATGCTGGCCTTCAGCTTACTGGCCCCAAGGCCCCAAGCACCAACGGTAGGCAGGACCGCAGGAGAACTGCAACCTGCAGACACTGAAGCCCACAGGCTCGTTGGCTTCTCTGTCTGTTCCATCTTCCCTTAGACAGTCAAAGGGATACTGTGCCTCGTAAGAAACTGCCACATACTCATGACATTCTGACGGAGGGCTATCAGGAGTCAGAGAGAAGGAATGTTTGCTGGGCCTTGGCTTCCTGTTGGACTATGGTGGCTGCGGGCCCCTCGGAGGCAGTGGAGAAGAGTGGGCGAGGTTACGTTACCTTCCTGGACACAGCAAGGGCAGAAGGAGAGAGGTCTACGCCGTGGAGTCCCGCCACTGGGCTCAACTTCAAAAAGGACCAAACAAGGAAGAGGAAGAGGAAACAGAGAAAGACAAAAAAAAAGGAAGAGGGAGAGGAGGAGAGGAATTTGGAGGTGGAGAGGGATGGGGAAGGGGAAATAAAAACAAGCAGAGGACAAAAACAGAAAAAGTGAGAAAGGAACAACAGGAAGGAAGGGAAAACCCACAAGAATGGAGAAGCAGAAATGGGGGGACAAAGTCTACAAATGAATTAAGTCCTTTTTTTTTTTTTCCAGAACAGAAATTGAACAAGAGCAGGCCCAGGCTGCAGGCAGCAGTGGCTAATGAAGGCATTATCGTATGGTAGCCTTGGCCTTGGGTAGGTCTGCCTTCCTCCATGTAACAGGCATTCTCAATATGCAGCCAACGCTGCTTCTAGGTGTGCAGGAGGTTACTAGGGTCACCAACAAAATTCACATAACATGTTCTTAAGATGTTACCATAGACACGTGTGCTCCAGATTAAGCTAGCTTTTCTGTAATTCTAAGGGGCCAGGAGGATCTGTTACCTTTGGCCACCATGCCCACGGAAATGGACCCTGAGTCTGCACAAGTGATGTCTTAGTCTTGTTGTGGTCTTATAGGGCTGACAGGATGCTTTGCATTCTGATCGAGGGAACATACAGAGATGACGTCACTAACCCGTAGTACTACCCCTTATCCCCCATGGGCTGTGGAAAACCAACCAGCCCCTCTCCGATCAGCTCCTACACCTCTCAGAGGTATCCGATGCCACAGTGGAGGGGTGGCGCTACACTGTGGACTGTTAGACCCAAAAGGGGTGAGCTAACAAGACAACAACTCACAGTGACACTTGGTAAAGTAGTGCTGGGCACGGGGGAGACAGTGTGCAGAGATCTCTACAGACCTGATCGCCATTCGAGGAAGAGGGAGAGGAGCTGAGCAAGGGACCATCACAGAACCACAGGAGCACACACAGGAGACAGGAAGCCCCAGGAAGGTAAGGCTTTTGGGCCATGGGAGGACTGGGAGAAAGGTGCCCATGATGAGAACGAGGTTAACAGGAGGACTAAAGGTCAAGCTACTGTTGGACTGGCCATTCTACACTGGGGTGGGATAAATGCAGGGACCAGTCTCTTTTTCCTTTAAAGTCTTATATTATCCTACTTAGCATTTTGTACACAGTAAACTTGATACTGGGTACAGCCTTCAAACCAAAGCCACAGACAGTGTGTGAAATGCTTTTATTCCATCTCAACAGCTGCGATGAGCAGATGCCTGGATAGTTGACTTGCTCCACCTGCTTGGGTTTGAGGCAGAAAGTCTGTGTGGGGCTCAGATACCTGGGGAAAGCCCATAAGTACCAATATCAACTCTCTCTGCCACTTCCTGGGACTCTAATGATACATGAATGGGTAGCTGTGTAGCCAGCACAGCATTCAAACTCATTAGCAAGGGACAGCGACACAGTAGGCAATGCACATCCAAACGAGACGGGTGTCTGTGCACATGTATACGCATACATAGACCTAAAGGTAAACACTGTTTTCTGGATATCATACAAGGATCCTAAGTTCTTCTATCTCAGTCACATTCCTTGTGCAACCTTTACAACATGGAACGTCGTTTGAGATAATGGAATATTGAGAACGGAAGTTAAAAAATAAAATTTGAGAGGAAGGGACAGCATCGGGTGAAGCAAGTATTTAAAACGAAGAAGAAAAAGACATTGCCTTAGGAACAGGAAAAAGGGAGGGTGTGAACAGATGGGCTCACCCACGTGACTTGCTTTGTAGCCTCCAACATGTCCTTGATGAATACCACCCCTCATAATCAGAAGAAAAAAACCCGACCTAATAGGTACTATTTTAAAAAGAAGAAATGCAACAGAAAAACTAATCTAATGGGGAATTCCATCCCAAAGCAGATTCTGAATAGAGTGTGCAGGCAAAACACAGAGGCACTGGTTTTAATAGCAATCTTTGCCTTTTATGGACATGCTTTGGTTTGCTGGTTTGTCTCTCTTCTCCCTGCTGTTTTATGTGGCACTGAGGATGAACCCAGGGCCTCAGGAATGCTAGGCAAGAGCTCTACTGTGCTGAGCTATAAACCTGCAAGACACTGAACTTAGGTGCTCATTGAAACTTGGAGAAAACATAGTCTTTTTACTGTTCAACACACTAACTAAGCTCTACCAACCAGGCTGAGGCAGAGATGGGCTCAGTGTTCATTTACATAAGAGGATGTGCTGACCAAGCCTGGAGGAGCTAAGACATAGATCTTGTTCTACTCACAGCTCAGAGACCCCTCAGGGACAGCATGGACTATAAGGGGAGATGGCTTGAGGTCCCCCATTTCTAATCTGGCCTTTCAATTCTGCCTGGTTACATTTAACTATGCTTCTACCATGCTGCAAATATCAGAAAGAACTAGCAATACCTAAAAGGATCATGGACTTATTTTAAGGACAAGATTAGAATAATTAATGGGAGAAATGTCTACTACCTGGTGGAGAATGCACATAACCTAACATTTGGGAGGCAGAGGCAAAGGATCAAAAGTTAAGGTCATCCTTGATTACACAGTGAGCATGAGACCAACCTGGGCTATATGTAAACTTACTTCAAAACAAATAAAACAAAACCTCCAAAGAAATGTCTCCTAACTTCTGTGCCAGGACTATGCTGGCTTCTTTCAGCCCCATTTCTTTAGAATACAAAGCAGGAAATCTTTTCTGTTCTCTCTCCTCACCCCCAGCCCTGGTCTTATGAGACACAGTTTCTCCATATAGTCTTGGCTGTCCTGGAACTGGCTCTGTAGACCAGGCTGGCTTCAAAGATCCACCTGCCTCTGCCTCCTGAGTGCTGGGACAGGAAATCCTTTCTGAAGGAGAGCAGTCACAACTAGAAAGCAAATGGGCAGGCCAGATTCAAGGACTCCTGGACAAAAAGAAAGGGTATCAATCAGGGAGTTGGTTTGGAGCTGAGAGAAAACCTGGGGGCAGGCCTCACCTTTGTATCCATCTTGGATACCTTCTAGGCCTCTGTCCATGAGTCAAGGAACACCACCACAGACTTAATGCTGGAGAACCCTTGACAGCCAGACCTCAAAAGTCCTAGCCTGTCAGGCTTCAGACACACCAGCTCTATACTGTCCAGACACTGTGAGGAAAGTGGGCTTTTTATGGGCCAGGCACTGTCCATGTGAGCACACAGTTCTAAATACCCAGCCTGCAAATGTCCGTTATTCTCCGACTGTAGGATCAGTTCCACTTACTCCCTGCTGATGTACTGCAGCACATTTCATCTACAAGTGAGGGGAGGCCCAGGGAAAGAGTATTCCTTTCTAGCTACACTTCTCTGTGTGTACCACGAGACACTTTCTGGTGGCCTCTGAAGGTGTCAGAGCCAGGGAGAAGTGTGCTTCTTTCTCAGCTGCACTCTCCTGTCACCAGAACTCCAGCCTACTCTGGGCAGCCCTTGCCTGGTCTGGAGTGGACTCTGGCTACTCATTTGTAGCAATGTGATAAGTTTACTGCTAAGCAACCCAGCACAGAATCAATGCCTAATTAATTAATTAGTTAGTTATCCAGATATCATGTATCTCAGGCTGGCCTAGAACTTACTATCCAGTCAAGAATGATCTTGAACTTTTGATCTTCCTGCCTCCAGCTCCTAAGTGCTAAGCTGGTGGGTGTGCACCACCATGATCAATCTATGCAGGGTTGGGGACCAAACCCAGAGTTTTGTGCATGCCAGGCAAGCGTTCTGAGTTATGTCTCCAGCCTCCTTTTCTCTTTCCCCTCTTTCAAGTCAGGGACTTATGTAGCCCAGGCTGGCCTTAAATTCCCAATCCTCTGGTGTTGGCATTACAGGCATGTGCTATCATGCCTGGCCTCTTTTTGTTGTTGCTGGAGATAGAACTCAGAGCCTCTCGCTGCCCAGTGATCTGTCACTGAGTAACATGCTAGGTCTGGGCAATTTCCTGGAGGGTTGGGTATGAAGAATGGGGTTCTTGTTCAAGTCTGTCTTGTATAAAATTGGCAAAATCTCTGTTGACTGAGATGATGCCCCACTGTTCTTGCCCTACAACCTCACGCCTATTTGGTCAGTACCAATGCCTTCCTGTGCACAGCAAGGTTGAAAGGTCCAGCCCCAACCATGGCAATCACAAGCTCTGAGGCTCTGGCTGGAGATCCAGATGGCTGGTGCCGTGCTTTAGTGTGTAGGTGTCAGATAGGGTAAGGCTGCTCTGGCAGGCACAGAGGACATACATGTGACAGGGTCATGTGCTGACAATAAAGAGCTCGGAGCAGAACCACTCTCTAGGCTGGAGAACTGCTAGTGAGCTAGAAAACACTTGTGGGAACGGAGGTCCACGTGGATGTGAGTGTGCACCTGAGTTCACACAGGTGTACACACACACACACACACACACACACACACACACACACACACACACACACACACACACACAGAGGCGCGCACACGCGCATATGCACTCAAAGTAGCAAGTAAAAACTGAGCCAGGCTAAATGTTCAGCTTGACCAGAAAGGCAGAAATCTACCAACATCCAAGGAGAGGAAATAAACGGGAAGAAGTAACTCAGGAGGGAACCAGCAGGCTGCACCAGGCCTCTCTCCATCGCACTGGCGACCACCGATCCCTTTCCAGCCCTTCACGCTGCATTGCTAAGCCTTTTGCTTCCCTCTGAGACAAACAAGACGTGAGGGTCTGCAAAATCAGAAGTTGCAGGAGTGCATCGAATCTGGCTTTGCAGAAGAGACATGTTTTTCTCGATCTCCAGTCACGTTGCTCTGGTCGATAGAGCAATGACTTCTCGCTGCTCGCAGCAGTTCTTAACCTGAGGGACTCGACCCCTTCGAGGGTCACACATCAGATACCCTGCATATCAGATACTTACGTTACGATTCATAACAGGAGCAAAATTAACAGTTACGAAGCGGCAATAAAATAACTTAATGGCTGGGGGGGGGGTCACTACAACATGAAGAACCGTGTTAAAGGGTCACAGCATCAGGAAGATTGCCAACCACTGCTTAGGAAAATGAGACTCAGTGGGCTGTGCCTGTTACATGTCCAGGGGAAGACAAGAAGGCTGTGCACATGGAGACCTTCCTCTCCAGCCCCAGGGTCATTATTTGTCACTTTAATGATTTTCTTTCAAATTATACCTCCAGCTAGCCAAGTAAATTTTTATACACTCTGTGGCTCTAAGAGACTTTTTCTTTTCTTTTTCATTTGGCATTGTGCATTGGGCTCTGGGGCTCTGAGCCATATCCCCAACCACAAAACTGCCTTAAAAAACAAAACAAACAAAAGCCAGCAGTCTCTTTCTGGTTCAGACTACACGTTGACTGCAATTGTCCTGCCTCTGCCTTCTGAGTGCTGGGATCAATGTGTTACCATCACTTGGCCTACAGAGACTTTTTATACATGGTCTCAAGCCTGTGTCAGACTAAGAGCCCTAAAGGACCCCACTGAGGTACTGGGCAGGCACAGCACCGGGCAGGAATCCAATCTGGGCTTCTCAGGTGAGAAACGGAGTTCCCAACACCCTAAGAGCTGCTCAGAGCTCTGGCTCCGGTAACAGATGCCATGGTCCACAATGTGGCCTTTTAGGGAAGCAGGAGCGGAGGACCTTCTCTACTTCAAGATCCCGATTTCAAAAGGAAAACTTGTCCTCAAATAATATTAGAATGTGTGCCCGAAGGGAAAACCCAGCGGACTCGGAACAGGGTCGTCTGTGGTATCTATGTCTTCCATTCAGGTGTGCTGAGGGGAGGGAGAGCCTTGCCCTTTCCTGGAGTACACACGTATCTCCCTTCAGAAAGAGTGCGTCTTTCTTCATGCCTCCTACATTTGAGCAGAACCCACATGGTGTCTGTGCCATGGGAAAATCAGGCTGACACTGGGAAACAGTGAGGCTCTGGGATAAGGAACAGAAGTAGCAAGCTGTCTGATGGAGGGAGGGGGCCTGAAAATGTCAAAGACAGACTGAGTTTATTTATTTGCTTATTTTGTTTCACTCCAGAATCCTCTAGCACACCAAATCAAAGGTTAGAATTTGGTGTCTGGGGCCACGGAAAACAGCTCACTGTGTTTCCTTACCTGAGCAGTAGGTTAAAGACAACATTCAAGACATACACAGAGACAGTCTATGCTGCAAAAGCCAGTACGTCAAGCGGGAGGAGTGGGTTATGTGGGTTTGGACCACTCCCTCCACAAGGCCCTGAATGCAAATTATCTCTTCACATACAGAGACGACCTCAGAATGGACGTAAACATTCTTTAGGGGGCCGTTAGGAGGAGGCGAGGAGTGGAGACAGGGTATTAGACGAGACGGGGTCTGTTAACTGGGTGCAAGCATCTGCCCTTTTTCAGCATCAATGGCCACGAGTGGGAGCCCCCCAGCATTCCAGAAGCTGGGGACACGGAGAGGGGCCTGTGGCCAAGTGGATCGCTGGAGCGTAAGACTGGGATGTAGAGAGCAGAGTCATGCCGCCTACCCAAGGAGCCTGACAAGGGTCCTACTCCTGACCGTAATGTTTCTATTGCTATGGCACTGACCTCAAAGGAGTCAGATGGGGTGTGTGTGTGTGCGCGCGCGTGTGTGTGTGTGTGTGTTATAAGGGGTGGAGCCCAGAACCTCATGTGTGCTGAGCAAGTGCTCTCCCAGCAAGCTACACTCCTGGGCCTGGCTTAGAATTCATTTCACTCGCGTCTGTGTATACGTACCTGGCGTGTGGAGGCGAGAGGTTGACATGAGCTGTTTTCCTCAATCACTGCACCATTTAAACGTTTCTTAACTACTACATTTATTTTTCTTTTTAAGATTTTATTTACTTTTCTTTATTTTATTTTCTTTATTTGCCTGTCTGTGAGTACGTGTGCAGGTGTCCACAAAGGCCGGAAGAGAGTGTTAGAGTCCCTGTAGTTTGAGGTACAGGGGGTTGTAAGCCGCCTTACATGGATGCCAGGAACATGGATGCCGAACTCTGGTCCTCTGGATTTGCAGTAAGTGCTCTTAAGCACTTAACCATCTCTGTAGCCCATTATTATTATTATTATTATTATTATTATTATTATTATTATTAATATTATTATTATTAATTACATTCTATTTATTTATTTGCTCATGTACTGATTGTGAGGGTGGTATGAACACGCCACTGCACATGTGGACACCTTGCAGAAGCTAGCTCCCTCTTTCCACCGAGTGGATTCTAAAGACTTAACTCAGGTCATAGGCTCAGCAGCAAGTACCTTTAACTAGCAAGCCACTGCACCACCAGCCACCGCCTGGTTTTTTTGAGACGGGTCTCTTACTGAACCTACAGCTCAGCAAGACTAGCTGGACAGATCTACAGGAACCCTCCTGCTTCTGCTTCCCCAGCACTGAGGTTACTAACGCATGTCACCATGCCTGGATTTATTTTATTTTTTAACATGCGTACAGGGGAATCAAACTCAAGTCCTCATGCTTGCCTGACAGGTACTGACTGAGCTGACTGGGTCATCTCCTAGCTCTATATATTTGGGGATTTTTTTTTTTTTTTTTTTGAGACAGTCTGATAAGCCATCTTGCTGTCTCCAGACTATGGCTTTTTTTAAAAAAAGATTTTATTTTATTTCTATGAGTACTCTGTAGCTGTCTTCAGACACACCAGAAGAGGGCATTGGATCCCATTACAGATGGTTGTGAGCCACCATGGGGTTGCTGGGAATTGAACTCAGGACCTCTGGAAGAGCAGTCAGTGCTCTTAACCGCTGAGCTATTGCTCCAGCCCCCAGACTATGGCTTTTAAATGAGTGAGCCAGGAAGTGTCTCTCCTGGGCAAGGGTGGGGAAGAGTAAGAAACTTTCTATTATCCAGCACTTCTGTTTTCAGGAGGCTTGGAAATTCCAAGGGCAGGTGAAGAGATCAGAGTGCCTGACGGAGGAGAGCGAGCTACAGTTACCTTGCTATCCCTGACAGCCAGCTGCTGGACACTCACTCATTGGGCAACATGGCAGCCCTCCAGGAGACCACAGCTCAAAGTCTAGAAGCAAGTCTCCAGATGGGCCATTTCTCGGCTGAGCTTTGCACAGGAAGACGGCAAGTACTCAGCTCCATGGCACCAGGGTTCTCCTGCTTTAGAGGGATCAGGACCAGCTGGGAAGTCTGTAAGAATAGATACCCGGGGCTCTCTGTCTCATTTCTAAACCAGGGGGTCTGGGCTAAGGTCTGAGAACCTGCATGTCTAATAAGCCCCCATGGATCGGTGCAGACTGAGTGCCAGGGCATGTCGAGGAAGGGGCATTATGGACTTAGCTAAGCACTGAATCTTCTGAGTCTGAGGCAGAGGCAGCAACAGTAGAGAGAGCCTCATGTGCTAGGGATTACCTGACACACCTGAAATGCAAACGGCTGAAGGTGAGTTCGCTGTTCTTACAGTTCTACAAAACACTTTATCTGTACGTGCTGTGGACGGATGCGTGCTGGCAAGGGCTCTACCACGAGTTCACTCCCAGCTCATGCTCTCATCGGTAGTGTGGCGGATGGTGGGCATCCCCGTGGATGTGAGGACTACACAGTCTCGACTGGAACCTTGAGTGTAAGTGAAACACTGCCCACCAGGGAACACGCAGATGCAGGACGCATGGAGCAGGGTTGGAGGTTTTGTTTGTTTTTAATAAAACGTTAGAAGAACCTCACGCTGCAAGAGCTATCTTAAATCGCTCTCCGAGGCACATGTGCAGTAAAGGACCTGATAGCTGCTTCCCTCTGGTTGGCTAGGGATGGAACCCAGGGCTTTGGTGCATGTGAGGCAAGCGCTCTGACACTGAGCCTGGAAAAGGGTTTGTGCTTTGCTGTTTGGTTATCAGGTTGGTTCCTCCTCACTGCAGTGAGCAGGGGTTGGGACGGAGGACAAGAGGGAGGGCATCTCGGGGTTAGTGGAGCAGTGGACGATGCTATACATACCACCCAGGTGCAAGTCGATGAGGCCACTGTAATAAGATTCTCCCCAATAGTCTACAACAAGGAATTGGTGAAGACAGAGTTATTGGATCAGATGACCCTGCGCTACCCTGACCCAAAAGCTACTAAGGGCATGACATATAAAACAGACAGGAATGTTGTGAGAGACCCTAGTGGAGCAGCTGGGGAGCATGCATGTCTGTAATGCATGCCATGCACACACACAAGCCATCTCTGCAGCTCGTGGTAGGAAGGAGGCGGGGGGGGGGGGGGAGGGCATCAAACACCACTGTGGATGGAGTCATCTGCCAACATTAGGGAGATTCCTGCTCCCACCTGGACTCAGGGAGGATGGGACTTGGCACTGCTGGGACCTCCAACCCCACTGGAAGGCAACCTCCCCTAAGATTTAAGGACGTTTAAGGCTAGAACAGAGGCTGCTCTATTCTTACTTTCTGAATATTAGAGGCTCCGAGCTAAGGCCTTCAAGATGTGAACATTGGGGTAAAGAAAAGAAAAAAAGAAAGCACTGGAAACCAAGTAACTTGCAAGTGACTCCATTAGTGGTGCCCGTGATTTCTGCAGAAACCACTGTGCTGGGCAGGCTTGAGACGAAGCTCCCATGTCTTCTGGGGTTTAGGTCCCCCATCTTCAGAGAACCTTTCAAGGTAAGAAATGAGCTGGGATACTGGCACATGTCCCACCCCGTATGCGCTGAGGCTTCGGCCACAGGCCTTCCTTGTTTCTTGGCTCCAGGAACTGTCCAGCAGCTTATGATGCCTAAGGTGCAAAGAGGGGGCCTGGTGGTGGCGGTGGGTCCCAGTTTTTAGGTCCCAGAGCACAACAAAACATCTGGCATTCTCTGTACTCACAATCTGGATGCTGATCCTGGCAACCACATCCTTCTTTTTAAGGACAGATATGACAGAGAGACGAGTGCCCTTGGTGGCTTTCTAGCTCCTGTCCGGCCAGTCCAGTGGTTCTAAGCTTGAGTCAGAGAAACAGAGAAGCTCCCTCTGATCCCAGGATCAGAATTCTACAAGTCTTAGCCTTGCCCTGGAGCCTAATCTGTGCAGCCTGTATATATAAAAGTTTTCAACAGATACAGATAACCTGACAGCAACTCCAGACCAGATCTCTTCTCTGGAAGAGCATTTTGGCTAACAAAGCATGACCCCTTTGACAGCAATGGAGACTTGAACCCGGATGGCAGGTTCTGGTCAGCTTGGCACAGTTCAGGGAGGGAGCCGAGTAGTGCAGCTAGAAGCTGCTGTGTTTCTTGCTCAGCCAGTGAGACTGCCAAGTGGAATGGAATGAGAGACAGTGAGAAAGCTGCCACCACCGTGCACAGTCTCCAAGATGGTCTCTGTCAGGGGCAAGGCCATGGGAACTGACCAGTGCTGAGCATGGAGTGATAAGTATAAGAACAGGAAAAGAGTGTCTTTGGAAATACAAATGCATCACAGGGAGATGTCCCAAGAGTGCACCCATAGAGGCAGCCTCACCTTCTGGGCCAGCGGGTTTGCAAAGATTTGCCTATAGTCAGGAGTTGGACTAGAACATGGCTTTCAAACTTCTGTTGAATCCTAGGGCTCTTCAGGAGGGGTGCCCCGGGGGACTCCCAGATACCTAGCCCACAGCCAGTTTTAACTTTTGAAGACTTAATGCACAGCTTGTTCAAGTGCTGCCCTTGCCAACTTTTGACCCACCGAAGACCTGCAGGTAATCCTGCTTTGGGGGGGAGCTGTTGGGTCCAAGTTTCTTTTGCTTCATGTACAAGATTTTGAACTTGCCATACATACATTGGTAAGAAGTTAGTTAATTCATGTCCTGCTGGCAATGTCAGAGATCATGTGCCACTGTGTGGGGATCCTTGAGTAAGGTTCCTATAAGGCTTAGGAGGGGTTGACCTCGGAGCGCACTGCTGGTCCTTCCAAGTGGCTCAGGTATCATGCCAGCACATTATAGCATACCTGGGGTTCCTCTGTAAGTTCTCGAGCTTCTTGTTTATCGTTTCATTTTTTAAAGATTTATTTTTATTTTATGCGTATGAGTGTTTTGTCTGCGTGTACACCTGGTGTCTGGGAAGGATGTTAGAATCCCTGGAACTGAAGTTACAGATGGTTGTGAGCAGTCATGTAGGTGCTGGGAATCAAACCCAGGTCCCCTGCACAGCCACCAAGCGCTCTCAACTGCTGAGCCATCTCTCCAGCCCCTGTATTTGTTTTCTGTTTTATAAAGAATATGAATTACTGTCGGTGATTCAGCCGCTCTTATTCGTGAGCACCTGCATCTGCTGTATTTGCGGGTACTGAGATTTCCAGGTAAGCTGCTAAAGGCTCCCACTAAGAGCAAACACGCACTTGCTGGGATGCCTGAAGCATCCTCAGGCTTCTGAATATCTACAACTCTCACTGAACATGCATTTGCAAGTTTGTGTGCACATTAAAAACAAAAAAACACATTTTAGAATAATTCTTTTGGATTTTAGGCCTCAGCCAACAATTTGTATACAATGGGCTTTCCTGCCAACTGAGTTAGGATAAATTTGGATTGTGTGTGTGTGTGTGTGTGTGTGTGCGTGTGTGTGTGTGTGTGTGTGTGTGTGTGTGATGTGAACACTGACGCCTGTGGATTTCAGAAAAGGGAGACAGCTCCGCTGAAGCTGCAGTTACAGACTGAGCCGCCTGATGTGAGTGCTGGAAACTGAACTCTGGTCCTCTGTAAGAGCGGTGCGCAATCTTAATGCAGAGCCGTCTCTCTGGCTGCTCTGTCAAATTTTAATGGCATCATTTTCTGGCTCACCGGTAGCAGCAGGAGTGAAATGCTTTTTACAGAAGTGTAGAAACAGACTGCAGTTGTGTGGAGCCTTAAGCACTTTCCAGAAACCATCAACCAAATGGCTATCTTGAGTCTCTGAGCAGAGCTCTGGGACAGAGCACCCTTGGGAAACTTATGAACCATGTCCCTAGATTGTAATGCCAACTACTGATGTGGGACAGAGCTGTCCCTTAGCTGAAGTAATCTGGAGAAAGGTGAGAGGCATGCTCCAGGTCCCCTGCTGGCATTTTGTGTATGAAGAGAGTCGTGGAGAGGACAAGGCTTACCAGCTCTGTAGCCAGGGCTCTCCTGAGGGAGGGTTAACCCCATCCAGTGCAGGCTGCACTGAGATCAGTCAGAGGGTGGAACAGGCAGAGGCCTTCAGGCTGCTGGAGACCACCATTGGAATGGTGGTGCACTGGGAAGAACATGTGTGGGTGAGTCCCCTCTTCACCGTTTGGCATGGGAGCCAGTGTTCCTTGTACCAGTGGTTCCCAGTCTTCTTAACTCGCTGGATACAAAGTGGCTTAAGCTTGTGCATTCCCTTTGGTGCCTGGGCTTCACCTCTTATATCCAGCATCACATGCAGCGTCAGGCGAAGCACAGCCCTCAAACATCCACGCCCTCATCTCTCCCAGACTCATCTTTGTCCGAAGACTATCACGGAACCCACTAGTGAGCATGCATTCTGAGACCTAAGGGGCTTGAAGAAAGATTTGCTTCTGTGCCTGCCCCGACTCCTCTACTGGCAACGCCAGTGGCTAGACCACTGGCCAGTGTCCAGAAAGCCCATGACGCAGCGGCTGGCCCTGTCTGAACTCCTGTATGCTCTTTATCTTGCCTGCCAGGAGGTGTACCAGCTTGCTTTCCTGCTTCTGGAAGGAAGCAAGAAGAGGCTCTGACCTCCTTCTCCTTACCTCACACTAGGAATGCTGAGTTTTTAGACCAGTGGCCACCTCTGAAGAGAAGAGGAAGCCATCCAGGCACTGAATCTTGAGGTAGCATAGGTCAATCATTTCATGCTTGAAGCCGGGCTGACCATGGGCCCAGAGACAGCTCAGATACCTCCTGGTCTTCTCTGTACCTACCAGTATCAACTCTAGCATGTTCCAACCACATAGCCCTTGTAATAGCGTCCCATGCCTATTCTACAATAGCCGATCAAAAGTCAGAGTCTCTCCAGTACTGCTCTTAGTGACTTGGCCTTTGGTGGACACAATCCTGGGCCCACCCATGGAAATCTGAGTGCACGGGCAGCCAGAAGCCTCACACAAGAGAGGATGCAGGCTCTGTGGCTGTGTAGCTTGGGCTGGAGGGAGCCTAGGGAATGGGGGACAGGAGGAGCACTCGGGAGAACAGGCTAAGGCCTGTTCAGTGAGGTTCTGTGATGGTTCCTTGGGGGACAATCTCCCTTATTCACAGATATTTTCTTCTAGAGAAAATTGTGGGGAGTAAGGAGAAGGAGCAGGGAGAGGAAGAGGAAGCCCAGGGCTTGCTACCAACAGGTGTCAGGGCCTGGGATTTCGTTCCTCGTGGCAACAGCAAGCTGAGGAATGGGACGGGGAGCAGGCCTAGGTGTCTGGGCTGCCTGAACATAGGTAAGCACTGGACTTTGGTGATGCCAACAACTCAGAAAACCCTGAGAGAGAAGGAGCCAAATTCCAAAAGAGGTGATGCCAAACTGGCTCGCCCCAGTGAGGAAGGTAGGCTCTCTCCCTGAGAACAAGCCTCGTCACGGAGGAAGCCAGACAGTACCTGCTTCGCCTCGCAGAGCCTTCTCTACTGCAACGCCCCTCTCCTCTAGCTGCCTCTGCTTCTCCTCCACTTGCTCCAGTTGCCGCTGGATAATCTACCAAGAAACAAGAGTATAAGCTTCCAGGCTGTTCGTTCTCCCCCCCCTTCTCTCTTTCTCTCTCTTTTTGTTTTTTTCGAGACATGGTTTCTCTGTGTAGCTCTGGCTGTCCTGGAACTCACTCTGTAGACCAGGCTGGTTTTGAACACAGAAGTCCATCTGTCTCTGCCTCCCAAGTGCTGGGATTAAAGGCGTGTGCCACCACTGCCCGGCTACTTTCAGGCTATTCTCATCTCCAGCTTCCCAGAAAATCAAGCTGCAGACCCAAAGAGGAGGCTAAATGTTGTCAAGATGTTGAAAGGCACAGCGTGGTGAGTGTGGCGGGCCGGCTGCATGCAGCTGGCTCCCAGGGTCTGTTACCTGTCCCTGGAATAGTTCAAAAGTATTTCAAAGTGATTTCACTGGGCCTTTAAGATAAGGGGACTGTAAAGCACTGGATGGGGTAACTGCAAGCCCTGTCTCAATAAGCTGGACAGGAAGTGTCTCGGACCGTCAGGACAGTGGTTCTCAACCTTCCTAATACGACCCACTGATAGTTATTAAAGGCACTCTGAGATTGTCATCTTGGAAGAGAAGAACACCCTCACAGTGTGCTGACCCACAACCATAAATGTATCTTCACTGCTGCTTCGTAACTGTAATGGTGCTACTGGCATGAACCATAATGTAAACACTGATATGAGAGATGTAAGCCTGTGAAAGGGTCACTCACCCTCCGCAGGGGCTGCAACCCACAGGTTGGGAGCCATGGGTCTAGGATGGGGCCTGAGGATGGAGATTGATGACCAGGGGTACTTCTGAGCTTTTCCAATAAAAATCCAAGACCATTCAGATCTGAGGCTGAGGTCACAAGCTGGACTCCTGACACTGTGGTTACAAGTGAACTTCCTGCCTCGACATCTACTCTAGACCAAGGCTTCCATGAAACTCAGAGCATGGACCTTTTTTTACAGACAGTGCCTCAAGACGGGACCTCTGCAGTGCATGATGCTGAAGCACTTTGAGGTTGTCATCTTGGAAGACAAGAATGCCCTATCTGCTTCTGCCCTGGCTTCTTTACCCTCTGGGGGTACAGGGTGATGCTATTCCATTCCCACCACCTGCATGTGGTGTCCCACGGCCAGCGTCACGGCCAGCATACCTGAGCTCGGTGTAGCCGCTTCAGTTCCTCCTGCTTAGCTTGTCTCCGAGCTGCCTTCTGCACACGCCTCGTCAGCTTGGCACTCAGCTCTTCTTCTGTGTAGGTTCTGGGCTAGAGAGGGTGAGAGAGCTCCTAAGCCAGCCGCACGCAGGTGGAGGCTGGTTTAGGTGGTGAGTTGGCATGAGTCTGAGGACTTTCCTCTACGTGAGAGTTACTGTCTGGTAGTCAGCTGGGCATGGTAGGTGAGGCTGGGTCACAGACTTCACCGTAATTGTCCCTGCTGAAGTCTTAAATACCACAGGGCACAGCTGGGTCACATAGACCCCAATGTGAGGTACTTCACCTCTGTGGCAGCAACAAGAAGCTTAATGGGGCTGAGTGTTGGGAGATGAAACCACAGGCAGACAGGAGCACCTTTGGCATTGAGATCATTGTGGCCATATAAGCATGCCTGTGATTTTCTTAAGGTATTGTGGTGATTTAAAAAAGAGTACAACTCAGTAAAAAGTTTCTCTAGGTCTCTTATTTCTGAGATACAGGGGGAAAAAGGGTTGGAAAGTAAGGGGTCTCTTCCCTCCCCTTGTTTGGGATTACTTTCTTCAGGTGAATGGGGTTCGTAAGGACTTTAGTAGCTACCATCTAAAGGAGAAAAGGCGTGGGTGCCTCCATTTAAATCTCAGTGAATCCAGTCTAAGACAGGCTGATGGTGGTGGTGACTGCAGGGCCAGCAGAGGCAATGGTTGCCATGGAGGAGAAGAAGGGTAGAAGTGACCTGGCAGGGTAGTTGGGGTGGCACCTGTGAACTTGGAAGAGACAACTGGGCAAGTCCCATGCAGACACTGATGATGTTCAGCCGCCCGTACACATGGGCCACTGACACACTCCCAAGCATTCAGTGACTGGACAGACACTGGGCAGCCACTGAGAAGCATGAGTGGGAGATTGTCTTCCTTTGTGATACTCTATTTCCTCTAAGAAAAGGAAGCATCCAACATTCGGCTCGGGTCCAGACTTATCTCTCCTCAAGGAGCTCAAATGATACAAGGTCAGGTGAACAGGCAGAAGGTGGTCTCCAGGATTGTCCCAGTGTCCCAGTGCCCTAATGGTCCAGAGTGGAGGCTGATGACCCACAAGGGCAGCTCTGCCTCACCCATGATGACATGCACTCCAGCCAACGGAAGAGTGACTGTCTCCTCCTCCTTCTCTGACACAACTAAAGAAGGTTCTACTGTGACAGCTGCATGCACGTATGACAGTTAGTGAGGATGTGGCTGCAGGCCCAGCAGGGCTGTCCAAGTGGTTAATCACAGACAGGCATGCAACGAGGACCAGCCAGCGGGAATGAGACACTACCTTTGATGAATAGGCTCTCCTGAATGCCAAGGCGTGTGGTACATAAATCGACTTTTAAGGGGATGGCAACGGAAAACAAAACAGAACAGTAATGATAATGATGATTAAAAAAATGAAAACAGAACACAGAAATGGAACAAAATCAGTTAGAGGTTTAAAACAAACACAAGACAATCACATGATCGCTTCCCACAATGCCACACAAGACTACCCAAGAAGGAACCCTGGCCGATGAGTCTCAGGGAACTCTACCGTTGGAGTTGGGGTTCTTTTCTATTTGCAGAACAGCATAGCCTGAACCCCTTTGTGTCTGCTCCTTATTGTACCCCAGTTTGATGAAATGTGCGCTGACTTGCCCTCCGCAGCCACTGCAGCCCCTTCCTTCCTTTCTGTTCCCGCCACTGAACACTTAGCATGGGATGGAAGCCTGAAGTATTTAATGGCCACTGACCCTCACTCTCTTGACAGGTTCTCAAGCCTGGCAGTGTTCTTGAGCAGGGTCACGTGGCTTCAGCGTGATACCCGGCTGTCTGAGACTGGGAAAACCTACTTTTTCAGAACTAGACCTAGTGAAGGGAACCAAAACAGCACAAATCACCATGGTTCAGAGGAGGTACCAGTATTTGGGTAACTATAGAAACCTCTTCACTTCATACACTGCCCAGAACTGCTCAAAGTCTTGGCTAGTTTTTGCGTTTGTGGTCTTTTCATGGGTCATATAAAGTACTTAAAGGAACCTGTGGACGCAGGGAGGGAGGCAACTGGTGGTATCCAGGACAGGGGGATGGCACACTGGGGGACCCACACAGGATACCACGTGCATTCTAGCTGGGGCCCAAACTTGCTGCATTTAGCTCTGAGCACAGGCATCTTGCCTGCTCAGTTCCTCTCCCCCATATAGCATACTGTGAGTGAAGTCCTCATGCAGAACAGGGCAGTTTAAAAAGGAACAGTATAGATGTGGTCCCCAGGGTCCTACACAGACACACTTCAAGAGCCATGCTGACACCTGTCTGCAAGGAATCCCCAGCATCCTCTTACTAGCGCACTCCCTGCTGAGACTGGTACCAACCTGGCAGTGGCAGGGACAGGGAAGACAAGCATGGCACACTTTGGGTCACCTGGGAAAGTGGGGCCAAGAGCATGGCTAGCTGGCTATGGAGCTGCTTCAGGGCTACCAAGCAGGATAAGGGGGGCTGGTAGAGGGCAGGGCAGACCCTAGTGGGCCTCCGTGGCAAAGGAATAGCAGGGCAGGCCGCAGTAAGAGTCAGACGGAAGCCAAAGAAAGTTACCTCTTCTCAGCAGAGCTTTAGATGGCTAGAAAAACCTGGATTGGGCTGGGAAGATAAATCTGTTCGTAAAATGCATGTTTTGCAAGCATGAAGACAGGGGGTCCTGATTCCCAAGATTTGCTGTCCAGACAGCCAGTCTAGCCTACGTGGTGAACGACAGACATATGAGGAGTGACACTCAAGGTTGTTCTCTTAGCTTCTCATACGCATGTTACAGATATGTGCTTGTGCACATATGGATAGAAACATATAATCCATGAGGAATTTATTTTTGTATAATAAACATTGAGTAAAATCAAGGTTTTGGTTTTGAGTGTGCACATGTTGGTATGGAAATCAAACCCAGACACCTGTTTCTTAAGTGCTGACTCAGGCCCTGGGTCTGTGAAACAGGAAGAGGCCTGGCTTCCTCCTATACCACACTGTGGCCGGAGGTTTCCTTCTCCAGGCAAGCCAAAGCCCAGATTCCTAAGACCGCGAGACCATGGAGACCTTATGTAGCAGGTACACTCCACAGAGACAAGATTATTCCCTGGGGTCACAGGGAATGCTGAAGACAAGCAGGGCCTGGGCAGTGGCAAACGTGGTCCTCTCGATCCTGAAGCTTCTAATTCTGAAAGGTTTCAAACCCAGCAACACTGAAGAAGGAAGCCAGTGTTGCCAGAACACCTTTTACCTCAACTCCCAGATGGTACAGTGCCGTGGCAACCTTGAGGGCACAGTCTTTACACAGCACCTGCTTTCACACTGTGTTGTTTAGACATCAGAGACCCAGTCTCTAGAAGCTTCGGCATGTATTTCCTCCACAGAAGAGACACATTTTCCCAATAACTACAGTAGTGTCACCTGCTAGGAACATGACATGGATTTGATGATGGCATTTTAAAAAAATTAAGTATTATTCTTGCCATTAAATGTTACCAGAGGTTGCAAACTGTTCTCTAAGTTTTGTGGGTGTTTTGCCCTGCTTGTTTCCCACTTAGGTTCCATGTTTGTTTCCCCCTCCCACCTTTTGCTTTTGAGATAGGATGTCGCTATGTATCTCTGGGTGGCCCAGAACTCACTAGGTAGCCCAGGCTGGCCTTAAATTTGTGCAATCCTACCTCGGCCTCCCAAGTGTTGGGGTTGCAAGGATTCACCACGCCCAGTAGGATCCATATTTTAATATCATGCCCTGCCCTTGTTCAGTGAGATGCAACCCCATCCTAAGGGGCATGTTTGCCACTGCCTACTTGTCCTCAGCATTCCCTATGTGACCACCAAGGAATGATCTTGTCCCTGTGGAATACAGCCAGTACATAAGGTATGCAAGGTCTTGCTGTCCTAGGAATCTGTGGATGGCTTGCTCACAGGGAATGAGTTCCCCTGCTCTTCATGCCTGTGGTCATTGGGTGGTTATACCAAGATGCTGCCACTGGGGACATCCGGCACTCCCCACTGTGGCTAGGTGCTTCATTACCTCATGGAGAAGCAGTGTGACTTGACCACAATGGCAAACAGTGATAGAAGATTTGACCAATGTGACACAAACTGTCTCCACATGAACACACTCACCAGGAAGCAAAGGGGACTTTGGGCCACATTCTCCTTTGTTCAGGCTCCTTCAGGCTCCTTCTGACAGTATCTGAGCCCAGTATTGGGATGAGCTTTGAAACTCATGTGCATGTCCACACAGCACGTTTCTGCCAATGTCACTGCCCGGAAGACCTCAGAAGGCCTACCCAGAAGCAACATATTGGACTGAGTCCCCATGGAGAGCACGTGGTCTCCAGGCCTACATTCAGACTCCTGGTGCAAAAAATGAGGCCTGGCTGCAGGTGATGGAGGAGAGGTCTGTGGATCTGACTGACTAGGACGGTAGATAAGAGCTACCATCATGCCCAGGGAGACTAGACAGATGAATGGAGAACAATGAACTGACTTTTTCTAGTCTGTTGAGTTATTAAAAGGGGAACTGAGTCAGGCTGGAGGGTGGGCCTGTAACAGGAAGATACTACCTCAATGAACAGACACATAGTAGGTGCAGAGCTACCACAGCCTGACCTGGTTGGTTTACAGTTCAAGGCTGTTGACCGAGGGGATGACTTAAGTCCAAGCCTTTAGAAGTCATGTCAGAAAGGTACACGAGGGAGGCGGGGGTGGTCACTGGTAGATTGCCCAGGCCTCAGTGGATAACCCAGACACAAAACCTCTGACTAATGCTGCTTCAGGGTCAATTCTTAAACAGACATAGTTCTCTCTACTTAACAAATTACCAGCAAGCGAGCATGACCAGGCCTATTCCTGATGGAGCCACCTGGCCTACCTCCCCTGCATGCCTGATCCATACCTGCATGACTCCAACCTCAGTTCTTCTCCCACTGGCCCTGACAAGACTCTGCTCATGGTGTAAATGCTCAGGGCAGGCTGCTAACCAACAGAGTACCCTGGCTTCTTCAGACTGAGGCAATACCCCCAGCTGCTGATTTCAAAGGCTGGAGAGACCTCTCTGTGGTTTTTGCTGTTGGCTGTGGGCTGGCAGGGCACTCCAGTGTCTGCCTGCTATGAGACCAGAGCAGGTGCTGGCTCTCCACCTCGGCTTCAGACTGCCTTTCATAGCTTGCTATTCTATCAGAGAATGAACTGATGCTTTGCCACCAGCTCTCTGAAGCCCTTCAGGGACTGGGCGCACCCACCTCTCGCTTGGACTTCTGGGAAGACCTCTCAAGGATGTCATCACTGGACAGGTCTGAGTCCTCTGAGAAACTCAGCTGGCGCCTGAGCTGCAGCTCTGTTGGGTGAAGGAAATCCAAGTGAAGACGGTAGCCTGTGCCCCATGAACCCACGCTGCAGGAAGTCAGCCACAGGTGGGTCTCTAAAAGATCCTCTCCCTACACGAGGAAATAGGAGCTTATCCCCAAAGGCGATGGGCCCAACACCAAATAAATGATACCCTAGACACCTGCTCAAGACCCCTTAGCAGGACTCTCTGCTCCACTCAAAATCAGACCCATGTATGAAGTCATGTGACTCTGGGAAGGTTACCAACAGGAATCTACCCTACTGTGTTTCAAGTTGACATTCACCTTGCTTCATACAGCGGATCAGGCTGACCTGTGTGTGGCTTGTTCCCTCTCCTAAGAACCCTTGTGTGAGAAGCCCAGGACAGTGGATCTTTGTGAGCTGAATGTCTGGGGAGGCACACCTCACACCCGGGGTCCACTCTTACCTGCTCTCACCATTGGAGATGCCCTGCGCTGGCCGGAGTCCACCGTGGCGCCACTGGACGGTGTGCTGGAACACGACTTCTCATCGCTCTTTTTCTTCTTGTCCTTCTTGTACCCAGAGAAGACTGATTTCCAAAGGGACTTGGGCTTGGCTGCTACGTCTTCTGGGAGGCTCGGGATGGGTTTCTCTGGGAGCCGGCCTTCTCCTTTGGGTTTCTTCTCTTTCTTGTTCCTGCGGGGGGAGAAGAGGGACGACCTCTTTTTGCTCTTTCCACTGGAGCCCTCGGATGAGGTGACAGAGCCATCAGGGCCTCCTGAGTCTGACAGAGGGGAGAGGATCTCTTCGCTGGTCGCTTCATGCTTCAGGGTGGGCTCCTGGGAGCCTCGAAGGCTTGGGTGCTTGGTGGACTCGGACCTTAGTTCCTTGCCCTGGGATGATGCTGTGCGGGACCTGGAGGACACCATTTCCATGGCCTGCATCCTGCTCAGCTGTTTGGCCATGGCATCTCGCAGTGCCTGGCTCTTCACAGACTTCTCCCGGGCCCGCATGCGCTCCTCGGCCAGCTCCTTGGCTTCTGCGGAGACCACAGGCAGTCCCCTTTTCTGTGGTTGCACATCACGCTCCAGGGGAGGGAGCCGCCCCTTCTCCTTGGCCAGGAGCTTCTCTGAACGTGACCAGCAGGAGGGTGGTGTGAAGAACTTCTCCTGCAGACTGGAGTCCTCGGTCTTATCATCGTAAGTGTCTTCCACATCATCAGCAAAAGGGATCTCATCCACGCTCTCCACAAAGGACTTCCGAACCTCCTCCCTGGGGGGCTGGGCTGGCTCCCGTGGGGGCCGCATGAATGAGGCAGGCGTGGGAGGTGGGATAACTGAGTCCTCCCGGCGCTCAAACGTCTGATGGGGTCTCCTTCGAAGGGTTGCAGGCTCCTCGTTGGGGGGTGGGGGTGGGGGTGGGCTGGAAGGTGGAGTGAGCATAGTGGAATCTGAGGTGTTGAAGCTCTGGCTGCCCAAGGTCTTCATGTTGGAGGAGCTGCCATGGAGGCCCAGGCCTGAGCTGCTCGACAGGTCCCTTCTCTCCTCCTGGTTGCTCCTCAGCTCCTTGTCAGAGGGCGACTTTGGGGTCAGCAGTGGGGGCTGGTCACCGGCTGACTTTGGCAGGCCCATCCTTTTAGGAACAGGTGGAGGTTTCAGAAGGCAGAGACCCTCATCCTGAGGCGACTTGTCAACTGAGTAGGACTTTAGGGATATTGGCTTCAAGGCTGGGGAGGGGAGACTGGGCTCTGATCCCTTGTTCCGGTCCACAGGAGTAAGGCCCAGGCTGCGGCGGATCTCAGCACTCTTCATCCAGAATTCTTCCACCAGATCACTCCGCTTTAGGGCCTCCTCCACAGCCAGAGGGCCACTTAGTCTGTCTTTGGGATCTCCTTGGCTCTTCACAGGGAGTGGGGTCAGGGGTGTGGATGTTTTGGCGGGAACTGGCTGGAAGCGTATGGGGGACTTGGTGGGCGAAGGGATGGAAGCATCCGAGGGCTGGGGCTGGGAACAGATGGGGAGTTGTGTGGAGGGAGGTGTGGGAGGAGTGGGAGGGGCCAGCAGAGATTCTGGCTGTAATCGGGTGGGTGAGGTAGGTGACCTGGCTTCTGGCAGGGCCACAGGCTGTGAGCAGATAGGCGAGGGCACAGCTTTCTGTTCTTCAGGGGCTTCAGCTTTGGGCTTTTCTCTGAGGAGCAGAGGTGTAGAGAAAAGCGGCTCCTCGGGGGACTTCACCTTGGTGGTGACAGAGGCAAGTGGGAGCTTGGCCTCCTACACAGAAAGAAGATAACAGAGGCTCAGAGACGAGGGTTTCAGAAGCTAGCACCTTCCCTCAGGCGGCTTTCTCAAAGGGCCAGCATTTATTGACATAAAATCCTCTCCATCCTTTGGCTGCAGAAGCAGCTTCCTCATTTTCTGCTCTACTTGTTAACTTTTTAAAACCTCTCTGCTTAGCTAGGACAGCCTGAGCTTTCAGGGTTGGTTCATCTCACCCACATCCTTGCTTCTTGGTCCACTCACATGAACACCGGCCAAGGGCACTAATGAATTTGACTTTCATCCCAACCCACAATAACTAGAGCTCTGTGGTTCCCTGAGGCACTAACATGGGGCTAATGCTATGAGAGAACTTAAAGTCACTGCTTAGTGCAGTCTGCTGTCTTCACACTGTCCCTGAGCAACATGGCGATGTACACAGACACTTACAACACCCACCCTGGTTCTTCTTAGCTTAACTATTGGACTGTGCCATGTTTCTTGGAGCCTCAGAGACCAAGGCCTGGGTTTGGACTCCTTCTTGGTCTGCCCTGCACATGGTACTTCCCAGACTAAGGACCTCAGATGTTAGCCTGACATGGGTCATTCTCTAAAGTGTCATACACTGCTGGTGATCTGGAGACATGCTTTTCATTTAAGTGGTTACATATTTATTTTACCAAAGAAAAAAGTATGCCTGTTATAAACCTATAGATGCATAAATATCATTGCATCAAATTAAAAATAAACTTGCCTGTCCACAAGGACTGAGGCAGCAGCTGAAGCCTGCACCTCCTCAGTGGCCTTACCTAGCACAAGATATGAAGTTTTTAGAATTTTACAAAATGAGGTGGCTATAGGGCTGTATCTCCTCTCTTTGTGGAGCTTACATTATGGGTCCTAAGATGGAGTTTCCTCAAGGTCCTAAGGTCCCATTGACACCCCCCACAGTACTACTTACCTCTGCCGCAGGGCTGTGGGCTGGGGAGAACAGAACAGCTTGTTTCTGAGGTGGCTGGCTAGGGCTGGAGACTTGGGAAGGACCTGAGAAGGAGGGACACAGGGGTTTATAATAGGAATTAAGTCCCTCCCACTCTACATATACAAGGAGTAGGGTACAGACAGCTCCATGGAGAGTCTCACATTATGGCCAGCCCCTTGCTGAGGCAGGAGAGCAGAGACTCAGATAGGCTAACTTGCACTGTCTGCTTTTGGGCTATTCTACAAAAAAAGTCAAGTTGACTGCCCATACCCTGGGTGCTCCTGCAGCTGGCACCCGGGTCATTATGTGTGGCAGCTCTGATCTGAGTCTCAAGTTTTGTGAAGTGTCTTTGGTCTTCTCACAACTCTCAACAACCCAAGGAGAGGTACTACTGTCTGAGACTGTAGAGATCTGTGGCCCCATACAGGCGAGGACAAGGGATGGATGGAGCTACTGCTGGGCACCACAGGCTCTATTCTGAAGGCCTCCCCTGGGCACCACAGGCTCTATTCTGAAGGCCTCCCCTGGGCACCACAGGCTCTATTCCGAAGGCCTCCCCTGGGCACTACAGGCTCTATTCGAAGGACTCCCCTGGGTACCACAGGCTCTATTCGAAGGCCTCCCCTGGGTACCATAGGCTCTATTCTGAAGGCCTCCCCTGGGCACCACAGGCTCTATTCTGAAGGCCTCCCCTGGGCACCACGGGCTCTATTCTGAAGGCCTCCTCTGGTGTTATGAGCTTGCCCCTGAGGTCTCTGGCGTTCTGGAAGTCATTCCTTCTTCTCTACCTCTCTCCTCTTGCTTTGGTGTGTCCGATGGCTTCTCTTCCTCGTTTTCTGACACTCTCAGCTCTAGCTCTGCTTTCACCTTGGCCTGGCTCTGTAAGCGATGTTCCGTTTCAGCATCAGAAGGGATGTCATCAGACCAGTGCTGATCTGGCAGATGTAAGCAAGAAACAAAGCTTTATACATCTTGAGCCCTGTGTTCCTTTTCTGTGTCTTGCTTCCTTAGAGTGTTGCTCAGTGGGGTGATCCACTGTGGCATGAGGTCGGAACTAGACTCGGCAGGAACGAGACTCGGCAGTCCCTGCAGACCAAGTCTCTTACCAGGCCGGATTTGACACCAAGCATCTTGTCTTCTGAGTGTGACGTTTGCAGAATCCTGTGGCGCTTTTCCTTTTGTGTGCATGGGATGTGTGTGTGGTGTGTGTGGGGTGTGTGTGTGTGTATATGGTGTGTGTGGTGTATGTGTGTGTGTGTATGGTGTGTGTGGTGTATGTGTGTGTGTGTATATGTGTATCTCTGTGTGTCCTCATCTGTTTGTTGTGTGTTTGCGGTGTGTATGATCTGTGTGTATGTATAGTGTGTGAGTCCTCATCTGTTTGTTGTGTGTTTGCGGTGTGTATGATGTGTGTGTGTATGATGTGTGTGTGTATGGTGTATGTGTGTCCTCATCTGTTTGTTGTGTGTTTGGGGTGTGTATGGTGTGGATGTGTGTGTCCTCATCTGCGTGACGGCTGACACTAGGTGCTTCACATTGCTCTTTCTCACTGAACCTCGGGCTTGCCTTTTGGCTTGACTGGTTGGCCTGAGGTCATTCTTTCTCCACCCTCCTCCATGCCTGGCTTTTATAAGGAAGTCAGGCAGCTGAACTCAGGCACGCCTGCTTGTGAAGCAGATACTACTCACTGAGTAGCCTCCCTATCCCACGGTAACCATGACATAAGAGACTGTGACAGAAAAACAAAATCAAAAAACCTTTTGGGGGTGCCTTCCCTTTTCTTTCGCTAGTCTAGTCTCAGAATCCCCCCCCGCCCATCTTCCTCCCCAAACTTTCAGTAAAGTATCTTTTGTGAGTCCCACCCACTCTGGTCCTGTCCACCAAGGTGTAACAGGTCACAGAGGTGGAGAAGGAGACTGGGCCCCATACCATCCAGTTCAGCACCAGTGTCTCCAGGGTCTCCATCCTCTGCAGCTTCCCCTTCGGTCTCTGCTGGCTCAGAGTCCACATCCTCTTCTAGGTCGTCCCCATCCAGAGGAGCTGTAAAGCAGAGACATTCAAGGACAAGAGAAAAGGGACAGACAGACAAATGCCTATGTAGGGCACAAGACAGTAACGCACAGACCACGGGGAGAAAGGAGGCCCCGGATAACATGGAGAGCGCTCTACAAGCAGTGTGGGTACCACGGCCATGTGTCCACTCTAGGAGGGCCAAGCAGAAGCAGGAGGGACGCTTCTGGCCTGGAGGCATCACCTTTTCCCCAGAGGCTGCTGCTACAAGATCCTCAGCACAGCTTCTAATGGTGCCTACACGATAGGCCCAGTGCTGGCCGCTAATGTGCCATGAGGTAGTTACTCCTTATTTTGAGGCAGCCAGAGGGCCCTGTTCCTCATGTCCACCTCTGGGTGACAAAGCTTGGGCCTGGGGGTAAGTGACTCACACGGGGTTCTGCTGTTAACCCACACTGGCACAGGTGGAGGCCCCATGCTTCTTAAGACAACTTAGAGGAGTTTATTAAAGCAGGAGTGTGGACCAGAGGGGATATGCAAAGTTCTCTTTCTGCCGGGGTGGTGGTGCATGTCTTTAATTCCAGCACCCAGGAAGGAGAGGCAAGTGAGTCTCTGAGTTTGAGGCCAGTCTGGTCTACAAAAGCAAGTTCCAGGACAGCCAGGGATACACAGAGAAACCCTGTCTCGAAAAAAGCCAAATCAATTAATCAACCAATCAATCAATCAATCAATCAATCAATCAATCCCTTTCTGGGCTCAAGAACTGCTCTTTGGGGCTGCAGGACAAAGGCAGGCACTCATCCGACTTCATCTACCATGACAGACAGACCCTGAGCTTGTGCACCAGCTGGCCCTAGCCTCTGTTAGCGGAGGGTTTACTGATGGCACAGAAGCAGAGCAGGGGGGACAGAGGCTCTGCCTAGTGTGCTGTCAGCCTGAGGGTGAGAGCTTTGAGTTCCACAGATCAGGGCATCAAAGCACTTTTGGGTTTTCTCAAAGCTGAGCTGAGAGTGGGAGGGGCCAAGTCAGCATGGGCCACTGAGCTCAGGTGGTCAAAACTTGAGAAAGAGGCTCCCTTAGGGGGGTTGACGCTGGGGGAGGGGGTCATGACTGTGAGTAGGAAGCAGCACCTTGAAGATTCTGGGATGCTCTATTCCTTGACATGGGAAGAGGCAGGTCTGTGAGTTTTGATGTCTTTAATTCCCTATGTCATATACTTTTTTGTACACTTACTTTTAACACAATTCATTAGCTGATGATAGATAGTTCAAATGTGTGAAGGACTTTTTTTTTTTTTTTTTTTGTCTTTTAAAGACAGGGTCTCACTATGTAGCTCTGGCTGGCTGGGAACTTGCTGTGTAGACCAGGCTGGCCTTGAACTCAGGGATCCGACTGCCTCTGCCTCCTGATGAGAGACGTGGGCCACCATGCCCAGACAAACTTTTCCAAGGCTGAAACGGGAGAACCATGGCAAACAAGATTGGGAAAACTACAGACAGCCCAGGGTTTAGGGAGAAGCGGCTGCACTCCAGGTAAAGTTCCGGCCTCCTGAACCTCACCACCTGTTCTTTCTGAGACACCAGCGCCATCTAGGGAGTGGGCAGTGCCAAGGCACTCTCCTATGCGGATGGCATTTGCAATGACAGACAAGGGAGAGAAACTCAATTATCCCGACAGGTCTTAAACCTCTCCAGTGATCTTCCTGTTTGGGGGACACTCATGGGAAACATTCGCCAGAGAATGAGTGACTGTGACTCTGGGGACATAAACACCAACGGAACAACACTCCTGGGTCCAGCTTCAAAACTAAGCTTTGTACTTTGTCGTGAGTTCATCCTTGTATACTCTGCCATGGAGGAGAAAAAGAGGCCGCCGGAAACAGATTCTGGAGGGCCCTTGTACCATCGAGGTGGTAACCACTCTCTCTCTCTGGCAAGAAAGCTGAAAACACTAAAAGGAGACCACTCCTCAGTTCCCCAGGCTGGCCCAGCCTGCAACCAGCCCGGCCCGATCCTGGTCTCTTGTTTCTTCCCACAGTTTTCCTACTAAGAAACATCTGACAAGAGTCGGAAGGGGGGAGGTTCTATACTCCTGGGAATACCTGGAAAGAAATGGTGATCACACGAATCAAGAAGCAAACACCTGAGAGCTACTGTGCAGCGGTAGCAGATGTGTGCAGACACACAACTAGAGCAATGGAACCGAGGAATGAAATCTTGTTAAGATGGAGCGCTGGGCTGGAAGCGGCCACACAAGTGAGGAGCATCCACACACTACGGAAGCTGGGAGTCACTGTTTATTGTAGCTGCCTGCCAGGGCATCCTTCCTCCTCAGCCTTGTTCCTCCTTCCTCGAGCTCAAAGGGCGATGATAACTCAGTGTTAGCTGGACTAGACTGAATCCTTTCCCACTTCTGGGCTCTCCTACCACACACGTCTGCTTTCAGCTGCTGGTGAGGACAATGGGGGTAGAGGTGGTAAAGACTCACAAACATCACCCCTACTGATCCCAGAAGTCACTGTCAGGGCATCAGTTCCCAACGAGGGTGGATGCTGTCTCCTTTGTGGGGCTTGTGAGGTTAGATGGAGACTGTTCAGCACTGGGGGCAGAAGTCGAGGACTAGACATCCTGCAGGGGGAAGGACTGTCCTTCCCCAAATGCCAAGCAGCTCTCCTTGAGAACAAGGTTTCTAATAAAACAAGGGCTTGTCAGGCTGCCCTTGGCCTGTGTAGCTTAGTCTGGGGACCCAGCTTTGCTGCCGTATCTTGTACAGCTTAGCAACGCCCACCACTCCTCACCACTTCTCTAAGGCAAACTTTGCAGGAATTCTTGTTTTGACTGCTCCTCTGGTAGGTTTGTGGAACGATATCTGATTTCACTCCATATCCACTACTACCCAACTTCATTTCTATAGGTTTAAAATTTCAGCACAAAAAGCCTCCTTTCACCTTGGGTTTCACAACCAACCACTATCAATAATTTTTAAAAAGTGTGACTTCGTCCTATCTCCACTGTAGGTCTCCAGGCTGCCTGAGGATGGAGGATGCACTTCTGGTCCATGCACAGATGGGCGGTCTGACAAAGCATGCACGAACCCCACCCACTGGCTTTGCCCTCGCATGCACCAGCGACAGGAGCTGAGTCCTAGAGTTAAGGCACCAGCAGAGCTGCCTAGAGAAAGAGGTTATAATGAATGGGGGGTGGGGGGTGTCAAATATCACCAGACTACCTCCGGAGACAGTCTCCAGCCAGGCCTGTACTGCTGCGCGGCGTACGGAGGGAAGGCCGGTCACTGAATTTAAAACAGACGATAAATGCAAAATTAAACATTGATTGGTAAGTCCTCAGCAGGGAGAGCTGAAGTCTATCCTAAAATTCAAAACAGAGGAAGAGGAACAGATGGCCATGTGGTACTAACACAGGGTACCACATGTGTGTGTGCGTGCGTGCGTGCGTGCGCATGTGCCTGCAAGTGTGTGCACGTGTGTGTGTTCCAATGTTGGCCTTTGGGACAGGTATTTGGGACAAGGAGAAAAGACAGAACTTGAGAGAGGGCAGCTCTGGCTAGGGCTGCTGAGTTGTCTTTGTCCCCTTCTTGCGGGTCATCTTGATGTCCTAGAGGATTAAAACATCACACAAAATCCCACGTTTTTTCCCATGGACCGGAAGTGATCTTCTATAGGTGCAGAGTCTGACAGGGCAGGCAGCCCTGGGAGGCATCACCCCAGCCAGAGAAAGTGATGCCACCAAGGGTCCCTACATGGAAGACAGGGGTCAAAGAGAATGACATATGACCACCACACCTCTAAATGGGCTTTGCTCTTTTTACTGTTACTCCTTAGAAGAAGCCAGAGCCAGGGTATGGGGGGGGGGGGGGAGGCGTACATCTGTTAGGTCGGCTGCTCTGGAGGCTGAGGCAGGAGGATCTTGAGTTCGAGGTCAGCTTGGCTAGCTTAGTGAGTTTGTCTAAAAACATAAAAAAGGAAGAAAGAAGGAGACAGAAGGAATTAAAAAAAAAAAAAAAAAAGGCTGTGCACACCTTTAATTTCAGTACTCAGGTGGCAGAAAAGGGAAAAGGGCAAGTCTTTGTGAATCTGAGGCCAGCCAGGGCTACATGGTGAGATCCTGTTTTAAACAAACAAATAAGAAAGGAGCCAGAATAAAGTCCATGAGCACCTTAGTGGGAAACACAGGCCACTCTGCCCAGGACTTGGCATAGACCATGCAATGGCGACCCGAGGCACCCTGTGCGCTCCTCCTTACTTTGACTACTAAATAAACTCCCCTCTTTCCTCCTGACATGCACTCATGCAACACCCACTCTGCCGACACACTCTGAAGAGAGAGAAAGAGTGCCCAGCTGAGAAATGCAGGAGGCAGCCAGGCCCAGGGCCTGCTGAGTCAGGTTCACATTCCTGTTCTGCATCAGGAGAGACAGAGCCTCAGAACTCCAGAGAACTTTACATGTCCCCGAATGACAGGCCAGATTAGTGGTCTCCCTGCAGACAGGGCCTCTGCAATCATGAGAAGGGCCGGGGATGGGGCTCAGGACACACACCCGGCTCTGGGGCTCAAAGCAGTTACCTCTAGATGTGGAGGACTCAGAGGTTGGGAGCATCCTCTCCTCCGCCTCTCTCTCACGGATGTGTGTCCAGTGCACATCTGCCTGGATCGCCAAGGGATCCGCTGCGGCTACAATCTGCTGCCGTCTCTTGTTCCCGGCTAGGGAGCCAGGTCCCCAGGAAGGAGGGGAGAGGGGGACAGAAGGGAACAGCAAACCGCAAAGGGAAAGAGGGAAGAGGGAGGGCAGGAGAGAACAGCAAACAGTCAAGGGAAGGAGGGGAGAGGGAGGGCAGGAGAGAACAGCAAACAGGAAAAGAAACGGAGTTACAGTGTTTGCCAGGACCAGTGTGAATAAGAAAGAGGAGGAAACTGAGACCATGCATGTTTACACACACACACACACACACACACACACACACCCACAGCCACACACCCCTTCTGTTCGTTAGGTTTGATTTAGTCATTTTGAGCTTCACATAAACTTCTTAGTACAGTGAAATCCACACTCCTCCTCCAAATGCAGAAGGAATTTTTCCTTCCCATCATGAAATGGACCTGCGGCTCACACTGCCCAGGGTGGACGACCCTCACCTTATAGGACCATCACTCCAGGAGCCCCAGGACGCGGCTGTTCCCTAGCACAGCACGACCTCCCGAGGACACCCTTCCTGTCAGTCACAGGTCGGCTAGGATGGTGCACCACTCTGCCCAGAGCCAGTCAACTAACCAGGACAGATGTATGCATTGCTGGAACGTTCATTTTTACCCTCTGAGGTAAAGCTGCTGCTGGGGAGGAAAAGCCCTTGGGCCAGAGAGCACATGCTGCATGCTGGCACTATGTCAGGGGCACTGTGTCACTGGTCAGCATGAAGGGGGCAGACAGCAGCCGGAAGATGAAGCAGAGATCTGTCCTGTGAAGTCTGGAACTCCAGCACTGAGGCAGGGAGTGCGACCAAAACCTCTTCCCTGCGGTGGGTCCTTCCTTCCAAACTGCATCGGAAGTCCTTCAGAGCCCTCTGGGCGTGAGATTTGCCTCTCAGCTGTATAAAAACCCAGCAGCACCCCCTGCATTCACTCTTGCTGCCAGAGCAGGTGGAATCCACATGCAGCCCCTGTGCCGAAGGACCCTCTCATTAGTGCTTGGATCATGCTACACAGTAGGGTTAAGATAATGGGACAGCCAGTAACTAAGGAGCGTGGGGTGGGCACTGGGAAAGGGAGGGCAGCTATTCAGGCAGTAAGAGCAGGTGCCACCGATCTGAAGGACTCTGTGGCTTCAGCCTGAAGCCAGCTTCCATCTGGGAGTGTATGTCTGTCTCCCCTTGGCACCCTTAACTAGATTCCACCTGACACTACCAGGGCAGCTCTATAACTTAACCTAATGAAGAGGTGGCCTGGCGTGGCCTGGCACAAAAGCCGAGAGAATCTTCGGATGTGGAGGTTAAACTGTACCACGATGTGAAGAGTTGGCCCTGCAGACCCTCTTACTGACCCGTACGGATTCACAGCCCATCCCCTAAGATAGTCTGCTCAGATGGTGCTGGCAAGGGCTCAATCACTAACAGCTTAGATGTACCAGGACCCGGGAGGGTGGGGCACAGAGAGAAAGGCTGCTCCTCTCTTTGGCTTCTAAGCCCCAGAGGGAAGAGTTAAGCCTTTTCTCTGAGCACAGCTCTGCCTTCTGCTAACACTGGCAGACTTGAGGGGTGTGTGTGTGTGTGTGTGTGTGTGTGTGTATGTGTGTGTGTGTGTGTGTGGTATATGTATGTGTGGTATGTGTTGTCTATGTGTGGTATATATGTGTATGTTGTGTGTATATGTGGGCTATGTGTGTGGTATATATGTGTGTGCTGTGTATGTGTGGGGTGTGTGTGTGGTATGTGCGTGTGTATGTGTGTGTATCTGTGTGTCTGCATGCGAATGGGGGCCAGCAGCAGCATGGGGACCCTGGGGTGAGACTGAAGCGCTGTGGCTAGGCAGTGAGGTTTAACTGGATAAAGGGGACTCAGAGTGAACGCCACAGGGACACCGGTGGGGTCACACTCCATAAACCTTGTTTCTGTCCTCTGGGGATCTGCGAACTCACATGCTAGTCTGTGCTTTGTCTGGGTAGACTGGGCCAGGGACATGTGCCCAGGTATGCCCACAGCCTTTGTGTAAAGTTTTACGGAAAAGACCTTCCACGTGGGCCTGCTCTTGGAGGCATATTTTAGATGGCTGCTTGGAAGCCGGGGTGGAGATGGCAGGAGGCAAAGCGGGTACCTTCACATGTACCCATTTCTTCTTCCTTTGAGAGATGCTGAAGCCACTGGCCTTGCAGGAGTTCTTTGTCCCAGGGGCAATACTCCCCTTCTACAGCAGGGGGAGCCAGACACCCACAGACAGCACCAAGAATCCCACAGAGGGACAGAGGGAGGAAAGAGAAGAGAGAGCAGTTATCCCTGCCGCATGCAAGTGTGTCCTGCCACTTGTCCACACGGGCATTCAGGTCTGCAGCCCCAAAGATGCGCTGCAAGCTGGGGACAAAGAAACATCCAGGGCTTGGCTGAGTGTGCACTGAATTTCCCAGCTTGGCAAGTGAAGTCTTCATGAAGGAAAGGTGGGCAAACTCTCCCAGAGTGTGTTAGGGCTAAAAGCTGCTAAGTATTCACCATCACATGGAGTAGGCAAAATATGTTTCCCTGTGGGAGCTCTGAAGGGGATGGACTTGCCCCTTTAGAGCACATGGGAACTCTGAGCCAGCATGGTACTGCAGACGGGACACAATAGAAAAACCATGCTTTGGCCAATGCCAGTCTTTCCAGCACATTCCCTCTTCCTGTCACATGAAACAGCCTAGATTCTACTTTGGCCTTTGGAGGAGTCAGAGCAGGAGGATGAGAGAGGATGCCCTGCTGACACCACAAAGGGTTCTGACCCTGAGCATACTGGGACGGTCCACGGCAGCGAGTATACAGAGTCCAAGGACAAGCAATGTCGCCATACTGAGCTAATTCTCTGTGCCCATTCTGTCTGGAATTTAACCTGTAACTCTGATGTAGGGCTGGAAGAACAAGGGTGTGTGCTCCCTTTGGTTCGTGTCCCCTGGGAAGTTGGCATGGCTCTCCTCGGGGAGTCAGATCTCCATCAGCCCTGGCTCCCTCCTTACCTCCCCTGGGCCCTCTGCAGCCAGGAAAGAGTGACATTTTTACACAGCCAAGTTCCTCATGTCATAGGTCACAGCCAGACAGGCAGTGGACAGAGAAATCTCGGGCCCAAGGCAAGAGGAGTTTTAGAAGTAGGCAGAATGGCTAGAAACTCAAATGAGCATTCTTCAGACCCCAAAGGTTACTGACTATTGTGGCTAGAGCTGGTCTAGTGAGCACTGGAGGTCATAGCATCCTGCCTCCCTGCACCAGGGGAGACTCCTGGAAGGAGCCAACTTCCTTTGTCTTACCACAATAAAGTTCTATATGAAGCTGAAGGGAAGAAGATAAAATGAAAAAGTAAAAGGAACTTAATTTGGACATAGCCCTCAGATGAGCCCCGCCTTCCACTTCCAGATTAAAAATACCAATGTGTGTGTGTGTGTGTGTGTGTGTGTGTGTGTGTGTGTGGTTGTGGAAGGTGGTAACCAGGCAGTGAGCAGGATATAAAGTGAGTATGTTAAAAATTATTAAAAATAAAAAAAAGCCTCAATGTAAATAAGGGACATTTTTTTTCCAGCTTGCCAGACACTATATCTTGCCTCTGTTCTACCTAAGGTCAGAGTGAATGAGGGCCAGAAAACCTCAGGTCTTGGGGGCAGCACGCAAACTCTAATGTCTGTGAGACCTTACATTCACACTGGCAAGAACTGAAGGGGTGGGAGGTGGGACAGGTCAGGACTGGAGGAGACGGTTCTGACCTTCACTGGACTCCTCCTCCTCCTCGTCATATTCTTCCTCCTCTTCTTCATATTCCTCTTCCTCCTCTTCCTCAGGTTCGAAGTTCTTGGAGGCTTCTAGCTCCTCTTCACTCCTCCCCTTCAGAAGGGCATGGATCCTGACTGCCTCCTTCCAGGGGACCCCGCCCAGGTCAGAGGTGGGGAGCTGATCATCTTCATCATCTTCCTCTTCCTCCTCCTCCTCCATCTCTGACTCAGAACTGCTGAAAGAGAGCATCCAGCTTGGGTGAAGCAGGTGGACAGAGATGGTCCAGAGCCACGGTCACAGGTAGCAGTTCCCAACAAAGCAAGGGAGAGGAAGCAGGCAGGCTGCCCTTCCCAAGCCAGGGAAGGGACATGAAGGAACACACTAATGGGGTGGAATGACGGACACACATGTACAATAACTATGCAGACCCACCCGAGGAGCAACCTGGCCCGTGGTGCACAGAGGCAACTCACTGCACCCAAAATGGAGAGAAGGTCCTGGCTTGCCACTGTTTGGCTGGAGGAACTCAACTGAACTCTATGCAAACTGGCTTCCAGTGACAACCATAGTGGGTAGAGCTGGAGAAGAAGCCCCAAAAGGCTGAACCAGCAGGCAGAAGTGTCTGTCTGTCTCTTTCTCTCTCTGTGGTGTGTGTGTGTGTGTGTGTGTGTGTGTGTGTGTGTGTGTGTGTGTGTGTGTGTGTGTGTGTGTGTGAGTGAGAGGGGGGGGGCAGAGACAGACACTAACTGAGGATCCAATTCTCTATGTTCAAGGTACAACCTCTCTGTGGGACATGCCACACAAGTGAAATGCAGTAAAGGCCCACGCCCAGCACAGGGATAGCAGGACCTCTGGAAAAGGCCCCACCTCCTGGGGTCCCTCTCATTCTTCTCATCTGTTCCCTACACAGCACAAGGCCAGCTTGAGATGGAAGCAAGTGCTACATTTAATAACTGCTGTAGACAAAAATCCAACCTCTGTTCTGACTCAGGCCCTGCCAACAAGGTCCAATGACATGCAGGATCCAGTCATATGTGGCCTTGCTAAAAGAGGTTTCCAATTTGTTTCAGAGTCGTGAGACTCTGTTCTCTGTCTGAAGTATGCATTGGACCAGGCTGGAGAAAAACCCACCTTTACGACAAAGCACAGGACTGAACTCTGGGCCTAAGGCTGCACAGGGATGAGGAGTGGGGTGACTGGCAAGACTCAGTTTCCTGTGAAGGTGGGGTTAGCTCCTCAAGAGCCCCTTTGTAAATGGGGGTAAGTCAGCGCAAGCGCTGGAAGGTAGGATGGCGCTCATTTCCGGAGCTCTGTCTGATGGCGGGGTCTATGGTGAAGTCTGGCCACACTAAGTCTGAATATAGGGACTGGTCACACTAGGAAGACCAAAGACTTTTTTACCCATGGGGAAAAAGGGGCTAAAGGTTGACCTGAAGACTAGATCAACCACATGGACTATCAAAAATTACTGTGCATATAATGGAGTCCCAATAAAAACCCCAAAGCTCCAGTGAATGTGACATCATAAGATGGAAACCAGGACAGGAATCCTGACTCCACTGGAGCAGGACAGTGGGCGGAGTCTTCTAGCTTCCTGGGCTCCTCATGAGAAAGTCTTTCCACAGTGGAGTCCTAAACCTCTGCATCCTTCCCTGCACTGTATAGACCTAGCCAGAGAGCGTCGGCTTCTAGCAAGTTCTGGGTTCCTCTCATGTGGCTGAGTCTCATGGCACTTCTGGCAAACTCCTGTACTTATGAGCTGGGTCAGAAATGAGGACACATTCTGTCATATTGGCTGACTAACTCTCACAGGGGACACACTGATGTCTCTATTATAGTCTGTGTACGTCCACCCCCACCCTGCCTCTGTTCTAGCAAGTCAATCATTAATGATCCTTCCCTGAACTGCAACAGGGCCTAGCCATGAGCATGACAGATTCCAGCAAGTTCTGGGCACCTCTTAAGCAGCTGAGCCTCATGAGGCTGTGGTCTTCAACAGGCAGGCCATGCTATGCCTTCTCTCACGTGTGTGGTGAAGGCTAGGGATCTTGGACTGACTTGTACTTTCTTATACTGTTAGTCATGTTCACAATCTCATTCATTCATGAGTTCTTTCTTCCCCTGAGGCAAAGTCTCACTATGTAGCCCAGGCTGGCCTGAATCTTCAGTCCCCTTGAGCACTGGGGTTATAGGAGTGTACTACCATATCTTGCTCAAAGAACACTCTGAGACCTGCTACAACTTAGTCAATGGGCACACACTCAGCTAAGGTAGACCAGTCTTCTATTTGTATTGTACTCTCTGACTACTGGGAATTGCAAAGGTGACCCAGGAAAGACCATGCATATCATAAGGTGTTGTTGGGATGCGTGTGGCAGAGACCAGGGAGGAAGTGGTTTAAAGTATAAACCTAAGAATCTGGCTGGGCATGGTCGTGCATGCCTGTAAATGCCAGAACTTGGCAGGCAGAGACAAGGGTCACTGCATGTTCAAGGCTAGCCTGTTCCAGGCCAGCCAGGGCTACAGAGTGAGACCATGCCTCAAAACACACAAGGAAAGAGGGAAAATATGAAGGAATAACAGAAAGCCGGGCGCCTGAATTCTGAACGCTCCACCATTGGCTTACGGGTTTTCATTAGCTTCCCGTGTTACGGAAGTGTGCTGTCAGTGCTACTTAGCACCGCTCGTATCTCAAGTGAGGACATGAAGACTTCTGCGCACATTTAAAATTTTCTGTCCCTCCACCTCAGTGTGCCCAGGGGCTTGTCTAGACAGGCTGAGGGGGGGGGGGACGACAACGACCGTGCCTGACATCCCAAGAGAGGGGCCTGAGTGCAGCCTGACCTCGCCCATGCTATGTTATTAGGATGGCTGTACTGGGCATAATCCGGGTGATGAATACGTCCCTCTGTGATGAAGACAATGAAGCCCCATGATGGCTGTTGGTGCCACGCCAGCTAGTTTTAGGACAGCTCAGAGGTTGTGAGAGCCAGAAGGTCAGCCCCTGCTTTCCTCTAGTGGCTGTAAGCATAAGCATTTGCAAGAGGTCTGTCTGTCTGTTCACGGACAGCAGCTTCTTTAACTGCAGGAAGGACAGGCAGAGACCCGCAGGAGCTAGTGAAAGCTTCCTTCAGGCCACCTCCACCATGGGACCTTAGGGGCTAATTTGAGGGTTGCCCAGTTCTTACATCACACAAGATTCAGGTGTAAGTCCAGGACCTCATGCATGTCTGGCAGGCATGGTACCACTAAGCTGCGTTCAGCCTCAAGGCTCACTTTAGACCTCCCTGTTAACCCAGGCGCCTGAACCTCAGGTCCTGGCCTGTTGAGGCTAGAGGGAAAGAAGCAGCAGAAGGCTGGGCCGCCTCGGACACTTTTTAAGTGAGGAGGATCCACACAGTAGCAAAAATCCAACAAAAACATTCACCTTCCTTCTTTTTAGCAAAGGGGTATAGTCTCCTAGGAGGGATGGGGACCAGGAGGCCTAGGGAGGAGAACAAGAGGTTCAAGGCCTGCCTAAGTTACATAGTGAGTTCAAGGCCAGCCTGGGCAACGGAGTGAGACTCAGTTCAGAGTGCTTGCTCAGCACGCTCCAGCCCTGGTTCAGAGCCTGAAGCACAGGTGGGTACTTCCTGTGGAGGCTCCCTTGAGTAATTCAGGGTATTTCTGCGGGCCCTGCTCCCTTGGCCGCACGGTCATTCTGCTGTACAGCCACTCTTATGGCTGAACATGTATAACTAAGGATCACAGCAGTCAGGCTTTCCAGCCCTGTGCCCAGGCTCTTCAGTGCTTCCCCCAGACCTCAGCAGTGACTCAGAGCCAGCAGCTGTCAGGGTGGGATGTGCAGGGATTTGGTTCAGATGCACAGCTCTGAGAAGACAGATCTGAAAAGAGTTCTATGTCAGTTCCCTGGGGTTCTTTCTCCCTGCCTCCTTTCCCTCCCCACCCTGTTTCTCTCTCCTTCTTTGGGTTTTATGTAGTCCAGGCTGGCCTCAAATTTGCTATGTAGCAAGAATGACCTCGAACTTCAGTACTATGCTAACTGAGCCACACCTCAGCTCCTTCCCTCCACATTTGGAGGGAAACAGGGAACAGAATGGCTTGGACTCTTGTTGAGCTTCTCCGATGCAGTGACTGCAGTCTGCTCTGCCACACCCCTGGGTCCCACTGACCCTGACAATACTTGCTGCCAAGCAGGGGGCCAAAGAAGGCACACAGCGTCCTCTAGACTCACTCTGGAAATCCCACATGTGTATCATCCAGGACCTGAGTTCCTCACTGCCTCTGCTGGAAAAGGGCTAAAGCCAGGAGTAAGGGGCACACAGGGATCCGTTTACTCATGTCCTGTGTGGAGACTGGCTTTTCCTCTCCTTACTCTGTTAGTGCCATCAACTTTGAGGAGTCCCCTGACACCTTAACTGTCCTGTCCGAAAAAGGGGCTCCTGACTGGGTTTTTTGTTTGTTTTATTTTCAGATTTATTTACTTTTTTCTCTTTTTTAAAAAAATATTTTATTTCATTACCAATGTTTTACTCAACTATTTGTCTGTGACATGACCAAGGAAGCCAGGTAAGGACATCAAATCCCCTGAGTCAGGAGTTACATAGGGTGTGAGTCACCATGTCGGTGCTGGGAATGGAACTCAGGTTCTCTGCAGGGGCAGCCAGTGCTCTTCACCACTGAGTCAGTTCCCCAGCCGCCATTTATCAAGTTTTTATGTATATGAGTGTTTTGCATATCTGTGTCTCATATGCATGCCTAGTGCCTTCAGACATCAGACGAGGATGTCAGATCCCCTGGAACTGGAGTTACAGAAGGTTGTGAGCCACCATGTGGGTGCTGGGAATCAAACCTGGTCCTCTGCAAGAGTAACAAGTGGTCATAAACACTGAGCCATCTCTCCAGCCTCTGAGTGTTCCTTAGAGCTAACAGAGAGCAGGCAAATAAGGGACACAGCAGCTGGGCTGTGCACAGGCTACCTTCCTAAACATGGGGTTAGTTCTCGCTGGCCTTAGTCTTTGGACAACCTATCTGTCCCACCCCTGACTCCCAACAGACAGACACACACACAGACACACACAGACACACACAGACACACAGACACACACACACACACACACACACACACACACACACACACACACACACACACACACACACACGATATGCCACCTGGAGACTTCTTTCCTAGGAGTCAACAAGGAGAAGTTAGACAGCAGATGAAACCTTGTCAAGGTTCTGTGACATGGCTTAGGACCTACAGACATTATGTGAACCAAACCGTGGAAGTGATTATAAAAATCTCCCAGGATATCTGCTGACCCTGAAGACCCAGACACCCTGGAAACCAGTGTCCACAGCATGCTTCGGACACCAGTATTACCATTAAAAGGAAGGCTCTTGGGTTGTTCCCAGAACAACAGAACTGGCTCACAGTCTGGCCATCTGCTACACAGGTAGTTATGATACAGAGGCTGATGATCAGCCCGGGGCAGGGTAAGTTTGACCCAGGCAGGTTCTGGCTCTTACTCCACCTGGTGATGAAGACCAACACCTGCGTCCCTGGCCTACTCGGCTAGGGATGGGGTACTGTACTGTGACGGGTGTGTGAGTAGTGACAGTTACTGCTGACACTAATTTGTGACCACTGGGTACCAGGCACTCAGTTGTGTAATGTTCATAATAAGCTCCAGACACATCATGGCCTTTTCAGATGGGGAAACTGAGGCACACAGGATAAGGGATTTGTCTACAGTCAGTTGGTGGTAGAACTGAGCTTCCAGTCGAGGTCTGATTCCACAGCTGTGTCCTAAAATATTATACCACACTGCTCAACAGAGATGGCTGAACTGTGGGAGAACAAGCTCCTGGGCTGGACTGGGAGGTTCACCCATGCATGTATTCATTCATCCATTCATTCATTCATTTTAAAGTCAAGGTCTCATATAATTCAAGTTGGCCTTGAACTCTTGATCTCCCTGTGTCTGCCACATGGGATTGAAGGCATGTGCCACCATGCCCAGCTTGGACAAGATGATTCTTAAAAGGATGCCCGTTCTCGTCCTCAGGGCTAGCCCCTCACTAAGCAGGCTGAAGGCTGTGAACGCACCTGACTGCTTGATGCTATAGGGAAGATGATGTAACACTCTGCTTCAGGCATCTTACAGCTTCCCCGGGGAAGTGAGGCAAACCCATCACTCCTGCTCCGATGCCCCTCACGTTATGGAGCATCTGATATAGGATATGGGCTATTATCATTTTCCTTTTTAGTGTGTGGCTTTCCCCCTTCCAAACACAGGGTTTTTCTGTGTAGCCCTGGCTATTCAGAACTCACTCTGTAGACCAAACTGGTCTTGAACTCAGAGATCTACCTACCTGTGCCTCCTAAGTGCTGGGATTAAAAGTGTGCACCACCACTGCCTGGATTTTGTTTGTTTTTCTATGTCTATAAAAGACCTTTCAAGGCCAGAAACCACGGTTTGAACACGCATGGCAATGTGCTTCCGCCGAGGCGCTCCATCCCTACGCTCTTACGTTTTTTCTTTAATAGAATTCTAGTGCGCATTTTTATGTTAGACAAATGCTGATAGCATATCTCACCACCACACAATCTAAGGTTAAGCCACCTGCTCTGCTCAAGGGTTTATCAATGTGCTTGGCAGAACTGTGGGACTGGCACTGAGATGGGAGTGTAGGGTTTGTCTCCATGGGCACTTTGGATGCATTGCAGTCACATGACTGAGGCCTCAGGTCAATGAAAACTCTGAAGGGGGCTGCCTGTGGGGCCAGCCCAAGGGTACCTTACCACAGTGCCTGCCCCAGATCTGTCTGCTGCAATGCAGCTGAAAGCAGCTCTGCTCAGAGATATACTCTGGCAAACATTCTCACCTTTAAAGATACATCTGCCCATCACCTCTAAGTAAAAGTTCTTGGTCTGGAGCCTCAGCTCTGGCATGGGAGCCCTGTGAGAGACTCTGTGTGTCCTTGGCATCCTGGTCTCTCCCACACCCTTCTCTACTGACACGGGAAACTCTGGACCATGGGAGGGCACCACATACAGGTGCAGCTGCTAGGGTACGAGGGTGCACGCTTGCTCCCACCACTGACCCGCTAACCAGATTCTGTGGAAGCACCCGCTCTGTGGAGACGCTGTTTCCAGCTTGCTTTCCTTCCTGTGAAGCTTGTTCCTCTCCTGCAGACTTGCAAGCAACAACTGGCGGATCCCAGTGTTACTTACCTTTTCTGTTATCTTTTCAAGGATTCACAAAGTTCTAGGGGAGTGGGCTGTGCTCAGGAAGTCGTACAGATCGTGACTCTTTCCCGCCCTGCTCCATCCAGGGATTGTTACCTACACTGCTCTAGACCCACAGGATCACATAGTAACGACTGGCCTTGATGGTGGGGAGAAAGGGTCACAGGGTGGCAGGGAAAACAGGAAGAACCCAGGGCCTGGACCTCAGAATACGGAGTTGGAAGTTCAGGTCTGGTCCTGGTTACCATCAGTTTCTCTCCACTACCAGAGGACAAAACACATGGCCCTCATCGGTTCCTAGGACTCCCATGAACACATCCATGATCAGCAGCACCCAGTGGAAACTCTAAATGCTTAGACATGCTAAGGACATTCTAAACACCATGTACCTACTTGCTCCTTAACCTTCACACTGACCCTGAGGACGGCACTAGTGGTATTACCTTACAGATTCAGAAACTGAGGGACCGGCCTAAGGTTTCACAGCTGCTAAGAGAAGAACTAAGATTCTAACCCAATCAAACTGGTTCAAATTCCCTTGCTTATCAAGTTCCTTTGCTGTCAGTTGAATCTGGGGACCCAGTAAAGCCACTGCCCCAGGAACCCTGAAGCCAGGCAAACCAAGGGCATCAGCTGACCTGCTGGCCACATCCTCTTCGGTGCCTTTGTCTAACACGCTGCTCAGGTTATGCTCAGCCTGTGTCTCCTCAGGCACCTCCTCCAGCTCCTCTACCTGCCTCACAGATCGGCGGTAGTTCTCCAGCTCGATCCTCTCAGGGGTGCCCCTCAGCCGCTTGGCGATGCTGGGCTCCTCCAGACCGTTCATGCTGGCACCTGTGGGAAAAGCAAACAGGCAACTGAGGATGAAGGGCAGAAGCTGAACTCCAGCAAAGGATGATGGGAGCTGGTGCTGGATGAAAGGGAATGTTGACCATTGGAAGCAGCCATAACTCATTTCTGAGGAAAAGATGCATAGTTCTCCTGGAACTCAGATCATGGAGGAAGGAAAGCTAACAGAGTTGTGGACTGGGCTGACAGGAAATGACACTGTGGGTGTGTGCAACATTTCCCTAAGTAGGAGACACAAAGACCACACACCCTCATTTGCTCCAAGCCAAGTCAAGCCGGGAAGACGCCATCTTACAGGTAACAGTGACTGGGTGGGGGTGAAGGGTCTATACAGGGCCTTCAGGTGGGTCTCTTATCCTCAGGGACTAAGAGAGTCACAGAGAGAGTGCTGTACTTCAAGGGGCCCCCACAAAGATGGACTGAGGTCTGGCAGGGCTCTGCTGAGGCGTCTTATAGACCTGTCACACAGGATCTGCCTGTGCCGTCACCATGTATTTGACAAATATCTTGTGGGACAAGCACACCATGGTGGCAATGCTGAGCCCTGAGCCCTCTGCATGGCTGAACAGGGGCGAGTAGGGCCAGGCTTGGCAGTGTGGGGCAGGTGCTACCCATTCAGCTGCCCGCACACAAGTACACCTTCCCTGTAAGCACGTACGAGGTGAAACCACACAATCTTCTGCTCTTGTCATTCTTCACGCAGGGGTCTGAGCATCTGTCAATGATCTTTGCTTGTTGGTTGGAATGATGGGGACCACTAGAAGATACGTTTTAAAAATTCTACCATTTCTACCTCATAGCTTGCTTTTAAATATCCGAGAAACATTATAGACTCAGTGCTTCTAAAACTTAAACCAGATACAGAACCAGAAGGAGACTCGAGTCTCCTTCAGTCCACAGCAGGTGTCCTGTCTCCTTTCTCCATACCACTGTACCTCCTGACACTTGCCACTGTTCCAGTTCTGGTCAGGGGTCTCTCATGTATCCGGTTGTGTGCCTGCTGTCATGACACCACACAGGTACACTCAGACAAACCCAGGTCAGATCCTGACTCCATTAGTGACTGGAAGTGCTTGACGTCATCCAAGAATGGAGTCTCGTGTGGAGAATTCTGAATGCTTGTGAGAAAGCTCCAGGAAAACAAGTCTTGTGACCTTAGTTTCTTCAAAACAAGGAACTGTCCTTAGACCGTGCGCCTCCCAGTTGTAGTGGACAGGAGTGAGCTTACTTCAGCTTGTTCATTACAACTGGCTATTGTTAGCTGTTTATATGCCTCTATGGAAAAACCATGTTTTTGCCACGTGCAGCTTGTCCTTGTGATTGTACACAGCTTGAACTCATGGGAACTTTACTCAAGTGATTTTTCCTAACCCTCAGAGTATAAACTATCTGATGCTGAATAAAGCTGGCTTTTGCATGAGACTTTAGCCTGCCTCATTTTTAGGCTCCATTTTCCCAGGTCCCACCATCTCTAGAGCAGTAAACATGGCAGAGGGAGCTTAGAAACACTCTAATCCTCTCAAAGTCATACCCTGGCCTATGGCCAGGATGATACTCGCCTCCCAGGTCTAGTATGGATGAGACTGCCAACTCTGGAACCTCAATTTATCTCCCCCTTCTCCCACAGGATAGCATTCAGCAAATATGGGTGAAGCCACATAGCTGAAGCCCAGTAAGGTTCCTGCATCCCTGTGCTGTGCATTCACACACAGGAGTTGATGTCTACTTGCTCTGGACCATAAATTCATTTATCCGGTGCAGACATAAGGGAAGACGTGGCAGCCGTAGGTTAAATGCACACACACCTGTGCATTAAGATACACGGTGACAGAGAAGAGATAGGAACAGGCTAGCAAAGCAGGGAGTACTTTTCACACCATCCTGACGACCTGAGTTCAACCCCAGAACTCTCAGAAAGGTGGAAGAAGAGAAGCAACTCCATGACATTGCCCTTTGACCTCCACATGTGGGGCTTTGTGACATCCCTACCACACACACACACAGGAATAATAAATGAAATTAGTTTTTGTTTTTGTTTTTATTTTTAAAAAGAAAAGGCAGAGCCCAGGTGAGAGAGGGTCAGGAATGACCGTAGGCCCTGACTAGGGCAGGTCTCTAACTGATGTCATATTCTAAGCACCAGAGAGAACACTGGTTCTTGCATACAGTACCATACCAACCCAATTTGGGATGACAGGGGTCTTCTCGGGCAGACCCGAACTAGTTTAGCTACTTTGGGATAGGAAATGCTTCGAAGGCTGGCATTTCTGTTGTGCTGCAGGTTTTTGTTGTTGAGACAGGGTCTCTAGCCCAGGCTAGCCAATTCACTATCACTAAGGCTCATCCTCCTGCCTCCCAAGTACTGGGATTTAGAGGCATGTGCCACCGTACCTGGTTCATTTGGTGCTGGGAACTGAACACGGGGCCTCATGCATGTCGGGTAGGCAATGAGCTACAGCCTCAGCCCGTGTTTTCAACTCCTTTGTCAGGGCACGAGGGAGATTTTTGACTACAGACAGTCAGGTGCAGGGCACAGTCTTAGCATATCTGCTGCCATCTCTGGCTCTTCTACAGCGGTAGCTTTCAGAGTGACCAGAGACTCTTTACCGAGAAGCAAGATCTGATGCTAAGTTTGTTTACAAATCCAAGCAAGCATGTGCTGATAGGATCTAACAGCATGTCCTCGGGTTCACCTCTCTTAGTCCTCTCACCCTCGGGAGCATTGTTTTAAATACCCTGCTCCATTTTCCAGCACTAAGATCATAGCCTTAAATGTATAAACTACACACACGACTAGATGAGGGTGTCTGGAGCTAACTGCACAGAGTACAAGAGAGGGGCAGGCAGCCAACTCATTCTCCAGAGCAAAGCTGCCCAGGCCTCAGAAGGCACAGGCTCCAGGTGCTGGCCCATCCGTCCTTTCCCTCTTCCCAACACCCACAAGCTCCATGTAACAAAGATGAGCAAGCCGAGGACTCCCCGACCACACACAGTGAGAGTCTTTCTCAGGATGTGCCTGACGACTGCTCTTACATGAAAAAATAGAAAGAGGAACAGGCACAAAGCAAGCATAAGCTTCCCAGGAACCCCATTAATAGAGAGCAATAACGGTGTTTCTTCTAGAAGAAAAGAGAAAATCAGAGTAAGAACCATCACTTCAAAACAAACAAGTGCCACTGGTCAGTTCTAACCCCAGCGAGGTGGAGGGAACAGACATCCATGCAGAAACACCCTGGAGAAGCAAAGTCGGGTTTGTGGTGTGGCTACTCTGTGCTGGGAACCCTGTTAGGACCTTGGAGAAGATGGCAGATGCAAACCGTTTCCATTCTTACATAGTCTTGTGGACAGTATGTCAGACCTAAGTTATTGAGTACGACGACAGATGCAGGCTCGTGGGGCCATGAGAGTACCTAAGAAAGCAGTGTCTGCCCTGGGTACTCAGAGAAGGTCTTCTGGAAGACTATGCAGTTAACCAGCATTAGCTGAAGTGTGCAGACACTTAGGTGTTTGAGATCACACAGCCTGTGGGCAGGGGGACTAAGAATTGAACTTAGGACTTGAGGACAGCAGTAATTCAAGAGGCCATCATGTTGTCCCTGGACTTGTGACACAGAGAAGGCACTTGTAGAATCCTAATCATCACTCCCTCCCCAGGCCTCACCGTACTGCCCTGCTGTGGTTCTTTATGAGAAAATGTCTTAAAACAGACAAGCTGGAGTCTGGAATGGCAGGCATTCTGCCCTCTGCCTGATGTTATTTTTCTTCAGAGTCTACAAGCTTTGCAGGCTGATGGGTCATCAAGCATCAGAACTTGGCAGTCCAAGCTTAGAGCCTGAGGCTCTAGGGAGGGGAGATGCTACAAATAACAAAAAGATAGAACCAGTCAGAACCAGTCAGAACTATTCAATCCTTCACACATCAGGTGTTATGGAAGGATACTCTGATAACTTTAAGAACCTTGCTGGATATTTTGAAAAACAAAAACAAACAAACAAACAAACAAAACGGCAGAAGGCCTGACTTTGTGGTTTGCAACTATAATCCCAGCACTCAGGAGGCTGAGGTAGGAGCATTGAGACAAGCTTGGGCTACATAGCAAGACCCTGTCTCAAAACCAAAACCATCAAACAAAAGTGAAGGTGAAGGTAGATGCTGTGGCAGATGCTTTTGGGAGGCAGAGGCAGACAGAGCTCGGTGAGTTCCAGGCCAGCCAGGGCCACAAAGTGAAACCCTGTCTCAAACAACAACGGAAATGGGTAGAGGGTTAAAGGCTGGGAAAGCAGCCCAGCTGGAAGAGCCTTGCCTAGCATTCATGAGGCCCCCAGGGTTCAATTCCCAGCAGCACAAACACCAGGTATGGTAGCAGATCAGAAATTCAAGGTTGTTCTTGGCTCCATAAAGAATTCAGGCTGGCTGAATTTGTGGCTAGAGACTCTGCCACAAAATCAACCAACCAACCAATCAACCAGCCACCCATAAACAATAAGAGGAGGGAGTTAGCCTTGTCTCTGCCCTTTGGCCCACCCAGTAGCCACTCACATAGAGCTCTGGCTCACTCCAGCTTCCAGTGACAAGGGACTACACTTAGGCAAGAATCCCAAGGACTTAGGTCTCACAGAGGCTCAGTTTTCCCAAAGGGAAGATGACGTCCAGTGTACCGTATGCACATTTCCAGCCCACACCATTAAAGCACTTTGGCACACATTATACCAATGAATCAAGATTAACATCCTTGGCTCTCTGTCCTGACCAAGGAGCTATCAGACACACAGGTGAAGAGAGGCAGGGAAGGACAAGTGGAGTGGTACAGGCCTTCATGGTGACCTGGACATCATCGGACTGGGACACGCCCTCCCACTGACACATTCTGGGAGAAGGGACCGAAAGAGACAAGGGATGAAAATGAGCAGCCACTGCAGTCTCAATGCTGGTATTTAAAATGCTTTGAAGCTTGCAAGCCACTTAGGAAGCTGAGGCAGGAGGATCGCTTGGGCCAGGAGTGCTTGTGTAATACACCGAGACTGTATTTCTAAACAAGTAAACAAGGCTGGCAGAAGTTGGTTTGAGTGGGTAAGGTATAGCCAGCCTGGTCAGGATGGAGAACTACCTCCCTCCACATCATTTGCTCCATCAGAGTGGCAGCTGCGGAGGGACTTTCCAGCTAAAAGTGGAATGAAAGACCTGGACTCAGTTCCAAGGCTGACTTGTCTCTAAGTCGGTACAGGCTGATCTCAAGTCACAGGGAGGCCAATTACAGCCTCATGCATACCAAAAGGGAAGAGCTCCCAGGATCTGGCTTCATCCTAAATAGGAAAAAGGTCCTGGGCCTGACCTGAGGCTCTGTTTTGGAATAGTCACTGCCCACAGGAGCTCCACACATCATCCCCAAAGCAGCGCTTGCTAACAGGACGACCTGCTCTCAGCTGATGTGCGAGAACTACCAGAATCCTTTATTTGTAGCTGCCTCATTCCCAGGGAGTACGAGGGTGCTGTTCCCAGGGCTTCAGTGGCACCTGTTCTCCCTGCCCTTCCTGCAGTGTTCCAACACTCCAGTGCTGGCTGGGGGTTCCGGGCAACCGCGTATGACACAGGCCATGTTGAGGCTTTCTCTTCCCCAGGCCTGAATTCATTCCTGGCTCACTTTCCCAATTCCGTTTTCCTTCTAATAAAGCTACCAATACACCATTAACAACTGCACGTTTATGGGGTACAGTATGATCTTTTTATACATGTAAACAGTGAGTAGTTTCTACCTCCTCAAGTGCTTATTCTGTGTGTTGGGACCTTTTGGAATGAGATAATGTGGTATAAACTGTAGTGACCTCCTGGCTGTGGGACACTTGGTGGCCTCATGGGTACTGGTGACCCAGTCTCTCTACCTTACCTCCTACAATAGCTGTTCTATTTATGTTTAGATGAGGTTGACTTTTCCTGTGAGGCAAGCCTGAGTAAAACCTTTTTGATGAGGGGTAGAGACAAGGCACAGGGACCTGAGACACCCTCCTTGGTGTCCTCCCATGGGACCTAAAGTAACATGGCTCCCAGGATTCATTCGTTCAACCACCAACCCCATCCATCTTCACGGACCTTCCCTTCCAGCAACCAGAGTCACAGCTAGCCCACTGGGCCTCTGTACCAGGGGAGCCTGCTTTCTGATGGAATATGGTATCATACAGCTGGTCGGAGGGGCCAGTGACTCTGGACGTCAGCTAAAGCCTTGTTAAGAAGTGACTCTGTGCCTTGAAATGATTGGTCCATCTGAGATACCATGGCCTGCTACTTTGCCGTTCAGAGATCTCCCCCTAAGTGGTTTCTCTTTTCCCTTCTTTGGAACTGAACTGTTTGGTTAATGTAAGCATTCCTCTTTCACTGAGACCCACCCTCAGCATCCTCTGTTCCTTTTATCAAAAGCTGCTGGAGATTTGAGCTGTGGCTTCTCAGACCATGAGCTCGTGGCCTCAGGGCTTTCCACATGTATCCTCACAGCTGACCTACAAGGTCTCTGGGGAGAAGTTAAGGATGAGAACTCTTACAGAAAAATCTACCTGGTTGACAAATTCTAGACTCCTGAGATTGGTCAGTCACCTGGAGGAACTGGGAGTCTGTCCTCACCCACAGCCTCTGTCACTGCAAGGCCACAGTAGGACCTATACCTCGGTTTCTTCCCTGCTCTGGTAGGAAGGGGTTCCATTTCAGTTCTCTCCCAGGCATGCAGGAAACGTGCTGCATTCTCTCCTGCTTCCTCATACACTGGGACTTAGAGATCAAACCATCTGAAGTGAGGTCATTCTCAAGAGAACCATGGTCTGGTCTGACTTAGAATGCAGGCTCTGCCTCCTTTGGAATATAAACCTGCAGACAGAGCTATGTGTGACATCACGGGCTTCTGATCTCAGCTGTTTTGGAGGCTGGACAGGAAGATTCCTTTGCTCAGTTCAGGCACTGGAGACAGTCAAAGTAATATGGGGGGTGGGGGTGTCTCATAGAGAAACAAACAAAATCAAAACAAAAGATTCCCTACCAAAATAAAACAAAATCAAAACCTACCAGCAACAAGCTGCAGGTTGGCTTCAGTGACTGAGTTGGGCTAGTACAATAAAGAAATCAACTTGGACATCAGTTCGTCCTCTTTCTAGTTTTGTGCTAAAATTTCCTATGTAGGAGTCCTGCTTAGCTGTTAACAGAACAGACAGCATTCCACTGGGAAGCATCTTGGCCTGATATTCTGAAATAAAAGATGGTCACCCCCTGCCTCAGGTCTGCTTTACCATGCAGGTGTTCAATCTTCCTCAGTATTTATAGAAGAGGGCTGAAAGCCCCTGTAGCCTTCAGAGGCAGTGCAGGCAGTCTTCCTTTCCTCCGGTCTCCTCCGAGCACCCCCATCAGCTGCTTGTGGTGGGGCCACTTGATTAGCTCACCTGTTTTTACCCTTCACAGCTGTTTTCTGAATCTAAGAGGGCACCAAGACCGCAAGCACCGAAGCTGTGTGGGAACGGAGTTTCCCAGGCGCTGGCCCAGCAAAGTGACTTCTGTCTTTGCATAGCTCCCCTCCGACAGGAGCCAGGGGTCTGCTCAAAGAATTTCTCTGCATCACACAGCAGGGTGTTTTCTGTGAGGCAGGAGAAGGGCTAAGGCACCATGTCAGGTACCATGACAAGAATGTCATCTACAACAGCCACTGAACCATCACCTCAAAACCTCTAGCCCCACGGTCTGAAGGTCCCTCTAAAAAACGTTAAGACCAGAAATGTCCCAGACTTAGGGTTTTCTGTCTACATATAATGAAATACCTTGGAGATGGTAACAAAATTCACACAAGATTCGTATTTACTTCATCTCCATTGCTTCAGGATACTTTGTGTGCAAGCTTAAATAATGTTGTGTATGACAGTTTCTTGGTGTGAGATTTTCCACTTGTGATATTGTTTAGAAGCTTCTAGATTTTGGACCAGTGTATGACATGACGGTTCTGGGCCTCAGTGCTGTTAAGACTAACTGCTCAGCAGGTGCGTCAAGACTAGCAACTCTTCCAGTGATCCAGTACAGGAAAGGATGCTGTGTGTGTGTGTGTGTGTGTGTGTGTGTGTGTGTGTGTGTGTGTGTGTGTGTGTGTGTGTGTGTGTGTGTGTGTGTGTGTGATGCTGGGGTCCTTAAGGGAAGCAACCATTCCCAGAAATCTCAATCTATCTTTCTCTCTCCCTCCCTCCCTTCCTCCCTCCCTCCCTCCCTTCCTCTCCAGGGTTTCTCTGTGTAGCCCTGGCTGGCCCGGAACTCAGAAATCTGCCTGCCTCTGCCTCCAGAGTGCTGGCATTAAAGGTGTGCGCCACCACTGCCCGGCTGTTTGCTTTGACTTTGTAAGATAAAATCTTGCTATACAGAGATAGCCCAGGGTGACGTCAACTCTTGCTTTCCCCGCTTTAGCCTCCTGTGCAGATCTCAGGCATGAGCCACTATACCTAGTGGGAGAACCGTGGCTTTACTTATTTTTCCTTGTTTATCTTTTTTTTGATAGGGTCTTACTCTGTAACCATGGCTGTCCTGGAGTTTGCTGTGTAGACCAAGCTAGCCTTAAAGTCATACATAAATCTGCCTGCCTCCCTTCTGCTGGGGTTAAAGGTGTTTATCACCATGCACGGCATAAAAACAAAACAAAACCCCGAAGACTCATGAGCCCCAGGCTAGCCTTAAACTCTCTATGTAGCTGAGGATGATCTTAAACTCCTGGTCCTGCAGTCTCCACCTCTCAAGTGCTAGGATTATGACAGGGATGTACCACCATGGTTTTTATTGGGGCTGGGGATGTAACCCAAGCCTTTCTGTGTGTTAGGCGATCACTACTAAGCTACATCCTCAGCCCCTACGTCTGATGGGGAAGCTGCGTTCTTTTTGCAGAGGCATTGAGAGAAGTAGGTCTTCTGGGTCCAAGGGAAACCCAGCTGTTTTAGAATAGATGATTACCAAAAAGAGTTGGGAAATTCGGAGTTAAATACCACATGCCGGAGAGGCCGAGTAGAGGAACCCCAAAGGAAATAAATTAGCAGTGTACCCAGGAAGGCCACAGGGGGGCCACAAGCTGGAGTGTGCCATCTTAAGAATGTTGAGGACACCTCAGTTGCTACTCCCTCCCCATCACTGGCTGCTGCTAGGTGACTGAGGGACTCTCAGTCTGCATGGTCTCATGGGATTATGTTTTTTAAAAATGTTGAATAGTCTAGTTATTACAGAATCTGGCCAAAGGGCAATCTTGACACGATCACTATACTGAGGAAGGTAAAAAAGCATCTTTTAAAGCACAGACTCAACTTTCTCCCATCAGCAACACTGCTCGGGTACCATGAAGTGCTCTTGCAAGCATGCTTCTCATGTGTTGTTATATCTTACAGGTAAACTTCAACTCGACCCATATCCATTACTAGGTCAGACTACAAAAGGACCACACGTTTGGAGTTGGGATGTGGGTGTGGTCAAAGCACCAAGAATCGGAAACGTTTTCCTTAAATCTGATGAGAGCTGCATCCTACTTAAGGTCTTCCCTTCCTTAGCTGGTGCCCACCCTCATGAAACTCGAGAGCCTAAAGACTGGTAACTGTCAAGCAGTGCGCTCTGCTGTCACAGCGGTGCCTTCCAAACCAGTCATAGATGAGATCCATCCAGACCTGAGCAGCCTCAGGAAGGGAAGGCCTGCTCCACACAGCAGGCCAAGGCTAGCCCCTTCCTCCTGCTTCTTCTGTCCGTGGAGTAGCTCCATACCCTCTGTTATTCTCCCACTCACACACTGGGTGGACCCCAAACCACAAGCTAGGGAAGGGGGTTATTCTAGCACATCTGGGCTCCTGCTGCCTATGAGAACATGAGGTCGGGTACTGACATTTCCGTACAAGACCAAGGTACAGATTCTAATCCTAGGATCAAGCAGAAGAATGCTTCATTATCAGTCTAACAATCAAGTTAATTACACTGTGTGCTCACTTTCCTCATCTTGATAAAGGAACTTAAGATGGTCTTTGAAGTAGCTCACATGATGGTATATAGTCACCGGGAACCAATGACAATAACCAAGCCCCGGAGAAGGGCAAGCCACTAGATCCTACGGAGGACACCGGGGAAATCTGAGCTTTCTTTGACAGATTTGCTAATGGCTCAGGGGACACTCAGCATGAAGGCCTTTTGATGAATGCATTTTAGAATTGCTATTTCCCTTCACAGTGAGTTAGTTCCACGGAGTGGCTTGCATACTGGACAGAAGCTGGACCAACAACAACAGGAGGAGGTGGCAGAAGGACAGAGGCCCATGACCAGTGAGAAAGGCTGTCTGTGCCGATGGGCTTTCCCTAAGGTGCCAGGCTTATTTACTTATGCTTTCTGTGGTGCCTGTTAGGCACGTCTTCCACCGCTGAGTCACATCGTCATCAGGGACCTTTTGACACTCCCAGTCCATGTCAGAAGCTAGTTCCACAGTAGTACACATGTTGCCAGCTATACAGTCCCAGAGTAGACTTGGTTCTGATTCATGAAACTGATTTATAGCATCTTGGAAGTGACGGATGGGTCAATGAGAGGCTCTCTGAACTAGGTTCCAGGGCCTCTCTGTTTTCTTTTGTTCCCCTTTAAAGACACAAAATCTCATACACCGCACTCTCTTGAGCCGAGATTATTTTTAGAAAGGAACTACAACCTCCTCTAGTGACACCCACACCTTCCACCTGACACATAAGTTATCAGTTACGCTTCTGTTTTCATCTATTAGATGGTCACTAGGATTGGCTGGGAACGTACTGTTAATATCTGGGTTCCAAGACTCTAGAAACTCAGGCCAAGGGATGGACAGTGCACTGACCCAGGCTGTGGAGGCCCCAGCCCTGTGAGTACTTCTGTGGAAGGAGAGAAGCTGGGTTCTGCAGTTGTAGCTCACGTAGGTCCCCATTCATGCACTGATTCTAAAGCCTCTGCTCCAGCAAGTGGGCCATGAGGTGACCCCAGGCTTTGCGGCATAAGGTTTTTGTAATGAGCCATTCAGATCTCAGAACTGTGAAAGGTCCTAGCTCTGCTAGGATGGTGGGTACTGTAACAGGTTCTCCCCAGGTTAAGCACAGATAGATCTAGTTGAAGGTAAACCCTACTGGGAATTGTTTACAATCTTAGTTTATGGAGTCAGCTGGTGACTTCACATCCACACAGGCTAAAGGAAAAGTGTGGGCAGATTAGGCAAACACTTGCCCACATTTAACTGTCTCTGAAAGAGCTGGTATCCAGTGCAGCTCAATGCCCCGGCATTGCTGCAGACTAGAGAATCCCAAACTGAGCTGTCTCTTTCTGCTGGCAAGGAGTACAACCCATCAGGCAATCCTGCCTAACCCTCTAGGGCGCCTAGACCCTGGACAGAACCTGTCAGCTAGCCAGCAGAACCAAGTCTAATCATTTCTCCCTCTCCAACTGTTCTGCCACTTTCTGGAATCTCTATCGATGATAATCATATTTGATATTCTGAGATACTTCTAAACAACCAGGATTGATTCGGTTTAACCTCTTGCTGTTTACGAGAGACTTTTCATATAGAGAGAGGAGCAGGGAGCCTCCTTCTCTCCTTTCCTGATAGATGAGAAACAAGATGCAGCAGGGTCATGGCAGAAGATGGAATGGACAACGGGTGGCAGCAAGTAGCTCAAACAAGGCGCTGTCTTCAGACCTACACTTGTTCTACTTGGATAACTGCTGCCCTTTGAGGCTGTGGTCACCACAGGGGATGAACACATTCTGTGGTGCAGGGACAACCCACTGGGGTTGAGTAAGAGAGTAGTGTTTTTGTTTTGGTTTCTGACTAAAGTATGTGTCTGTATCCTTTAGTACAGAGTGTCAGTATGAATCTCTCTCTCTGAGCAAGCACATACATGCTGGGATCACTGGGATGTACACATGCTCATGGTTTACACAGGAGTGGGCAGTAAAGTCAAGAGGCCCTGTTGTGGACAGTGACAGTTTATGTCCCCCTTCCTTTTCCTACCTCCTCTTGTCCCTGACCTTCTACAAGGTGCACTACCATCAATGGCTTGTCTCATATGCAAGTCACAATCTGACTTCTTCCTCATGGGTCAACTGGTAAACATCTACAGATGCTGTCTGGTCATTTCAACTGAAGTAGGAAAGCCGGGCAGTGGTGGCGCACGCCTTTAATCCCAGCACTTGGGAGGCAGAGGCAGGCGGATTTCTGAGTTCGAGGCCAGCCTGGTCTACAGAGTGAGTTCCAGGACAGCCAGGGCTACACAGAGAAACCCTGTCTTGAAAAAACAAAAAAAACAAAAAACAAAAAACAACAACAACAAAAAAAACAACTGAAGTAGGAAGATGCTACTGGCCTCTAATGGGGAGAATCCAGAGGAACTACAGTGTACAAGACAGACCCCCAAAGAACTACTCAGTCCACAAAACGCCCAAAGTGCTGAGCTTGGGAAACCCTGGAATAGCAGCTCTATCAAATTACCTCTAACCTCAGAGAAAACGGGTTCCCCACACCATCTAGATCTGAGTGTGGCTTGTCTGGAGTGTGCAGCAAGAAGAGTAATGAGCTCAGGGGTCCTCCCCTAAGGTGCTGACCCAAGTCACCCAACTCATGGAATGGCAAGATATAACGGACCAGCCAACTGAGGTCTGCCATGCCTAAGAGACAGCCTTTGGCTTGTGTCCAGAGAGAGGCAACCAGAGATGACAGAGACTGAGGCATATCAGTCCAATGCAGCAGACTGAGAACATGATCCAAACACCTCTCACTATCTGTAACCCCACCCCACCTCACCTCCAAAGGTGACTGCCCATCCCCCACAGTGCCACTCAAACACCCCTACCGTCTTTCTAGGTCTGGCTTGTGTGGGAACCCCTCCAAAGGTGACTGTGCATCCTCCATGGAGCCAATCAAACACCTCTACCCTCTTCCTTGGTCTGGCTTGTGTGGGAAGCTCAAAAGAGAGATTCCAGGGACTGAAAGATGATCTAGTCATCTGCTCTCCTTTATCCTTTTTCTCTCAGGGGTGCCACAGCCTGCTGCTGAGCGGAAGGACACCCACGTCATAGCAGGCCCGCTCACCACACCCAGGAGGGACTGGACACACGTGGCAAACATCTTTCTCTTTGCATTCTTTCTTCCATTTTCTAAGTACATCCTACCTAGGAGCTCCAGGGCTCTGTTGTGGCACGTCTTTCCAAGGCTGGGCAAGGCCGTGTCCGCACATGTTCAAGAGACTTTCTGCAAGCATTCTACACTTGGCCAAATTTCATCCAATGGGGCAAAATCAGAGCTGCTCACTGGGATAACAAGGACACCCAGCCCAACGTTTGGCAGTTGATCACTTTAAGAGCTCTGAAACTGGCCAGGCAGTAGTGGCGCATGCCTTTAATCCCAGCACTCAGGAGGCAGAGGCAGGTGGATTTCTGAGTTCAAGGCCAGCCTGGTCTACAGAGTGAGTTCCAGGACAGCCAGGGCTATACAGAGAAACCCTGTCTCGAAAAACCAAAAAAAAAAAAAAAAAAAAAAAAAAAAAAAGAGCTCTGAAATGGAACTGGCTCAAGCCTAAGGAGCATAACTTAAAGAGGCTTGGGGTGTGATTCTAGAGCGCAGCACCTGTTCTTAGCCAGCAGGAGTCCCCAAAGGCAACGCCCCGCCCCTAAACAAGTAAGAAGTTTTTCTCTTGCCACAGGTGATCTGCCTCAGACTGTCAGTACAAAAACATGTCTTTCCTTCTCTGTATTCCAACAGCACACAGAGCCAGGGAAAGTAATTTCTTTGAGGACTGTGAATGGAGCTGTAAATCATAGCTGGAGAGAGATTTTGACAGAGGGATGGTGGAGAGCTGCCTCAGTGGTACATGGTAGCACTTGCCTGGCATGGTTCCATCCCAATACTGGAAAAGTAAAATAAGAGGCAGAGAAGCAAAGAAGTGAAGCTAACAGATCCGTAAGCCTGCTGGCAGGATGGGCTTCCCCTGGAGGGGGATGAATCACAGATGAGTCTGCCTCACTGTCAGCCCTGTGGCCTCAGGCGTGAGTATCTGACAGACTCCAGTTCACTCTCTCACAGGTAACTCAGGGTGATTGTTCCCTTCCTCAGTTTGATGATCCTCTTACGTATCAGCGATGAAACCCTCTGTCCTGCAGTCTTCTGATTTCTCACAGGCAAGTTCCCAGCCCTGGGAATCACTGCCCCCCCAAAGAGGGACTGTGTGTTTCCTGTAATAAAGAGATGCGTCCTTGCTTACGTACAGGGTGCACCGGCACCGTCACAGAAACGCCAGTGCAGAGCTCTCGCTCTTGGAGACCCCTTCTCTCACGAGTGTGAGATGACAGAGTAGGGGCAAAGGGAATCTGGGTACACAGTGGGCACACAGGCACATCCAGCCCTGGTTCTTAATGCTTCCGTTGTCTGCTTCTAACCCAGACCACCGAAGGGCTTAGCGAGTGTATTCAGAGCACCCAGACAGTGTCTGGTACACAGCTAGCGCTGCCCATGGGCACTGCCGTCGTTATGTGCGTTCCTATTTCTCGACTTAATTTTACTTTTTTATTTGTTTGAGGCAGGGTTCCTCTGTGTAGTCCTGGCTGTCTTGGAACTCACTTTGTAGAAAAGGCTGGCTTTAAACCCAGAGATCTGCCTGCCTCTGCCTCCCGAGTGCTGGGATTAGAGGTGTGTGCCACCACTCTCGGCTACTTTTCTTTTTGGAGATAGAGTCATGCTATGCAGTTGGTGTAATGCTGGCTATGTAGCCCAGACTGGTCTCAAGATCACAGCCATCTTCTTACCCCAGTCTCTTGAATGCTAGATTACAGACACATGCCACCACACCTGGCTTAGTGATCATCTTCTCTTCTCTTCTTTTTTTTTTTTTAAATGGTACTGGGGATTTGAGGATTCGATCTAGGTCCTTGTGTAGGCTAAAACAACTGCCCTATCACTCAGCTGTACCTCTGGCCTCTGACTTTATATTCTGTGGTCTGGTGTGATAGGAACACTGAAGACCGACAACCATGGAGGAAGACAAGAGGGGTTCGAGAACCTCTGACTTTCTATAGTGTTTCTGAGGACAATCCTCCAGCCCCTCCCCAGGGGGTGTAGAACAGGAACCCGAAGACTGCTCCTGGCTCCTGGCAATGTAGCAAACAGGAGGATTCTGGCTTTAGTCTTATGCACCCCGTCACCAGTCCCCTCACCCCACACCAGTACAGCTGCTTCTCAGAGACTGTACGAACTCAGGCCAGCAGTGCCTGGAGCCACCTTCCTTCCTTCCGTGTGTCACATGGTTCCTGCCAGTGTTGACTCCCCAGGAACACGAGTCAGAGAAGAGGAAGGCAGCTGGTGGCTTAGTCACTCTCATCAGACTCAACTCTAGGGGAGAGCATATGCTTTTTATACAGAGCCCACCAACCTGGCCTCCCAGTGGTGGAACAGTGGGAGAGGAACCACACAGCAGGTCTCTTTAACCTGCCATTGTAGATGCTGGCAGTCCTAGAAAACACAGGAGCCATTATCCTTTCAAGGGTTGCCAACATCATTGATGAGCTCCCTTCTCCAATGTTCCAGTCAGTCTGAATCACAACTCACTGTTCAAGTTTCCATCTGAGCAGATACTGAATGCCAAGGGGATTCCTCTTTCTAGAATTTTCTCCAAATAGTTGTCATGAGTGTGTCGAAGAAAAACAAGGCCCACTGAGTCGCAACAGTGGTCTCCTGCAATTATTTTTATGTGAAAGGAGCACCAAGGTCACCTTTCTCACGGAATGAGCTTTAAAAGAGGCATGCCAGCATTGAGGATCAAACCTAGCGCCCACCCGGCCTTGGAGTCTCAGGAAGGGGTATGATACTCGCACAAAGATGCTGGGTTCTACGGACAGGGACAACTGCACACAAAGTTAGCTACTGGAGACGAACAGTCACAGGTGAGGACATACAAGGAATTAGGCTGCATTTCCTCCGCAGTAACTGTGATGAAGAGGGACCAATCCTGGTATCTCACAGACTTCCAGGAGGAAGAAGACAGTCACAAGTCACTGTGGGCAACTTAACACACAATGCACAGTCACAAAGAGCCAAGTACAGAAAAAAGTTAAAGCAAAGAAGCCGAAGAGGCCAACAGAAATCCTGACTCCATCTGTACAGCCCCTACTAATGACTACCCGGGGGTAGTCTGGAGCAGGCCAGACCTGTGGCCCTGCATTCCTGTAAGTTTTCCTAAGCCTCCCTTACTACCAACAGTGAATGTATATATTCACGGTTGGAGAACATTCTGCCTGTATTTTGAGAACAGCTCCTTGGGAGGAAAAGGCCATCAAATTCAAGGTAACTAAACTCAGACTTAACTAGACTAAAGCTTCGATGGTGACAGCAACTTAATCTCTCGCCAACTGTCCTTAAAAGACTCATTAAAGCACCTCAGATACTTTAAAAAAATGTTGACAAACTACTTATGGAAAGCTGAGAAAAAGATGACCTACAGGAAGTAAAAGGGAGATGGTGAACACGTGGCCAGTAACACCCGGAAGTAATTGAAGGTTGTTCCCTAGGCCTAGAGGCCCGCCTCCCTTCCTCAGGTGTACAGAGGGTGCTTTTGCACAATCAGTCCTACACTCTCTGGAACTATGTCATGAGGAAACAATGAGTGACTGCCGACATTTGGTAAACACTGTGGGTGGGGACAGGAGCAGCTGGCAGGCTCATGATGTAGCCTAGGTCCAAATGTCAGTGGGGTCCCTACCCCCCAGTTCATCATGACTCATTTGCTTGTTGGCACTTGCTGGATGCTTGCCACGTATGAGCTGTGAGGTAAGGCCATGTTTGGAGGTGGAATCCAGTCTTCCTAAAACTTCCACCTACTCTGAGGTGAGAGCCCCACTGGGTGTTTTCTTCTTATTCACACTCTAGAGGGTCCCTTGTGGGGTCGTACATGGCACCATCCTGCCCTCCATTTCAGCATGAAAATAAGAGAGTGGTCATATGTACCGTCTGTTCTCCCAAGCCTGTGCTCAGCCTCTGTGCCAGGGAGTGTCTTAATTTAAAAAACCACCAGGGAATGTATAAGAATAAAAGAACAATTTCAAGATGTTTCAGTAAGAAACTCAGTGCCCTTGGAGATTTCCCAGGGACTTTACAAGGGCTTGCACAGAATCACATCAGCTATTAGGCAAATCAGTGACAACATCCTCCTCCCCTTAGGGTTAGGTCTGGGATGGCGAGGGTAGCAGACTGTTAAGAGTTTGAAGATCATACATCTGTATGACCCTCTCTTATTCCTGGCTCTTGGTCAGTCCTTGTACCTGCCACCTCTCTCTCCTCGGTTCCTCTGTAGGCACAGAACACTATTTCAAAGAAAGAGGGGTAGGTTAGTGTGGTAGGGAGGGTCCTGGCCCAATGTGCCACTCCACAAAGAAGCCTGATGTTCTTCAACTTCTCAGAGGTCTGCTGCTGGCGGGAGAATGCCAGCAAGGGACAACACCCAGACTCCCCCAGACCCAACAGAATAAACTCAGTAGAGTACGTCACCCACCCAGGTGCCCACTCTTGGCCCTGTTTGGCCTGCATTCCCACGGCTGGCATGCTGACATGGCAGAAGTTTCACTATTCCTTGGCTAGCCCCAGCGTGCGGGAACGGGACAGGCTGGCCTTCCAGGCTTGAGGAAAGTCCAATGAACTAGATACTAGAACTCACGTCTCTGAAATACAGCACAGGAGAGATGCCAGCTATGGAGCAAAGAACAAGGACCCTCAGTGTTATCGGACCCCAGTCAATGTCTTGAGGGTCTCCTAGCAAGTACACCAATGGGGAGGAAAGACATCTAACCAGTTCCAGGTCTTCTGAGGATGGCACCTAGCGCTATGTCCTCTCAGCAGACTTGGACTCTGTGTATTTACCCTCCATCTGCCAATCCTGAGGTCCCTCACGCTGGCTCACTAAACAGGGGAGACGTGTGCAAGAATAACATTTTCCTTGCTTTTCTCTATTTACAACTGCTGCAAAATAAAGCATCCTGCACCATGCCACACCCTGCACAAGGTCCTCCCATTAGCAGGACTCTACACTAGGTGGAAACCGGCTCCCCATGGCCAGCTGTGCCCTCCCTACCCTCAGCGTAAGTGAGGGCCCTGGGGAGCAGTGGCTTCTACAGCCCATGCCTCATACCTGCCTGGGCCTCCCCTTTCCCACCCTCCAATCAGGAAAAAGAGAAAGAAAAGAAAAACTCAGAAACCTGAAGATTGTTTGGAATTTATTCTCTTAAATAAGAATGTAACATTTGTTAAAAGAAAAAAAGACAAAAACAAAAACAAAAAACCTATAAAGCACAACACCTTAGTTTCACAGCAATGGCAAAAACAAAGTTACACAATTAAATAAAAAACTCACAAAGCAACACACCAAAAAACTCACAATAGCACAGATTAAAAACAAATTAAAGGCTTTAGGGAAGGTCAGAGTGGACAGGCAAAGTGTTCCTTGGCACAGCTGATCCTCCCCACTCTGGCTTCTATGTACCACAGCTTTGGGTATTGTTTGCTGCCTCTCTCCTGCCTCACCCCAAGGGAATAGTAGGGTGATTAAAAGCAAACCCCTTACTTCACTGGCCAGCATTCAGTGGCACAGAGGGCCTAATGGGTCCCACGGTCCTGCAGGAAGCAGCCAGGCACAGTGAATACTAAGACAGTGGCTATCTGAGATGGCCACAGTGGAGCTAACACTTAACCCACAGACTTACTTGAGGGAAAGGAGGTGTCTGTGACTCTCTGGTTCCCACACCAGTAAGACTATTGCTTTGTTGACAAGGAAAACTGATTACCTGAGTGTAGGGGTGTGTACCACCATCTTCTTAGAGACCCAGCCCCACATCTATGCCTCCACATAAGGCCATGTCTAGCGGCTGGGCTCCCTCCGAATCCTGGCTATGCTGGGGGAGTCAAGCCAGGGCAAGCTTCCAGAGAAAGTTCCTATGGCTTTCAGACTAGTAGCTTTAAAAACAGTCTCACTGTTGCCAGTTAGGGCACAGTATATATAAATAGTATCTGCCTACACACTGAACTGAAACCCATATACACATACAGATATACAAATTTACAAGGATAGGTGTATACATGGTTCACAGAGTACTGCTACTCAGCTTTGGCTCTAGTGGTCAGGCTGGGAGGCAGGTGGCATAGCAGCTGCTCCACAGCCCTTCCTTTCCTGTTTTTCTCAGCAGCCTTGAAGGGAAGGGGCCCTAGGAAGCCATGAGAGGATCCCTGACCCCCTCATCAGGCAGAGGGCCAGGGAGGAGTGGCATTCTTTGTAGCATGCGGCTATTCTGGCTAGCCTGGGCAATGCCTATGTTTCCTTAGAGTCCACTGGGATCCAACTGTGGGAGTCAGTGCACACACTGAAGCGTATCCCGGGTTAGGGGACAGGCCAGTGCCACTTGTAACTACAGCTTCTCCAGGAAAGGTACTTCCTCAGCAGACGCCTGGGCAGCGTGCTTCTCCTGCTCTCTACTGTCTACACTGCAAATGCTCTGATACACAGGGAGAAAAGCTCTCCTTTTCCCTTCCTACCCATGTGCCTTGTGCCTCACTTTTCGTTCTGCATAATGGGATTCCTCTACCTAAAAAAGGAACCACCTGCAACCAAGGCGTGCGCCCCAGAGAACGGCCATCCCGCCCAGCGGTTTTTTTCTTTGCCTGTTTTCCAGACTTCTCCTAAACTCCAGGCAGGTACTGTGAGGCCAGGGTAAGGGAATCTGTGCCAGGCCCACTGAACTGTAGCAGTGAGAAGAGGTGATTTGGAAACCAAGCATTTACAGGTTTGAGAACAAAAAAGAGGATTTCTATATTAAACGCACATTACAAACAGAAATACCGTAAACAGTGTTTCAAACAGGGGTGGGGATGGGTGGGTGTCAGGCAGCAGCTGTAGACGAGGTTACCAGCGTTAAGGCCTACTTAGGATTCTCTACAAGGGGTTAAGGAGGTTATACTGTCATTTGGGGGTACTTTTGTCGCTGTCATTTTGCTTTTACAACAGCACTAAGTCTTGCCTAAGGGGAAAGAGCAGAAGGGAGAAGAGCAAAGAGCTAGGAAACAGGAAGGGACAGGACCATGAGGCAGGGCTGCTGGCCACAGCCCAGCTCTTCCTGCTTCCCCCTCCACTGCGGTTTCAGGGAACACGGGCAATCACATGGGACAAAGCTGGGATCAGGTTAAGAACCCTTCTGACACACTCTGGAAGCCCGAGGCACTGGGTTTTGTCTGAAGCTTTCTAGAAGAAGTTTGGCCAAGCACTCAAAGCTAATGTGGGATTTGAAAAAGGCATGTCTACCAAAGAAAAAACAGAAACCTATTTCATGGCACCTATAAAATGTCACTCACGATTGTGCCGCTCCCTACCTCCACTTCAGTGGCTAGCAAAGGTTAGTTCAAGAGCAAGAGCCAGGGCTTTGAGCGTGTTCAGGACTCAGGGCAATGACTTGCAAACAGGGAGTCTGGTCTCCTATTGTAGGGAGTCCCTTGGGTTAGGGTACAGTGCCAGCCTCACGCCTTTTGGACATTCAGCCTGGGATACTTTGGGGTGTCAAATCTTGACCCTCTCTTGCTATTCTGCAAGCCTGTTCTGGCTTTGGGTCCTTTCCTGTTTGTTTTGATTCTTTAACCACATTGGCAAGTATTTTCTCAGTGTTTTATAGAGCATGCTTCTTCTCCTCTTCTATAGGCCCCTTAATTCTGAGTGTCTAAAAAATCTGAAACCTATTACATTTTCCTTAGACAGGCAGAGAAGCAAAAGAAACGAGCCAAGAGAGTTAGCAAAGTCATTCACAGTTCTCTTAAAAAGAATGTTCGTGTCCCCTTTACCCACAGGGAAAGTGGGGCCTTTGGTTTGCTTGAGTAGTTGGGTTCCTTGGCAAAGCTATCAGGTGGGGCCCTCACATGACCATGTGTACATTCCAGTGCAAAGACGTTGTGTCTGGGGCCAGGACATTCTCATCTGCCAGGGTATGCTCTGGGAGTGTCAACTCCTGAGAAACACTACCAAGGGCTGGCAGACTTCATAGGGCTACAAGTCACTCATAGCTTGAGCATGGTTATAAACTGTTGAGTCTCACCAACAGGGCACCTAAGAAAGATTCCCCAAACACGAGAAGGGAACCGAGAAGCTGTAGTCACGTTTACAGGCCTGGCTGGGGTTTCTGTGCCTTGGAGGCTTAACACAACCCACCCCCAGAGTGCCCCTGCCAAGTCCCAGGCACATTCTCCCTCCTCTGGCACAATTGCCCAAGGGCTGTGTCAGCGCCTTCCTTCATCAACAGAGACAGCTCTATTTGAAAGCTAAGAAAATATTCCTCCCTCCTCCATCATGGAAAGCATATATCAGCTGCTCAGTGGCCTCTGGCATTGGCTGGTAATCTTTCATTTTTATTTGAGTTTGTACCTGGCTGCGTAAGATATATTTGCAGCTGGGCATAGTGGCGTACCCCTTTAATCCCAGCATTTGGGAGGCAGAGGCAGGTGGATCTCTGTGAATTTGAGACCAGCCTGGTCTACATAACCAGTTCTAGCTAAGCTAGGGCTACGTAGTAAGAATGTCTCAGAAACCATGCACCAAAAAAAAAAAAAAAAAAAAAAAAAGAAAAGAAAAAAGAAAAGTAAAAAGATATACTTGCTATAAACAAGAGGAAGAAATGTGTGACGTAGGAAAATATAGCCTTATAGACTTTATACATAAAGAAGTGATCCATGAGAGATGTCTGGGGCCACCACAGGGGCCCCAGGACCTCTCAGCAGTGTACAGAACTGTGGTTAGGGAAATTTTAAGGAAAAAAGCAAGACAATTCTCTACAGCCACCATGCTCCAAACACTCCCCCAGCCTGCCTTGCAATGGACAGGGTCGGCATGTTTTCTGAGGTAGGATGGTACAAGCTATTGACACAGGAAGTGGTAATGAGACTGGACACGTGGATCCTGACCCTCACTGGAAACCCAGGTGCCTAAAGGGATTAGGGTAGGGTGGCCATGGGTGGATGGACCCAGCCAGGAAATGGAATGCAAACACTTCAAGTTGCAGTGAACACATTCAGACTGTGGGCCATAGTCACACATCTCTGTGACATGAAACAGGCCCTACACAGGGGTCATACAGAAGCTTATCACTCTGGGCTCTCACGGGGGTCAATGACATAGCAGCTCTTTTGTTCCTGTTTACCTACAGGGTCTGCACCAAGCACCTTGGTGTGTCTTGTGGGTGTAGGGTAACCCCACTTACCAGACAGCACCATCACTGGCTCACAGTCTGCCAGTGAAACTCCCCTCCAATCTGCACCAGCACCTCTGACAGGCTATAGAGGAAGGGGACCCCAAATGCCAGCAGCTGACACATGAAAAAGGAGTCCAGGGGGTTTTGGGCTACTTGGTGCCCAATTGAAGAAATGTTGGTTTGTAGGTTCTGGCTCATCCCCTTGGCCTTGTCGCAGAGGCCAAGAGAGTGACGCACCACCCAGCCAAACAAGGAAGTTAGGCTACCTGGACTTCTCTCAGCTGAGCTGGCGGTAACACTGGCCAGTCCGTTTGCATCTGCAGTGGGGCCATCTTGCAGGGCTCCTTTGGCTTCCTAGAAGAGTCCACGAGAAAAAAAGAACAGTGACTCTGGCTGGTTAGTCTGTCTGTTAGTGCTGAACTGTGTAGTCCTAGGAGAGGAAGTTTTCGATCCTCTCAGATATCAAATCTGTGATGCATGAACATGTAACATATATGAATCCTCCTGCCGACTTTAAACGCTCTTCGGATGACTTAAACAGTGTAACTGCTTGTATAGCGTGAATAGTTATTGTGCTGCATTGCTTAAAAGAAGAGTCTGAACAGATCCAGTACAAAGTGGTATTTCCCCTTCATGCATGGGACCTATGGTGCAGACTTCACGGACACAGAAGGCCAACTGTACACCTCTTCCCACCATCCCTCTGCAGTCAACCCAAGCCATCGGGTAATCGGCTTGAATGTTGTCAACGGGCTGTCCATGAAGTGAAGAGATTACTCAGGCCACCTTGAGAAAACGAGAACAGACCAGTCTCACTGAAGCAGAAAAGAAAAAGTTGAGGGCTTAGACAATAACCCAGAAAGCAGGGCTTAAAAGGCAGCAGGCAGAGCCAGCCATGGGCAGCTTGGCTTTCCCAGTACGGAGAGCAGGGATTGGCCCTCAGATGCTCGGGGGTGTGGGCTAAAAAGGGGGAGAGAATGGGGGGAGGCCTCCTGAGGCCTCCTGTTCTCCAGCTATGAGGAAAAGGGCTATGGTCTCGGGGGAGGAACAGTTAGTTAGGGTGAGCAACAGGGTGCTCTTCTGTTCAAAAGAAGCCTTAAGCATCGCCTCTAAGACCCGCCTTCTAGATGCTTGTAAACTTGGTGTGTCTGCAGTCAACTGCAGTTCCTCTCAAGTCCACTCATGGGACAGGCAAGACTCTATCAGTCCCACTCACAGGAAGGAAGCTGTTACCTTTCCAGACAGAGGAGCCACCGCTGGCCTCTTCCTTTGCGCGTAGCCAGACAGTCGGTAACAGTAGTGCGGCTTACAGTAGAATTTGCCTGCAGACGCAAGAAGCAAGGAAAAGAGGTGTGAGCAAAACCCCACAATTGTGAACTCAGCTTGCTGGCCACAGGATGCCACTGCATACCCCCCTAACCTCACCCCCAGCTCCCCCTGCAATCCAGAAAGGTCAGGCGCAGCCTCTTTTCCCTGGGTCTGCTGTAGAGGCCTTCCCCTTTGGGTGTGTGAAGGTTGTGGAGCTACCACCAATCAGTGGCCAGAGACAGAGCCAGCAAACAAAGTAGTAGTGTGTGAGGACAAAGAGGAGGTCACATGAAAGCCACAGCAGCAGTTCTGGGGAAGGCAAGAGCCAATATGAATGCAGGGTGGAGCCAGGAAGGCTTCAAAGACTAGGGCGGTGCCAGTTACTAACTCCCGAAAGGACTGTCTGCTGCCCTCCACAGCCATGGGCTCCTACCCTCACTAGTCAGGGTTGGTTCAAGGCAGGCTGCAACTATAGAACACTAAAAGTAACACAAGGGACTAGAGAGCTGACATAGAGGTAAAGGAGTCAGCTACGGACAACCTGACTTCAATCCCAGGACCCTGGTGGTAGGAACCTGAGATCTCAGTATTCCTACAGACAGATGGGAGGCAGAGACAGGAGACCTGGCCAGAGGCTTGTGGGCCAGCTACCCTGGAGCGTGGTGTGAATTAGAAGAAACAGGAAGAGAGAGCCTGCTTCAGCAAGGCGAATGGAGATAACTGACTCCCTAACGGTTCTCTACACGGGCTGTGGCATGTGTGTTCATGCATATGCACGTGTGCTGCTTAGACACACACACTCACCTAAAACATAACAACAACAAAACATTTCCCACGAATCATGAACAGACTGAATAAAACCCAGGGTGTGCTTTAATCCAGCCAGGGCCAAACATGATTCGCTAGGACTTCCGGCCACGTCTACGCATTTACTCGGTCCTATGTATGTGATGCAATCTCCCAAGGAGAGTGCAGCCAAAAAGGTGAGGCAGCTCTTCTTCCCCTTTCCTTCTTCCTGCTGACCTGGACACACTGCCCTGTGTTGTATGTGCAGGGTGCACACAGGTTAAGTGTACAGGTGAATGCACAGGAAAAGCAGGGTGTATCCCCCATCACTTTCTATTTTATTGCCTGGAGGTGGATCTCTCGCTGACCCGGAAGTTTGCCATTTCATCGATCGGCCAGGGAGATGCCACCATGCCTGGCTTATTTATGTGGACACTGAGGACTCAAACTCAGACCCTTAGCCTGTAGAGCAAGTGCTCTTACCCACTGAACCATCTGCCTAACCCCTGTATATTTTCTTCATTTTTAAAAACAGCTGACTTATGCCTTTAACTGTGTTTCTTTCTTTTTTTTTTTTCTTTCTTTCTTTTTTTTTTTTTTTTTTTTCGAGACAGGGTTTCTCTGTGTAGCCCTGGCTGTCCTGGAACTCACTCTGTAGACCAGGCTGGCCTCGAACTCAGAAATCTGCCTGCCTCTGCCTCCTGAGTGCTGGGACTAAAGGCGTGCGCCACCACTGCCAAGTTTAACTGTGTTTCTTACTATGTTAAGTTAGCACTGTCAAAAACCTGGGAAAGCAAATTAAAGGAAGGAATGTTTACTTTGCTCATGATTTCAGCTGCCTCAGCCCAAGGTTACATGGTCTCATTGCTTTGGGCCTCGTTGATGCAGGGCATCATGGTGGAGGGGGAAGAGAAAGCATGGGGAAAAGACCAGGGGCAAGTTACATCTTCCCAGAGTCCATCCTTGTGACTACAGTTTAACAGGCTCCACCGCCTAAAGTTTCTGTTGATATGCAATAATGATAAAGATAACTTATTTAACTTTGAGTTAAGCCACTGATGAAGTTAGCCCTCCAATGAACTAGCTGCCTTCAAACAACCCATTGGCTAGTGACCAAGCCTCTAACAATGACTGTTGCCGAGTACTTTGGACTTAAAGCCAACGGTGGAAAAATCGCAGAGAATTTCACGGACTTCAGGTAATGTTCTTAACATGTCACATTTCCTTAGATTTCACACCAGCTGCTGGCACCCAGCCAGTACTTAGAGACACGTCACTGTGGGGACCATGTGACCAGCAAAGGGTCAGCTCACCATCTGCTTCTCTGTGGGTGAGCAGTTGATTTATGTATTTTTCCTTGTTTGTTTTATCTTTAGCTTATCCACCATACCTTTCCTGTAATCTATAATAAGCCACTCTGTTCTTTTTGGGGTTTGCCCCCAGTAAATAGAAGATAAAATATATCAGTACCTGGATCACGTAGCACGTTTTGGCTGTTTTGTATTTCTTCTTCCCGTTCCCCAGACTGGAATCTGACTGAGGCCAGGTGAGTCATGGCAATTATGGGGACTGCTGTGACTTTGGAGGACGCCTGTCTCTGAGACGGCTACTTAGAAGGGAGACATAACTCTAAAGCTCACACTTTAGTCTGGGTTTTATCATGAAGCTTGTTTATTTTTAAATTTTAAAAAATTTACATTTGTGTATTGTGTGTGTCTGTCTGTCTCTGTGTGTGTCTATCTGTGGGTATGTGTCAGAGTCTGTGTGTGTCTGTCTCTGTGTATGTCTACCTGTGGGTGTCTCAGAGTCTGTGTGTGTGTGTATGTGTGTGGGGGTGTATGTGTCTGTGGGTATGTGTGTCTGAGAGTGTGTGTGTGTGTGTGTGTGTGTGTGTGTGTGTGTGTGTGTAGACAGGCACAGATGGGCACATGTGGAGGTCAGTAAACAACTTGCAGGAGTCAGTTCTCTGTTTCCATAATGTGGGTCTCAAGGAATCAAACTCAAGTCATCAGCTTGACCACAAGCACCTTTACCTGTTGAGCCATCTCACGGGCCTGAGGCTATAATTCAAGAACACTAGTTACTTATTATTGCTTATTTTATCTTCTAAGATAGAAACCCAGATCATTAGCTCTGACTCCTACCTGACCAACACTGGATCCTGCTCCAAATCGTAACAAAATACAAAGGTTTAGGTTTCAGAAACTAGGCTCAGATCCCAGTCAAAAGGTAACATCCAAGAATATTCCAGAAAACTGCTTTCTCTAGGAAGGCAGTACATGATGCTAGGGCAGAGCTGAAATGAAATCTCAGTTTAAGTGTTACGCCAGCCTTGACTCCTTAGCCTTGGAGCTCACTTCCTCCCACAGGAAAGGAAGAGAACTCTCACTCTGTCTGGTGAAACAGTTCACGTCACAGGCATGATTTATATGTGCTCCGCTAATCATTAATGCTTCTTTCTTCTGCAGGTATGGCTTCATGTAGCCTATCCTGACCTTGAACCTCTGACCTTCCTGCCTCTGCCTCTCAAGAGCTGGGATTATAGACGTGTGCCAGTATAGCTGGCTTTGATGTAGTTTCTTATTCTCTATCCCAAACTCAACTTTATTACTTTTGCTTTTTGAATGAATTTAAAAAACCCTTTAACTTTTACCTAACATTTTCTATGTGCCAGACACAATTCTGACCCCTTGACATCTATCCATTCATTTAGTGCTCACACAACCCAAAGAGGTACAGACTGCTACTGTCCTTCCACAGGGGAGGCACAGCCAGGCTAAGCGGCCTGCCCAAGTGCTCCATGGTCAGAGCATCACAGGCAGGAGACTCTGGTCTCAGGGATGCCAGCCAGAGTGACACTGTGGATTAATCACAATCTAGAGAGGACTCGATAAAGTGATGGACTGGAGATTATCTAGATGAAGACAGGGTTTCACTATGTAGCCCTAGCTGGCCTAGAACTCGCTCTGTAGACCAGGCTGGCCTCGAACTCACAGAGATCCATCTGCCTCTGCCTCCTGGGTGCTGGAATTAAAGGTGTACACCACCACTACCTGGCTTAGATTGAGCAATCTTGACAATCACACTGAAGGACAAGGAGGGATGACACCGGTGTGTGGCATTTATTCAACTGTCCGTGTCATTTAATGGCATGAGTGACATGGACGCTGGGCCTCCATTGAGGCAGAGGAGAACTTTAGTTGGGTGGCACAGAAGACATGTGGCTTACGTGGGCACCACTGTAGCAGGTGGGTCAACTGGAACATGGTGGCTGGCTGACGGCCAGAGGTTTGGAGAGATCTCTGAGGAGGGGACATGTGGAGACAGGAAGGCCAGGGAGCCCATTCCAACATGACTAGAAAGTGTATTCTGGGTAGGGGAGGCCTCAAGCAAGATCCTACAGCACCAGTGGTGTCTTAGAGGAGCAGTGTGCTTTGCCTCAAGCGAACTGTGTACATTGTTCCCACCAGCCCATGTATTTTAAAATAAAAAGGCTGTGCCTTCAGCTTTGGGAGAAGTTAGGTTGGTGGGGTGTGCCTTGAACAGGTCTGTGGGACTCTGGTCCCTTCTCCCTCTGTAGCTTCCTGGTAATGAGGTAAGCACTTCTGCTCGACTGCATGGTCCTCCACATGCTGCCCTGTCCTGTCACGGCCAGACAGACAACCAGTGGGTCATAGACTAACACCTTCAAACAGGGGGCCAATATAAAATTCTTCTTTATGTAAGTTGATCACCTCTAGAGGCATGATTATACTTCATCTCTACTCTCAAGGGAATGAGGTGAGGGTAAGTTTATCTTTATGTGCAAAACCATGAATATGAACAATTGGCTACATGCCAAGGTAATTCTTTCCAGGCATACTTCAAGATAAAAGGCTAACCAAGGCCACTGAAGTATCGAGGACAGTTCAAGGAGGTAGGAGTCCTACCTGCCAACCCCTCTCCTTGGAGTCAAAGGTGCTGTCCAGAGAGTAAGGACATGCGTAAGAATGGAACCCAAACCCTGGTACTAACAGATGACCTTCCTCGCGGGAGCAAGTCTTTCAGCTCTTGGCTGAGCAGGGCATTTGCTAATGCAGGAAAAGGGCCACAGGCTGCAATGCTAGGAGCCGACCACTTAGCTCCTGGCAGGGCCGTGGCTGCCTGAGTCCCACTCTTAGGAGGGTCGCATGACTGAAGTGACTTCATCAAGAATCTCTCTGCAATGCTTTCCTGTCCCTGCACAGTCAACATACCACCCACTGAGAGACTTGGGCTCGGTGTCATCCCTGGGAGGACTTAGCTTCCTCTCCTGCTCACCTAAGTTTCTCTATTACTTTAAACAAATTCGACCACTCCCATCAATTCCCTCAGCATCATGTAGGGTTGGCCGCAGGAGCCATAACTGCCTTTGGGTGTGGAGCTGGCTGTTATCTGTTGGCACACTTCTCTACCTTCTAACCAAGGTCTTTCCACAGTTACAGAAGCAGACCTGGGCCCCCGGCTATGAGATGCTGATGTCAGACAGAGATTACAACGCTTGCACATTTCAAACCCTCCATAAGGCAGAAGCCTGGGATCTATTTTGCTTGCTGTCATCCATCTAAGAGTTCTAGGAACCCTTGTCACGCCCCTGTTAGCCTCCAGAGTCTAATATGAGGTAAGAAAGTGAGTGCGTAAAGCGAGGTAGACGTTGACGTCACCACTCTCAGAGTTTGGACTGCAAAAATATTTTTAAAGAATATCAGAATTAAAAAAAAAAAAAAAAGTAAAGAGATGGCTGAGAAAGGTTAGTATAAAGAAAACAAAAAGAGGGACGAGTTAAGGCCCAAAGGTCTCTGGCTCAGAAGGAGAAAGGGGCATCACTCGTGGTTGCTGCCGTGACCAGTGTGCAGAGACTCACCGTCCTCGATGTCATAGGCGTAGGCTGACAGGCGCAGTGTGGTGGTGCAGTATTCACACTTGAAGCAGCTGCGATGGAAGAACTTGCCCTCGGCGCTCAGCCTCTCCATCACGTAGACCCGCTTTTGGCAGAAATAGCACGTGTCGCTGCCCCCCAAGTTCTGCGGGAACTCTTTCTTTATGGAGCCCTGTGGGGAAGTGGGGAGAGGAGCACATCAGACTTTGTGGCCTCTTGTGGGGCCACACAAGCCCTCTGTGGGTGAGGATGACTCGGGTCACATGGACATAGACCACAGGTATTAAATGATTACAAATGCTCTATCTGTGGCTTTCCTGACGAGCAGCTCTGGGAGTAGCTTCACTCCACCATCCCCTCCTGAGGACCCTCAGTACAAACCAGGGTGGTCTAAACCTGTGATGCTCAGCAACCATGAGATGCTTCTGATGAAAGATCCAAGCTTTCAGAATTTCGTAACAATCAAACCAACTATTTTGCTTGGGGGATAGAATAAATATACACATACTTAGTTAGTGTTCACATCTGCACATGAGTAGTGGAGGGACCATCTTTAAAGAGCTTTTAAAGTGCTTTTCCATAGAACATTCTAAATATCTACCACAGTCCTAGAAATTCAGTCATCAAAATCTAGACCAACTCAAGACAGCTACCACATGGCAATCCAGAAATCAATTAAGACCCTCAGAGCAGGCGAGGGCTGCTCGCCACAGTGCTTTGACTAGAGACAGTGCCCCTGGAATATATCTTACCAGTTCCTTCTTGTCTAGAAGGGTTTTGGGTTGCTCTTTCCTTTGAAGCTGATTGGCTATCTGCTCAGCCAATGAGCTCACTCCGCCCGTGTACATCTTTATATACTTCTATTAGTTGGAGATTACACAGTGATCAAAAGGTAGGGAAATGAGAAGGAAAAAAGTAAATTAAGGAGACGACAGGAAAATCAATCTTTGAGGGGTGTAAAATACACAGTGCAAACCATGCCAACATAGTGCCCACAAGCAGAAACTGGGCAGTGAGTGCAACACTGTGCCAGGCTCCACGCGGTGGGCAGCACACACATGAGCAGCAGCAAGGGAGACAATTTTCCACAGGGAAGGATGTGGTCCTTCAGATTTTTCTGAGAGTCCAGTTCTGGGGCTAAGTAGGTAGAAGACAGAATGGAAGCAAACATGGAAGAGAAGGTGGGGCCTGCATCCTGGGTGCTCAGAGAGTCTGAGGGTCAACTCCAGGCAGGTGGCTAGGAGACGGTCCAGTGTGCTCTGGGAATAAGCTGACTGCCTCAGGCTGAGAAAGAAACCAGGCAGATTCTTGCAGACGTTGATGTCCCATGTGGACAATAGCTGTGAAGAGTTCTGGCATTGCTGGTGACCCCCTGCCTCATAAACTGACCCACAGCGTCTGTTCCACAGAGCAGACCATCCTGAACCTTTGGGAAGAAGCCTCCCTGGCCATTTCCCTACTAATATCAGGTGGCAGCGGGGGGTGGTGGGGTGGTGAGGGGTGGCTTGGGTAGGTGGTGTTTGAGAGCAGAAAGGCAACGCTCATCTACTCAAATGTGGAGGCTGGATCTCTCCCAGACTACGTGGGATACCAAATCACAAGCTACACCCTGAAGGAAGCTGCTCATTCTGCCCCAGGAAGTCAGAAGGTTTCTGGCCCAGGAGGAATTGTTTTTAGAGATGGCCGACCAAAGACGTCAAAATCCAAAGCAGAGTGCAGTGCATACATTGGTAATCTTAGCACTCGGAAGGCTAAGGCAGGAGGATTGCCATGAGTTTAAGGCTAGCCTAGACTATACAGTCAGACAGTTTAATCCTCTTCACCAATACACACAGATCAAACTAATGCAATCTCCCTTTTGGCAACACTGAAGAAACAAACCATGTTTCTTACCATGTCTGCATGGTAAGCCGCCCTGCTCACAGAGGTCTGGCACCCTGTGGCCTAGCTTGGATCCTGTCCTGGGACTACAGTCAGTCTTATAGGCAGTCATTTAGAGACATGATAGGCAGGGCTCTGGGTGGAGACAGTGTGCGCGACACCTCTCATGGCAGGAAGTAAGAGAGGCTCCCAGTCAAGTGGGAGAGGTTGTCACTAATTCGGATGCAGAATTATAGCAGGTAAAGTTAGATGGCATCAACCCCCTAGTAAATGGCTTCAAGGGACAAACCTGTAAAGCCACATGTAAAAGGGCTGCTGGTCCAAACAGCAGCCTGCCCAGGTTCTGTAAGTCTGGGAGCGCTCACACTTGAGAACACCTCTCACTAGGCTCAGCTAAGGCCTGGCTGGAACTGGGCAATCAATATCATTTTCCAGTTCAACTAAAGAGATGTCCTAGGATTGGCTGGCTTCACCTGTCATTAATCCCACATATCATGTCCATCAGTAACAAGGACTTTGAGAAGCACATGCCTAGGACAGGCAGGCACAGGGTAGAGGAGAGCAGAAATGAGAGCCAAGCTCTCCTCTGAGAGCTTCCCTCACAGGATCAGAAAGTCACATTTTCTTCACTCTGTAGAGCAGATGACAAAGTGCCCAGCACATGGCAGCCCTTACCCCACTGTGTGCACCCAGGACCCTTCTCTCATGACTGGAGACTATCTCAGCAGCCATGCCTGGGTCTGTGTGCGCTGGGGCATTTGTCATTCAGTTCTTGTGATGTAGCAATGCAGACAAGCACTCCGCTGCCCCCCCTCCCCCGCCCCCAAGAGATGGCCTCAAGTTCTGTTTGTTTCTGGCATGAAAAGCAGCTGCTTTTCTTCTTCCCACTCCCAGAAAGGTCAAAGTGTAGGGGTCGCTGGGCTCACCCCACTGCACACCACACACATGCTTCTGCATATCTACACGCTCGCTAAGAATATGAAGCACAGGCAAAGGCAGCAGACTCTCCGATCCCTAACAAACTCCTTGGCGCTGGATCGAAGCCACCCGGGATAAAGCAGGGTTCATTCCACACATGATTACAAGAAACACCAAGGGTGCTATGTGCTCACTATTTTACAAGGAGAGTTAGTGACGGCATGGTTCAAATTCTGTAGCATGTGATTAAGAAAACGCAGTCTTCAAAGGTTGAAAAATGCTATCAGTATTGGACACAGCTTAACAGTGGGTTTACTCTGACAGGCTGTGACGTGTGACGTGTGACTCGTAGGCAGCTAGCAGCCTCTTTAACATAGGTGTCTATGGCAGCCCTCACACACACACAGAGCTTCTGAGGAGCCAGGCAAAGGCGGAGACCTAGGCTCCCTCGGGTGGGTGACACCTGTGAGGGTAGAGCGAGCAGAGGCTGCAGAACATGGTTTTGTCAAGTCCAGGCCATGCTACCTGTCGGAGGGAGTCAGAGGAGGGAGAGGCAGGGCGGGTGGAGGAGCGGAGACTAAGGGAGAGCTCCCACTGGTCAACAAAAAATCGACGTGAAGGCTCAGGCTCTGGCTATAAAATACAAGGCGGAGAAAAAGAGCACAGGACATGTTAAAAGTCATACCTCAAACAGGACATTTGAGTTTCAGACGGTTTCCCTGTTTAGCTGCAGAATGTATGCGATAAACAAAAGCAGAAACAAATAAAGCTTCATCTACGGCTCCCATCTGCTTCCCGCTCGCCCAATGTGTACACTAGGCTGGCTCTGGATCGCATCTCTGAGCTATGAGTACCTGTGAAGCCTCAGGGCACCTTGGCTTGGTGTTCCTACTAGGTTCACCCTAAGCAGGTAACATTGGCTTCTCACAGAGCCCTTGCTGACCTGTGCAGGGATTTTTCCCTTGGCAGAGACATCTCCGGCCATTCTAGTTCTCTCCTGACAGCGCAAAGAGCAGGATTGGGATCCTCACTGTCTCTGCCAGGGTTCAGGGCATGTCCTTGTCCTATGGACAGTGTCCACGACCTTCCCTACCTCCTAATGCCAGAACTCAGGAAAGCGCCTAGGAGAGGTGGTCAGGACAGGTGCTCTGCTTGCTGAGAAGCCAGATAAACTGAGGGCATGATCCAGGGACTAGATCTAAATGCCCCTAGTCGTCCTAACACTGGCCTCAGCTGGTGCAGCAATTGTGGGCAGGATCCTCCTCAGTGCTAGCTCCCGTAGGCAGCAACTCTGATCTAGAGGGGAATGAGGTAACGGGATATCCTTAGTTTTCCCATCACACTCTGGATACAAGCTTTACAAGGTGGGAGGGTGCTGCCCGGGCTCCAAGGAGAGCCGCTGCGTCCCTTTACATCTCAGTGTCACGGCAGTGACGAGGCAGTGTGGCGGGTATCTGGGAGTTCCCTACCCTCTGCTCCAGGTGTCTGAAAGCTTCCGGGCCCTGACTATAGCGCCCGGAAGGTGTCAGTCATTTGAACCCAGAACAAGGAGCAACTATCTTGGTGGATGAGTACCATTCATCAAAAAGAACGAGATGACTGACCACCTGGAATGTGGAGCAGCCACAGTGTGGGGACTGAGGGAAGGAGAGCTACTGAGAGTGAGAGCGTGCATGGGCAGGGCTATGGAGTCAGGGAGAAGTCCTGGAAAAGAACGAAGTGGTGCCCCCAGGGTCTAGCCTGAACCCCACACTGAAGATCTATACACACCAATTCCTGGGAAAAACAAAAGTCCCTGCACGCCATGCTGTCGTTTAGGCACCTCCTGTGCCCACTGGGCACCGACTCTCCCGCCGGGCACCAGTGTCCTGGACCTCACAGTCTCCTGCCAAGCTTCCGTTCACTCAACAAACTGCCTCACTTCCTTTTCAGATGTTGCTCATTAAAAACCATCAACACCTCATTACGTATGCGTGCTGCAGAATGTAGGGCACTACCCTGCTCTCCTGCTTATGATGGGACTATGGTAGGATCTGGGACGAAGGAAGAGGCTGTGTGCACAGAATCAATGACTTCCCCACCAAGCGGCAGTAAAGCAGAGCCGGTGACAGGGAGGGACAGAGGCAAGCCACCTTCGCCTCAGTCCCACCTCCCCTCTTAACCCTGTCCTGCTGGTAGTTTTGTTCAAGGGAGGAGAAGCCAGTGCTACTGCCTGTTTCCTAGTGGACCCAGGATGCGCCCTGGCTTGCTGCCTGGTCCTCAGCGCAGTTCTCAGAGAGCAAAGGCAGGCAGCTGTGAAATCAACAGGAATTGAGAGATACCAGCTCACTGCAGACCCTTAGGGACAGGATCAATGCAAGGAGCGTCACAAAGTAAGTAGGCTAGGGGCTTCATCATCACATTCATTTAGAAAAAAAATGGAATGACAGACCACTTTAGTCAATGACATCTCTGCGTTTTTCAGAAAAGACCAGCTAAAGCTTTTCATTACACACCCATCCTGCCATTGGCTGCTTTTCCCGATCTTCCTATCTGACTTCTTCCCCAAACTCTGGCAAGAGTCTCCATTCTTCTTAGTACTTCTATTTCAAGAGCTAAGGCTGTCACATCTATTGCCTGTCTGTCCCAAGGCTCCTCTCTCCCAGTTCCCCCGGATCACCAATGCCTTTTGGCTATCCTTGCCTACTTTGGGGGAAGAAGTGATAAGCCCCTGGCATGGGATAGGAGAACAAAGCTGGGAAGTCTCTTTGGCTCACTGCGACAACAGAAGCACCAGGGTTAGTGTCCAGTCTGAATGCCGCCTTGCCGATGCACACTGCTATTAATGCTACCGTGTGGGACAACGCTGTTAGCGAAGAGTCCTGGCTCTTGGCTGGGTGACACGTGCGCACGAAGCTAGGAGAAGGGGCTCTTCTCCACGCTCCCTTCCCTCTGCCCCACCACACAGCGTGCCCCAAAGGTCGGTCTCAGCATCCCATGCCACAGGCCCATGCTTTTACCCTCTCGGAGTGGGGATTCTGCTTGCCACGGCTGTCAGCATGAAGATTCCTGTACATCTGTTGGCAACAAAATAAAAACTTAAGCTCTATCCCAACTCTCTTTGGACCTCCTCTGTAACAGTGGGGGATTTAGGCAAGCATTCAGGGTTCACACCTGCATACATTCCCAGCCCCAGACTTCCCTAACCAGCTGTCCACAGTCCCACCTGTACCAAATTCCATGATCTGGGACAATTTTCTGCCCACCTGCCTCCAGTGAGGCCCCCTACACAGACCAAGAACTGTGGTTAGTAGAGTGGTTAGTACAGAGGTGGAACAATTGTGTCTTTCACACAGTGTCGTAAGATTGGAGGCTTGCAGTGAAAGGCTGCGGGGAGGTGGGTTGGCAGGGAAACTTCCCACAGCAAGAAAGGTGGGGAGACCGGATGAACAAAGGACGGTTACAGAGAGCAGAGGAGACTCTAGGGTGGGGAGCAGGCCCTAAATAGGAACATGGGAGAGGTGCGTGGAGACTGGCAGCACTCTTGGTTAATACAGAGGATTATGGGAAATCCTAGGACAGGCACGAGGCTGCCTCAGTGAACTGAAGTGGCAACTGTGGGGACAGAAGGACCACACTATCCACTAAAGTTAACTTGAGATGTCCATCTTTGGGAAATGGACGACAGTGTCCAGGGGCTGCCCTCGTCCAGTGCTGATGACACACTGCCACAGGCAGCATGAGCCCAGCTCCGGCCTCAGCTGTCTCGTGGCTCCCACTCATTTGGGGGCCACTGCTCACCTGTCGTCTGGCACAATTCCTCAGCCTCTCCACCCTACGCCTCAGACTGTAAAGCGGAGATGACGGTGGGACCTGTCCCAAAGTTACTGTGGGAACTGACTGAGACGCTGAGGGGAAGAACCAATGCTCAAACTGTGAGCCCTTATTTAGAGGAGGCACTGGGCAGTCACAATGGCCAGCACGGCTCAATTCTTAGACCCGGGGGCGGGAAGAAGGCCTGTAAAACCAGATGTATCGTTAGTGGTCACTTTTGAGGTAAGCTACCTTCATTCCGGCCCTCAGAAGTGGCTTTTTTTATTTTATAGGGTTTCAGCGCAAAGGTCAGCAAGCCATTCTGTGTGCATAGGTGTGTCCACCCTAAACATGTGATCGTGCAGTCAACAGCCACAAGTATCTGGTGGCTCGCAAATGTAGTTCTTCAGCCATCTGCCTGGAGTGGGAATGGGTGGCTGGGTTGGTTAGAAGACGCTATATAGGCCCGAGGGCAGGCTGTCAGTATCAGGAGGAACCAAACCCATGCAGGGAGACCACACGAAGCTTTTTTCTACACATCTTAACCATATTGCGAAAGACAGCAAAAGAAACATGGCTACTTTAAGTGCGGTCCTATAAAATGTGTGCCTCTTAGAACTTACGGATGTTGGGTCTGAGATGAATATAGTTTATGCTTTGGTATGTGGCTGTCCTCCCATGTTAGGGACTAGACCAGAGCATGCAGGATTTGAATGCACAGGGCCCTCACCTGAGGTCCCAACAGGAATTGTTCGCTTGTGGCAATGAAGGCTGTTTTTTGCTACAAGTCATGTTTTAAGAACTTATCTCTGGAGAGAGGGGTTACTGATGGTCCTGACATTCGCAGTGTAGGTAGCAGGACAGACAGGACATAGAGCATGCAGAGGATCACCTGCTGGCCACTGCGCGCCCGGCAGGAAGGTGGAGTAGGGGGAGGAGAGAGAGTGATCACTTTTTTGGGGCAGGTCCGGGAGCGCTCCTTTTCCCGTCGCTTTTACACCAACAGACACAAACAGAAAGAACATTGTTGAAACATGGAGACTGCTCCTGGGTGGAGCATGAGGAGCATTTGCATATTTGCAAAGCATCCCAAGAGGCCCCTTCCTTGATCACCCTCCATAGCACCTAACTCTGTGTTCAGAGTGATTTATCAAGTCTCTTGTTTTTCATCTTGGACCAGAGTCTCAAGCAACAGCTGGGAAAACCTTGGTGTAATGCTCTGTAAGGGTCAAGGGCTTTATCAAGGAAGATGGGCACCCCCAAAATGGGCCTAATTGTAAGTAGACGGAAAAGGTAGACGACCCCTATGGGATATCACATGACACATGCACACCAGATCACACTGTAGCAAAGCATGTTCCCACTAAGCCTCCTGCGGGAACGCCATCAATGCCTTAGGCCTATCACTCACATTCAACAGTTCTAAAAACTACAAAGAAATGCCAGGAAACAGGCTCTACAGATTAACTCCAAGCTCCTCCTTCATCCGGCCTGTACCACATACGCCCTTCTCCATGGGCTGGTCCATGGTTCTCAAAGATGCTTCTCAGTATTTGAGAAACAAGCACACATGACTCCAGGCCTTTCTGGTACTTTCCAGGAGATTCTCTGCTTCCTGTACAGACGGCTGTCCGGGGAGGAGGGTGGGGTGGGGAGGTGTGGCTGCGGTAAGGTCAGAAAAACATCTCCACTGTGTGTTCCCACCTCACATGACAATCTGCTTCCAGATCTAGACTGGTCCATGTGCCGTCTGTCTGCAGGATGTACTTTTGAGATCAAAAGGAAAGAAGGGGGGGCAAAGGACGAGCTGCAGTGTTTATTCTGGAAAGAACAGCACAAAGCCACTGGCAAGCAGAGCTGTGACCTAAGTTGGAACAGGTTCTCTGCCAACTCTGCCAAGGAATGCCACGCCTGCCACATCTCCTGCCTCAGTAGAGAACCACTTCAAGAGACACACAGTGAGTCACAGTGAGGTTCTGTCTGTTGGCGATGAGTGGCCAGCCAGCAGTGGCCCAGGCACCCCTGCTCTGAGTCCCCATTCTCTAGAGTGTCTGAACACATCTCTAGCTTTCAGGAGATAGTCACATCTAGAGGGCCAAACCCATACGCTGGAGTTGTGAATAGTCAACATTCCGCAGGGACAGAATGTGAGGTCCACTGTGTCAGTGCCACTGCTGTGGGCACTTGAGTGTAAGTCATGGCTCAATGTAGCCTACAGGACGATGATCTAAAGTGTTTTCACTGTTCGCGGTCACCAAGGCTCTGATCTGCCCAAGGCTCTTTCTAACTAATCTTTCATTGCAACCTGCTGTTCACTGATGGTGACAGTAAAGGAGTCAGATGACAAGCCCGACAGGCAAGAACGACAAAAAAGTTGTCCCTGCATGGGACTTGGCACAATGCCACTGGGCAACCGGGCTTCATGAGTAGCCTGTGTAGAACCAGGTGCCCGGTGATCTTCCAGGCTGCTAGACCTGTCTTCACCAGGACAGAGCCCCAGCCCCAGCCAGCAGACTCTGAGCCACATGCACTGCCCCCTCCTTTCCAGCACAACCACCAAAGCTGAACCAGCCCAGACCACATACAGAGCCACCCATGTCCCCACTCACGAGTGACACCAGACCTTGCTGTTCTGTTCTGTTCTAATCGCAGGCCTTTTCCAAGAAGGATAAGATGTTACAATGCCAAACTCTGGGTTAGAATTCACCTATTCCCTTCCATCAAGACTTCAAGCAAAGGACAAAAAAATTAAAATACAAATTCTTGCTGACGTTCTTCAGAAGGCCTCCCTCCATGAAGTAGTTCCTACTGAGGCAGGAGGTTCACCTTGTGAGTTTGCACATTGCTCCAGCATTTTCCTCCTTCCTCCCTGGGCCCTGCCTTCCATGTGGAGTATTATGAGGTTAGAAAGGAGCATTTCCTTCAAACTGCAATTTTAGAAACATCCAACTCAGTGTTCTTCAGCACTTCCCAGCAGCAGAGCTAGTGAGGCTGGCCAAGAGAGAGGCTAACAGAACCTGGGATCAGCTCGCCTCACCTCAGTGCCCTGAGTGACGTGACACCTGCTACTCGGAAACTCAGCCAACATCGCTCCCAACCCCAGCAATAAACTCCTCAATGGTGACGCTGGGGCTGGGGAGCAAACAGCTGACGCTTCCCACCAACCGACCAGCCTTCCCTTCTGCCCACGGTGCGGACCCTTCCTGTCCCTGACTGTCATGATAAGCAGTTTTCCAGGAGTCCTGAGAAGAGGTGTTTTCTTTGTTTTGGGGTGGTGCTAAGGATGAAGCCCAGGGTCTCATGAAGCTAGGCAAATGCTCTACCACTGAGCTAGTCACAGCTCCCAAGCCCCTCACCAAAACATGTGGTCAGAATCCTAAGGTGGGTGGGGAACAACCATGAACATTTTGTACAGGTCTGAAAGAAACAAATGCATAGCTCATGACTAGTTTCATAGGTATATTTCCTGCCTCAAACCAAAAGCCTTGCTTCCCCAGTTCTCATGAAGGACAAAGATCACCTGGAGATGGGCTACTAAAAGGTCAATGTGGGAGCAAAGACCCAAGGGCTCAAGTGGCATACCTTGACAAGTTTCCACATCGTTCCAGCTACCTTCAGTTCAAGTTAACAGCCTTCCTAAGACGTCCACAAATCCCAGGGAGTTAATGCAATCACGGAATCAGACCAACACTGTCTATCAAATGGCTCCCAAAGTCACTACTAGAAGTCCAGTGCCTTCCTGCCCTGGTGAGCTAGGCTTTCAGGTGGGCCAGGAGCAGGGATGGGGTGGAAGGCCAGTAGCAGCCCACTTTAGACCTCAGCAATTCTTTTACCTGTTTCCACTGGGGGATGGGAGCAGGGCGACCCTGCTCTGGAAGGCAGCAGGACGGCTGGCTGACCCCACGCTCTTGTGTTGGCTATGACACACAGGCCAGGTGGGAGTGGGGGCAGGACATGGAGACAAAACAAAATAAAATACATTAAGGTAGAGGACACAGAAAGGTACCTGTAGAGGACAGATACACGTCTATAAACCGTGAAGAGGTAGGCAGGCCAAGTTAACTCTTACAAAGTTATATTAATAAAGGAAAGACAATGGTGTTGTCCCCAAACCAAAAGCAAGTGAGAAACAGGGAGAGGGAAACCCAGGAGTTGACAAGCAGTGGTTCTTAGGACACTGTGCCCAGCCTGGATTCTCTGGGGTATAGACTACTATCTGATTCCCCCCGAATGAGGAAAACAGCCTTCTACTGGAGGGCACTCTGGCCTCCTGAGGTGGGGTAGAAGAGCCTGCAGCAACCTCTACTGATCCAGGTAAGCTACCATCCCTGCTATGACACAAAGGGAAAAGACAGGGATGGAGACATTAACCCAAAGCCAGGTATGAAGTAAACGCAGGGCTGCTGCCTGCCCCACAGGAGCTACGGTCTGCACAGAGATGATGAAGAGGGAGACTGAGCCCGTCCTTCTGATTCCCTTTCAGATGATCAGGGAGCACTGTAACACACTTCAGAGACTTTGAAAATGCTAGGCCTTTCTCTTTAAAGAAGTTTAGTGACTTCTGTGGAGCAAGGAGGGACAAGACATATGTGTCCACTCCAGGCCAGGTGCTGCTGGACTCTCACATGTGGCTTAAGGAGAGCACCTTAGGGGCTCTGTACTGGCTGGTTTTGTGTCAACTTGACACAAGCTAGAGTTATCACAGAGAAAGGAGTTCAGTTGAGAAAATGCCTCCATGAGATCCTGCTGTAAGGTATTTTCTCAGTTATTGATCAAGGCGGGGAGGTCCTTGTGGGTGGTACCATCTGTGGGCTGGTAGTCTTGGGCACTATAAGAAAGCAGGTTGAGCAAGCCAGGAGAAGCAAGCAAGCCAGTAAGTTACATCCCTCCATGGCCTCTGCATCAGCTCCTGCTTCCTGATCTGCTTGAGTTCCAGTCCTGACTTCCTCTGGTGATGAACAGCAGCACGGAAGTGTAAGCTCAATAAACCCTTTCCTCTCCAGCTTGCTTCTTGGTCATGATGTTTGTGCAGGAATAGAAACCCTGACTAAGACAAATTAGTACCAGGAGTAGGGTATTCCTGTGATAATCTGACCATATTTTGGGGAGGACTGTGGAAGGACTTTGGAACTTTGGGCTAGAAGATCCATTCGCTGTTAAGAGCTTTGTGGGATGTTGTGTAGGAGCTTGGAAGATAATGTTGAGAACAGTGCAGAAGATGGAGGCCTGGCTTGTGAAATTTCAGAGGGAAGATTAAAGACCCTTATCAGGGCCGTTGCTATTTTGACTGTGAAGATTCTGTGGTTTTGGTTAGCTGGGGCTGAAGGAATCAGCTGTGATTAACAAGATACCAGAACTACTAAAGCAAAACCATTGCATTGCTGGGACTACTGATGCTGGTCAGATGGAGCTAAGATATTAGCGGTGATTAAGAAGAGACCAGCATCATTGGGGTGAAATCTTCTGAGAAGTGTTTTCTGAGAGCACAGAGGCTGCGTTCCAGAGATAGCCAGGGTTGTACCTTGTGCTGTGGCTGGACTTGGTAATGTGTAAGAGTCACCCAGGTGGTACTGGTTTTGAAGGCATGAAGAAGTCGTGAAGAGCAACTGAGGCCTGGCCACTGTGAGAGGTCGTGGAAGGCCATTGGTGAAGGTGCAGCATCAGTTGCAATTGACAGCCCAGGACTGAAGGGGTCATGCAAAGGAGGTAAGCCTTGGCACCATGAAGAGAGCCTATGAGAGGCTGTTGGTAAACCTAGTTGCAGCACAAGACAGCAGTGTTTTGGAGATGCCAGTACCATGAGATGACCACCAAGAACAGCAGCAGTGGAGTACAGGCATCTGGAGCTTAGAAGATAAGGTGTGTGCTACAAAGGGCAGAGCTGGACAAGCGACTCAAGCCCTTGGAGGAATCCAGAAGATCATGAGTGGATCCCAGACATTAAATGGTTGGAGTTTGATTTTGTTTTTGATTGTGACTGTGCCCTGATATATTTTCCTTCCTGAAGGAAGAAGGTATTTTAGTGGAGCCCACAGTTAAGAGACTATTAATGGTAAAAAGACTTTGAATTCTAAGAGACTGGATATCTTTAAAAGGATTGAATTTTTAATATGTAAGAATTTGCAAAGACTGTGGGACTTTAAAAGTTATTTAGATCTTGGTGATGAATAAGAAAGTAAGGGTTGAGGCTTAATAGTGATGTATTTGTGTGTCAAGTAGACAAGGGGTCAATTGTACTGGCTGGTTTTGTGTCAACTTGACACAAGCTGGAGTTATCACAGAGAAAGGAATTTCAGTTGAGAAAAATGAGATCTCCATGAGATCCAGCTGTAAGGCATTTTCTTAATTAGTGATCAAGGGGGGAGGGCACCTTGTGGGTGGTACCATCTGTGGGCTGGTAGTCTTGGGCTCTATAAGAAAGCAGGCTGAGCAAGCCAGGGGAAGCAAGCAAGCCAGTAAGTTACATCCCTCCATGGCCTCTGCATCAGCTCCTGCTTCCTGACCTGCTTGAGTTCCAGTCCTGACTTCCTCTAGTGATGAACAGCAATGTGGAAGTGTAAGCTCAATAAACCCTTTCCTCCCCAGCTTGCTTCTTGGTCATGATGTTTGTGCAGGAATAAAAACCCTGACTAAGGCTCACATTCCTGAGAAAGAATCTTAGCTCACAGGAGCACACTCATCCGAGACTGTGTCCAGCTGTATCCTATCAAGGATGAGAAGCAACCACAACATCCGCCACAGCTAGGGGCGGAGAAGAGCACAGTGTGCACATACTCTGAAGATACCTGTGAGCTGAGAACACCGAGGTGTGCCATGGTCAAAAAACAAAAGGCAGAAAAGGAAGCGTGTCCCAGAATGGTCTCCACCATGAAACCAGGAATGTCCCCAGAAAGAGTCCAGAACGAAATGAGGCAAAATTAACAGACTGTAGAGATGCCTTAGTTACCTCTACTACAGTTTCCACATTTCCTCCAATAAACCATATTCTGCTTCTTTCTTGAGATGGCTATCATGATGTAGGCCAGGCTGGCTTTGAACACACAATCTTCTTGCCTTGGCTACCCAAGCATTGCTTCACACCACCATGCAGGTTCCACGCTTCTTTTGTAATTCAGGTGTGTATGTGTGTGAACATATATGTGTGTTTAGTCATTCAGACAAATACGTTTTAGATCTCTACTGATTTTGGTCATAGATTCCTTGAACCTGAGGTGAAGCTAACGCAGCTGTGAATGTGGAAGATTCAGACAAGAGTCTAGGGTCTATGGCATGACGCATCTCGCTGCACTGAGACCTTCCTTCCTGTACCATGTGGCCATTCGGGAGCTGAGCTTAGGGCTTACCTGTCTCCTCACGCCAGTGGACTGAGCAGGTGCATTCTCTTCAAACTTGGCCAGCAGCTGAGTTGCCATGTACTTTACTTTGTTCTGGTTCCCAATGGCAGCATCCATCCGCCTGTCTGTCAGGGTGCTCACCAGGGTAGGTCTTTCTCCTTTGTAGCTCCGGGGAGGCTCCTCCTGCCCAGTAGAAAGCACCCAAGAGTCAGGATGGGTCACAGGGAACCTCTGCTAATCTTCTCTCAATGTGCGGGCAGAAACTGCACCACAACTTCAAGTTGTTAGCAGCACTCTGCAAAGGTCTAATGTGAAAAGTTAGCAAGGCACCAATGGGGCACAGACCTGTGCTAGCATCACCACATCTCAGCAAAGCCAGCACACTTTGCCAAATGTGTGATTTTATGAAGAGAAAGTCAGAGCACACACGTGTGCACTTCCCTTGCCACTTTATGGAAAATACAATTAAGACAAAAGCACAGAGACTCTCCTAAGAGATGATTATGCAAAGGCCTAGCAATAAGCAACTTCAGAACTAATAATTTAAACCAGGTGGCTGAAGAGACAGCTCAGTGGTTAAGAGTGCTTACTGCTCTTGCGGAGGACCCAGGTTCTATTCCCAGAACCCACAGGAGACAGCTCACAGTCACCTGTAATTCTAGTTCCAGGGCATCTGATGCCCTCTGGCCTCCTGAGGTAGCTGCACGTATATGGTGCACATAAACTCACACAAGCATACAAATACACACATAAAACAAACAAGCCCTCAAACAGAAAAGAATAATTCAGTCCATCAGTCCTGACACAAGCCATGATGAATCTTACCTCCTCTGACTGGCTGGTTTTTCTCCTTTTTCCAGCCCCATCTGAATCCTTTTCCTTTTTATCCTGCACCAAGAGAAGATGCGGACATTAGCCTGGTTACCTTCCTTTGCCATTAGCTCTGATGCCATTACTGTGACTGGTGTACACATACCTTGGGCGAACGCTTCCGTGAGATGGTCTGTCCGAGCTTGCTCAGGAAGGAGATGGGGGATTTGGTACTCGCTATCAGGACGGCTTTCTCCTCTGCATTAAGGTCCAAGGTGTCTGTGAACAGGAGAAAGCAATGTTTACTTAGGACGGTGCCACAAAGCCCTGAGATCCATGATCCCTTATAGGGGACTGGCAAGAAGGAAGCTCACGGATCTCTAATGGGTTACCGACTAGGACAGAGGATTCGTCTCCTTAGGAAACAGCAGAAAGAAGCGCACTTAGGTCTGGACACTTTCTTTTCATCCACACACACAAAACCAACCCTGCTCCTTACACTTCAGCTGCAGCAGCCCACATGTCTGCTTTGTAAAGGTTGGACTCTGCCTGTGGCCATCATAGCAGATTGCCCAAGTTAAATTTTGATGAAGTTTCCTTCAGGCTGGGGTAGAGGGTTGAGAGGTACAAGACACGGGGCTGCCAGTTTGGGGGGCAGCAGAGGACATGATCTAAGTTGTGTTTGAAGAGGGGCTCTCAATGAATAGGGCTACTGGGGGTTTAGAGTTTGTGTCATAAGAAATGCATATCCAGTTAGATGTCTATAACAGTATATGGGTTTAAAGACACTGTGGGGACAGGGCACAATTAACCGTGGGTTCTAATCCTCCTCCTCCTCCTCCTCCTCCTCCTCCTCCTCCTCCTCCTCCTCCTCCTTCTCCTCCTCCTCCTCCTTCCCCCCCCCATCAAATCTGTAGGGGGGCACACATGCCTCCAACCTGTGTGGTGGTCAGACGACAACTCTGTGGAGTCAGTTTTCTCCTTCTGTCTTTCTGTGGGGTCCAGGGATTGAACTTGGGTTGTCAGGTTTGTACTGTCTGGTGGTAAGCACCTTTACCCACTGAGCCATATTGCTGGTTGATATTTTAATATTATACGAATAGCAATCGCAATTTTGAGAACAGTAATTGGAAATAATAATGAACCATTAACATTTATTTGGTGCTCACTTGCCATTCTTAGTATAACACAGTATTATAGCCATCACTCTTTTTACACAGGGAGAATGAAATGTAAGGAAATTTGAGAGCCTGCCCAAGGTGGAACACGTGGAATGCTGGAACAAACCCCAGGTCAGACACTGTGGCCAAGACTTTGGGCACGATGTTTGACTGTAAGTGTTGTCCTAGGTAGCTTTAACTGTCACTTACCACAACCCAGGGTGATCTGAGAGGAAAGCCTTGGTTGAGTAACTGTTTAGGTCAAACTGGGCTGGGGAAGGGGCTGTCTGATTATTAACTGATGCAGGAGGACCCAGCCCCACTGTAGTGGCACCATCCCTAGGCAGATGACCCTGGGCTGTGTAAGAAAGCTGTGAGCAAATGAACTAGAGAGTAAAGCAGCAAACAGTGTTTCTCTGTGGTTCCTGCCTTCAGGTTCCTGACTGAGTTCCCACCCCAACTTTCCTTAATGGTGGACTATGACCTGGAAGTGTAAGCCAGTGAACCCTTTCCTCTCCTGAACTGCTTTTGGCCATAGTTTTAATCACAGCAACAGAGAAGGAAACTAGAACAGGTTGCAACAGAAATACTTTTTGGAGCTCTACTGAGTGTTGGCTGAGGCAGCAGGCTAAGGACCAAGAAAATATCTCTGGAAAGCTAAGAGGGAAAAGTTGCAAGGGAAGCAAGAGAGGAAGAGGAGCTGAGAACCCAGCAAAGCCTAGAATCAAAGAAGCAGTGAAGGAGAGGGAGCACTAAGAGACATCACAGCAGGGCACTGAAGAGAGGAACGCCAAGTCTACGAGGCAAGAAACAGAGGCCCGGGGGATGTAGCTCGGTTGTAAGGAGCCCGCCTGATATTCATGAGACACTAGGAACAACCACATACACTTACACATACATGAACATGAACACACACACACACACACACACACACACACACACACACACACACGCAAATGAAAAAATAAAGAGGTAAGAAAGGAGAAAAGATCTTGGACTAGGAAGAGTCTTTGCAAGGCACAGGACAGTTCGGGCAGGATACTACAAAGGGAAGCAGGATTACAATATCCAAGTCCAGCAGGGGCCACTTCTGCAGAGGGGACGAGTCTAAGAGAAGCTTTAGCCAGACTGGCTTTGCATACTTATAGAGTGAGGAAGACTTTGAAGACAGCACATGGTTAAGAACACACTGCTGAGACCCCACCCGAGCTCACCGCTGGAGGAGAGTGAGTCCTTAAACATCTCGTAGAACTGCGTGAGGTACATCACCATGGACAACTTGTCCGGCTCCCCGACTGAAGCCATCTCCTTGCCAGTCATGATGGGAGAAATGCCCAGTTCCTTTTCAGCGATGTCAAAGGCCAGCTGGTTATTCTTCTCCACATTTTGCTCATCCAAAGAATCAAAGTCTCTGAGAGACAGGACAAAAAAAAAAAAAAGAAAAGAAAAAGAAAAAAGAAAAGAAATTAAGTTGGGCTAACTGGCCTCAAACTGTAACAAAGTACCCCATGGCATTACCATCTCAGTCTGTGGGCTAAGGTCCAGGGAGTCCAGCACCATCCCTGGATCAGAGGGCAAATCAGATTGTCTGGACCCCCAGTCTTCCTCCTGACTAAGGAAATGCACAACACCTTTGGGGAAAATGACCATAGCTATACCTCAAAAATAAGAACAGGGGAGGGGTGCGATATGGGAGAAGATGTGGTGGGTAGAGAAACTTGCATCTTCCAGGGACACCAACGTCTTACTGTAACGTAAGCTTGGGACAGGAACTCCCTTAATACGTGTTCCCACACGCCTGTCTACAAGCACAAAGGAAAACTACGGTTGGAGAGCGGCAGGATCCTGTCTGGAGGGAATTCCCCATGCCCTGGGGCTGTCACTTGCCCCGACAGTTCTGGTAAATTTTACTCAGCTTTCTCCTGCGGGGAAATTCTAAAACCTTCCTCAAAGGTTTTCCCACTGCTCCATCCCGAGCTTTCCCAACCATCTCCACTAATAAACCCCTCCCCTCAGGTTTCAAGCCCTTGCTACTCAGGAAGCCACTGCTGAGGTTTCCCCTCAGCTGACTTCACACTATCCTGGCAGCTCGTAGTCTGTGTTAACCTACTGACCTCAGGGAATTTCTTTTTTCCATTTAAAACAAATTACTTTTCTCTTAGATTAAGCCTATTAAAGCGTGAACATTCATCTTGAATACAGTTCAGCTGGTGCTGAATCACCCACTGAGGGCTTTCTGACCCTCTCCTCAAGCTTCCTTCGGGCTACCGTGGGTGTTCCAGCAGGACCCTCGGCTCCACCTCACCCGCCTACCTCACCACTCCTTTTTCTTCCTTGCCTTCCCTCTGAGACAGAGCTAATGTACAGTGCATACCTCCACACACGCACCTCGGCTTCAGAAACACTGTCCCTCCACTCGGCTGCTCTCCCGTCTCCCTCCCCCAGGGCGAGGGACGAAACACGACTTTCAATTACTCTTCCACCAACTTCTGAGTATGTACCAGAGTCCTTCACCTTACATCAAAAATTTCCCTGTTCTTTTCATTTTGCCTGGGAATCGACCCCAAAGCCTGGTGTCCGCTAGGCATAGGCTACACTCGCACCTCTCTCTATTTATTCTTTCTAGAAGACAGTTTCAAGTTGAGACTCAGCTCTCCTGCTTAATTAACCCTCTCGATGCTGGGATCGCAGGCTAGCCTGGTTACAGCTGTTTTGTCTTGTGGTACTGGGGATCAAGCCTAGAGCCTTACACATGGTCCTCATTGTTAATTTATACTGTGCAAGGCTTGTTTTATTAGCTCTTGCATCATTAGCTTGCTAACATCACAAAACAGGGGCTATGTCTTTTAGGAGTCCTTAACCAGCCACTAAAACAACAGGCAAAACCTGGACCTAATGATAAAAAAGGCAGCCAAGATAATCCACCATGCTGTGTTTCCGTCTCTGAATCTGTTTGGCTTCCATAGTAACTAATGCCTGTGGGGAGAGGGGGATCTGAGCACTTTGTTCACGCAGCTGACCTGTGGCCACTCTGTACTGATTCTGCAGATGGATGAGTAAGAGATGGCTTATCAGAGGGACAGTAGGTAAGATGATGTTTCATGAAGCTCAGGGGCGAAAGCTTGCAGAGAGTATAATCTTTAACAAAGAAGATGCCCAGGACCATCATAATCAGGTACGAGTCTATTGTTTCTTGTTGGGATGAGCTAGCCAAGTGTTCCGGCCAGGTTTCCCTTGTGACCAACAGCATCTGGGAGAGAGCTAGCCAAAAATGAAGAGTTCAACCCGGGGCCAATAAACAGTTTTCCTTTGTTCAAAGTTAACAGGCCCAGGTGGGTGTTAAAACTAGTTGTTGACCTTCTGAGTGCTGTGACTTTGTTTTTAAAGCTAACTTGTTGAGGATTGAATTTTAAATATAAGGAAGGCAAAATCTGGGCCTTCTAGAGAAAGCATTTTACCATATAATTCATACCAGGAAAAAGTATAACATTTGTATAAGGGGCTCCGGACTCCTTGGTAAACAGAAAAGAAAAGACAAAGTTGGTCATAACTTACATTAGGTCAGGGCGGTATCTGTGGATGATCGCACACAGGGCCAGGCCACTTTTCCAAGACATAGTGAGATCTGTCACATTTACTCCTGAATAGCCATCTGTCTGCCTTTGGCACCACCCCAGCAATTTGCTTGAACGAGCTACAGACTCTAAAACAATAAAAATGATTACTGAAGTGTGCTTACCTCATAACAATGACATAGCGTTTGCTCTGCAGTGCAAATATGCAGTTTGAAAAAATTACTGAGGGTAGAGACAAAATGTCAGTACTATTTTCAGCAGAAAGAAGGCAGTAAAGCCCAAGTTTATGTCACTGCCATCACGATGGTATCATGATAATACAATTTTAGGTACCACCTATTTGATTCCTGGGTCAATGCCCCAGACAGATACCTCGGAGCAGGGTGACAAGGACCTGCCGCTCTGAAGCCATGTCCCAGCAGCATTCCTGGAGACAAGTGGATGGCAAAGTGCCACCTACAGAACTGATACCTCACTGGCAACAGAGTCAAGATCTCCCTGGAGAGTTGCCTGGCAACAGGCTGAGGAAGCTGGTTCCTCCCCAGCAACACCCAGGAGATTAGAAAAAAGGTTTCTCCTGTAGTACCTTAAACCCAAGCAAACAAAGCCTTAGTCTCGCTTGCTAAGGTCCTGACTGAGAGCCAAGTGACGAGACTGCGGGGTGACGACAGCAAGGTCGATCAGACCACAGCCATCCTGGGCCTAGGCTGGCAACCTGGGTTACAAACAGTCATATGTGGAGACCATGACAAGGCAAAGACACACGCATTTGTCTGACTCATTGACATGTCTTCATCATGAAGAGTTCTGCTCACACTTAAGAGAACCTGTGAGCACTGATCTATGTTCAAGAAGGCTTCCTGTCCCGGACGAAGCTGGTATTTAGCTTTACACTAAGTAACTTGGAGATTTGTGAGCAGATTAAAACAACTGTGCTAAGATCTTGCTAAGTCTTTCACAGTGACCACACAGATTGAAACAACAAATGGGCCCACTTCTGTCGCTGTCTCCTGGCTTTGATGTTGACCTACTCAGTGTTTCCCATGTCTGCATGCCTACCTACTCTGTGTACACCAGGCAACTTTAGTAATGACCACAGTTAATGGTAAGTGATATACAGTCTCTGTTCTCAAGGGGTTGACACCCCAGGGGAGAAAGATGTTTCAGACTGCCTACAGGTTTTCACATCTACTGTCACATCTCATGACCACATTAAATTAAACCGTTCAAGATAGAACTCAAACCTTTCCGGCCTCCTCCACCTTCTTGTTTGGACTGATGCAGCATAAACCACAATTACCTACCTGGTATCTCTCAGGACAATTAACTGTCCATGCTGATCCATTGTGGTGTCTTCAGACTTTTAATATTAATAACGACAGACCTGCTGCTGTTTCCACCCACTGTGTGCCAAGCACTGTGGTGAGCGCCGTGCCAGAGCCCTCATGACCACAACCCCAGAGCAGGGTTGTTCCCCAGATCAAAGGCAAGGAAACCAAAGTTCTGAGGTCCTAACTCCTATGCCTATGGCCACCCACTTTACAGACAGCACAAGTAGGACTGAGAGCTACTTGTATCTGGCCCAAAGTCCAGGTTCTTCAGTGATCAGCCCAGATTTGGCCTTTCTCACATACAGACTATGGCGCTGTTTCCTAAACAGTCTCCCTGCACTCGTGTCTTTCCCTACTCAGTCTGTCCTAATGCACCCAACCAGTTGTACTCAATGCTACTCTCCAAGGATAATCTCCATCAGCCCTTCAACACTCACGAAATACAGAACAGCCTTCATGTCTGCCCCAGCATGGCGGTGCTGACTCGGAACCCAGCTAAAAGGCTACCAACCACACTTCTACAAGACCTCTCTCAAAACGTGGCTAACCAGGAGCCTGTGGGCACTGGGTGCACTTTGTCCCGTGTTCTTTCTCACTCTCTCCAGGATCTGTAACTGATCATTGTGGGATACTGACCTCTAAGTGTGACAGCCATCATTACTATCTTCATCAAAGCAGCCATGATCACTGCCAAGACACTCTTAAGGTCAGAAATCCATAAGCTGTTGATGTTCTCTCATAGGAGGGAAACACCTCCCTTCCAGCTTTACAAAATTCTGCCCCCCCTGAGCATAGTCTTAGGAGGTGCAGAGCATACAGAAGACAGTGGATTAACTTGAGGGAGGACTCCACCTCGCAGCTACGGAGAAGCATCATCTATGTGGGGGTGGGACTGTCAGTACTGTGGATGTTTGGAGGTCCCCTGTGTTCCTGCAGGTAAGCTTATTAACTCACTGGTTCACAGAGCTGCACGTGAGTGGACCCAGTAATTTTGTCTCTTGTTGGTTTCCTATCTGGGGCAAACGGACATCTGTTTATATCCCCCCAGGCAAACTTCATACAATAATTTACCTCTGCTCTTATACTGCATTAGACCACAGCACGTTTCTCTGTGTGTGAGGACTGTTGTGTGTATTCGAGAAAGCATAAGCAATATCCCGGAGTTCTACCCACTAGATGCCACTAGCAAACCTACCCCAGCCATGACAGTCAAAACATACCCTGGCAACAATCTAATAACCCCAGGGGGTGAAACCACTGGCTGCAGCCCAGGGCCTTTGATAGCACCGTGGCCAGGCAATGGCTTGACGGATGAGCACAGACTTCTTTCAAACAGGTTGGCCCATTCCTGGAACTTACCGTTTCGAGTCAGCTTGGGAGTGGTTCGAGAATTCACCAGGTTCTCCATTTCCAGATGAATATCTTTTGTTTCTCCACTATCGTATAAATGGCGCACCTGGCAGAGAGTTGAAAGGTTGGAAAGGAAAAGCAAACCCTGAAAAACAACTCCGCACTTAAAAGAAGGACTGAATCGATGATTACAGAGGCAAGTCGGCAAAGTCTATTTATGTTTACTTTCTGGTAGAGCTGGGGCTTGAGGTTAGGGTCTTGCATGGCTAAACAGAGCGACATGCTTAGGCAGAGTCTACATGACCACCTTAGAGCTTTAATGAAAGAAGTTCCTAGAGGCACACGAACCCTGACTGGAGGCAGCTGTGCTGAGAGTAAGCCAGTTGGCTCTAATCGGGAGCTGCCCACCTTCACAATGTTCAGCACTAATTCAAACACATACAAGAAGCCCGTAGACACCAGGCAGAAGGCAAGGAAGAAAAGCCTTTAGAATATAGACGAATGTGTGGAGCAGGCTGCTTCCTGAAGAGTCTGCTCCTTGGGGCTGCTGTGCTCTGAAGTGCGACACTCTCGACAAGAAGGCGGCTTTACAGATTCTGGAGAACACAGTAAAAAATCTAGCTAACGCCTTCTACTGGCAGATTATCTGAGTGAGCCTTTAAAGCCCATTTGCCTAACATGCGGTAGGCAAGGGTCATCACCTACACTTCTCAGGTGAGAAACTGAGGTTCAGAGAAAGCCAAACCACCTGGCTGAGTGCCACAGTGATGTCACCGAGCCGGCCAGTGCCCTTCCCTCATGCCTTGTGGCTTGAATTAGGAGGTGTGGGCGAAGTGCTGGGTCTATTGTTTTTGTGACTTCTGATCTTCTACGTGTCATTTTTAGAAAACCTTTGCTTAGTCAGACATGGTGGCTCACAACCAGCACTCAGGAAGCTGATTCAAGAGGATAATCGCCACTTTTAGAGCCAGCCTGGGCTATGTAGTGAGTTCCAGCTGAGCCTGGGTTACAGCTCAAGTCGCCCCACCCTAACCCCAAACTCAAATCAACTGACCAACCAATAAAGAAAAAGGACAGACTGACCCTCTGTGATGAATGTGTTAATGGAAACAATACCTACTTTTAACAACATAGAGACATCAATCAACATGGATCACTTAGTGTGTGTTGTATAGTAACAGACACAGCTACATTCGTTCCTATTGGAATATAGACTACATAATAACAAGCATTATACATATTCCTTTCTGATCTATTGACCAGAAGGAAGAACATCCAGAACATGGGCCTAGGTATACAGAACTTACAAGGAGGCTCTTACCTGGCTTGGCCTGAGGAAGTTGATGTTAATATTAGGATACCTAGTGACAGGGTCGATGCTGTATTGGCTGAAGTTTTTGCTCACGTTCTCAGGGGTGGTCTGAGGCAGCAGCCTATAAATGCTTTCCCTGCAATGACAGACAGCCGTGTGTTCACAGCAGCAGCAAGAACCAAATCACTTGACAAGGCAGTCAAACAGTCATCGCAGATGACTCTATTTAATCAGACCCCCCAGTACTCAGTGATTCCACCGTCCCAGACCAGGGAAAGGGCCGAAAGGGAAGAGCAGGGGCAGTGTGGCGGGCAGCGGCAAATGCTGCTACTTTAGAAGGCTGGTATATAGTGTGCCAATATTTACTATGGGTTTTAAGAAGTTAAAAAGGAGCCTTGTGGCCAGCTTGTGTAGGGTGACAGGGATGCACAGTCTCATACCACAGTTATCTTTGCTCAACCTTCCCGTCAATCGTAGAATATTTAATCTGAAGTATGAAGGACACTTCCAAGCACCTCCTCTGTTAGCACAGAGGTCTGTTTACCCCTTGATGAGTCTGTCAGAGCTGTGGTCATTTGCCCAAAGGTGATGTGCTGGAAGTCTGGACCTCAGCATGGTGCTGGGGAGGCGGTAGATGTGGTAGCTCACACATAATTCTAGCACTTGGGACACTCAGGGAGGGGAACTGCTTTGAGTTCATGGCCAGCTAGGACTACATAGTATAAGTCAGCCTCAGGTATGGAGTGAGACTCTTATCTCAAAACACAAGATAAAGAAAAAGCAAGCCTTCCCTCCACATCCAGATGCAGGCCTTACCTTAGAGATTTAAAAATGACAGGATGCGCTGGTTGGTTTTTTATGGCAACTTGACACAAGCTAGCGTCATCCACAAGGAGGGAAACTCAACTAAGAAAATGCCTTGATTAGATCAGGCTGCAGGCAGGCCTGAAGGACATTTTCTTAATTAGTGATTGATGTGGGATGGCATAGTCCACTGTGGGCTGTGCCGTCCTTGGATCACATCCTTGTGTGGTCCTGGACTCTAAAAGAAAGCAGGCTGTGCAAGTCATGGGGAGCAAGTCAGTAAGCAGCATCCCTCCATGGCCTCTGCATCAGCTCCTGTCTCCAAGTTCCTGCCTTGCTTGAGTTCCTGTTCTGACTTTAATAATGAATAGGGATATAGAAGTGTTAAGCCAAATAAACCCTTTCTACCCCAAGATGCATGTCATGGTGTTTCATCACAGCAAAAGTAACCCAAACTAAGACAGAAATTAGGAACAGGAGTAGGGTATTGTGACAAGCCTGACTGCTGGTTTTGGGGGCAAGTATGGAAGATTTTGGGGCTCTGGACTAGGGAAGCATCTGAACACTCTAAGAATGGCCTAACCGGCCATCCTGGTAGGAGCTAAGAAGACAACAGCACTTAGAGCAATGTGTATTATGAAGGCCCAGCTCAAGCGGTTTCAGAAGGGAACCACGTTAGCAACTAGGCTAAAAGCCATTCTTGAGATACTTTGGGAGGGAAAAAAAAAGTGGCTGCTTTTTGCCTTTGTCTTAAGGCTGAGGAGTTTGAGGCTGATTTTCTTGGTGGAAGAGATTTCAAGACACCCTAATAATGACTCTGTCACACGGTTATTAGTAACCATTTTTATGCAGGTCCACAATGGAAGAGAGTAAATGGGGCAAAAAAAAAAGTACAGTTTGAGGACAATATAGGCACAAGGAAATTTAATGTTGGCACCAAGGCTTGTGCTCAGAGATGAAGAGAGGCCTGCTGGAAATGGAGAAGGGGCAGGGTGTGGTGAGGTCCACACGGCTACCCTGCAGCTGGTGAGAGGAAAAGGCCTGGGATTCTCCTGCTAAAGAGTAACAATGAGCCAAAGCTGCTGCAAATGTGACTCGAGCAGGGGCCAGGCTCCATCCTAACTTGGGAACAGCAGCCTCCGACCGAGTTCGGCTTTGGAGTCCTAACGCATGTATAGCAAAGGTGTTGTGGGTAAGGAGAACGGCTGAGCCCAGGGATACTGCAGGGAGTCCCTGCGTGGAGGCCAAGGGGCCGCAGTGTGAAGCTGTGAACGTGCTCATTCACTGAAATCCCCGGATAGTGGAAGGGACGCATCCTTGGATGTCTGCCGGGGGAGTGGCACACTGGGAGTGTGACTAGCCCAGTGTGTGTTACAGGCAGCACAGCTGGCAGGATGGAGCCTTCCATACCCCGGACATCAGACATGGAACTACAGGATTTGGGGCTTGCCCTGTGGGTTTCTGTCTTGCTTTGGCCCAGTATTTCTGCACTATACCCCATTCTGCCATTTCTGAATGGTAACGTACATTCTGTGCCATTGTATTCGAAGAATGTAATTTGCTTTTTGATTTTATAGAGGCTGACAATTAAGAGATTGCCTTGAGTCTCAGAAGAAACTGTGACTTATAAACAGTGTTAAGTCATAGACATTTTTGGATAGGTAGGATATTTATAGTAGGACTAAATGCATTTTGCATTACAATATGGCCACAAAACTATGGGAGCCGGGGAAAGTGAAATGTGGTGGTTTAAATGGGAGTGGTCCTCAAAGGCTCCTATGTCGAATACTTCGTCCCCAGCTGGTGGAACTGTTTGGGGAGGATCAGGAGCCTTGTTAGAGGGGTTGTGTCACAGGGAGTGGACTTTGAGGTGTCAAAAGCCCTTGACATTCCTATTTAGCTCCCTCTCTCTGCTTCATGCTTCTGAACCAGATGTGAGGTCTCAGCTATTCCTCCAGTGACGTGCCTGCTTGCCTGCCTGGTGCCATCTTCCCTGCCATGATGGTCTCTTGAAACTGTAAGCCCCCAAATAAACTTTCTCTTCTATAAGTTGCCTTGGTCATGATGTTTTTGTCATAATAATATAAAAGTAACTAAGACAGAGAGTCCTATCAATGATCAGTTTCATCCAGGAAACCTCACGCATGTTTCTCCTGGTCAAGGTAACCAGCAAGTAAGCCCTTGTGTTCTAGCCTCACTTACGATCATCTGCTCCCAAACACCTGACACCCAGGGGTTCAGGAGACGTTCACAAGCATGCCGGTGTTTCTCTCTCAGCTGGCCACTTCTAATGTTTGCTATCCCCACTGCATGCTGCTTCTGTGTGTTTGCTCACATAATCATTGGAAAGAAATCAGGACCAGTCAGTGGGCAGATCACCTTGAGGTTCCTGTGATTTTATAAAACAATACCTTGCCTCTTCCCTACTCAGACATGAAAGCATCTTTAAAAACAGGACAAAAGAACAAGAGGGGGGGAAGAACTTGCACTTGGCCAAGTCCCCAGTCCTGTAAGAGGCACCCATGGCTTCTTCCCATTACCTTTCTGCCAGGACTTCCAAGGGACTGGTGCCCAGAGACCAGCTTCGTACCATCCAGGCAGAGTCCATAGCAGCCAGAAAGCCCCGGGCTATTCCTGTTCCCATGGGCCAGAAAGGCTGCAAAGGAATGAGAAACAGAGTTCACGTAACTCAGCTATTAGAGGAGGGAAGTGATCCAGCATCCCGAGAGTTGCTGGTGCAACTCCTGTAAGGGTGTGTCTGCTGGCTCTCATCCCTGGACACCCGGACTCACTCCTCACTACTACTGCCTCTTTACCTCAGCCTCTATCTATCACTTAGTTATTCTCTTCCACCTTCAGTACTCACCTCCAAGAGGCTGTCCCCAACCAAAGCTACTAGTAACTGGTGTCCGTTCTGTTCCCGTACCAAGGCAGCGTTTTCAGAGGCGTACATGCAGGTAAAGTCAAACATGGCCACGTCTGGCTGCCCGTAGTGATTGATGGCGAAATCCAGAGAAGGCAGCTGCTGCTGGGTAGAGAAGTCTGCAGCCTCCCGGGCATAGTTCAGCAGGGCCTCCTGGTCCACATTCTCCCGGGAAAGCAACAGCTCCGTGTCTGTGTAGTCCTGTCCAGAAGAGAGATGGCCAAGATGGAGCAGCCCAAGCAGGGATGCCCAGTTGGCCAGCTAGAACCCCACAATAAACATCAAACATGGCCTTGTCTCATGGTGTTCCCCCCCTACCATGTTTTTTATTCCTAAACAGAATCTTTTACACCAATTACAAAGAAAAGGGATTGGGGAGTGGGTGTGTTGGTTAGGAGTGAATCACCTTTGCTGCCTAAACAGACTTGGCTTTTCCACTCACTAGGAGTAATCTACTGTAATCCTGACCCATCTATCTCAGAGTTGTTACAATGTCAAATAAAATAGCCATGTAACAGCAGCTCGTAAACGGAAAAGGCAACTTTAAAGTTTAGGGTACTTCCCATGATTACTTTAATCTGGGGGTCTGACAGCTTTTGGCATCAAGAAATTCAGACTTATCACACCCAAAAGGAAACCTGAAAGCTTTAGTGCACAGAGAGGTGCAGTGAGGAGCAAGAGCAGGTCCAGAAGATGAGAAGGACCACGCTCAAATCAGAGATTTCCAAACCATACAGAGGATTCCACAAGGCCCTGTGGAAATCCACCAGCAAACAAAAAGGACAATAACACAAAACGGGCTTTCCATGTAAAGTCGCATCTGCTCCCCTAACGAGGGGCTGAGGGTTCCAAGCGCCCCTGACAGGACCCAGCTACAACAATAAGCTATCAAAAGCCAAACACAGAGAATGCAGATGGTCACAGGGATATTGTTTGTTCAGTGTTACCTGCCCACCGTGACGTATTTAGTATTTAGTAGGATGAGCTCCTTATTCTACAGAAATAGAGGGGCAAAGTAAATCAGACCCCTGCAGTCCCCATTGTTCTTACTCCATTTTAAATGAAAACTCAGTTCTGCATGGATGGTTGGTCTGAGTCTTAACTCAGTCCTCAGGCATCCCACCAGTTGTAATAATGATAACAGAAGAGCCCCAGATAATGAACTAGCCAGCTGTATAAAGCACTTAGCCAAACACGCCTTGCTTTTGTTTGGCAGGGTACTCTGTACCAAAAGCTTTGTCTTGTTGCTCCCTACACACCACAGAGCTGCCATGCTGAGATACAGACACAGTGTTCACCGTGGAAAGGAGACTTTGTGTCACAAGCACGTGCTTGTCAGCTCTCTCTCCAGTCTGCTCTAGATAAAGCAGTAGCGTGACTCATTCCAAGAGGCCTGATGTGCTACCGTCCTGCAGACACAAAGGGCTCCCTAAGAGTCAGCTCTGAGGCTGGTGGGAACTGCACAGGGCCAGGTCAGCACATTTGAGGCCTCTTCTATCCATTCATCGCACGGAGACAGTAATTTCTCACATCCCGATCTGTGAGAGCAAGTGAGAGACAGCCATGCTCCTTAAGGAACCAGCCTGTGATTTAGATTTCAAGTCAACAGCTCAGGGTATACCATACAATTAGTCACCCAGAAAAAGGGCTGAGCTGGAACTGGCTAAGGATAGACACCAGGCCTTTGCTGTCAATTAGAAAAAGCCTTGAATATACCCCAGTCTGCTCAGGTCAGTGTTCCCTAGACGTCTAGTAACCACATTTGTGCCAAAACCCAAGTCTCTGTCAGGCTGTTGTAAACTCCAAGTGCTGCTTCTTGGTCCAACACTCGTCACCCCGTCCTCCAATAGAGGACCTACTAAGGCAGAGCCTGGTGGGGCTGACATAGTCTCAGCTACTCAGAGGCCTCCATGTTCAAGGCTTGCCTGGGCTATGGAGCTATTTCAAGGCCAGACCAAGCCACTTAGTAAGAGCCTGTCTCAAAAGAAATAGTTCTTCAGGAAAAAGTCTAGGGAGGTAGATCGTGGCAGAGTGCTCAAGGCCTTTGGTTATGCAATCTGCTGTAACTGTAAATCAGGTTAACTAGAGTTAAACTGGCTAATTATACAGGATGTGAATGCTGCCTGTTGCTTTAAAACAGTCGCCAAGCAGGAGAAGGGGGAAAGGAAGAGGTTGGGCTTATTTAAGCAATATTGGGCACGCTGGTAACCGTTAGAGCTAATCATAATCATGGCCACAAAGGCCCTTTCTACTCTCCTCCTCCTCCAGTTTATAGTTTCAATTTTTTTAATAATAAGAATACTTTTAAATTAAACTAATAAGTAGCATCGGTTTCCAGATGTGTTCAGTGTCATTTTTATTCCCTTACAGGGAAAAAGAACCTATCAGAATATCAGATTCTTCTCAGTGATCGTATCAAGCAGTTCAACAACAACAACAACAAAAAAAATGTTGCCTGAAAGGAATCCATTGCTCACATGCAGTATCACCCCTTTGTCCAGCAAACTCTGCTTTTTGGCCGTCATGACAAAGTAGTGTGTGTCATCTTTGTAGTAGACGATGTTTTCTAAGTCAATACCTGCAACCAGAAGACAGACGGACGTGTGAGAAGTCATGGGACTGGGGCAGCAGGGGAGCTGAAAGGCGGGACCTGGATCTCAAGGAAAGGGCTGCAGAGCACCGGGGCAGGAGAGCTGTCTAGGCTCAGACCCCCACTTCCTGCACAGCGCATGGAACTCGGGAGGTTTGTTTTCTTTTGTGCTACCCTATAACTCACTAGGCATCCACAATGACCGAGAGTAAACAAAGACACTAGAATGGGAAAAGAGGGGATGGGTTGTTCACCAGGTGAAACCTCTGTGATAACCAAGGAAGCTTGAGGAATGTCCTAAATTTCTAACAGGATAGACGCCTAACTACAGACAAATACTGAATTTTTATTCAGTTAACTTGAAAGATACATGGGGGCTGGAGAGATGGCTCAGTGGGTAAGAGCACTGACTGCTCTTCCGAAGGTCCTGAGTTCAAATCCCAGCAACCACATGGTGGCTCATAACCATCTCATAATGAGATCTGATGTCCTCTGCTGGGGTGTCTGAAGACAGCTACAGTGTACTTACATATAATAAATAAATAAATCTTAAAAAAAAAAAAAAAAAAAAAGAAAGATACATGGAATGGAAAGAAACCAAGCTCTAGAAAACAAAAATAAGATACTTTTTTTGTTTTATTGCATCAAAATATCTATATCTATACCTAACTCAATCCATCAGAAACAGTCACACACAAGCCCATTCCTGACTAGCAATAGCTGCTGGTGATCTCAGATGACCTCAGGCAAGGCCAACAGTGACACCAAAGGTCAGGATGTCAACAAAACCAGAGCTGCCAGTGAGCAGCCCGCCCATGCAGCAGCAAACTCGGCTTGTACGGTAGGGGGAAGGGGCTGGGGATGAGTTGGCAGAAGGCAAAACAAACAAAATCAACCTCAGAGCCGCTGGGTCACTGTGCTGAGAACTGACACAGAGTGGCAGTAGTGTGGAAGTGTGCAAAAATCAAGGGCAGACATGACTAAAGAGCAGCCGAGAAAAGACACAGTAGTGACAGCCAAGGCTACCCCACACTGATGACCCTGACAAAAGACACAGCAGTGACAGCCAAGGCTACCCCACATGGATGACCCCTGGGCTCTGGAGGCACTGACACCAACCTGTGGCTTCTCTCAGCTCTTGGAAGAATTTTTGGTTGAATATAAAAGCCACACCACTGATCTCCTCCACTTTGGCCTCGGCGGTGGTATTGCGGTTGATAAAATTTGCTGTAATGGCAATGGCTAGCTTGCCACGAAATTCTTTTCGACGAAATCCTATGGGGAGAGAGAGGGAAAGAAGGGGTTGGGTCTTCAAATGAGAGAATATGGGGGCCAGAGTCAGGGAAAAGTAGACTGCTCACCTAACAGGAATGAAACAACACATGCAGGAAGTCCCTCTCATTATGAGGGACAACGTGAAATCCCCACAAGAAGTCCCTCCCATTATCAGAGACAACGTGAAATCCAAACGACCAGATTATTACTCAGTACTAAAGGTTACCCTTAACATGGCGGGGCACTATGCCTGTCACATCTGTGCATGGACTAAAAGCTACGGCACGAATATCTTTGAGCACAGCTCATGTCCTAGTGTCCTGTGAGAAATACCCTTGCAGGCACTGACTGGGCGACACACTTGCAATCTCTTAGGGATGTGGTCTCTGGGACAGGTCAGTCTCCAATCTGTGAAAAGCCAGGCAAAGGAGAGTCGGTGAAGGCCAGTACCTTCCAAGGTGTTCCTACGCCCGTCCCCACCAATGATCACTTCAAATTCATATTCTGATACAGGATGAGTTTTGGGGTGCACCAATGCTCGCCATCCTATCCCTGTGGACCAAAAACAAAATGAAGGTCATAACCCAGACTAAGTCATACCCAGACACAAAGATCACACCAAATCCCAATCCACAGTACTACGTGAAATACAACAAGGGGCGGCCTCAGGCAGAAAACTCTGATGAGTTCACAAAGACTTTCTTTACCTTCAAATTTTTTACAATACAAATGCCCGCCACACCTAATACTGTGCCAAAGGCCTCTTAGGTAACCCAAAAGTCCAGAAAAGTCCAGGCCGCATGAACAAAGCCCCTTTAGTCAGCGCTGAAACCACCTGCAAGTCCTTCTGGCTCCTCCCATGATCTCAGCTGTGCTCACCCACTCAGTGCCCTCCTGTCCCCCCTCCTCCATCCAGTGGGACTCACGTTCGTTCTCTTGGTCCTCAGGAGGCTGAACAAGTCCTTGGAATTCCACGTTGACGTGGATCTCAATGCCCAAGATCAAGGCTACCTTCAAGAGGATTAGCTGGAGCTGACGGATACCTAGAACACAGAGATCCTGTCGGGGAGGGCAAGGGGATGGGGAGGCGAGAGCCCTGTGGCACTTACCCTCAGGTGCCCACCCACCCACTCGGCTTGGTTCCCAGAGGCTGTCACAGCAGAGACATGTCTCACAAGTTCTCGTTTCTTTCCCCACATTGTAAAGGAAACAACAAACAGTGGAAGAAACAATCTAGATATACTAGGTCACCCCGCTTTGGGAGCTGGGTGTTCCAAACAATCTGAAATGACTACAGAGACAACACAGAACTGTGGCCAAGGAGAACCACTCTTCTATTTCCTGGGTCCAGTGAGAGTCACTGTTAATAGCGGCATCCACAGTCTACAGAGGAACCTTGGTACTGAGAGCCACAGGAGAGGTGTGCCCACGGCTAAGATGCCACAGCATCCGACTTCTACCCTAACTAACCTCTTGCTGACCTCACATATTCCTACTAGATGCACAAAAGAAATCATAACCCCACCCTATCCCCACCACAGACTTAGAGTTGTGGAAACTGAGGTCCAAAAGGACTGACGATCCTGTTCATTATCACAGTAACAAACACATATGATGTCTAATGGGTCCCCACCAGATCTGGAACCAATACCAGATAACAGACAGAAATCCTGTCCCTGATCTGAGATACTATCTGTTCTAAAATAAATCTGGCCACAGATGAGGACCACAAATCCAGTCAATGACCCTTGGTCCGATCTCTTTTTTTTTTTTTTTTTTTTTTTTTTTTTTTTGAGACAGTGTTTCTCTGTGTAGCTCTGGCTGTCCTGGAGCTCACTCTGTAGATCAGGCTGGCCTCGAACTCAGAAATCCATCTGCCTCTGCCTCCCAAGTGCTGGGATTAAAGGCGTGCGCCATCACTGCCCGGCTCCTTGGTCCTCTCTTAAGGCCACATTTACCTGCAGCCTGTGACTAATGAGCTGGAGCATTCACAAATCCCCTGCTAAGTCATTCTACTCTCCTCAGCTGACCATATCCTTGGCCTTCTGAGTCACATTCCCAAAGACTCGCTGAGAGCTGAGCTAGCGCACACTTTATTTTTGTAGACAACTGTGGGTTCTGAGACGCTTTACAAATTACAGCCTGGCAGATGGGCCAAGCACTTCCTCTTGCCAGTGGCATGTGGCAGCCGCCAGCTAGTGTTGGATAAATTGGTAGAACCACTTCAAACAGCAAAAGAGGTCTAATGGCTGAGGGTATTTCCAGGTCACATACGGAAGGGCTCAGAACAAATGCCCCTTACTAACATTTCCCTGACTAATTCATGACAGGGAAAAGATTTTTCTAGCTTGATGATACAGATGCTGTTCCAAACTGGGTTCAGCTTGAGCATTTAGTCATGAAAACAGGACCATCTTAAACAAACACAAGCCCCTGAGTTCACTCATCACCTAACACAGACGCTCACTGTGGACTTGGCATATGTGTCCAAACCATGACTCTAACTCATGTGTGGTTTCCCAGGTCTATCCCCATGGCACTGTTTGCCTGCTCTGTGTCCCCATGGCACTGTAGAAGGCGTGCAGGATCAAAGCCTGTGTACTTTTTCCATGGACCTGAGAACCATCAGAGGGTTCAAATCCAAACTGTCCACCTTACTCTAATGCCCACCCTTCCCCTTCCACTGAATTGCACATACCACGGGTACTCACTCAGCAAGAGTCCAAGACCCAAGGAAAAAATCTGTGGAGACACGTTTCTCTGTGTAGTCCTGGCTGTCCTAGAATGTGCTCTGTATAACAGGCTGGCCCTGAACTCAGAACCTGTCTGCATCTGCCTCCTGGGTGCTGGGATTAAAAGCAGCGTGCACCTCCATACCCGGCCGCCAACTAAGGATCTTTAAACCAAACTTTAGCTCCTTTTGTACAAGAGACCCACTTGAGGTTAAGAAGCCAGGTTACAGCCAAGGGTGGTAGGTTCAAATGCTGGGTGAGGAGGAATTCCTCACTTAACCTACTGATGAAGGGAAGCAGGAAGAGCTGGTGTTACTCACTGATATGGTCGATGGCTCCGGCACAGAACTTGCCGTAGAATTTCTTGGCACCCAGACCTCGAAGATCATGAATGGTGAAGGGCCAGAGGTGTAAGACATTGTTTCGGGAGAAGGCATCTCGCTTTTCAATAACAACCACCTTGGCTCCCAGCAAGGACAAGTCGATAGCTGTGCGGAGACCACAGGGGCCAGCTCCAATGATGAGACACTGAAAGATACAGGTGCGCTCAGGGACAAGGCCATGCTTCTCAAGTCCCACTTCTCATAACATTCGCTCCTGGGGCCAAACTCCAGGACCAAGACACCGGAAGTCTGCCTGGGACCGCAGAGTCCTTGCAGTGGCTTGAAGGACGAGCTCATGATTGCTGGACAGGGGAGACGCCTTGCCACATCTATCTCATGCAGCTTAGAGAACCCATAGATCAGCAAGACTTAAATGGGGCATCATCTCAACAGACAGCGTGAAAATCACATCTCGTCTTTCATCAAGATGAGACCCTTAGGAAGTCCCTAAGGTTGCTGCCAAAGAAAAAATTATTAGCTACAACCAGACAATCGAGTCTGGGTCTACCATGTAAATGACTCCCAGAAGGCAACTTTCAAGACTCAAAAGTTCATGTACAGAAAAGATTTTTGTTTTTTAAAAATTCTATGTATGTATGTATGTATGTATGTATGTATGTATGTATGTATGTATGTATCTATCTATCTATCTATCTATCTATCTATCTAATGTGTGTATGTAAATCTGAGTATATGTATGTACACCATCTGTTTAACTCCTTCAGTAGAGGTCAGAAGCATCAGATGCCCTGACAGGGGAGCTGTGTTCTGTCCTGTTTTAAAATACATTTAGAGTGTGTGTGTGCGTATGATTTTGGGAAGAAGACGGGATACTGAGGCTGGGGACCCAGGGCCTGTGAAGCAAGTGGTCTATCTCTAAGCTCCCCGTATTTTATTTTAAGTTAAAGTGTAGTCATTCATGAAAACCAGGCCTTCAGATCTTTACATTTCTCTATGGGATGGCTCTCTAGGTGTCCCACAGGGTAAATGAAAAGTCATGAAAAGCCAAAGTAACAGCCCTGAAGCCACTGGAAACTTGTTTACTAACTTTCCCCAAACTTCTCCCAAAAGGATTTCTTTAGAGAGGAGGACAGGGAATGCCTCTCTCTCCTTCACGTCCTCACTCCTACACCAACTCAGGTGAGTGTATCCCTCAGGTCTCAGTCCAAAGCTATTTCATGGAAACAAACTTTTTTCCCTGCTAGGAAGACAGCACTGGAACTCCTTCAGTTCACAGGGTCCTTGGTTGTAAGTTACAGCAGACCTTGTGACAGAGCATTTCCAGGTGCTAGACATGGAGAGACGACTGGAAAAGATGACAGGCCAGGAACCATGAAGTCAAGGATGCTCATATGGGCCTAGCTGTGTCCCTGCTAAGCAACCCGCATTCTCCTACCAGTGTGAGGCTAGGGCAAGGCCTCAGAAAAAAATAAAGTTACTAGGCATCTGCCCTCAAACTTTGAACATTCAATAACTGACTACGTGAAATATGCTCAGAATAGTCCGGTGGGTGGAAGGAACCCCTTCAGCCCGGCTGAGCCTGGCTCTCCTCCCAGAATCCCTACCTTCGTGTTGGTGCAGGCTTTGCCCTTTTTGTAGTCTTTGTGACTGCCCCGCTTGTCCAGTTTGGCCCAGAGGGCTTTGGCCTTCCAGTAGTTAAGCTTGGACTTGAGCTTGTGGTAGAAGGAGCGGTAGTCTTTGGGCTTCAGCTCCAGATGGTCACAGAGCTCTTGGAAGGCCCTGAGGGTCCCCTTGCAGGTGGTGGCCTGGACAAAGCGGTCGAAGAGGACGTGAGCTTGGTTCGTTGTCTCTTGCTTCCTTTCCTCCATGTTCCCCTACTCTTGGCACAGCTCCACAGAGGGGCGATGGAATGGTGCTGATCCACCCAGAACTGTCACCTTAATCTAATGGAAAATAAGGAAGAAAAGGAAATGGTCAACATCTCTGTTCATTTCCCAGGAGACATGCTCCTGACCAAAGAGCAGTGACAGTCACGTCCCTGACAGGTGTGCACTCAAACACTCCAGGCACCTTCTGGGTATTGGGGAGCTGACAGGCTAGTGGGTAACATGACCGCAGAGTCAATGTTACAGTGGGCAATTCATGGCCTGCCGCAGCTTTCAGCTAAGCAAGGGAGGCATGCACGCCTGGGCAGGGAAGCCACACCAGCTGTTTCACAAGGGTCTCCTACCCATCAGCCAACAGTGATTCCCAATTGTCTGATGGAGGCCACTAGGAAACTTCAGCAAGCCAAGAGACTAAAACCATTCATTTGTGAGGATGGCCGGGAGAGCTCACTGTCCTGACCCCACTAAATGGAGGTACTTAGTATGAATGACTTTGGGGTTTACTGAGTGGCTGTGAGAGAGATCAGGTTTAGGAGCCATCAGCATATATAGAAGGAATGGAAACTATCCAGGTACCTGAGAGTCCATGAGACAGAAGGGCCCAGGACTCTGCACAAGACCCTAGCTTCACCAATCTGTCCGAGGCCAGCAGGAGGACAAATCCCCTTAAAAGACTACTGTGAGAATTAGCACAGAGAGGGCTGAAGAAAGCCAAAGATGACTAAGAAACAGGTGACACATTGGAGTCACTTGGCACATAGACTCACAAAGCTTTCCACTGCATGTGGTGCATGCAGGGTGGCTTTACAGCCATCACATTTTCCTACATCCGTATTTTACAATAACAAAGATGTTATCCATACCAAGGACTTAGCAGAAACAGCACCAGCCTCCACACATGCTTGCAGACAGACATGTTCTTCCTTACCCAGGCCTCCCCTGATCCCTTTTGTGCCATGTTTTATTTGAACTATTTAGAGACGTATGACATGGGGCACAGGGAGTCCCACCCCAGCCTGGAGTCTGTGCTGAGGGCTGCATGACTCTCAGGAAGTCAGTCTGCCTTAGGCAGCTTTGAGTTCCCATTTCATGTGGTCTGAGGAGGGTCTCTGGGCTTCAAGCATGACCTGTAAACTCTTGGAGACCTGGAGTCCTCTGAGTCTAATGCTAGGACAATTCTGGCCACAGCACTCTTGTGGTGCTCCAGTTAGAGCAGCCCACCGCATCTTTAGTTGCCTCTGGGAGAAATGAGAGTGGGAGGAGCTTTGCATGAAGAAGCTTTACTCTGGGATGGGGTGATAAAAGGAACTGGGATGCATATTGCACTTAGTGCTGGCGAGCAAGGGGCGCCCGCTAGACAGTGGATGGACTCAAGCTAGTGGGAACCACCAAGCTGTTGGTGCTGACTGGAACCAATTCTCAGAGACAGGCCCTAAACAGGAGACGACCTCAAGACTGAGAGAAGCTGTTGCTTTGGACAAATTACTGAGCAACAGAATGCTCTCAGTGAAGCGGGAAGGAAGATTTTGCTTTGCTTACATCTTGCTAAAGCTTCACAGGATTAAATCACAGCACCTGAGGACACATCTCGGGTTTCATAAGAGGGGGTGGGAAGCACAGGGATTGGCGTTCCCCCTCCTGTTTCCCAGGAGAGAGGACAAGCCCAAGAGTTCAAGATGGTGATTCTTACCACACACATTGACTTGGCTTTTTACCACAAAACTGTGACTTACTCAACAACCCTCCTGGCTCTGGATATTAAAAGCCACATTGCTAATAAACATGGCCTGTCTCAATATCTATGATGTGGATCTTGGCCAAGAGTACAGGATTAAAAGAAAAAAAAAGAATACTAATGAATTTTGTGGGGGTGGGGCTCAGTGGCAGAGCTTCTCCTAACACGTGAGAGGCTCTGGGTCCCATCCCTAGCCCCACACATAAAAAATACAAAAACAAATAAAAGAAATCCTGGAATTAATTAGAACCAACCCTCTGTCTCCCCTAAATAAAGGTTTATTTTAGGTCATGGCAGCAAGGTCATAAAAAGAATCTATTCTTTTCTTACAAGCCCAGACTTATCTTAGAAATGGTAGCCAGTCAAAAGACAGCTTGTAAGAGCGGAAAAATCCAGACACCTTTATGAGAAGGTGCGAGGGGTGGCTGGGAACAACCAGTGTAAACAGATCTCGGTGGGCAGGCATTGCGCCTCCCGGTCCTGACCCCGTCCTACCTATGTTTACAGCCACCGTAATGCTACTGGAGTTACAGAGCAGCATTCCCCACGTTCTGAACAGACCTGGCCTGATTACCTGTGCCAAGAAGGAAAATGGTTTTCCTCTGTTCCTAATCGGCAGCCACTGACTACCTCTTGGCAGAATTCAATGTACTCAGAACCTTGCTCTGAATCTAGCATATTCAAGATTCTGCACAATGTATAGAATTGTTTGTTGTTTTTGTTTTTTTTTCAAGATAGGGTCTCACTATGTATCTCTGGCTTTTTTGGAACTCATTATGTAGACCAAGCTGGACTTGAACTCACAAAGACCCGCCTTCCTCTGCCTCCCAGGAGCATGCGCCGCTGAACCCTGCTCACACCACGTATTTCTAAAGCCTTTCGCAGTTGTAGCACTGCCTTGTGCCCCGAAGATCATCTTGGATCTGACTTTCTAAGCAATAGCTCTAGCCACTGAGCTGACAGCCCCTTGGCTGAGTATTGCCCACTCTGAGGTAAATACTCCCTTCCCCGGAGCTGCTGAGCACCACAGAGCATTCCCAAGTCAAATTTCGTCATGGCTGAACACCTTCATTGACAACCATCCCAGCCCCTCTTCGGAGAGTGTAAAATGCTGGTCTAATGAGTCCTGTCAGACCAGTTCCCCAAAGGGTGCTAAGTGGAGTGTCACTTACTCTGGAGTGCCAGGCAAGTATTAGGTGCCCTGGCTAAGGGATCGTGACCTGCGGGGCACTAATGACACCAGATAAAGAGAGGTAGGCTGGTTCTCAGAACAATGCAACAGGCATCCGGGGTAAGACTACACGAGACAGAGTCCCTTGGGCTGCCTTCCCTTTCCACCTCTGTGAGCCAGGTGAGCAAAGCAGGAGGACAGCCCAGGGCGGCCAGCACTGTCCGGCCCATCTCACTGGCTTATGCTCTGCTGCACAGGGACAGTCTGGCTACCTGGAGCACTTGTCCAGCATTGTGACTCACACCGAGAATGGCCAGGAAGAGTGGCAGATGGGCCCATCCTGTTAGGCGTCACTTCCCCCCTCCTGAAGGTCAAAGCTGCATCAGTCTTCCTGCCTTCTCCTCACCCAGTGTGCCACCCATCCTAGCATTCTGGGAAAAACCAACACTCAGGAACCTAGAGACTAAGAAACCTGGCCAGAAAGTGCCAGAACTCCTGGGGATGGAAAAGCCGAGGTGTGCCAGGAAGGAACAAGGGCAGTTAGGAGCCTGAGAAGGAAGAAATAGCAAGGCCAGGTTTCCGGAGCATCTGTGTGGCTCTGCAAACCAACACCCTGGATGTTTTGTCTCAGCTGACTGCTGACTCAGCCGTTTACACAAGCCTGGGCCGAGGAGGAGAGCACTGGGGAGACAGCAGCCTGGGAGAGCACTGGGAACAGCACCGAGTGTCTCCTTAGCAATAGGAAAGGTTGCCCTGATGCCCTTAGAACAGGTGGTAGGGAGGGCAGAGGAGAATGAGTGGTAGAAATAGAAAAGGGGTAGGGATGAGAAGTAGAAGAATAAAAATAAGAACCACACTCTAGCCTGGTGGTGGTGGCAGTGGTGGCACAGGCCTTTAATCCCAGCACTTGGGAAGCAGAGGCAGGCGGATCTCGGTGAGTTCAAGGTCAGCTTGGTCTACAGAGCAAGTTCTAGGTTGGCCTGAGCTACACAGAGAAACAGGCTTGAGAGCGTGGGGAAAAATCACCCTCTAAAGATAGAGGCCCACCTCATGCACCTCTGCCAGCAGGTGCACAGATCTTGAACCCTAGGCTCCTTTCCCAGGCCCACTCCATGGGCACTAATGTGTCCTGACAGATCATGGAAGTAGGTGACCAGGAGTGCTTCCCTTGGAGCAGTAAGGAGGAAATGCACATGGAATGTAATTCAGATTACTCAGCGTCTCCGAGATTTGTCCCTGAAATAGCATCTAAATCACCATGACGGCTGTGCTCTCAAATGGACTTTCTGCGCTGAGTGACTGGGCTGCAGAGAACAGATAGCTCTGGCCTTGCGGACAGCCAGAGGACTGACCTGGAGACCTCTGGGCTGGGGTCCCTGTCTCCTGTAACTCCCTCAGCTGTGTGGCTCACAGCTTGGGTGAGGCTCGGCTCCAAGGAGGCAAGGTCAAACTCAAGGGTATGGAGGCTCTTCAGAGAATTAGAAATGGAAATATTTTATGACACGACAATCTCCACTCGAACTGACAGTGCGGTCTTGAAGATCTGGACACTCTTACCTTCAGCCGTATTAGTTGCAATGCATAGAATATGGATGCTAGCCCAATATCCATCAACAGGTGACTAGAGAAGGCAGTGGTATGTGCATACGTGTGTACACATGAACATTGTTGTTGTTGGTGTTATTATTATTATTGAATCTTGAAAAGGAAATTCTGGAATACACTCTAACATGGATAAAGCGAATTAAACCAAACACAGACATATACTGCCAGGTGTGGTGGAGCATGCCTGTAATCCCAACACTTGGGTTAGGAGTTCAAGGCCAGCCTGGGCTGCAAGTGATACCCTTCTCATAACTACCACCACGATCAAAGGCAAATGCTCAAAGATCCCACTTAAGTGAGCTATTTAGGAGAGTGAAAATCAGAGACAGATAGTAGACTGGTGGCTGCCAGGCCTACAGGGGAGGAAACAGAGTTATGGAGATTTACAGTGCTGGTGGTTACATGGTTTTGGCTACACAGGCTGGCCAGAGAATTCCAGTGCTGGGGTTATGGCCAAGAACCACCACTGTGGCTGGCTTTCACATGGTGGGCCCTGAAGATCTAAACTCAGGTCCTCATGCCTTGGGCAAGCACTTGGTTTTTTGAGGTATTATCTCATTTAGCTCAAGCTGATCTCAAACTCACTGGCCTCACACTCCTGATCCTCCTGCCTCCATCTTCCACGTATGAGGGTTGCAAGTGTGTCGCCAGGCCTGGCTTGATTACTGTAGCTCTGTATTAATTTCTGAAATCAGGAAACAAGCTGTGTACTTCTTTCAAATACTGTTTTAGATATTTAGGGCCCCTAGGACTTTGATGAAAATGTTAGGTTGTTGTTTGCAACTAGCCGAATAATGCTGACATCTTAACTCTTTCAACAAAAGAATGTTGGGCGTAGTCTCATTTCTGTTTACTGACGGTCAGTAATATTTTGTGGTTTTCATTATCTGTTGTGTTTGTTCTCTGGGTTAATTATCAAGCATTTCATTCTCTTTGAAACTATTATAAATGGAATTACCTTTTTAATTTTCTCAAGTCCCTTTAGGATACAGCTGACCTTACCCTAGTACCTTCCTGAGTCTCTCATTACTTCTCCTGGGATTTGTGGAGGGAATCTCTGGGGGTTTCCTAAGTATAAGAGTCTATCACTTACCAATAGAGATGACCTCTCAGTGTGGGCGCCTTTTCTTGCCAAACTGCCCTGGCTAACTTCTAACGTTACACTAAACAGAAGCAGGGGAGGTGGGCAGCTGTGCTGGGATCCTGACTTCAGCAGCAAAAGCTTCTGGTCCTCACTACCAAGCACAGTGTGTATGGTGTCTTCACTAGTGTTCACAGTGTGTCCTGTTTCTTCACTAGTGAGCACGGTGTCCTTGTCCTTGCTGGTGAGCATATTTAAGTTTTTCTACGTACGCCGTCTTTGAAGCTGGCAGTTTCTGCTCCCAGTTTAAGTGCCTTCACAGAGATGTCAATTCACACCTGTTTGTTTCTAATGTGTTCTGTCCTGTGATCTTTTCTGACTTTTCATGCGGCTTAGCATCAAGCTCACATCCCACAGTGCCCCTTCCTCTTTTGTGCATCCTATTCAAACTGTGGTGGCCTTCACTTGCCCTGTTATTCTGCAAACAAATCATTAACTATCTTTCTTAACTGACAGCAAGCTTTCTCCCAACTGCCACAGTCTTGGTAGGCATAGCTTGACATGTAATGAGAACATGCTGTCTCTGTGGAGCCGGTGCGTGTCGGACAGGAGCCAAGCAGCCTCCTTCTTGAAGGAGTGACCCTATGGTAAAGCACGCACCTGGGCCTTCATGGCTGAGAAGATGCTGAAGAACTGGGAGATGTTACAGAGAACACGTCGGGCTGTGGACTGTCCCTAGTGTTGTTCTGCTAAAGTTGACACCAAGTAACCTCTGGGTTCTCTTCAAAGTCTCTAATTCTGCAAGAACAGCCTTAAACTTTTCTAATTTTTTTTTTTTTTTTTTTTGTGGGAGGGTTGCTTCTCTGCCCACAAACTATTTTATTGTGAAAACAAAGAATACTTAAGCAACTGAGAAATGGAGTGAGCCAAAAACCAGCTGACCTCTTCCTCAGATTCTGCTGCCCAAACACACGAGGCATCCAGAACCAAAGCAAACACCCAAAACACACAACCACTAGCAACACAGTCAAGGCTGCCCAAGGTAACCCTCAAAAAGTAAGGAATCAAGGAGAAAATGTTTACAAGTTTAGTGCCTTGCAGCTTTCTTGTCTGCAAAATGGAAAGAATCCGAGTTTTGAAGAAACCAGGGAAATGAACGTAAAATGTTTATAGTATACCAGGCACACAGCAAAACACAACCAAGCCCAGAACTGTATCGTCTAGCAGTTCAAAGTACGGCTATTGATTGCCTTTCTCAGTGCGGTGGCCAGATGTCTAACAAGACGCAGCCTGCGAAGGGGAAGTTTGATTGTGGCTCATGATGCAGATGACACAATGCATGGGGTGGGAAAGACATCAGCAGGAGCAACTCTCAGCTGCGGCAGAAGAGCTACCTCACATCTGTGATGGTCAGGAGGGGATGCTGGAGACCCTCTCTCTGTTTTCCCTTTTGATACCAGCCAGTGCGATGGTCCTGCCTACATCCAGGTCTCCCTGCCTCTGTTAAAACTCTTTGGAAATAGCATGAATGGAAGGCCCGTCTCCTAAGTGAGTCTAATTTGAGTCAGGCTGACAATGAAGCTGCATCTTCACAGCAGGTCTCAGCAGCAAAAGGTTATTTTCAGCCGGCACCAATGGTTACCGTATATAACAAAAAGAGACGGTAGACAGGCTTGTGTCTGAAGCAAAGAAAAACAACTCAAACTGTCTTTGTTCTGTCACTGCTCTGCCTCTCTGCTGGCTCCAGTGGTGGGGTGATAGCAGTGCCGAGGACGGGGAGGGGGGGAGAGACTAAAAGAATGTCATCTGTGTGACTTGGCCATACTTCCATGCAGCCGATACAAGGTCTCCTCAGTAACAATGCGGAGTGGTTACTTAATGTCATAGAGGCCCAAGGCTGACAGACTCTTCTTCAGTCACTCATCCACCTTATTCTTTGAGACAAGGTCTCTCAGTCAAACCCGGAATGAGGCTACTCCCAATAGGCAGCTTCCTCCAGGGATGATCTCCTTTATTTACCTGCCTTCTGACAGCTGAATTACAGGCCAGCCACCACACCCACCAGCACTTAATGAGTTCTGTGAGATCTGAACTCAGGCACACTTTCCCGATCATGGCACGTGCTTCAGCTGCTGGGTCATGCCCCAAACCCTATCTCCTTCATTTTGTTCTTGGTAAAATGTAGCTCTAAGAAGTTTGGGTCTAAAGAGAATTGGTGGACAATTCAAGGTACTTGCTCTTGCAGAGGACCTAGGTTGAGCTCCCAGGTTAAAATCACCCAGGAAATGACTTTAACCTCTACGCCAATCGCAGGAGACCTGACCCCTCCTCCAGTCTCCTCCTGCACCAGGCTCACACATGGTACACATGTAGGCGCTCACATAGCTCACATATACATGTAAAATAAAAATAAGTAAATCTTTTAAAAAGAAAGTTAAACAATCCCAAGGAACGGCACAGCTCGGGCTGGAACTGCCTAGAAGCGATGGCCTGAGCCATTTGAAAACCACTTGAAAATGGTGCATTAGAAATGAAGGCCCCACCCAGCGTGTGGTAAGGATCCTTCGGTGGATGGGTAGCTGCATCTGCTGGAAGATGAACGCTTGGCTATAGTATCTGCGTATCTGCACATCAAACTCCATATCCGTGGATATGCAGTTTCAAGTACATTCAGCAAGGCTATGTGATCAGGATGCGTCTTTATATCACAGTTTATCACAGCACCCGCTCTTTAGAAATGGAGCGTGAAGAAAAGGTGAAGAAAAAGAAGGCTAGTTCCCTAGGAACACTTCCTCCTGGCTGTTGAAAGGCTAAGCAGTTTAAATGGTACTAATCTGTTGCACTTTTCAGCAAGCACTAGCACGGACAGCCCTATTCACTGTAGGAGCTCAAGGCAGGTGGGGCACATGAACTTCAGCCCTGCTGCTATCTAATGCACAGGGCTGAATCACACAGGCTGGGAGAGGTGGAAGGGTCTGACGGGGAGACAAAGTATCATGGGGTTGGGGGTGGAAGGGCAGTGGGTGGGGAACACAGGCAATAGAGAATTCCAAGCACTTCCCTCTCTACATGATTGGCTCCTATGTACTAATCATCTTATTCCAGGCACACAGTAGGCACTTCATTATGTCTTGTGGAATGATGGGCTTTCAAATGGCTGTAACTACATAGAGGCTGGCAGTGATAAGGAGACGTCAAGGACCAGGGTTGCCATGGTCCAGCAGTCCAGATACAAATACCTCCTGAAGGCTATCACGGAGCTCAGAAAGACGGTGTGACTCTGAGAGGGACTGCCTTAAAATACCTCTCTCTCTTGCAGCAAAGGGCTTAGAATATATTCCTGGACACAACTGGAATTAACCGGAACAAAATCTCGAGGTTGCAGTGGTTTAGCCTGCCTAGTAAGACTGCTATGGAACCTTCAAACATACCATGGTCAAGGCTGGGAAGCATCTGAGAGATATTTAGTCTAGTAGATAATCCCATGCTTCCTTCTAACTATCCAAGACACACAAGAGCCCCAAGTGACAGCGACTCTTCCTTATAAAGCAGTCTGCATCACTGAGCTCTTGGAAACATTAACTTCTCAAGGATGCTGATCTTACATAGAAAACCAAAGAGGTTTTTCCCCACAATCCAAAATGTACCATTGAGGGCATCCAGAACATCATTAATTGCTGTCACGTGACAGCTACCTGCCATATCCTAAGCTCTCTCAACTGAGTTTCTTGGTGCAGCCTTCAGTACCTGAACCTTCCTAATGTTCTTTATGAGCTTCCATCATTATGGCTACGCCTGTCTGCTCTGCCTTCCCATTCCAATGAAGGGGAACTATGTATGTACTTTGTCTGAAGCCATGCTCCCTTGAGCATCTCACATTGCTTCCTGCATCAATTCCTCTCCGCATCAGGACCACTCATCCATGAAAGCCTCTTATCTTCAGAACTCAGCCCTGCCCCTGTCCTGTATAACTCACTCACTCTCATTCCTCTACACCAACCCCCATCTGGGTGTCTGTGCCTACAGCCATAGCTTTCTTCTCCCACTTTCCTGCACCGACATCCCCGCTACTGCACAGGAACAAGCGCAGTGGTCCTGACTTTCACACTGTCAAACCCAACAGCCAGGTCCCAAGCCCAGCTTTTCCTCACCCCTGATGGTGATCACTATCTGCTATTCATGAAATTGCAACTGACACGTGAATACTTACCAACCCCCATTAGAGCAGCAATCTCTTATCTCTGTGGGAAGTGACTATTTTCTAAAACAGAAAAGTAACTTTGTCTGACCTTCTCCCAAATCTCTTAATGTGGGTCTAAGAGGACAGCTGTATTCTCAATCCACTGCTCCGTGTCACCTGCTGCAACACCACGCATCAAGCAGCAGCCTCCAGGACACTCCGCTGTGTGCTTGCCGGTCGGCCACCAGAGTGGAGAAAGCAGGCAACCCCATCTTAGCATTTCCTGACAGGCCCTCAGGAAAGTCTCCAGGAGCCCACCCAGATTCTCACCCCCTCCTGCTGAGCCCCAGTCCTCCCTGACACTTCACAGGCCTTCCAGCTACTCCACACAGAGCAGCCCATGTGTTTTGCTGCTCTTCTGGCTGAAGATAATCTTCCCAGATCCATTTACATCATCAAATATATATTTGAATATATATGTATATGTGTATATGTTATGTTTATGTATTGTATATGATATACACACACGTGATGTATAGGTATATATAATGTATATGTATATATCACCTGTTACTGGCTCAGCACTCTCAAGGCTCTAGAAGTGAACAGAGAAAGGACTCTCTGCCTCTGAGGGTGTGAACTTCTTATACAGCTGATACCCTGGTCAAACAGCCTGCTCCAACCACACTAGTAATAGCTCCTTTTTTTTTTTTTTTTTTTTTTGTTTTGTTTGTTTGTTTTTGTTTTTTGAGACAGGGTTTCTCTGTGTAGCCCTGGCTGTCCTGGAACTCACTCTATAGACCAGGCTGGCCTCGAACTCAGAAATCCGCCTGCCTCTGCCTGCCAAGTGCTGGGATTAAAGGCGTGCGCCACCACTGCCGGGCAATAATAGCTTCTTATACTGGGCTGGGGATGTCACTCAGTGGAAGAGCCAACAGCTAGCATGTGTGAGGCCTGGGATCACCACCACCACCACCACCACCACCAGATACCACACTTTTTGTGCCATTTTCCTGGTTTTCTCCAGAGTACACACTCTGATTTGAAATGCTACAAATGTCACTGTTGTTTGCTGTACTGTAGCTCCCAACCCCCAGTGCAGGCCCTGTCATCAAGCCTGCAACAGCTGCTGGCCTAAGCAGTATCCAGCGCTTGAATAGACAAGCTTCTCCAGTCTGGTACCAAGATGCCGGGGTCTAGGCAGACATCCATGAGGTCATAAGGCAGGTGCTATGTTAAATGAAAGTCGGTGGCATGTTTTCAGATGAGTGCCACCAGTTTGGGAGGAACATACAAAGAACTGGGAATCCCATGGGGAGAAAGGATTCTGTCCAGCAGGACCCCTTACTTGGCTCAGACCTGTTCCAGCCTGAAATTGAAGGCTTTCGGAGAAGAAAGAGAACAGGACAGGAGCCAGGAGCTAAGGGACAGCTCTGCTTCGACAGCCAAATCATCCCAGAATAACTGCCCATAGAAAGAACCTACTTGAAGAAAATAGCAGTATCAGGGTTGTGAAGCACCAGCCAACTTCCCACATGATAAGTGAAGGACCCATGATTTTTCTAATTCCAAGTTACGTGCCTAAAATCTGTGTCAGAAAACCACTGCACTACACTGCCATCAGCCAGGGGTATCTGAATTGTTTCTCCACTAAGATGGCAGGGGGGTGAGGGGTTATTGTGCATATCAAAAGTCAGCTTCTGAGACAGTGAAAAACGAGACAGAAAACTAATACTTGGACCATCAGCTTCCCAAGCAGACACAAGACAAAACAACCTATGTGCAGTTGTGCAGTGCCTCGAACTCCCAGCAGGGCTAAGAGGCCACGGGTCCACTATCTCTGATCACTGGTGTGGTCTCAATGCTACCGGGGCATCCTTGCCTAGGTCCCTGGCTTCTCCTGACCTGGCTTCTAGTTTTCAAGTGGTGCTCCATCCTCACCCCCACCTCTCCATCCTCCACTGCCCAAAGAGCTCACCTCTTACACACAAGTACTGTGGTCTTCTCACTGGGCAAGTGAGCTCAGGGTTTCCTGCCCTCTAGACCCCACTCCTGCCTCAGAGACTCTCGAAAAGTGGACAGTTCGTCCCATCTAGTCTCCTGGAAATGTGCTTCCATCTCTACCACATGCTTTCTCCCAACGTCCTCTGATTAAGAACACTCGAGTAACGTGCGGCCATCACTACTGCCCACCCGTTACACGTTCTAAACTTCCTCTCCTCAGCTACCAACGCGGCAGGATTCCCTTCACCCTGTACTCCTCCGGGCCACTGGCCTCTCCCTCCTCACTCCTGGGCCTCCTGAGATAAGGCTACCAAAGCTGCTCTTGTCATCACCTCCTGCCACCACACCCCCAAGGATCCTTTTCTATTCTTCTCATCACTGCCTCTGCAATCTGGCTCCTGTCTCTGCCACTCCACTGAGGCCGGCAGTTGCTTTCTGAGAAAGGCTCAGTCATTATCTCCCCGGTGCCCTCTCTACGGCTTTTCCTGGAAACTCCCGCCCCTGCTCTGAGCCCAGGAATGCCTCCTGCCTCTCCCTGCTCTCATGGCCCAGAGTCTCTCTTGGATGGCCCGAATTCCTTCATCTGCTGCTCTTTATAACCACACAATCTTGAGTTTCTGACTATGCTCCTGAGAACCAAATGCTTTAAAGTGCATCTATATAGACACCCCATGGCAGGCACCCACACAGAGAGGTCCCAAAGTGAACACCTCTATTCTCTGTCATGCACTCACAGAGCCAAATGCCACCTGCTGGGAGGAAACAGTTACCTGGCCTCTGCTCTTCCCACTATCAACCTGATCTGCTAGCGGTCTCCAGGACCTCCATTTTATAAGGTTCATTGGTGAAGCACTCAAGTCTGCTAATGTGGACTGTTGGAACACCTAAGCCCTAACCTTCTCCACTCCAGCACCGCATAATGCCAGAGTGTTCATTCTTGCTGCAACTCTGTTCCCCCATGGACTTCAGAATACAGTTTGGATTCCTAGCAAAGTTCAAAGCCCTGTCAAGACCCAGCACCAGCGGTATGTCCTGTGCTTCTAACCGTACAGTTTTCTTTGGCCACATTTTCTGGGATACACCTCACATCTGTGCTGGCTGTCCTCAGCCAAATGTGCCCTTCTTGCTCACTAGAAACGCCTGCACAGGGTCCAAGCCTATACCAAGACATGCCCCCCTCTCCCCTGGCCACGCCCCTTCTCCCTGGCCACACTCCCAGGCAGTCAGTCAGGTCTCCTTGTGTGTCTCCTCTCCCAGTGGGCGGAGGCCACATTTTCAACACCTGCTACAGCTCTAGTGAACAGTGACTATGCTCTTGTTAGCAGGAAGAGTCCATGCTCACATCTCCATGTAGTATGGATTCTCATAGAAGAACTGATGTTGGCCAGCGTGGTCAGAAAGGAGGAAGAGGAAAGTAAGAGGCTTTCTGGGAGCAGATGTTAAATGTCACAACTGTAGAAAGGAAGAAGAGCATTCGCATGTGATCAATTTGCTACTAGTTTGACTTAGGGGACAAGAGGACTGGGAAGTTCCTCCGGTTATCTCTGGATGTTCCCTAATTATGAAAATGACTATTGTTTCAACTGATGGTTCAGGACAATATCTAGCTTTTTCAGACACTAGGGCTACAGAGAGGCCTAGCCCGGTGTTCTTTGGGCTTCTTAGAGATGCAGAGGATGAAGCAAGAAAAAGCAAAGTCAAGCAAACTTCTGGGAAGGAAGGGCCAGGGAAGGACAAAGTTGGCAGAGGCAGGCAGCTAGAGGAGCAAACCTCTGCTCCTCAGCAAGATCTGTGATATCCGTGGCTTGCAAACTGAGTTAATCCAGTTCCAGCTATAGCAAAGATCCGGTTCCCAGCCTTCTGCCATTGATGCTATACACACACACACACACACACACACACACACACACACACACACACACACACACACACACACTTACAGTGTCTGCATAAAGAAAATCTCAATTGCTCTTTCAAAGCACAGGTAGAGCTGGAGGGCTACCCTGAATCTTCTTCTCCCTTCCAATTAGATGAAAAGTATGAGACACAATCTCAGCAGTGAAGCACAATTTCAGAAGTGCACCAAGTATGTCTGGGCCAACTGTCTTCCATTCTTCTCATTCCTAGGAGGCTCTAGTACTGCTGAGCCCACAACCTTTCCCTTCCTGCCAGGGACCCCAATAGAGGATCAGCCCCCTAGGACAACACTGAAGTACAGCCTAAACTTTTATTTCTTTTCTCTTAAAATCCAGTTGCCAAAAGACAACCACCATGAGCTCTTCTAGTTCTAAAATTCCAACCATTCTGGGCTCAAAGCCAGATACCTCCCAAGTTTCTACAGAAGATTTCCTTTCACTACCAATGAGATTAGACAGCAAAGACCCCGAAGAGCCAACAGGTTACATCCTGTGTCTGCCATGTCCTAAAATGCCAATGCAGATAGTCAGAGGCTGTTTGAGGTGACCCTCCAATACTCTTCTAAAACTTCCTGTAGCAGGATCACTGCTGGCTCTGGTTCACAGAGGGCAAACACTCTTGCCCACCAGACTTGTAAAGTCTAGGAGCACACATGTGTTCTGGGGGTGGGGTGGGGATATCAGGAAGTGTCACTTACTGCTGTGACCCCCTCTCGGCTGTTGTGGCCTGTGCAAGTCTTACTCCCAAGAAGTTGTCCTCACCACTTGCCTGTCCATGAGCTCCTGGCCAGCATCAATGCCTGCACTAAGGACAAAGGCTGGAAAACTGTCCCAGGAATAGACTAGCGGACCTGAGTGTGCCCAACCCAGTTCAGGCACCTTCGGAAGTACTGCTTACTTGGGGAAAAGAAGGTACATTCTGTTCAACTTGACACTGGACCCACATATAAAAACTACTGCCATAGGACGTTACTGTCAAAGGCCTTAAGTGACCCCGTGCTTCTGAAGACATCTCATAAAGCTCCAGAGGATCCAGTAGTGTGGGACCAGAGTCATCACCACAGGCTGACAGGAGAAAGCGCAGCCTGTCAGACTCTGCCTGCCTCTCCTCATTCTGGCTTCCACCCTGACATCCTGTAAGTGAAAGGACCGTGCAGGCAATGATGCAGCTCTGCCATCGTGGGAGCTATGGCTCCTCAGAGAGAGTCAGTGGTGAGCAAAGACCGGTGCACTGTTGTTATTCTCACCTCTGTAAGCAACTGAGACCTTTGGGGTGATGGCAGAAAAAGATGTCACTTTGGTGACAATCATCTGGATAAGCAGTGGAAGGAGGACCAGACACCTGGAACATGTAAGACAGCCCAGATCACTGCACCTACAGGGAGAGACATGCCTTCTGCTGAGAGAGACCTGCCCGTGAGAATTCAGTTTAACCAAATGTCCTGCACGCCTGCTGCTTGGTATCCACAGAGTAATGGCTCTGAACAGAGACAACGGCGACAAAGAGCTGTGGGATCTAAACAAACTACAAATCAGGTAACTGGCCTCTAGTCCTACAGCACCACAGCGCCCTACTTTTAGGCCACAGGAAAGACCAAGGGCAAGCTGCAGGGAACAGTTCTTTCCCGTGTGCATTCTGGGGATTGAACTTGGGTCATCGGGCTTGGCAGCCTTTACTACCGAGTTACCTCATCTGATGCAATCTTTTATAGAGTTAACTACTGGTTAAAAAAAAAAAAATGCTTCTCAGATAAAAAGAATTCCTTAGTTTAGGCTAAGTGCTATGTACTGTAACCCAGCACTGGGGAGGCTAAGGCAGAACAATTATGAATTCAAGGACAGCCTTCTCTCAAAAGAAAAAAAGGAAACAGGATTCTGTCTGCTTCAGCCTTCCTGCACCCCTCCTCCACAATCTGAGTGTTGCACAAATCTCTCCATCATGAGAGATTTTTAGTCTTAGAGCCAAGGTACCAAACTCATGGCAGTCAGTTAAGGCCTTCCTTCCAACAGCTGTACACTTTCACAGGCACAGCCGAGAGCAACAGGCTGCGAATCCCCAACCCCATAATTTGCTAAAGAACTGATCAAAGAAACACAATGAAATTTATGGGGGAAAATGCTTTGAACTTTAGCATGAGGCCAGGCATCTTAGCTGATGCACCACACAGCTGCAGGGCCTTCCAGGAGTCTTGTATCTTGACTGTTGGTCCAAGCCCTTGGTTTGACTTCATGTACAAGTGTAAGCAAAAGCAGCAAGGACAGTGACATCAAACCCTGAACAGACTGACAGACCCAATGCACAGCCAGACTGATAGACCCAAGGCACAGCTGAGATGCGAGGACTGAGTCACAGAGCCTCATCCATCTGTCCCCTCACCTGAGGAGGCCTGTGCTTTCCTGTGTGCACAGGAAAACGAGTTCCCCAGAGGAGCCATTTGACCCCATTAATGTCAACCAAGAGGCCACAGTGGGGACTAGAGAGATGGTTCAGAGGTTAAGAACACTGACGACTGTACCAGAGAACCAGGGATCAATTCCCAGCACCTCCATGGGTCCAAAACCATCTATAACCCCAGTTACAGGGGATCTGATGCCTTCTTCTGGTCTCCACGGACACCAGGCACACATGTGGTGCACAGAAATACATGCAGGCAAAACATCCATGTGCGTAAAATAAATAAAATTTAAAGGGGGGGTAGGAAGAGCAGGAGGAGAAAGAAGCTTTCACCGCTGCCACCACAGTGGTAAAGGACAGGAGATTCTGCAACTGAAAATTGCAACTGGGTTCTTTCCAGATCTGCTGTGGATGCCTCTGGTCACTCTCAAGACCAGCAATGTTTCCCAGAATCTAGCTTCTTCTGTATCCCAGCAACATTCATCAGGCCAAGCCGGAGCCAGGAGACGCCTCTGTGCCTGCACTGAGCACTGTGAGGAGGCACACACATTCGAGTCACTCTTCCTGCCTCTCTCCCAGACTCCTCCCACTTTCTAGCCCCACTGCCTTGAACCCAGCTCTGGCACAGGCTCCTGAATGCAGGCTTTCCTGTGGGTGGCTGTTTGGCTTGCATGCCTTTTGTGATAAGAATGCTTTAACACGGAAGCCATCACTTTAACCAGTTCCAAGTGCACATATGGGGCCATGTTGTATGTCTGACTAGTTCCTATTTCTAGAACTTTTCACAGTCCCCACCAGAACCTATGCTCCCAAGAAACAGAAGCTTCTATTCCCCTCTCCTCTCCAGCACACAGAGGTCTCTGTTCTGCTTTCTCTTTCTGGGAATTTGACAAGTCAAGGTACTGCCTGTATGTGGAATTATTTGTCCTTTAAAAATAATACTTATTGTTTTTAACTATGAGTACTTGTATATATGTGGGTATGCATCAACTTTTCCTAGAGTTAGAGGTGGCTGTCAGCCCCCCGAACTGTGTGTGAGGAACCAAACCTGGGTCCTCTGCAAGGTCGGTGGGGTTCCTAACTGATGAGCAGTCTCCACAGCTCCTGTTCTTGTCCTTCGGTTCCTTTGACTTGGCATGTTCTCTTGCATCCCTTCCCTTTTTATGACTAAATATTATTCCACCATGGCCAGTACTGTTTCCTGCTTATCCATTCATTCACTCACCAATGAGCCTTTTGGTAGATGAAGGAAGCTGTTATGGTTATACATGTACATGTAGAAAGCAGGCTAAAGACGTGAAAATGCTAAACCGTCAACACACATGAACAATCAATACTCAACAATTAGTCATCAGGAAATGTCAATCGGAAACGTGAGAAACTATTACATATTTGTGAAACTGACTAAAATTCAAGACTGAAAAATACCAAGAGCAGGTAAGGACAGGAAACAACCGGAACTCAGACACTGAGCGCTAGAACCATCTTGGGAAACTGCTGAGGAGTGGCTCTTGATGCTAACCATACACAGACCTAAAACTGCAATTCCTTTCTTGTCCATAGAGACAACAGAGGTGAACATGAGCCAGGCATGGTGCTACAGGCCTGTGATCCCAGCACTTAGGTGGCTGAGACAGGAGCTCACAGTGAGCAGCATCTGGCCCATGGTCACATTAACAAAATACTATCTTGAAAACAAAACAAAAAACCTTAAAAACATCAATAACAAAAACAACAACAGGAACAACAACAACAAAACAACCAAAGAAAAAAACACCTAAGAGAGGGCAAATATTGTACCATGGGGCAGAGAGGGAGAGAAGAAAATTAGGTCTATACTGACCAAGAGGCTAGCACAGGATGCTCATATTGGCTTTGCTTCTAATGCCCTGAAACTGGAAATAACCTAAGTGACAACAGCAACCCAAATGGTTAGGTACCATGCAACAGAGCATTATACAGGGAAAGAGAAAGAAAAAAAAAAAAAAAGAAAAAGAAAAACAAAAAGAAAAAGAAAAAGAAAGGAAAAAAGATTTAACTATACTTTTCTTTTAGTAGTCACATAGGACTAATAAGGGGGCGCCAAAACCCATACTACCTGAGCTCCTTCTGCCCCATGAACCAATAGCTGCAGACAATCTATGCAAAGCCTCCTGAATTATTTATTTATTTATTTATTTATTTATTTATTTATTCATTCATTCATTCATTCATTCACTCACTCATTTGTTATTCACCTATCTATCCATTCATTTGTTCAATGTGAGGCAAGGCCTAACACAGCCCAGGCTGACCACAAACTGGCTGTGTAGATGAGGTAACCCTGAGCTTGTCATCCTATCGCCTCTACCTCCTGAGGTACCAGCACAGTCAGTTTATGTGGTGGTGAGTTTTAAACAAAGGACCGCCTGCGTGCTGGACAAGCATTCTATCAATTGAGCCATATCCTCAACTACGCCCCATATATTTTAAATCATCTCTAGACAACTTGTAGCACAGTACAATGTTTATCCTATGATAGCTGCTATAGTGTATTGTTTAAGGAATAATGACTAAGTCTGTGCTTACTCAGTATCTTACTGCATTGTTTAGGGAATAAGGACTGAGTCTATGCGTATCAGTCCTAAGGCAGAACTCATGGGTACAGGTACAGAGGGCCCAGTGCACTGCAACATAGCAACGCAAATGAAGTACACAGATTCATGTCCCATGAGAGTAGACAGATACAAAAGGATCAAACTGTGTAACTCCATTTATTTAAAGATTAAACACAAACAACAAAACTCCAAATGATACCTCCCATAGGGTATCATAGGGTGATATCTCCCATAGACTAAGACCTCCTCAAACCTCTCCATCTAAAGACCCAATTTCCCAACTCCTCCCACAGCTACGGAAGGGCCGATACCATCAATAAGTTCTCCATCCCTAAGATTTCACAGGCTTAGCACCCCTGACCAATCCTGTTTGTTCTGGGAGAGATGGCTCATTGGTTAAAAGCGTCGGTTCTGTTCTAAGCAGACCACTGGTTGGCTCACCCATGATTCCAGCTCTAAGGGACGCTGCCCTTCTTTTGGTCTCTGCGAGCACCTGCCTGTGTGCACCCACAACATAAAGACACGTGTGTATACACACGGAACTTAAAAAAATATTTCTTAAAGTCATGATTTGCATACTTTACGGAACACAAATTACACAACCACATAAACAGTAGGCAGGCACCTTCTAAGTGTCCCAAACACAACTAAGGGACAGCCAGCAGCATGCATGAACAGATCCACACTAAGACAGAACTGACCCAGCACTACTTGACATATGATCTGGCAGACAGCTGGAAGCCCAGTGGGGTTCGGCTTCTGACCAGAGCCAGGGGTGTGAGCCTGATAAACAGCAAGTAGGATCCATGCCTCCAGCCTAATGAGCTCTCCATTCCCTAAGACCTGTTCTATAGTTCAAAGGAGGGACGGATCCTTTCTCAGTAGGGGGCCAGAGTCACCAAACCTAGTGTGGACCAGACTAGGAGTTAGGGTCAGGGACTGCACATGGGCAGAACAAGTCTGTGAGTGATGCTGTCAGCCAGGCACAAGACAAGGGTCTAACTTCAGTATCCTATAAAGAACTCATCTGTCTCCTTCTGCAGGATGACCTCAACCACGTCTAAAGGAGCTCAAAGATGAAAGACCTTTCCAGTCTGGGAAGGACCTTGGGAAGGAAGAACCTAAGGTGATCACGGTCGTCTGTGAGAAATGGGCCTCTCCACAGCCAGCCTACTGCAGGAAGCTGCCCTCCTCAAGCCACAAGGGGCACCCAATTCAGAGGCACTAGGACCAACAATACACAGTGGCCCCATAAGTTCCGCATGCAGGCCAGATGTGTCCCTAACGGTTGGCACAGTTCTATAGCCACCTGACCTGTGTGGCTGTCAGGTCAGATATGCCTCAGACCCTTAGAACGGCCTCTGGGCTTTAGAATTCCAGGTAGTAGAGTGCTGAAGCCTGATTTTTCCAGTGTACCAATCAGCTTCCACTTTAATGCGTGCTCTTCCTGGGCCAACTGGACACGACTTTGAAAGCAGGATTTCTGATGCCTGGAAAGAACTTGTGCAGTGTAACAAAAAGAGCTGATCCTCCAAGGGAACAGGGAGACTAACTCCATGATCACTCAAAGGAAGAAGATAAGAAGGAGGGTAAAGGAATAAAAGAAAGCCCATCGTGAAGAAAGACAGCGAAGACCTAAACCCAAAGATGCATGAGCATGAAAGCAAGGGCAGTGCAAGGGATCAGGACAGGAACCAGGCAGTGCACTCACCATCAGACGCACGCCCATTTTCTAGATCTGTGTGCAAAGCACCTGCGGGAGAAGCTGTGAGTCCTGCGTCCCAGGACAGACTGGTGCCAGATGTCACCAGACTATTTAACTCATATAGGTGAGCTATGCAATGCAAGCCAAAAGCCCTGTCCACTCCCAAGCCGGCTGACCCTGTGATAGGATGACAGCCCACTGTCTTCCATTTCTCACCAAAGCCCCAGGGGTGAAGACAAGTGGGCAAAACTGAGACTATCGCTCGCTGCACCATGGCACAGCTTGCTCGAGCAACACGAGGGGACCCCAGCCCCATGAGATTCTCATTTTCATTTTGTGTGCTTGGGGAGGACAAAGCCCACAGCTGTTCCACACCACTTTTCTCTGGCCTGCATCTGCCTTGAGACCCTGAAGACTGAATCCCAGACAGACTTTGCAATCAGAAACAAAGGTGTCAATACCAGCAGTAGTGAAAACCAGCCGTAGGGTGTGGAAGCCTGCCTGTCCATCAGCTGGCTCCATCAGTAAGCAAGGTATTGAGCCAAGGTCTTCAGCATATACTCATTGCAGTTTTCTGGAGAAATGAGCCTGAGACCTAGAGGAAGGTCCGGCTGGTTAGAAAGGCCCTTAGAGCCCTCAGCTGGCTTCTCCTCAGGAGGCGGGGCTCTCAAGCAAAGACGGAAATTAAGATGAACTTCAAGGGTCACCTTAGGCCCCAGTCGTCATTGTTTATAACACAGAAACAATTCTCAATTTGCAAGAGAATCGCCATGTTCTTGCATGCTTCCTTATTTGATTTATGCTGGAGATGGAACCCAAGATCTCTCACAGGCTAGACGTGCTACCCCACTGAGCAACCCCTCCAAATGATCACTGTGCTTTATACACACCTCTGCGGGGTAAGTCCACTGTGAGGAGTGAAGGAAGAATCATGGCTGCCCCGCTACCTGGACATGGAGTTTGCTAGAATCATAAACTGCAGAAACACTCTAGTGATCAGGCCCCAGCTAAATCCAGATCTCTGTGGTGACAGGGTCTGTGTCCCCCTTCACTCCAACTGGTTCTAACCGCTTAGAAGCTAGAGACAGAGAATACAGCACACATTCAGCTGAGTGGCTGGAGGCTCAGCTCAAGCACCCTTCGGTGGTCTCCTCCAGCACCAAGGCACCACCCACCCAGCAAAGCTCTGCTTTCTCCAAACAGAGATCAGCAGCATCACAGAAGATCTGCCAAAGGACTGCAGCACAGTCTGCCAAAGATTCAGGAAAATAACGGACATGATTTGGGTTTGGGTGGGTTTTGTTCAGGAAGAAGTAAACCAGCTATACCATCCTGTCTCTTTTGAGGTGAAGCTACACCACAACACATCCAAAGATAGCCGGGTGATTGTATGCTTGCAAGGGAGGGCAGCACCAATGTAACTCATGTGGGTGGAGGAAGCCCACGCACTGAGTGACCACGGCCGCCAGGCCACCTCTGGACTGTCTTCCACAAAACAAATCAAAGTTGTGGGTATCCAAGGAAGGCAAACACAGCCAAGTCCCAGCAAGGTCAGCCCTGAGGGTTAGGAGGGACTCCTGCCCTGTCCTCTGCCCTCACAGATATACTCACATCTTCTACTGGACCGACTGGAGCAGGTGGCTTTGCCAATCACCCTGTGGAAATGGCGTCAAAGAATGAATACTAATTCACAATCATGAAGGGATAACAATCAGAGACCTCACGGAGACTATGGACAGTCACCAGCACACCTTTGGGAACAAAAGAACTCTGGGGTATGGTCATGGTACTATCTGCTACAGAAGACCCTGAGGACACCTGACCCCAACTTGGTCAGATGACCTGAACAGAGTCTGGGGATGAGGGGTAGTAATTCAGCAGTACCAACCCAGGCCGCCCACCCAACAGTCCGGAAGGATCTTACGGTCATTGCTCTGAGAAATTCAGGGCAGGCCTGCCCTGCAAGTCACCATAGCAGGCCAGTGAGGCCAAGTAGACAGCTGCTGTGGCCCTTTAAATGGGAGGTGTACTGTGCAAAGTTCACCCCAGTGGACACTGACAGCGAAAGAACCTCCCAGCGCTTACAGGAACCATAGGAAAATGTTCTGTAGGGTCTAGAGGTACACACAGAAAGGCTCACAAATTTAAAGCCTGAGAGTGACCCTGTCTCAAAACAAAAATCAAGAGGGCTTAGGGGTTTAACTCCGCAATACAGCCTTGGCCTAGCGCACATGAGGCCTTCCATCCAAGTACAGCCTTGGCCTAGCGCACATGAGGCCTTCCATCCAAGTACAGCCTTGGCCTAGTGCACACGAGGCCTTCCATCCAAGCTCTAGTAGCCCTCCCCTACACCCCCAGAAAAACAGAACATTTTACAGATTATTATTTATCTTTTTTTTTTTTAAGATTTATTTATTTATTATATGTAAGTACACTGTGGCTGTCTTCAGACACTTTTTCTTCTCTCTCTGGACCTGCTCACTGTAGCTGTCTTCAGAAACCCCAGAAGAGGGTGTCAGATCTTATTACAGATGGTTGTGAGCCACCATGTGGTTGCTGGGATTTGAACTCAGTACCTTCGGAAGAGCAGTCAGTGCTCTTAACTGCTGAACCATCTCTCCAGCCCTATTATTTATTTTTTTAAACATCTCTTCCTATTCTTGGGCCAGGGGACTGTGGCTTCTTTCAAAAGGCCTGGCTCCTCTTAGGCAGACAGATCAAAATCTCCTGGGTGTAATAAATGAACTCTTACTACAAGCAATGTCTTTTTAGCTCTTTCCACATCTGAGGCGTGCCTCGACTGAGGTACAGGCTCTGTGGAGAAGTCAAGGGAAGGCTGTGGGCTCCGCCCCCACCTTTCCCACCTCAGCTGAGGCAGTCAATTGAAGGAAACAAAGGAGCAGGAGCTCTGTTGCCTTTTCTTGAGGCCTTCCCACAGACACAGAGTTTTATGCCATGACATCATCAGCCACCAATCACCACAGACAGACAAGGTAGAGCAGGTTTTGTCTGAGAGCAAGGCTCTGCAATGGTCAAATGGCAAAGGGCAGCGCAGGTGTGAAGTGGGTATTTTTTTTCCCGTTTCTGTGTGAAACTGTAGAAGAAAGCTGAGAAGCGCTGTGGAAGAACGTAAGGAAAATACGAAATCTAAAATGCTCTGGCTGTGTGTCCCAGACCACCAGGGAGCATACCTGTCCCCTCCCACCATGGTGACAGTGGAAGCCTTTGTTCCAAGAGGCAGCCAGTGACATCTTTCCCAGCGCTCCTTGCCAGGCAAAGAGCCAGCGTTTCAGGAAAGTGTGTGTGTGCAGGTGTGTTTTCAGGGGTTCCAAGCATCAGAGAGAGCAGGGGAGACAAGAAGAGAATGTGGCCAATCCACAGATCCGGTTTCCACTGGGGCATCGCAACTGGAGGCTCCCTGGCCTTAGTGAGCAATTTGCAGCTTTTCTTTCCCCCAGAAAATACTAGCAATCTTATGAATGAAGCTATGTGGCCAAGGTTAGAATAAGAAAGGAGAGGGGTGTGTGTTATGTGTGTGTGTGTGTGTGTGTGTGTGAGTGACAGCAGCTGAGGGCACAGGGCTCCAGGAGAAAACTGCAGGGCCAATGCTCTTTATAAGAACAAAGCTCTGATGATGATATCCCCTAGAAACACACACACACACACACACACACACACACACACACACACACACACACACACACACACAGCGTATCATTACACAGAGCGACCCACCCTCTGCTCTGCACAGCACTCTATGCAGTCTGCAGCCATGTAGCCAGACTCCTGGAGATGAAACATCAACACGGGCCCACACTGGCCACCAGAGACACAAACCTACAGGATAAATACTTTCCTTTGATTTTGCTCTTGTTTTTTACAGTGTTGTGGAACGAACCCAAGAAGCTTGATAGTTAGGCAAGTGTTGCCCCTTGGCCCTGGGTAACTGCATTTTTAACTGAAGGTGCAGTTGAACATGTTAAGGGACCGTTTTTTTTTGTTTTGTTTTTTTTTTAACATGGTATCCATGGTAACGGGAGGTGGACGAGAGCTGGACAAGAACAGGGCTCTCAACACAGCTACATGGATATCACTACTGTGTACTCGACAACACAGTATACCTCTGTGCTTCTAAAACTTTCTCTATGCAACTAGTGCATATTAAATGTAATAATCAGATAAAAATATTTCCGCCATATACAGTGTAACTCTTCTTTTGTTACAACGAGGCTAGCTGGGTGTGGTGGTCTATGCTTGTAGTCCCAGTGTTCAGGGTGCTGAGGCAGGAGAATCCCAAGTCTGAGGTCACCTTGGACTAAATAATGAGTTCTCTGTCAGCCTGAGCCAGATGAACTTAATACAAGCAAATAGACAATGATAAAATGAGATGCTAGGAGCAAAACTAAGACAATACCTATGTAGTGTGGTACATGCTTTTAACCCCAGCATTTGGGAGGCAGAGAAAGGCAGGTCTCAGAATTCAAGGTCTAGTCTGCATAGCAAGATCCAGCCAGGGCTGCAAAATTAAGACCCTGTCTTTAGAAGAAGAAAAGACAATGACAACAAATATAGAATCTAATATTTACTCCAGGCTAGACAGAGGTGACACACTTCAGGGCCAACTGCTGGGGACCATTATTCTCCACAGCTTCCAAAAGGAAAGACCTGGCTTCCTCTCATACTCCCAGCTCTGTGGGTTACTTTTTCTCAAGGTGTTCCCTACGGGGGAAGTTCCAGCCCCAGGCTCAACTGGACTAGTGATACAGCAAGACTACAGCAGACCTGTCCTGCCTGAAAACCACAAGAAAGGTTTGTGTTCACTTCGCCCCAGCCACCCATGCACACGAAACTGAAGAAAGAGACGCTTCCGGCTCTGAGCCCAAGTTGAAGTTCACAGTGACCCTGGCGGACTGGGATGGGGCTCTGTCACTGACAGGCAAGACCAACACCTGCTGTGAGCTCTCTGCTCCTTAACCCTGCTGTGTGAGGATAACCAGTTACCCTAAAAGGAGAAAGAAGAGCCCACATTAAGACGATCTATTCTTACCGACCCCCAGATTCTCCCAAATAAAACAACAGTCTCACAAAGGACTGGCACTGGGCCCGAGAAGCTGTACCCTAAGCTCTGGCTGCCCTGGTAACCCGGACCTACTGCTCCAAGCAGGGTCCCGAGAACTAAGGTGTCCTCCACACCAGCCTAGTGGCAGCAGCATAAGCCCTCCACCTCACCCAGGGTGCTGCCCGCCCAGCCCACCGCATCCAGGACCACAAGCTAGGCAGTTTTTCTGCCCAGAGATGGGAGGAAGAAGGGATGGGAGGAAGGGGAGGCTATATTTAGTGAGCGGGCCAAGACAAGAGGAATGGAATGAGTCACTCAAACTCAAGCACTTAACTATTGCTCACCATGGGGGTCAGCCAATCAGAAGCCAAGGCAGGGTGGAGCAGAGCCAGGGGCAGTCTGCAGAAGAGCAGACCTTTCCCAGGTTGTGGGAACGACAGTCAGACTCAGAGGGACACAAAAGAAGACATGGACGATGTTAGGACAGAAGTCGGGACCTAGTATCATCTGGAGGCTGAGCACGTGCACACTCCCCTAAAATAGGTGTCATCAAGAGCTGTAGTGAATTTTCCTTAGAGAACCCTCTAGATGCCCGGAAGGCACTGAAGGAACTTTTGTCACTTTCACCAGGGCAAGTCTATTTGCCTTGCTTGCTTTAAGCCTGGAAAGGTAAAGGAAGATCTGATTTTACCTTAGCTTAGTGGGAAAACTCCTACTTCTTAAGAGGAAAAGTGGAAAAATGAGGCAGCTTGAGGTCAAGACCTTTCTAGAACAGCTAACACAGCATGCCTTCCATCCTGTGCTCTGCAGCACCAGGCCCCCTGTGAAGCCCAGAACCCAGGCCTCCCACTCACTGCCCCAAACCAGCCCCAGGAGATGCTTTTACCTGACCCAAAGAGACTCACTGTGAAGCGCTGTTAAATAGATACGTGGAAAGCTCAGCAAGGCCTCCAAGTGACACACACACATGCAGACACATCCATTGCGTGCACGTGTGAGCACATGTGAGCACATGCACAGGGACGGAACACACACCTGCATCTCACACACCTGCATCTCTAGATGACTGGAAAACACACATCTGAAGCCATCAGACTATCATATATGGGGTGCACAGTAAAAGCTTACATTTAGGGTGACAATGGTATTTGTTTAACAAGGACTCCTAAGCTCAGCCATCATGGGAGGTACATGGCTGGCCTCAGGGAGCACTCCTAGGTTCTCACAACTGCCTATTTTTAGCCTTTGGTCTTTCCTGCCTTCTTCCCCAGGGAAGGCTCCTCCCTCTGCTCTCTGGCCCACTGCTCACCAGCAGGATCCTGACCCTGAGCAGGAAGGTGGGGCTGCAGGAGCCTCAGCATGGCCTCCCCATGCCTCACACACTTCAGAGTATAGGTCTCCAGACCCAAAGCAGAGGGAAGAAATTCTTTAATGTCTCAAGACAAGCACAAGGTGGGTGTGGACAAGAAGCAGTGCGTGAGATGCCTACTGTCCATCAAGGTTCAAAGCTTGGAATCCGGCCTGCCCCCATCACTGCTCACGTTGATCGACACTACACCTTGTGTTTTGCAGGTGAGGTTCTGCTCACCAAGACAGCAGTGACTCACCAGCCCAGGTGGCTATAACTCCAGCCGCATACCAGTGGTGCCGCTTTCTATGGGCATGATTCTCTTAGGAGGACACTCGGCGTTGGCTTGCTGTAGACCAGTGGTTCTCAACCTGTGGGTCGTGACCCCTTCAGAGGCCTAACTACCCTTTAAACACAGGGGTCCCGTATCAGATACCCTGTATATCAGATATTTACGTGAGAATTCATAATAGTAGCAAAATTACAGATGTGAAGTAGCAATGGAAATATGATTTTATGGTTGGGGGTCACCACCACATGAGGACCTGCACTGAAGGTCGCAGCGGTTGAGACCCACTGCTCTAGACTCTTAATTCGCTGCACTCCTTTGGCTGAAACTCTCAGCACTACGCATGGGCAGCTGTGGCAGAATCACCACAGTAGACTGCAGTAGGTCTGTTCGTGCTGGGTGTGATGGATTGACCGGCCTAAAACCTGGAAGTTCAGGCACCTCGATCTCCTCAGGAGAATTAGAAGATTTTAACGTGACCTAACAAGGTTTAGACACAACAAAGGAGAGCACTCCCATGCAAAGAATGTGTGCTTTTTTTTTTTTTTTTTTTTTTTTTTTAGCCTTGGCAAATGAAATGAAAGCTAGCTAGTGTAATGACTTTTTCTCTTCAAGCACCACGCAATGCATGTGTGAGTTCATCAACAAAGACACCATGACTTCTGCCACTGACAGCCTGTTGCTCTGAAATCATCAGTGCATACCTCAGAGACATCAACCCTCCAGTCCTGGTTCTCTGGTCATGCCAGGTAGAGACACATGAGCCACAGCCCTCTGGGGTGATCTACTGGAAGCCAGTTCCAGCCTATCCTTCTCCCCTTGCCACTGGGATGGCAGCACTCTCTGATGATGTGGCCAGTCCTGTTCTGGTGTCTACCACCTGAAAACAGCAGCACCACTTCTGTGCCAGCTCTCAGAGGGGAGAAGGAGGGAGGGAGGGAAGGGGAAGAGGACCTGCCAACATACTGAGAGGAGATGAAAGAGCTTGGCAAGGTAGGGATGTTCTCCCTCAATCATACCTCAGCTCTCCCTAACCTTCACCCAGCAGACAGATTGCATTTACTACTACCCAGAATGCACTTCTCCCCAAGATGTGTGATCACACAAGTCCGAGACCCTGCTCCTCTGAAGCTGATGACCCATCCTAGAAATGATGACAGGATACAAGGAGAGAGGTGGAGCATGACCTCAGAGGCTATCTGTTTTGTTTCCTTTATAAAGCAGAAGATATCACAAAGATCAACGAAGGTCCAATTGAAGTACCTGAAAATACCAGTTATGGCCGAGTGCATGAATACATTCATCAGCTACCACTTACAGGGCACTTATGTGCCAAACACTGCTGCATGCTCACCTGCATCAGCTCATTTCTGTCTTCAGAATAACACTCTAATTATAGGGTTACCCTCACTTTGGAGGCCCAGCAATTAAATTACAGTACAGAGAAGACCATTACCTCCCAGGGTCACGATGCAATGGAGACTCGAGGGCTGGCTGGCCTCGGTGCTGACGTCCCTTCCAACACAGCCTCACTCAGTAAATCCAATGGACTGTGACCTCTGTGCCGCTTCTTATGAGCACACATGTCATCATCCGTCATTCATTTCCCTCCTTGCTTCTTTAGATTTTTAAAAACATAAGCAGTGATTGCTAATCTGCAGGTATTGATTGGTGCCTGCTCTGTACCAAGACTGCCCTGGATAGAGACCCAAACAAAAGGAATCTATATAAGAAGAAATTGAAGAAACTGCATCTAACTTAGTATAAAAGATGAGAAATGAGCAAAGCCCAAGACTGCTGCGCAGGCCACGCTGCTGGACGCTCACTGCCGTGTCCTGTGCGGAGCAGTTGGGTTCAGGGTCTGAGGGGAGGCGATGCAACTCTGTGTTCAGCCACCCTGTGGGCAGTGCTCCTGCCACTGCCTGACAAGGGGCTCAAGTGCTTCGAACTCCTACCTACGAGGTGGGGAAGAGATGTCAACGGGGAAGTTAGGAGAACCGAGCAGAATGCAGACAAGCCACGGGGTGGAGAGTCACTGGGAAGCGAGGAGGGAGAGAACACACCTTGGGAACAGGAAGCACAAACGCCCACCATTCAGGGTATGTCATGCATATTGGGAAAGATGCAGATGGACCTATTGTCACACTGCTTATTAGATTTTGGATCTTGGAGGTCGACCCATGGCACTTTTAGGAAGAGGTGGAATCTGGGGGAGGAGGGACCTACTGGAATGTTAGGTCACTGAAGGCACGTCCTTGGAGGGGACACTGGGACCGTAGCCCCATCTTTGCTTCCCAGCCATCATGAGGACAGCAGGTTTCTCTGATTGGCTGGTCCCACTTCAGCGCATGGTGTCCACAGGCCAAACCAACAGTGTTTTAGGGAACTTCATTGATGGCTCCACCCTGCGTCAAGTCTCCAGGAGAAGGGATGAAACAGAGGCCTCGCCATCTAGTGATGCTTCCTGACTGGGTCACTTCCTTCACTGTTGGTCGGTGGTGTTACCCTCACTCAGCTGGTTCCTCAGTGACAGAAACAAGTGCTCAGACCACTGCAGTCCACAGTGTACAGAGTACTATACTCAGAATCAGAGACAGATCTGAAGCAGGGGTATTGTCACTGAAAATGGCCGGCTTGCTCCATATCCAGCTGTGCATCTGAGGTGCAAACAGAGGTGAGCCATGAGAAGGTTCAGCACGCTGCAGAACACAGGGAACATACATCAACCCCTCCCTTGGGGTCCCAGATGAGGGTCCGAGACTTCCTTTTTCATGACACACACACCTGATACTTACTAATGTCTACTCAACATGAAGAAAACCTCAGCACAGCCAAACTACCTACTTGTCCAAGATCAACCTCGAGTCCGCCCAAGGGAAGAAACAATTGCTATAAGTTGTCATAAAGTCAAATGCTTTTCAGTTATGGTATAGTAAAACACACATTAATTTACTTAGAGAAAATTCAATAGTAACATTTCCTAGGGGTGTCCTGCCAGAGTCAAAAAAACATACAATTTGTCTTAGTCAGGATTTGTATTCCTGCACAAAACATCATGACCAAGAAGAAAGTTGGGGAGGAAAGGGTTTATTGAGCTTACACTTCCACACTACTGTTCATCACCAAAGAAAGTCAGGACTGGAACTCAAGCAGGTCAGGAAGCAGGAGCTGATGCAGAGGTCATGGACGGATGTTTCTTTCTGGCTTGCTTCTCCCTGGCTTGCTCAGCTTGCTCTCTTATAGAGCCCAAGACTACCAACCCACAAATGGTACCACCCACAAGGGGCTCTCCCCCCTTGATCCCTAATTGAGAAAATGCCTTACCGCTGGATCTCATGGAGACATTTCCTCAACTGAAACTCCTTTCTCTGTGATAACTCCAGCTTGTGTCAAGTTGACACAAAACCAGCCAGTATACAACCCAAGAGTTAGGTGACATATGCAATCCCAAGGTGGAGCCAACTGGAAGGCGGGAGCCCCAGGGCTCACAGAACCCACATTCATGCATACACCCAATGCTGGGCCTGAAGCCACTCTCCTTCCTGTGAAGCAGTGGTTTTCAACCTGTGGGTCACAACCTCTTTTGTGGAGGAGATCGCATATCAGATATCTTGCATATCGATTATTTAGATACCAGTCATAACAGTAATAAAATTCCAGTTATAAAGTAGCAATGGAACAATTTTATGGTCAGGGCTCACCACAACAGGAACTGGATTAAAGGTCGCAGCATTACGAAGATTGAGAACCACTGTTGTAAAGGCACAGGACCCTAGCCAGTATTCGATCTTTCATAGGCAGCCAGTACCTCCAACCCAGAACAAGCAGCTCTAAGTGGGGAGATGGCCCAGGGCCCCTGCAGCCGCTTCCCTCCACTTTCCCCCCACACTCGTGCCTGCCTTCCTTCGAGGACTCACCAGGCAAGCCTCCCTGCACACACTGAACCAGGGGCAATGCTGTGAGTACTCTTACATCCTGGAAACCTAGCAGTCACAGTAAGAGGAGGAGTGGATTGGGGCCAGGTATGGTGCTAAGTGCTTGCAATTCCAGCCCATTGATGTGTTGAGGCAGGGGAATTATCAGTTTCAGACTGGCACCTACTATCTTGAAAACAAACAAAAGTCAAAGGCTAGGTGTCTTAGTTGAGGTTTCATTGCTGTGAAGAGACACCAATGACAAAAGGCAACTCATAAGGACATTTAATTGGGACTGGCTTACAGGTTCAGAGGTTCAGTCCATTATCATCATGGTGGGAAGCATGGCAGTGTCCAGGCAGGCATGGTGCTGGAGGAGCTAAAAGTTTTACATCTTGATCCAAAGGCAGCCAGAAGACTGTCTTCCAGGCAGTGAGGAGGAGGAGGGTCTCAAAGCCCACATCTAAGTGATACACTGCCTCCAACAAGGCCACACCTACTCCAACAAGGTCACACCTCCTAACAGTGCCACTCCCTGGGCCAAGCACATCCAAACCAACTACACTAGCTAAAGGCTTTAAGGGATCCACCCTTGTGAATGATTGGGCTCCTGAGAAGAGACTGGGCTGGCTGGTACCTACCAGCTCACCCTTCTGTCACATGATACAGTGGCATGATGGCCCTCTGATTGGGTTCCACACTTTGGGACTTCCTGGAACTGTGACAGTCTGGAATTTATTACACAGTAGAAAATAAACTAAGACACAAGACAAGTTGGGGCTGTAACTCTAGTTCCAGGAGATCCAAAACCCTTTTTTGGCCTCTGCAGGTACTGCACGCTCATAGCGCAGACACTAGTGCTGGCAAAACACCCACACACATAAAACAAAAAACTAAACAACCCCTCAGAGGAAGGCAGCAACACGTGAAACGCCGGGGCCAGTGCCTGACACACAGCTAGAGATGACAGTAGTGACAATTCCCATCAGCCCCAACAACAGAGCACTAATGACAACATCAAACCTAGAGCTCTCTCATTCAACCGGCCTCAAACACAGGACGGCAGGAAGCGTTCTTCTGGCCCATCCCTTCCTCTGTCCAGAATCAAAGGAAAGCACCAGTCTCCAGGCACTGACTGAGCCCAACATCGACAAAAACATCCCTGACCACCTCCTCCATCCACAGGGCCCCACCTCTAGAGCCACAAGTGGGATGCTGGGATGGTCAAGCAGATCCCTAGATGGCTGAGAAAGAGCCACACCCCACAGGACAGCCCGGGACGTATGAGCTGTCCCAATGTATGGATAAGGCGTTCTCTGGGACAAGTGGACACGGGCAGAGCCCCCTAAGGAACTAGAGAAAGGCTGTGATATTCATATCAGCTATGGGGTTAGAAGATGCAATAGAAGCTGAGAAATTTTCCTTTGCTAAGTTACACGCTCCATAGGGGCAGGAATTTTTGTCTGCTTTGCTTATTGCCGATATCTTTAGCTCCTGAAACTGTGCCTGGAACACTCGATTGAATGAAGAAGGGGCCAAATCCCATATGATTCAGGCCAAACACTGAGTCAAACAGAACTGGATTTGGATCTTTTTGTGCAGCTCTGTAGAAGCTGTGTGACTGTAATAAACCACTCAGCCTCTCTGGTTCTTGTTAGGACAAATGGCAACGATTTAATCATCACAGACTATCTAGCACATGGTAATCTCTGAGAAATGAAGACTCTGAGCTACTAGCTTTCCCGTCAGTGCCTTCAAGTTCTCCTGAACTCAGGCAGGAAGGTGGCCACAGCAAAGAATCAGGAGCGTCTACCACTTGCTGGTCTAGCCCACCTCCTATCCACCCACCGTGCTGTCAAGCACAGACCAGCCCAACTTCCTCCCCACTCACTGAGCAAACTGAAGCATGGGACAGTGTGCCCCAGGTACCCATGAAGAACTGGCACTTACCTATACTCTTGTCCACACCCAGCAGTCATCTCCCTCACCCTAGCATGTCTCAAGATGAGTGCTCCCCAGGAATCATCCCACTCACCCTAGCATGCTATATCTCAAGATGAGTGCTTTCCAGCATGTCATCTTATTCACCCTAACAGAAATCTCAAGATGAGTGCTCCCCAGCAAGTCATCTCCCTTACTCTAACAGAAATCTCAAGATGAGTGCTCCCCAGGAATCATCCCACTCACCCTAGCATGCTATGTCTCAAGATGAGTGCTCCCCAGCATGTCAGATGAGTGCTCTTACAGCTACTCCAGGGTTCATGAAGGCAAACCAGAACCCCAAGTTTCTCTTGCAGCTCTATTTCTGTGCACTTCAAGTGTTGAGGTAGGAAGTAGAAATAGATCTCGGGCTTGCAAGCCCCAGGATGAGGTCACAGAAGGCTTGCACTGGAGACTGGTAAGGTCTCTCTCTGGCTTGCTTGCTGAGTAGATGCAGCACCCAGGTTTACTAAGACTTGGGGTCTAGGGAGTAATTTCAGTTTCAGTCATAAATCTGTATTTTAGGCCATTAAATGGTGTTTGGAAACAGTTTACATGCAAATCAGAATAAAAGGAACAGAAAGAGGGGCTCCAGTGTTTTTAGTGGTACCTGGTCTCACAGGTCACAATGCAGCTGGGAAGTGACACAGAGGGACACTGTGACTGCTGGCCAGGAAGACCACCTACAGCTTCCTTCTTTCTAGCTCATAGAAAGAAGGACAAAGGAAAGGGTAAGGCCATCCAGTCTCAGTGGGTCTCCAAGGACCTTGTACTTAGGTCCTCTCTCGGTCTCCAGGACACAGGGAGGAAGAACTAGACTCCCATGGGACAGGAAAGAGCAATGTTCAACACTCCCCACCTCAACAAGGAAGTGCAGTGGGCACTACAGAATTCCAACTCACCAACCTGCTCAGTTACAAACCTGAGACAAGGAAGGCATTTTCTAGCCTTCCTCGAGGCTCTCCTGACTGTTCCATTAGATAGAAGACATGGGTGTGTCTTCCAGACAGATCCTTTAAAAGGTATGAGCCATCCATATCTCCTGTCTTTCCTGCTTTGACACTGAAGCTCATAGGCCCTGAGGCAGAGCCATGGGCAACTGGAGGTTGGTGGTGGTTGAGGCTAGACAAGCCCAAGAACCTGGTGTCTCCATGGTGGTATTAGTAGCTTTATAGAAGAGGGACCCCTGCTAGTGGGCCTGCTCTGTCTTACCCAGTGGCCTCTGCCACATTATGAAAGGGCAGGAAGCTGGCACCAGATACTGAAAAGACAGCAATACCACTTTTAGGGTTCTTAGCTTCCAGAAACAAGAACCAAACTAAAAAAACTTGAAGGAAGTGTTGACTTCATATAGCCCAGGCTATCCTTGATCTTACTATGTAGCAGAAGATAACCTTGAACTCCTGATTCTTGGTTGTGTACAACCACAGTTTATTAAGCTTCTCTTCATAAATGACAGAAAATGGACTAAAATGTCTCTTTTTGTTTTCCTTGAAGACAGAAACAAGACAGCCGGAGATCCAGCATCCACACCTGACTGGTCATAAGGTAACCTGAAAAATATTCTAAGTACCAGGGGATGGATGTCTGTGTGTGTGTGTGTGTGTGTGTGTGTGTGTGTGTGTGTGTGTGTATAAAATTAGGTCAACTTAAACTTTTACCTGTCTACTCAGAGTGGAGCCTATAACTACCTTGCTATAGCTACTAGGGCCAGAACACTCATCTTCCTGGACAGATGAGAGCCAAAGTCCTGGTAACCTGGAGACTGTACTGCACTCATCCTTTCTAGACTTCTGTTACATAAAAGACAACAACACTTTTATGACACTGTCATTCCCAGTGACGCTAATCCTGACAAGACAGCTCTGTTATTTATGAAGGAGAGTCCTGAGGGATGAAAGGACCGCTCATCAATGGTACCCATTCACTGTTCCTCAAGTGACAATCCACAATGCCGAAGAACCCAAGCTTTGTGGGACTCCTTAAAGCAAGAGAGTCCCCCAAGTCATTAAATATTACATACTACTCACAACTGAAACCTAAGGAGACTGACACAAGACCACATGATGTGTCCTCCCGAGGGGGCTCTGGATGACAGAAACTTACAGAGGCTCCTCAACCACTCAACTTTAGAATACTGTTGCGTGTCCCTGCTGACAATCTGAAGCTAAAATGCTCCAAAGTGCAAAGTCCCAGGTGTTGCGTGCAAAGGTCCCAACAGGCCAGAAACTGACATCTGACACGTCAGGTCCCAGAGCATCTAGATGAGGGATACTCAGCCTGCAGTGGGAGTCCAGGTGTTGCCAGGCACTGACCTTCTGCAGTTGTCATCTGTAGAAAACTCCTCCAGCCTGAGGTTCCTGAACTCTGCAGCTGAGACTCCACCCAGCCAAGGTTACTTCAGGGCCTCAGACCATGTAGTCCATACATCGTTCCTTAAAAGGCAATGCTCTCAAAGATCAGGTTGAACTCACTCCTAGGATCAACAATGACCAGTAATAACTGGAAGCTATTATATGAGAAAGAAAAGAAAGCTGAGCCCCCAGCTTGGCCGCCTTCCTTTCCAGTGAGGCGCAGCCTCCTTGGCCTCACCTGCTAAAGCTGGAACACATTTTCTTCTTTAATGCAAAAGCGAGGTGACTCTGGCCAAGCTTTGGTGGAGCAGGTCACAGCACAAGCATGCAGCTAGCAGGCAGGACTAACTGCAAGGATGGGCACTCGAGGGGCAAATGCCTGCGGTAGCTGTCTGCTGGTGGAGGAGGGGCAGCAAGAATTAGAGAGGTCAAGGCAGGGCTGGGCCTCCGTGATAGAGCAATTGCCTAGAGTGTGCTAGGCCCTGAGTTCGTCCACCACCATCTTCACATCCTCCACAGGAGGATAGACTAAGGAAGTAAATACTGTGTGTGTGAACAGGGTCCTCCTGGAATAGAAAACTAAAAATAAATCAAAGGGAAATCTAAAGAGAGGTAGAAAAAGAGAGAATACTCACAGGCCTCAGGGGCAAGGCCTGACATCAGCCAAGGAACCTGCATTCTTTTGTTTCCCTCCATTCTCCCCAGGAGAAGCAGAAAGACTACACAGGAGCAGTGAGCAGAGACACGGGGCTCAAATGTATGTTCTGGCCTGGGGCTGTGGTAAGGGACTGTGGCATCCCAGCAGGACTGGTCTCTTCAGTCCCTTCCTGCCTGCTGCTACAATCTAGTCCTCCCGGAAGTCCTCCATCTCCAACACTGCTCCAACTGGGCTAGGAGTGACTCTGCATATGTATGGGTATACATGTGTGTGCTCCAGAGCTTAGGATTGATCAACAGAGTCAATGAAAGAAGCTAACAGGGGTGGGTATGGTCCAGCAGTTATAAGCATACGGTTCAGAGTTCAAATCTCTAGCATCCACAGTAAAAACTAGGCATGGCCAAACATATACCAGAAATCCCAACACAAGTGGATGGAGAGGTAGAAACAGAAAGACTGCTGGGGCTTACTGGCTTCCAGCCTAGCTCCAAGTTGAGTGACACATCCTGTCTCAACAGAATAAGTCAGAGCGACAGAGAAGAACACCCTATGTCTCCGTCTGGCCTCCACGCACCCACCGTCAAGTGCATATACTATGCAACACACTCAAAAGGACTCAACAAACATTTACTGTCCTCCCCCCAAGTGCCAGGTGCTAGAGACAGAACGGTGGATACCCTGTCCCCCCTGAAGCTTCGGCTCTCAGGGGCTGAGACACACATAAGCACACCGGGGACCTAGCAGGAAGTGCACATGCTGCAGAGGAGACCAAGGTGAGGGCAGACAGGAGTGCTGGAACACAGAGGAATGAAGGAGCAAGCTACGAGGCTGGCAGGACGAGGGACAGTGTGCCCACCACAGAAAACAGGGTCAGCGAGAATGGCGGCCAGGCTGGAAGGGACTGACACTCTTTGAATGTGTTAGTTCTGGTCCAGTACAGAGGGCCTCCCTGCAGGGGGCCATGGAGACAGAGTGGATACGGCAGAAGGTGGCTCTGAGGGCAGGCGGGTCAGAGCTCTGGCCAGACCCAGGGGCTTGCCTCCATGAAGAAGCCACAGTGAGGAGAGCAGGGGGTGAAGTGGACAGAAGCTGTGTGGGGCAGGATATGAGGGATGGCCAGGTGACAGGCATGGCCCTGACAGTCTCTGTCTGAGCATGTACCCGACAGAGGGAGGAACAAACCAAGAGCACACAAGCACCTCATCCTGCTGAGGCCGGCTGGAGGTGAGAATGGGCTGGCCAGCCCTGGCACTTTCAGGGTGCAGAGGAGTAGGTCAGTCCTGGGTTAGCAGGGCAGTCGTCTGCTCAATGTGGGACAGGCCTAGCCAGCCACCCACCCACTTTGTTCCCTGTCTCCTTGCATGGCTGCTAACCCCAAACCCATCCCTCATCTGCCCTAGCCAAGATAGCTAGCTGGGTATGAGGGCATGCACCTTTAACTTCAGCACATCAGAGGCAAGTGGATCTCTGAGCCTGGTCTACATAGTGAGTTCTAGGCCACCCAGTGCTACATAGAGAAACCCTGTCTCAACTCCCATCCCACAACCCCATCCCCCACCCCAAATTACCAGACAGCTGAACAGAGATCTAAAGGTGAAAGCCTTATCCTCAGCACGCAGCCCACGCTTGCCATTCCTTCCTATATGGGCACCTGGGTGCTTCTGAGGGGTCAAGCATGCCTCCACATAACAGATGGCGGCCCCAACTCAGGGAGCAGAGGACAGAGAGAAGAAAGCAAGCCAGAAGGTCTGTGTGCCCCAGCCACACTCAGCTTCACCAGTTACTTCTGAATCAGTGGCTCAGGCCACAGCGCCCTTCTGGTACTCACATCTGGCCAGTCCTCACTACCCTCCCACAGAGCAAAGGGAGCCAGCATCACTGGTCGCCCACTGAGATCCGCTGCTCAGACCCTCACAACCCTGTTCATGAACATTTGAACAAGGAACTCCATATGAGGCAAACCAGAAGCGCTTTACCACTGACAATCTCGTCAGCCACTGACTAGAAGAGCGGCGGGTCTGACAACCATGTGTCCGCACTGCTCAACACTCACTGTAAAACAGCCAAAAGCAGCACAAGGAGAGAATTAGCCCGACTGCTGTGGACAGTGACAGCATCCCCTTCTCCTGGGCACTGTGCCGATGGTGTGGCAAGCTCGTGAGTCAGGACCCCAGGTTAGGACAGAAAAGGTCACACACAGGCAAGGGGCGGGGGCGTGCTTGCACTGGGCTGTTGGAGCCAGGGAGGACAGTGGTCTTCATAGCGGCATGGCCAGGGCCCCACCAAGAGAATTTTTACCCAGGAACATCAAACTGGCCAGCCAGACGATACCCAGGTGTGAGCAGTTGCTGGGATGAAGGTTGGGTCAGATCAGAACCACAGCAGGGGAAAAGCAGAGCTCAAAAGGGAACACCATCAGCCAAGTGAGGTGGCATTTGCCCTTAATTCCAACACTTGAGAGGCAGAGGTGGAGGTGGAGGCAGGCAGATCTCTTGGGGTCAGCCTGGTCTACACAGTGAGTTCCAGCACAGCCAAGGCTGTGTAGAGACTCTGTCTCAATGGGGGTTGGGAATCTAACAAATTCTGACTAATTACAGCAGATTCTGAAAGAACTATCCGTGGATTAGGCGACAGGCACACCACACAACTGCACTCACGGTCCGTGGCCTGCTCAGGGGGCAGAAAAGCAGACACTAAGTCTTCACGCTAATGATGTTTCCTTATCCACGACATTCCCAAGAGCTCAGGGTTTAGAGAGGACTCTGCTGGGGACACCTCACTTCAGAAGGCAGCTAGGCGTTAGTGTTAGTGCCATCATCACCTTCCCCTATGCATACAAATGCAGGAAGCTCAGCAACCCTTACCTCCCCAAGCAGTAAGGTGAGGCAAACTTTAATGCACTGGGCCCATTGTACCCATTCCTTACCCTGCCATGGTATTAGCCTTCTTTTGCTGTGACAGAGGACTTGAGAAAATCAACCTAAAGGAAGGAAACGATTCTTTAGCTCATGGTTTCCAAGGTTTGCACTTAAAGTCACTCGGCCCCATCACTCTGGGCCTGTGGTGCCTCGAGACATCATAGCTTGAGCCTGTGTAGATGAATTCTGTTTAGCTCATGGTGGATAGACAGCAAAGGGGACCCTGCATGTCCCCAGTGGCCTAATTCCTACTACCACGACTGACAAACACCTCCCCCCCCCAAGTTCTACCACCTCAAGTCAGTGATGAAGCCTTTTAACATTTGGGGTTTAACACTGGGGTTAACATTCAAAAATCCAAAATCCAACGCATGGCCAGGCACTGCCCTTCTTTTGTGGGACCTCAAAGAGATGAGGACAAGTAGACCTCAGACACCCCAAGGTGCTCAGGTTAGACCTTTCACTCACCTGAGCCCACCCACCTCTCTGGTGCAATGCTGGTCAGCATCATCCCAGGGTTGAGACACTACAAAGCACTGAGGAACAGGAAAGCCATCTCTGTGCCATTCACCTAAACCCAGGTTCAAGGTGGGTACTCCTGACTCCAGATGAGGGCCTCTCAACCAACCAGGCAACCAAGCTCACACTCATAGGCACAAGGTCCCTAGGGACATATTTTAAGGAAACACTCTCCACTGTACCATATTTATAATATACAATTAAAATCCTAACTCTTACATACTTCTGGCTGATGGAAGTAAGGGAGCTGGCTCGCCAATCCCAGGCCAAATGCCACTGAAATGGAATAAGCAAAGTGACATTACACCCCGGAGTCTCACAAGGACGAAGCTGGCAACAGTGCCAACCCCAGCCTCTCCTCCTTGGCTTGAGCAGGAAATCCTGGAATGGTAGAGCCAGGAAAGGCAGCTTGCTGCACTGGGCTGTCACTCTGTGCCTCTTAGGACCATCGTCCCATCATGTCCTACTGGCGTTTTGGTCTCCATCCCACTCAGGGTAGGCAGACACCCCCTAAGTCTAGGACTGCAGTCATTTATGACATAGCCGCCAACTGAGGACATCACACTCACAGGCCAGCACAGCTAGCACCAGGTCACCAGATGACAAGCTGCCCTGGTAACGAAGGCCTGAGTCTGGGTTAGCCACATGTTCAGGTTTTGTTCCCCATGTCCACACAAAGCTCACATCCACACGCATTACCCCCATGGCTGTATGGGAAAGGGTGTCAAATGGATCAGCTCAAGGAAACTTCGGCCCTCTGTGAGATAATACCTCCTGAACATATGCCAGCTGTCACCCAACTGGACCAGCTCCAGTACACACGACGGTCCCAGACAGCATACTCTGTGAGTGGGAACAACAGCTGGTTTCTAGTCTAAGCCAGTCCTCAGAAAGTAACTATCACTTCATCCACAAAGGACAAGGTTCAATGACTTGGGTTTCATTTTAACAACAACAAAAAAAGTTCTACACAAATTCCAGACTTAGACATGACTGTTCTTCCAAGAACAAAGAGCCAGCAGCCTTTGGAAAGAGACTGAGTATGTCTACACTGCTAGACTAAGGTGGCCAGCCTGAATCTGGATAGGACAGAAGGTCAACAAGCCTAGGAGACCCGCTATAGCTAGCAGGAAGAGGAGGGGACAGCTCAGTGTGAGGCAGTACTGAGACAAGTCCAGTGGCTTGGACTGTTCCCATATCCTGGAGCAGGACACTCAGAGATCTCTCCTGGGTGCCTGAGAGAAGACATGGCTGCCTGATTCTGTGTTTTGAGACAGGATCTCCTCACGTAACCCAAGTGGGTCTTGGATTCTTAGCCTTGGTCAGGTCCACCATGCTTGGCTTAGGTGTGACATTATGGATTTCAATTATATCTGGATATATATTTTTTTTAAAGATAAGGTCTGTGTAGCAATGGTTGGCCTGGAGCTTACTATGTAGACCAGGCTAGCCAAGAATCCACAGATTTGCCTGCCTCTGCCTCAGAGAATATTGAAATTAAAGGCCTGCACCATTGTGCCCAGGAATAACTGGGATTTTTTTTTTTTTAAAGATTCTGAAATCAGCACAATGTGCTTACAATTTCAACATTATGAGAAATGCTCCTGGAAGGTCACTTCTGCCATGACTTGAGGCAGCTTCCTACAATACATCTGGGGTGCGCTATGCCTTGGTCTCCTGTCCCTACGTATGAGGAGGGTGAAAGTCACGAAAGATGCCAGCAGTAACAAGGACAGCAGCTATCAAGCCAGACATGGTAGCACATGCTTGTAATCCCAGCTTTCAATTTCAGCCCTCAGGAGCTGGAGACGGAAGGGCCAGGAGTTCAAGGACATCGTCAGCTGTGATGTTTGAGACCAGCATGCATTACATGAGACCCTCTCTAAACAAAATAAAGATTTTAAAAAGCAGCTGTCACTTAGTAATCAGACATTACATGTGATAGGCAATAAGAAGTGTGTGTATCCCCATCCATCGGGGCTTTTACAAAATGCTCGCTGGGAGGTACCACTGCCAACATGGATCGATCTAAAAGAAAAAGGGGACAGATCTAGTAACTTGCCAAAGTCACACAGGGATGGACCAGCTGGAATCTGACTCCAGGAAGTCTACAACCAATACACTAAATAGCCTTCTGTAATTATGTCTGCTACTATCTTAATCCAGAAACCACATAATGAGCAGTTACAGTTGTCTGCAAATTACAGACGAGAAGAAAGTGTGCGAGATGATTTTGTCCAGCGAGGCAGCTTCGGGGCCAGCAGTCCTGCAAGCCGTCTGACCCCTCAAGTCTGCACTTCCTCAACTGCTGGCACACTTGGAAGTTCAGTCAGCCAGTGTGGGACTTCGGTACAGAGCAGGTGACACTGCCTTCCCAAGGAGGACATGGGGAACGGTGAACCAGAGGCCACAAGCCTGTGTTCTGCACCAGCCTGTCTCCCATGCAGGCGGTTCATCCTAACCTCGAAGACTGCTGCCTTCCCGCGTCTGTGTGGCATGATGTTCCCCTAGATTCTCAACGTCTCCTGCCCTCCCTAAGCCGTCCTGATCCCAAATTTGACTAGCCTAAGAAGGATGGGGGTAAGAGACATTTGTAAAAACTACAGGAAAAAGAACAATGAGTTGAGACAGGAAAAAACCTCTCCCAGAGGAATGAGGCACTAGGGCCTGAAGCAGGACCCGGCTCCATGACTACAAGGCTACATACAGAACTCCGGGGACTTCGCTCCCCTAGGAAAGGGTCCCACTGCAGGGTTCGAAACCCACCATGCAGGGAAGACAGGCATAACCACAACAGAATCCAGCCTTTTTTGGCAGAAGAGGTTCTCTTTGCCTCAGCAATTTCTTATCTTTCTGGGACAGACTATTCCTTACAGCCCGCTGATTGGAAGAAAGCCCGAGAATCAAAAGCTTCGAACATTTTCCCATGGGCCCCTTGTCTGTTGCTCACAGCATGTCCACACACAGAGGAGAGAGCAGGACGCACATGTGTAAGACACCGTTCACTCAAGCTAAAACGCATTTGGACCTCCAGGCCTAGCCCCTGAACACAACACAAGCATACTAACCACCCATAGCATGAGGAGCCCCGGACAGACACCTCTTGACAACAGTTTCAGACACACAGGGTGCTAGCAAGATGGCTCAGTGGGTAAAGGTGCTTGTTGCCAAGTCCGACTGAGTTTGATCCCTAGGACCTGTGTGTGAACCGAAAACAGTTCTCATGGGGCATGGTGGCACATGCCTTTAATCCCAGCACTAGGGAGGCAGAAGCAGGTAGATCTCTGTGAGTCTGATGCCAGCAGCCTGGTCTACAAAGCAAGTCTGGGAATAGCTGGGGCTTGTTCGAGACCCTGTATCCAAACCAAAAAGAAAATACAGTTCTCTAAGGCTGGGTAGGGAAAACCAAGAGACAATGTAGAATTGTGGAGGCTCCAACTGTGGCAGCTCCCTACCCAGGTCAGACAACCCTACAGGTCATGGAGGTGGAGTGTGCTCTGTGTGGGGCATCGTCATGTAGACACCAGGCCTGGGTGCCATCCCCAACACACAAGAACAACAAACGGTGTGAGTTTATTAACAGCAAACAAGACAATCTGACACTGAAATAGTCACACTTCCAACCACAGAGACCCTCAAAGGACTTCTAGCCAGTGGGAGCTAGGGAACGGGAAGACACCCCGGGGTGACTCCACAGCGGTCAAGGGCTTGCTGAACTATGGATGGAGGGAGAGGGTTAGTATAGAAACCCTACTCTGGCATCCACACCCAGTTCCTGGTTCATAATGAGGGGCAGGGACCTCCTATGAAAACCTCACTAGCCCCCGCCCTAGGCTAAGAAAAGTGGATGTGAATGGCTCTGAGAATGTGGGGGTAAACAGGAGGCAGCAGAAGTGGAGGTCCCAGACAGACACTTTCCAGGAGATGCTGTCTGCAGCTCGGTGGCCCTGCACATGCAAGACCGGGGTCTGAGGACAGTGTTTGGAGGTCCTGAGCCAGCAGGGGTGAGGCCACTCTACTTCCTTGCAGCATTTAATGCAACATGGCAGCAGCAGGCAGATCCAGGAGCGAACCTAGGAAAGTCTGATTAGTGATTCGGGCGCTGGCCACACAGAATCTTTCTTTCTTCCCACCTTCACAGACATTACTTCACCAAGCCCTCGGGTTCTTTCCTGACAGGTTCTCACAGGCAGGTCCTAAGTAGTAGAAGAGAAGGCTGAGCACAGGGGCAGCCTTCAGGAGACCAGAACGGCCCATGGCTGCCCAAGCTGCCAGAAAGTACACAGGAGGAGCTGGGCTGACTTCTCTCTCCTTTGCCAGAAGCCCAGGCTGTCTCTCACAAACGACTCTACAAGTTTAGGAAAAACTGAGTGTCCCAAAAGTGAGCCCCAAATCAAGTGTCTAGGATTCCACAGGCCAGACTCATAATCTGCCTCGCCCGCCTTGAGCATTGAAAACCCCGAGTTGCCTCAAGTCATTCTCATACAAGCCAAAAACGGACAACAGAAGGATACAGCGGGGGGGGGGGGGGAGGGGGGGGGAGCCTAAATCAATGAAATTTCAGTTTTATCTCTCGGGCGACTCAGATGCTCCCTCAAAGCCTGTGTGTACCAGGTCAAGCAAAGCAGCCTAAGAAGACTGCTGACTGTTTTATGCTACTGTGAGTGTCGTACAGAAAGTTCCCGTGTTCAGCATCCACCGAGTCCACTGGGTGTGAGGCACTGTTCTAGTGTGTACCCTGACAAGATCTGTGAGGAAAGTGCAAAAGCTGAGGTCGGTCCGAGGCTCAGTTAAAGAAGCAAGGCCTCGGTGAGGGAAGCGCTGCTTTGCCTGACAGACAGGGCTGGGCCAAGAAGGAAGAGACTGAGCTAAAGGCAGGAGGAAGCAAGCATGCACAGGTCACCCAGGAAGCCCAGAGTCGGCCCTTCCAGGAACAAAGGCCAGTGGGTTTAAAGGTCAGTGAGGGGGACAGCAGGGTAGGTGAGGCTACTGGAGGCCAGGCTGGACATCTCAAAGACTGGGATACAAACATTTGTTTTCTTATGTCCTTCAGAGCTCCAGAGGCCAAAGCCTTCCCCAAGACACATAATACTCACTAGCTGAGCACAGTGGTAGACACCCATCATCCCAGCACTTGGGAGGCCAAGGAAGAGAGACTTGCTTGAACGCAGGATTGCAGGCCAGCCTAGGTAACATCCTAAGCCCTCATTTCTAAGGGAAGACAGAAGACAGGAGAAAGGCGAGAGAAAGAAAACCCTGAGCACAGGGGCACACACCTATGGTTGCAGCATTCAGGAGGCTATGGAGCTCAAAGCCAGGTAGGCAACATGATACATGAGTCCCTGTCTCAAAAGAAAGCGAGAGAGAAGTCAAGGCATGGCTGGCACAGCACATCAAATGTAAACTGACGAGCATCAGTTAACAAGCAAACCAATGGCTAAAACCCCTAGCCTCTAACAACTGTATAACTCAACTGAGGGCTGAAACTCTTAGCCTTTAAAAACTTGTATAACTCAGTCTGTGGAAATGAAAAGCCAGGCTACCCACTGCACCCCAACCCAAAATAATAATAAAAGGGTCCTGGGGCTACGTCTGGCCCCATTCCGTGATGCAGCTCACTGGAAAGGGTAACATCGGGTATGACTTGTCATCAGGCTCCCCAGAGAAGGTGGGACCCCAGTGGAAACTGAGGCCTGGAGAGAACTGGCTAAGCCAGCTGAGTAGTATATTCCAGGGGCACAGCAAGCACGTACAGAGACAAGGAAAACAGGTACCCACGGGAGACACACGAGAGCACAGCTGATCCCACCCTAAAATGCACAGCACCTAGCCCACTGCCAGCTCCGGTGAGGCCCGTCCTTCCCAAAGGTCTCACTAGGAGACCAGAAATATCAGCTGGGCAGCCTGGGGTACCAAGCTGCAGTCCTGGCTGACAGGCTTCAGGAGGAAAGTGGGTGCAACTATCTACCACACGAGAAGGAGGAACAGCAGAGAGCTTTGATTGCTGAGATTAAAAAAGAAAGCGGGATGCCAAAGAGAAGGGAGAAAGGGGAAGGGGGAAACTCAAGTTGTTGAAGCATTATGCAAGCAAAATTCCAGGCATAAGCCAGGAAATTCAAAGGTCATGGTTCCCACAGCAACAGTAACCTGACCCGTCAGTGTATGTAGCCTTTGGCGGTGGCAGAACCAAAGCAACCAATCACGCCAATGCTCGAAGAGCAGCTCCCGCCAGCCCCACATACCTGCTGCGGAAGGCACCCCCCACTAAGTCTGCACATGCCCAGCAGACCACACCCTGCTGTGTGAAGCTCACCTGGTGCCCACGCCAGGCCGAACCAGGCCCACAATGGGCTTGGCTGGCCCTGATTCTTCTTGGCAGACCCTCATCCTGCCTCCACCCACACCTGCCCACTGTGGGTTTTTAATCTTTAATTCCCTGTGAGGTGTATAACCACAGCATATCGATCCGGCCTGGTACAAGAGAGAGCAGGGAAATGTGTGCATGTGAGTTAAAGGTTATCAACACTCGCCATCGCTGCCATCTGGTAGCGTCCCGTGGCTCACCAAGCCTTGCCAGGTGGAAAAACTACGGAGTGCCAGAGATAGTGCCATGCTTCAGAGGATGGCGTCAAAAAGATGAAAAGAAGGCTGCAAGAAGGCTCGGCAGAAGAAAGGGAGCTTGCGGCTAAGCCTGAAACCATGAGCCCATCTCCAGAACCCACATGGTAGAAGGAGAGAACAAACTCCTCCAAGATGTCCTCGGACCTCCACAAGCATACACATACATTTTAAAAAAAAAAAAAAAAAGTGGATTGAAGCCCCGCTTGGTGGCCTATACCTGGAATTCCTGCCCTCAGGAAGCAGAGGCAGTTCAAGGACAGTCTAGTATCAAGACCTTGATTCACTGAGTATGGGAGCATACCTGTAATCCTATGACGTGGAAGGTGGAGGCAGGTCAGGAGGACCAGAGCTTCAAAGTCATGCTCTACATAGCAAGTTCAAAAGGCCATCTGGACTACATGTGACCTTTGTCTCAAAAAGATAAAAAGATTTAAAAAAAAAAAAAAAAAAAAAAAAAAAGACTAACAACAAAGACACAGCCCATTGAGAGGAAGAAGACTGTAGCCATGGTCTATTGAAAGCCTTGTCTCTGGAGAATTCCCAATTAAGTGAGTCTAGACACAGGTAGTCACCAGACCCTCACCTATGCAGAGACACAAGATGGACACAGAGAAGTGGGTCATGAGGCCACCCCTCCATTCTCACCCCCACCCTGGAGTGGGATAGTTAAAGTGGAGAGGTGATCCTGAGCCTTTTCAAAGGACAAGTCCCCAGAGAGCTTCTCCCAAAGGTGTAACTGTCACCAAAGAAGACTGAGGATTCAGAATCCCTCCCCCCTCTGGGACATGGCTGTGTAAGCAGCGAAGCTCCCCAGATCTGGGCAAAGAATGGCTTTCCCATTCCTAGCTCCAGCTGTGTGAACGCACTCTGGTGCAGGGTGTGTAGCAGCGCCTCACTCTGAGCATGCGCCTCAGCAAGGCTGCAGGGACACGCTTTGCATACGGCTACAGAAAAATTAAGTCACACACATGGAAACCTGACAGGAAGGTGCTCAACAAACCAGAACCGTCTGCAGGGGTGTTACTGCCATCACACTGCATCAGCGCCAGCAGGGCCACAGGACCGGAGGCCCTTCACTGGAGAGGGCAGGATCAGTGCTAACGCTTTGCTTTTTAACAGTAGGACAGCCAGTTTGTCTCGGGTATCTACTCCGTGAGAAGCACCAGTTCATAAGCTCTTCTTTGGGACATGATTTCACTGACTCGTTACAATAATTTCACAGGGTGGCGATCAGTAGCCAAATCCTCGGACTCTAGGGCCTTCAATCTTAACCATGTCACATTTATCTTCAGTGTATCAAACTATGATACCAGCAGGCACCAAAACACAGAGGCCAATGTCATTCCAAGTGCATTCTTAGAAAGAACTGTCAGATTCAGGCCAACCTTGTGATCAAAGACCCCAACCATATGGAAAGTCCTACGCTCTGGTGTCTCGGATGCTACCGCTACACAGTGTCACCCACTTGACTGAAGTGGTTCCCATCAGAACAGGAATGACCATAACACCACGCTCCGCTACAAAGTTACACTTGCCAAGCAGACACAAATTCTGCCACCTCCAGGCTAACGTTAAATGAACGAGCCTGAAAACATTTTAGTTTAATTTTGTTAAAGTTTTTTTTAACATGTATGAGTGTTTGCCTGCAGGTACATATATGTACCACATATATGCCTGGTGCCCACAAAGGCAAAAAAAAAAAAGGTATCAAATGCCCAGGAGCTGGAGTTACAGGGAGATGTGAGCAGCCATGTGGGTGCTGGGAACCAAATCTCGGTGCTCTGAAAAAGCAGAAGTGCTGCTAGCCACAGGATCATCTCTCCAGCCCCCTTGACTAATTCTTAATTAACTAATTTGTTTTGTGCTAAGAGCGGAACCTAGGACCTCGTGCATGTTGATCAAGCAGTCTACCACTGAACCACAGCCTCTTGGACTTTTTCAACTGTCACGAGCCCTACTTGACTAGCTTTCTGTACAACTGATCCTACAACCTCCTTGCATTCAGACAGACAGACATCACACTCATCCACGTTCCTTACTGGGTTCTCCTGTTCCTTACATATTTTCATTCACACGCTCCACCCTCTCTCTTCCCAGCTATGTGATTTATACTGCTTGTTCAGATTACACACCCTCCAGCTTACTTCCCCAGCCTAGCTCACCCCAAAACTTAGGTTCGCTCTGTTAAACAAACATGTGGCTTCCTGGAGGAGTCGAGAAGTGCCATGCAGTTCTTTTCTTGCAGCTGTTGTTTTTTAAAGACAGCATCTTATGTAGGTTGTCTTTCCTCTACTGGCCTGGTGCTAGGATTACAGACGCATGCCACCACCCCAGCTAGCACCCATGATACCCTTGATGATCTAGAAGGAAGCCTGGCTAGTCCCTAACGGAGTCTGCCCACAGGCAGAACTGACAATCAGAACTTCTGGCAGGCAAATGAAGGGAACAATTTGGAAATAAAGATACAAGTTTGCCTGCGAGACCTCCGTCCCCTATCAGAAGTGACAGTTTCCCCCAAACACCTTTTGTCACACCCACTCTGTTACTGTGACAAAGGGCTGCCCCTATCCCTTGTAACCCATATCTAGGGGACAAGGGTAATGTAACAGGTGACAGACACCTTAAAAACCGCCATTAAAGCCTGTACAAGTGGACAGCTCCTATTTGTTGACATAAGTGTTTGCTTCCCAAAAGAATACTATAGCCCTCCTCTCTACCTAGCCTTCAAATGTCCCTGTGCGTGAATAGCCCACACGCCAGTAAAGGGGACCGTCACATGACCCACACAAGCACTACAGCTCTGGTCACACCCATCTTTTTTTTCCTGCTCCCTTATCATCTAGCTGCAGGTCACAAGTGCGTGCTCTAGGCCTACAGCCTACAGCACCCCTCCCAGCCTCGCCCATGGGCTGCTGTCCCCCCCTGAGGCAACCTTCACTCTTGCTCACTGAACTATCACATCCCTGAAAGGCAATGGGGGTGAGACAGCAACCAAAAACCTGGGATGGGTCTGAACTTGAGACACCAGGGGTGTGTGAGTGGTAGGGGAGATGCAGATGCCGTTCAAAGCTGTCCTGTCTTCTGGGGAGAAAGCAGTGTGTGCAGTCCTAAAAGGGCTCCAGCTTTAGCTGGGGAGGTGAAATATCACCTCCCAGGCTCAGTCTACAGAAGGCAAAGATCCCTCCCCACCCCAGGACCAGCCATGGGGATGCTGCATCTGCCTTCCGGGCCCTGGTCCACCTTCCCCAAACTCTTCATATCCTGTTACTTTCTTAGGCTGTAGGGCTGAGTGTGGCCCAGTGGTAGAATGCTTACTAAGCAAGTGTGAAGCCTTGTAGTCCATACACACACACACACACACACACACACACACACACACACACACACACACACACACACACACAGAGAGAGAGAGAGAGAGAGAGAGAGAGAGAGAGAGAGAGAGAGAGACAGAGACAGAGAGAGAGAGAGAGAGACAGAGAGAGAGAGAGAGATGCTGCTGCTGCTGCTGCTGCTGCTGCTGCTGCTGCTGCTGCTAATGGCTTACAGGCTCTGTGTGTGGTTCAGCTGATCCAACAATGGTTACCTATCTAGCCAGTAGTTCTGTCCACAAGGCTGAAAGTCTCAGCTGCTCTTCAGTAGATGACAGAATCCTGAAGAATTAGGCTTAATCCCAGTGAAGAAACAGACTTGTCAGGGATAGGGAGAACACACAGGCAGAGAGAGATTCCTTCTTCCATGTCCTTTATATAGGCTGGCAGCAGGTGTGGCCCAGATTGAAGATGGACCCTCCCACCTCAAAAAATTCGATTAAAACTATGTCTTCCCCTGGGCAGTGGTGGCACACGCCTTTAATCCCAGCAGTTGGGAGGCAGAGGTAGACAGATCTCTTGAGTTCTAGGCTAGCCTGGTCTACAAAGTGAGTTGCAGGACAGCCAGGTCCACTCAGAGAAACACTGTCTTGAAAAACAAAAACAAAATATAGTACATCTTCCCACCTCAAAAGATCTGAATTAAAGGTGGGCCTTCCCACTTCAAATTCTTTAATTAAGGGGGAAAAAAACCCTCCCAGGTGTACCCAGATGCCTGGGTTTTTAACTAATTTCAGATATAGTCAAGTTGAAAACCAAGAATAGCCATCATAGAAAATATTTCTATTTTCAGGAACACCCACTGAAGCACTTGGAAGCCCAGGGATACAACATGCAACTTACAGGTGAAGTTGGAGGTCAAAAATCAAATCTCAAAAACAATACAAAACATGCAAAAGCAAATGGGTTAATCTGTCTCTCAGTATGAAATAAACAGGAATCCCTGTTCTAGCCCTGAGCGCTCCTAAATGTAGAACAAAATTAAGCTACCACATAATACCAAAGTCCAAACCTGCCACGGAGCATAAAAGTTTAATAATCGCAGCACCTGAGAGCCGCTCCAGGTCGGTCTGTGGCATTACACCTGTCTACCCAACAGGTCGTCCTGGCCCCCTGTGTGAACCTGGATTTGCCTGAATCGCTTTATCCAGAAGTGCTATGGAAGCAACACACTGAGGCGGCTCCAGGCAGGCTGGATGATCACACCGCGGCAGCCTTCTCTCCTGTGCTGCAGCCAGCTCACCCAGACCCGTCGTCGGCACTGGTGTGGCACACTGCTGTCCCGTGCCTGCTGATGCTCCTAGACACTTTGCCAGGCCAGTGTGCACCCACGGCCCATTCACTCACTCTGTACCCTCTCTGCCTGCTTTATGGCTATTCCCAAGGACAGGCAAGAACCTTCGAAGGACAGACGACAGGCTGACCTCATGAAGCTTCTGTGTTAATAGAAAGAAACAGAGAACGCTCTTTTTACCAAACACCTACACAGCACAGACTCCACGTTAGCTGCTGTACTGAGCAATCATCAGCACAGAAACACAACTCTTGACAAAACCCTGAGTTACGAATTATTCTTACAAATGAGGTGACAAAACAAGAGGACCTAAGTGATCTCCCGCACGTGTAGTGAATAGCGAGAGCACCACCTAAAGCCAGGGTCCTGCTCCAGCTCCACAGCCAAGTGCTGGTGGTGGCACACGGCTTTAATCCCAGCACTCAGGAGGCAGAGGCAGTGCTACACAGAGAAATCCTGTCTCAAAGAAACAAACAAACAAACAGCCAGCATGCTAGTCCATGGCAGGCACTCTGGAGAAAGTAACAGGGAACCCTGGAAGGGAGGAAAAATGCTAAAAAATGTTTGTTTTGTTTTGTTTTTCCCTAGACCTCTGTAGCCCAGGCTGTCCTAGAACTCATCTCTGTAGACCAGGCTGGCCTCAAACTTACAGAGATCTGCCTGCCTCTGCTGTCCAAAGGCATGTGCCACCACACCCAGCCATGCTAAGATTATTTCCCCCTGCAGTACAGTTGCCCAACCTGGTCTTAACCTCCTGAGTTCAGCAAATCCTCCTGCTTCAGCCTCCTGTAGGAGCTGAGACTAGAGCCTCAAGTTCTGGGTGGCCTGGGGTTTAGGGTTTTTAGGTGTTCAGGGTTTGAGGTACCTTAGGAAAGGGTGCTTCTGCTAGAGGGGAGGCGCTGTGCAAATGCCCTGAAGCAGGCATGCCAGGAATCTATCCAAAGGTAACCTAAGTGACTTGAGCAAGGGGACAGGGGAACAGCAACTGCTGCCCTTTGAGGCTTGATTGGCTCAAGAAGTTAGACCTGACTCTGTATCCTTCCTGATGGTCACTAGCTACTTTCATATATTGATTTCCAAAGTCAAAGTGAACTGTGAACTCTGAAAACAGAGCCCACAACCTCTGCAGCCCACCCCTACAGCCCCCACCCCGATGTCTCTTCAAAAGTTGATACAGTTAAATATGTGCCTGTGGCCTTGTGGATTCCATGGCCGACAGTGCCCAGGAGAACATGCAGCTGGCTAGGGCAGTTTGGCAAGTCCTATCAGCAGCATTCCGGCATACGTGGTGAGCATGTCCCCATCTTCGTGAAGGAAGCAGTGAGTGAAGGGTCCTGCTAGCTGCATCAGAACACCCCTGCCTGATTTTACTCTCATATCCGGTAGCCAACACCTCCCCTGACAAATTTTCCAGAGTAAGGCAAAACCACTCAGTAACTTCTGAACTTTCCTCGGAGCACCAGACCCCAGAGTTTCTCATCAGGCATGCGAAAGGGGGTACAGAAGATGCAGAGGTACCATGTCTTCCCCCTCACAGATGGCTGGCCAGCCTCTCAATGCCTAGCAAGGCCTTAAGACTGCATCCAACAGGGACTCCTGGCTTGTGTTTTATAGGTCCTGGATGGCTTGGCTCTGAAGAGGTAAGTCAATAATAACTAAGCCCAGAAGGGCCCCAGGCAAATCTACTAAGGCTCGGAACCATGGACATGCAGCTAAACACCCCATTTCTGGATTCAGTGCCCCCCCCCCCCCCCGTGTGGCCCTGGCTGGCCTTGCACTCAAGAGATCCACCTGCCTCTGCCTCCTGAGAACTGGGATTAAAGGCGTACGCCACCACTGCCCAGCCTGGTTTTGGTCTTTCTGAAGTAGCAAAAAGAAAATCACGTTAGCCTAAGTTAGAAATGTTAGGACCCCAAAGTAAATTACTGACATTTCATTCCTTTTTGCTTTTCAGATAAAGCCTGGAGGGAAGAGCACATCTTAGAAAAGACCATGTTCCATACTGAGATGCAATGAAGGAGAACAGAGAAAGGCACGCCAGATCTCAGGTGCACAGAGCTCTCTATGGAGTGGCAGCCTCGCAAAGCGGGAAGGGACAGCAGGGACTAGGTGAGGAGCAGAGTACTGACCCACAAGCTCAGCGGTTCTCAACCTGTGCGTCACAACCCCCACGGGAGTCGCATATCAGATATCTACATCATTATTCATAACAGTAGTAAAATTAGTTACGAAGTAGCAGCGAAAACATTTTATAGTTGGGGGTCAACACAAGAGGAAGTATATTAAAGGGTCATAGTATCAGGAAGGTGGGGACTCACTGCTCAGGTCCAAGGCAGTGATAGCAGGTGACCCTCCGGCCCCACACTGCTCTCCCTCCAGACTACTGCTTGTCCTGGGGGCCACTGAGTAGGTGACATAAACAGGAGAATCCTGCCATTAGGACTGTTGGCAGGCACTCCTGGGATGAGCGTCTCTGAGGATGACAGTCATCTGGCAATAACAGCTACAGGAGGGACAGTAGCGTCAGAAACAATCAGACTACAGTTTCGCATCGATGCTAAGTGCCCTAGCGCTCTGCACTGTGGCCGTGGAACACTGAGCCTAATTTTTGATAAATCTGCACTGAAGCATTTTGAACAGAGAGGCACAATGGTGAAGTAACTGGGGCACATGCGAACAATGAGATCTAATACATACATCTAGATAGCAGGCAGCGTGATTCTCTCTCCTGCAGCTCTTGTGACCTCTCCCTAATGGGGAGTTTGGCCAAGATACCCGCCCCCAAATTAGCTCTGCCAGCAGCCCCAACAAAGTTACAGCAGGCCCTCCTGCACAGTGCACCTAAAACCAAGGTAGCAAAAGATGCTGACAGGCAAGGAGGCATGCCCAGGGTGACATCGGACAAGCACCTGGCAGCACAGACAGGACTCTGCTCCCCTGGGCTTTCCCCAGCAGTGACACATGCTCTTGGCACATAGAAATAGAGACAGCTTTACCGAAAGGGGCTGGGAAGCACCTAACCAGAAGCTTCTGCTTTGCCTGAGCTCCTCCCCCCCCCACTGCTATCTAATCAGAATCATCTCTCCAAAGTGTCTCTGGCATCAGGTCCCCTCCTCTTTATCTTCAATGCCAACATCCTGGCCCAGTCCTCTTGTCATGTTACACCTGATTCTCTGCCCCCCCCCCCACACACACACACAATAGAGTTTCTCTGTGTAGCCCTGGCTGTCTGGAACTCACTCTGTAGACCAAGCTGGCCTTGAACTGAGATCCGACTGCCTCTACCTCTCAAGTGCTGGAATTAAAGGGTGCACCACCTCTGCTAGGCTACATCTGAATTATTACCAACTGTTGGGGTGGACAAACTCCAACCAGTGGCCAAATCCAACCTCCAAGTAAACTTTTTTTATATATTTAAAGGATTGAGGGAAAACCAAGACAGGATTCATTCTATAATTGATGAATGTTACATAAAAATTCATATTTCATAAATTACAGCGTCAGTGGCCTATAGCCATGCCCACCTGCCCTGAATCCTCTCCAGCGCCTTTCACAATACTCCTGGAAGGCCGTCTCTGGGTATGGACAAGGCCATTGCCATCCTAAGACCCTCACAAAGTTGGGCCTATTAACACTCCCTTGTGGCAGTGGGGGGGTTCCCAGTGACATGTAGTCCTGTCCAGCTGTGTGTGGTGGGAAAACACTTCGGCCCAGACGCAGAAGGTTGACTGGGGCGGGGACGTCACTGAGGCGGCTTGTGGGAGGCCATTACCCACTCTGAAATGGAACGTTACGGTGATACACTGTTTTGAAATGACCCCTATTCCTATAGTAAGCCCAGTGTATTGCCAAGACAACACAGAAGACGTTTCTTGGTTGGTAGTTGCCTCTCTATCTGGAGACCAAGTCCGTCAGACAGTGTCACAAAGACAGAGGTGAGGAGCTGTATTAGTGAGCACCCCGCTCACAGAACTGAACATGCTCACCTCAGAAAGTGTGCCGACTCCTCCCACAACAATCTTGCTTTCCCATCTCTCCCCCTTTACCTGACTTTCAACATCATTTCCAAGCTGTTACTGGGGGTCAATCCCACCTCCGGAAACTGTCTACCAAGCATGCTGAGGCAAACCCAGGCCCTGGGAACAGACCGGCTCCATGTGCTTGTTCATGGCTGCCCTCATCTTTTAGAAAGCTCTTCTCGGCTGGCCACTAGCCTGCCTTCCTGGCTCCCTCTCCACAGCCCCCACAGCACCCTACACTTATGCTCATCACGGCTCTTTCCACACTGCAAGGGAGTCATCTTATTTGTGTGTCTGTCTCCCTGGCTACACCAAGATTCTACAGGGAGAGGAACACATCTTACTCACCTCCAAGCGCCCAGGCAGAGCCTACCCTAGTGGTTCAGGCTCAGAGGTCCTGAGCTCAGTTCCCAGGGAGCAGGGCTGCCCCTCACTGCCTATGATGTCCTGGGCTCGCTCTCAACTCTAAGCCACTGCTTTACACCACATCCCCTCTTCTCTGTGTCGCCCATACATTCTTGGCAACGTGGCCTTGCACTGGAGCGTGGTCATCCTACCAGGGGCACTCTTATAACTGACTCTTCTTCTTCCCAGGAGCTATCATGGCTCCCGAGCTAGGGGTGGGATTTCACATCCACCTCCCCTTGCTATGCGGGGACTGGGTCTGGCTGGAGCTCCCACGGAGCTTGTGCACGCTGTCCTGGCTGCTGCCCTGCTGTGTCTGGAGGACAGTTCTCTTGTTTCGTTCACAGCCTCTCCGGCTCTTACACTCTTTCCGCCCTTCTTCAGCAATGAGCCCTGAGCCCTGGGAGAAGATGGTGAGTACAGATGTTCTTGATGGGGTGGGGGAGAAGGACACACGGTTGGGTGGAAGAGAAGGGGAGAGGATACGGGAGGAGTTGAGGTAGGGGTGATTATGGTCAAAACAGTGTGCAAAATTCTTTAAAATAAAATAAAATAAAATAAAAAATAAAGTGTGGAAAAAAAGCTGAAATTATTAGGGAAGCAAACATTTCTATAAGCAAGACTGAAGATTTAAAGGGGAAGTACCCTCTTCTCACCTAAATAATCCTATCAATGACCTAGGATGCACAGGAATCCCACCTCCTTGGCAAGCTAGGGGTCAGTGTGGACCCGGTTCAAACCAAAGGCATCTCTCCTTGTACTGAGTACCCTCAGCTGCATACGGGATTTCTATGTCCTTGCCTGTGAAGTTCAGAAAAAGCAGAACTGACCATGCCGGTAAGACCTAAACCAACACTGGGCGCAAGCTGACTCTCCTAGGGTTATAGCTATAATCATCCTTGTTTTCCCCAGTCAATGCCCCCCACATACTCATACATAAACACACACACACTGCCAGATATGCACACACTCACACACACTCAACTCACACACACACACACACAAGACACATACACTCACATACAACACTCTTACACACATACATACACACATATACACACTTACACATACATACTCACGCATACATCCACACTCACACATCCACTCTCACACATTCACATGCACACACATACTCACACACAGACACACAACCCAGTACAGTGAAGCAGGCCAAGAGGTGTGAGCTGTAAGTTAATGAATACGTCATGTCAGGAAGTTTAAAAGATTACTAGTAGGAGAGAGAATGCTGGGTCGCAGGGAACGAGGCAGACAGTAATCAGAGAGCCAGCAGGAGTGGGAGGCAATTAGCAGGAGCAGGTGGGAGCCAACCTTGGATGGGACAGCCAGAGAGGGCCCATGACAGCTGAGCTCCTCCTTGCAGCCAGTGGTGCTCAAGCACGCTTCCTACCCAAGATTCTGCACAGAAACCTGTTCCTGGCTCACTGCACGGCCTGAACACACACATGCTGCCCAAGGCTGTTCCCCCCCCCCCCCCCCGAGAGGAGACCCAGAGCCCCAGGCCTACACTCCAAGTTTCAGAGGCACAGGCAAGAAGACCACTGTGTGCTCACCACCTACTACCCCAATGATCCTGACAAGGAAACTGAGCCCAGGGAGGCTAAAGAACACACGAGGTCATGTACTCCAGTCTGGTTCCAGTCTGGTTCCAGAAGGCATGCTCTTAACCACCACATAAGCTGGCACCTCTACTCACGAGTTAGAACCACTATGTATCAGCTGAGAGTCCCCAGGCAAGTCACCTAACCTCTTCAAGCCTTTCTCCCCACCTATTCAGTGGGCATCACAGTGCTATGTATATTTAGTGTAAAAAGAAAAAAAAAAAATCATAACATAAAGGACACTTCTAAATAGACACCAGGACACGGGTTCCCTTTCCAACTCACAGCTGAACGTTTGTTTTTTTTTTCCCAGCCAAATCCCTCAGTCTCCTTACTATGGGGGACCTCGCTATGCCACTCTGATTGCCCTTCCTGTTGCATAAGTTCAGGTGTTTTTAGAGCCCACAAGAGCTTACAAAATAACCTGGAAACAGAAAGGCAGGCAACTGTGTGTGGACTGTGAGCACCGTAGGAGAAGATGGTACAGACAACTTCTGGTGTGCCTATGAATAGTGCATGAGCACAAGGCAGGCCAACCAGCCCCTGCCAACAAAGTGTCCACCCTGACTGACAGTCCATGACAGCACCTAGCTCTGCCACACCAGCAAGCCAAAGACGTCAGGCCAGGGAAGCTACAGAGGCCAAGTCCAGGGGCCTCTGTGCCTCTGAGATTGTGTATGGTCGTAGAATAAAGAGGTAAAGGCGAGAAAAAGTGACAGGCAGTAGGAGAGGTGGCTCACACTGTAATCCTAGGTCTCCAGAAGCTGAGTTCAAGGCCAGCCTGGCCACACAGCAAGACCCTGTTTCAAAAGCCAAAACCAAAACAGAGATAGGTCGTCATTTGTACCAACGGAGGAAGATCGGAATGCTTAAAAGTCACATACAGACAAAATAACACCTTCCTCGAAAAGGAATTATGTCACAAAATTCCTTTAGCGTGATAAAGTCCACTTAAGCCAAGAAGTATAGACAGGCACTATCTTCTTGGAGGGGGACACATTTCCATACCATCACTTTTAAGCCCTTGAACACTTCTCTGGGATCACTGTTCACAGAGAACTCTTCATAAGCAGTATGGCCCGAATGTGCTCACCCAATGGGAGGCTAGAAGGTGCTTGACTTGTTTCCAGGATATAAAAGCAAATTTCCACAAGAGTGGGCCTAAAGCAACCCAAAGGTCCTCGAAAATACGAGACTAAACACAAGCAAAACAGTATTCCACTGAGTACACTCAGCAGTAAGAAGTCCAAGTAGGCCTTTGTCCACATCAGCCTCCGAATATAGCAAGTGACCTCGAAAGATGAGCAGAAGGTGGGGGTTTGGGAGAGCCTGAAACGACACCACAAGGCTCCACCCAGGCTCCGAGTCATAGCTGCAAAGAAGCCCTGGCAATTCTAACATAGTTCTAAACCCCAAAGTGACCAGTTGAGGCCCTCATGACCAGGACTGCCAGAACACCTGGGAGAGGGTGTGGCCGGCAGTGTATCCTCTAGGGAGGCCTGCTGGGCCACTAGAGTACCTGTCTCTCTTCTTGGCAAGCAGTGGCTGGGCAAGGACAAGAACAGCAGATCCCCAGTGGTGATGGGCCCAATGGCAGTCTGCAGGAAGTGGAGGTGGCCCGGCCCTTCCTGCAGCCATAGTCCTGAGGGAAGAGCTACAAAACAACCCAACCCTGTTGGCAAAATACAAACATCCCAGCCACAGCCACAAGGGGTAGGTAAAACCTAGAAAGGCTCACTGTAATGTGTGAGACAAGCAACCAGCCTTGGAGGGGTACAGCAGTGTGCATCAGCGCTCCTGACCAATTAAATCACAGAGCACCATACGGCAGGGCTTACCGCTATGCTGCCACCTACAAATATGGGAACTTCCTGCAGCCTCTGGAGAAGTTCTTCAGTAAACATGTCAAGGGTAAGTGTGTCACCACCTGAAGCCCTTAGGGACTTTCCCTGCTCCTCTCGGGCTCCCTGAGTGTGACAAGGCCCAGGAGCTCTCTCTTTATTCCACCTTCTCTAGAAGCTGGGCACACAGTGTTCGGTGAATCCTCAGGGCTTGACTCAGTTTACCACTGTTTCCTCCTCAGTCCCTTTCCTTTGCTTCCTCAACGGTTCGTCTCATATGACTGTAATTATAGGTTCGGCTTATACAACTTACTGCGTTTATGGAGATGACCTTTCTGGAACAGTGAGGTGTCCTTACTGTGAGACGGGAGGGGAAGAGTGCACCTGAGGCACTTGACCCGGAGTATGGTCACTTGGAAAGGAGCATCTATGGTGGCTACTCTCCTATCACTGACTCATCCGTCCCACTTGGTCACAGGCAAATACCAAAGACATAAAGTTGCCTGCCACCCCCACCCACCTCTGCAGGACTGGTTTTGAGAATAACCTATCTGTGTTGGAAACGACCTGACAGAATTCAAGTCTCTGGTTAAATACTTCCTTTTTCCATTTTCACAGGGAAATAAATGAGTCCAGCTGGTCCAGGCTAACTGGGTAAAAGGCTGCGCCCTAAAAGCTCGCTTGCCAATTAATTATACACAATGGTGGGTTCCCCAGACTCCCTCTTATCCATAAAGAAACTAAGACAATGACAACTGATTTGGGCTTCAGCCTTGGGAATGACAAACCCCTGGCAGAGCCAGTGAGGTGGCTCACTGGGTAAAAGTGCTTGTTGCATCAATCTGATCACAAGAATCTGATCCCTGGGGATCACAGTGAAAGGAAAACACTGACTCCTAAAAGCTGCCTCTTACCTTCACTCGTGGGCCATGACACATGTCCACATCGACACATATGCACACAGCACACTGTACACCTCTGACCACTATACACATACACACAAATAGAAAATAAAAATCACTGAAAATGTAAGAAAGAGAAACTCACGAAGTCAAAAAGTAAAGGAAGCCGGGCAGTGGTGGCGCACGCCTTTAATCCCAGCACTGGGGAGGCAGAGGCAGGCAGATTTCTGAGTTCGAGGCCAGCCTGGTCTACAGAGTGAGTTCCAGGACAGCCAGGGCTACACAGAGAAATCCTATCTCGAAAAACCAAAAAAAAAAAAAAAAAAAAAAAGGGAAAGGAATGAAGAGATATGGACAGACAGGGCTGCACTCATCCCAGAGCGCGGCTCCATGACCCTGGAAGAATACCTACTGCCCTGGGCTGCCCTTTGAGAAGCACACAGGCTAGGTCGGGACTCCAAATGCTCCTGAATGGAACACTTAAGAGAAACCTGGCCAGACATGCTGGGACACACCTTTAATCCCAGAATCGGGAAGGCAGAGGCAGGGGGATCTCTGAGTTCATGGCCAACTCTGTCTATGTGGCTAGTTCCAGGCCCACTGTGACAGAGTGAGACTGCCTGGAAGAAAACAAACAAACAAACAAACAAACAAACAAACACATCTCCTGGGGGTGTTTCAGTCATCAACTATAAAGGGAAGGGGCAAGTGTGATTATGGTTTTTAGAAGTCACAGGCATGTCATGTGGGAGAGTATAGGCACGGAGCCAAAGGCCTGCATGGGAATCCTGAGACCACCCTCTTAGTTGAAAGACCAATGGTAACAGCACAACTTCCTGCCCCAACTGGCTGCCCCAGGCTGGCTGAGGACTCTGCAGAGTACTCACAACAGAGTGCCCACTCAGAGGGTCAGTCAGGGCTCTCCGGTGTCTGCCACCATGATCACGTGATCAGGACTGCTATGAGCCGGATAGCTCTAGCAGGCTGCTCTCCACACCTCTCTCTCTCCCATTCCAGAAATCCCCAATCATAGGGCAGCTAGGGAAGGGGGCGGTGCTCTCCCCTCTCCCTCTCCTCCCCAGGCTCCAGAGACAGAGGCAAGAAAGAGAGAGCATGGGGGCTGGAGAGATGGCTCAGTGGTTAAGAGCACTGACTGCTCTTCTGAAGGTCGTGAGTTCAAATCCCAGCAACCACATGGTGGCTCACAACCATCCCTAATGAGATCTGATGCCCTCTTCTGGGGTGTCGGAAGACAGCTATGGTGTACTTACATATAATAAATAAATAAATCTTAAAAAAGAAAAAAAAGAGAGAGAGAGCAGGCTGGACCAAACAAAATAGAGCTCTGTCAGTTTAAATGGTGCTGGGTTCCAGGGCCCTACCTCAGGGCCACGCCCCAAGCCCTGGGCATTTATTTTAAAGCTGTAGGGAAAGTCAATGGCAGTGAATGTAGCCACTGGCTACATTGTTCCCTTCCCAGAGTTCGCCAGAATGAGCCTTTCAGTGCATCTATAATGTAACAGTGCCAGCAGACCCTCCTGGCGCAGAAAGCCCCCTCTGCTGGCCAGCATCCCCTCTCCTCAACTTCACAGCCAGTCTCAGCCACAGAGGCAGGCAGCTGCCACTGAGGAAAGCAGTGTCTGACAAATGCTGGGGGGCAGGTTCCTACTGCTCAGCAGAAACGTCAATCCTCCCACCGTTCACTGAGGAAAGGCCCTCTCCTCCCATCTTTCCCCTGGCGATATCTTCCTTTCATTTCTTTAAGATGCAGCAGTCTCCTGTCCTCTTGTGCAAGTCTAAGCAGCCAATGAAGAAAAGTCATTCAGCGTCGAGAATACTGCTTTCTTGTCTAGAACAGTTGCCTCTGCATGCCTTCAGACAGCTGAACCACCCTTAAGAAAACAGGACTGAGCCTCACGGGGACAGCAACGCCATCCTGCCCAATGGTACGTCCAAGCACCTAGGTGACAGAGGACTCTGAAAAGTGGAGCCAAAGACTGAGAGAAGGATTGACTGGAAGGGGAGGGAAAGTCCATTAGATAAATTTAGGTGAATTTCCACACAATGTCCCCTCTAATTCCCACATAACTCCCAGAATGTGCTCTATTATCTCTGGGAGCTAAACACCGAGAAAGAAGCAGGTGTCCAACTTTCCAGCCAGAGCAGAAAAGCAGCACCTGCCTTCCTGCAGACCTCAGCAAAAGCGCCAGGAAGCCAACGAAAAAGCACTAGCCAGGAGTGGCCGTGCACACCTTTAATCCCAGCACTTGGGAGGCAGAGGCAGGCAGATCTCTGAGTTCAAGGCCAGCCTGCTCTACAGAGTGAGTTCCAGAACAGCCAGGGCTACACAGAGAAACCCTGTCTTAAAACAAAAACAAAAACAAAACAACAACAACAACAACAACAAGAATCCTGAGCACTAAGGACAGGCTGCGGGTCAGAGAATCACTTCCCAATCCTTGAACCACTTCCATTCTTTCTGCTCCTAACTGTCCTGTCTGGTTTTATAAATCTATTGAATTATTCACACTCTCCAAATATAAATTTTTTTTTCAGTTCTGTTTTTTTGGTTTTTTCCTTAAGCAATGACTATCCTCTGCAGGGGGTGGGGAGAGGGGCAGAGAGAATAACAGGTGTCAGGACTCCAAGCATGGGGCTGTGGTGACACTCCCCAGAGTAAGACCCTAGGTCTGACTCCAACCTTGCCGTCATCCAAGGGCTTTCTGCCACGTCCTTGCCCTGAGAACTCACCATGCCCTAGTGTGTCATCTATGAAACAGAGTTAATGCCTAGAATAAGTTAAACATGTCTATGAGGAGAAAACACACGATGTGCACCTAGCTCAGGCACTGAGGCACTGACTGGCAATCAAAGAACGGTGACTTTGCTTACCAGCACTCGGAAAATGACAGTGGTCTGCTGTAAACCCTTCAGTACAAGAACAAGAGGGGTGTGGACGAGTGGTTTCCTCAAAGGTGTTAATGGAATACAAGACAAAAAAAAATGCAACACAAGGATCAATGGATATGAACTCACAGCCAATCACAGCACTTCTGATTCTCCTCCTATAAACTGGGAAAACACTGTCCTATATAATTTGACTGCATGACAGGCAAGTAAGAATCAATGTCACGGGGCTGGGGGTGTGGCTCGGTGGTGAGCGCCTGCCTAGGTGAAAGAGGCCCAGGCACCTGCCTCCAAAGAGGGTCAATCAGTGAAGAAAAGGAAGTTCACCTCATCAAAGAAAAAGCAGTAACTGAATCCAGAGTCTGCGTCTGTAAAAATGTCACACCCAATATCACGCAACATAAACAAACCAATGATGGTTCTTATTTTTCCAAGTACATTAGCTCTGATAGCCTTTTAATCTGCTCATACGACCAGTTTGCAAGAAGGGAGGAGGCAAATGGTGGCTCCTTGCCGAGCTCAGAGCAGAGTCCACGAAAGCCTGCTGGTCCAGCTTCAGCCATCCCAGCCACTTCTCAGATGTCAATGCCTGGAAAAATTAAGTCATGATTCCAGTTCCACGTGGACACATCAATCCATGGAGTAAAATCCTCACCCCTAAGAGTAATCAACAGATCAGAGGAAGAGCCAGCTCTCCTACTAAGCGGCAGGGTCTCTTCTAGAACAGGCGCCATCCTCTCTTTCATGGTGCAACCCTAGATCTGGAGAGATGGCTCAACGACTAAGACTGTTCTTCCAGGAGACTGACGTTCAGCTCCCAGCACCCATGTCATATGGCTCACAACCACCTGTAGCTCCAGCTCCAGAGGTCTGATGACCCCTTCAGGTCTCCAAAGGCACCTGCACACATGTGCACACACAGACACACCCACATGCCTTTAAGTAAAAATTAATAATGTAAAGTGCAACATACTGCTGGGTAGACTGGTCACACCTGCAATCTCTGCACTCATGAAGTAGATGAAGGAGGATTGGGAACTCACCTGCCACAAGCATGATCAGGCTGGTCATCCTTGGCTATATAGGGAGTTCAAGGTTAGCCCAAAATATACAAGACCCTATGTCAAAAAAAGAAAAAAAGGAGCCAGTGGAATACACATAAAGAGATCCTGTCTCTAAAGAAAACAACCAACAAGTCAGGCAGTGGGCCTTTAATCCCAGCACTTGAAAGGCAGAGGTGAATGGATCTCCTTGAGTTCGAGGCCAGCCTGGTCTACAGAGTGAGTTCCACGACAGCAGGGCTATACAGCGAAACCCTGTCTCAAGAAAAAAAAAAAAAAAAAAAAAGCAAACCAAAACCAAACAAAAACAAGAAAATGCATGAGATAGATGGAAAACCTCAATTTTCCTTGTTTAATTTCTCCCAATTCAGAAGTGTTTCACTTATAGCCTCCTACTAAAATGTCTAGAAAGCTAAAAACTGGGAGGAGGGAGGGCCGATCTCCTGGGGGGGGGCACAAGAGGCCCAACTCCATCCCCCACCCAGGTCCCAGATCTTCCAATCAAAGTGTGTGTGTGTGTGTGTGTGTGTGTGTGTGTGTATCTATACACACACACACACACACACATATACACATACATACACATATATATACACATACACACACACATATATACATACACACACATATATATATACACACACACATATATATATACATACATACACACACACAAATATACATGAAACCAGATGGCAGTCAAGTTTTAGACTTTTCAAAAGTTAGCGCTCTAGCTGAGGAACCAGGTCCAAGTTCTAAATGATTCTTTGCAGAACCAACCAAACTGTCTTAGCTATAATTCTGAAATCAACACGTGCTATTAGTACACCACTAAAAGGCAGTCTAAGACTTTTACAACCTCGAGCATAAGAAAAGCTCACTGGAAGGCTAAAATAACTGACTTGAGTGCATGTGGCAATCAAATACGGAATTTATGATATCCTCTTCAAGGCCCTTGGGAGATGTGCTCACAGAAGCGGCTGCAATGAACAGCAGCCTTTGTGGCTGGGTCATGAGTGAACTTACTCCTGCCAGTAACAGCAATCTTTAAGATGTCTTTTTTCATCATAAAATCTCACTCTCTCTCACCATCAACCTAAACGACTATGTCACACCCGGATGTTCTGGTATTTAAAGTGCTATTCCCTCCATCCATCCACAACACACTTTAAAAAAACAAAATAAACAAAAATCCCACTATCTGCAATGATCTACATTGCTTTGCATTAATCCGTTTCACACAAGCTATAATTAATGTCTGAGTTAAGCACCAAAATCAAAGCAATACGGATGTGGTGTATATTCTTGGAAATAACTTTCTGTCTCCAGACTCGGGGGGAAAAAGTCAGCCAAGATACAAGGCTGACCCACGCTCCCAATTGCGCTGAGGCTCCTAAAGGACCCCTTCTTCCCAGCAACAATTGTGAAAGAGCTGGATGATATGATGCCTGCCAAGCAGAGACGCCAGAAACCTGCAATCGGCCATCACGCCGGCTGTCTGAAAACACCAGACAAGCCCATATCTGGGTAGGACTCTCCAAGGTTATTCTTAAGTTAGTGATGTCTAGTGTGCTACGGGGACCTCCAACAGTGTTGTCACTTTGTAAGACAGGGAGGGGGGCAGCGACGAGATAAGAGGCCTCGGTGGCTGCCTGTACCCCACTCAGTCTACCACCAGTCGGAAATGTCAAGAGTTCTCTCTCATGGCCACCTGCCATAACGTCCTCTGCAACCTATACACTGCGCCTGCTGGGCTCCAGACTAGGGACATCAGGGAGCGCAGTCCCACTCCCCAGGCTGGGTCTTCGACCCTACAAAGCCTCCCTGGGCACACCCAGTCCAAGCCGCTCAGTTCCGTTCCTACTAGCGAGATGGCTCTCATGAGTTCTCCCAGGGAGCGACCTGACCTAGCACCCGACTCCTGGAGGTCAGGGACCCGGACACCGGCCCGGCAGAGCGGGAAGCGCAGAGGGGCTTTCTTGCCTGAGCCGCAGCTCCGCCAGCGCTCCGGACGCACGCGTCCGCCAGAGGGAGGTACAAGGCACGGAGCGGGCCGGGACCCCGGGGCTGCCCGGGCGGGATGTGTCCAGCCACTCATCGGGGCGCCACGGCCACCCGCGCCAAAGCCGCCCGTGGGCCAGCCGCTGACCCCCGGCACATCGAGGCGCAGCGTGGGCGGAATGTGGCTGCTCTCCGGGAGCACAGCGCTCACCTCTGCTTCATGCTGCTGTGTCCTCGTGGCCGGCGGGGCCACCCAGCCGCGCGCCGGGACACGCAGCCGCAGCCCCCGCGCGCTAGCCCGCAGCGTCCGGCGCGGCAGCAGCAGCAGGAGCGGCGGCAGGAGCGGCGCCGCCGGGGCGGAGCCAGCACATGGGAGGGCCGGGGCTGCGGCCCTCCAGGCTGGACCACCGACCCCAACGGGGGCGCGCGTGCTCAGTGCTCCCGCAGCTCGCTCCTGCTCCTCCTTCTCAGAGACCCGGTTGTCACCTCCAGGATTGATCCTATCAAAATCTCACGGGCCACAAGCAGAAGGTAAAGAAATGCATAGCTGCCAGTTCCTCCCCTTTGCTCTCTCCTCCCCTCAGCATAAACCATATGGTACATTCCTGAAAGCCCAATGGTGTAGGAGAGGAACGAGGTGATTGGCTGGGAATCTTGGAAGGGGCGAGAAGCTACACAAAAGGGCCAACGGAATAACACCAGAGGCATATCAAAGCCGGACAGACCCAGGACGGGAGGACGCCCTTAAAGGGGACTTGTTTGTTGCCCTCAGAAGCTGCCACAAAAACAAAGCTAGAATTTTCTTCCTGATCTCATCCAGATGAGACAAAGTAGGGAAGTCTCCGATTTTCGGGGTAATAGCTATAGAAAACTTCTGAGAATTGAATCTATATATCTATTTGACTTTGAGTGGATAACTCCAACTCCCTGCCTCAGTTTCCTTTTTCAATCCGATGAGGCTGTTAGAAAGCCTTTCTCTTATTGACTCATCTCTTTCAAGAGATTATTAATCTCTTCGATTCCGGGCATCTTAAAGCGGGTAGACTTTATCTAATGCTACTTCTGTACAGACATTCTGGGGAGACAGATTGAATATTCTTTCAAGGTTCTTTTATATGTTAAGGAGCATTCTTTCTCCCTGGGTATATATCCTCAAGTCTGTGCCCCCAAAGTCAGATGAAGCTTCAGTTAATTCTTCACTGACCTGCCGGACTGTGCAGGATTCCAGTCTTCAGCAGCAAATCCCATGGACTGAATAGTCTGTGCCTGGCTGAAGTCTGTACAGCACACCACTCAACTATGCAGGGGTCCCCTTGCTTTTTTTTTTCCTAGTCACCCTCCAAGTCTAGCTGAAGATCTACAAACATTCCTAAAGGCCTGGTCTTCTCCTGCTTACTCCAGGAAGCTAGACTGGTTCAGGCGAAGTCCACTCGGTTTGCTTTGAGTGTTGCGTGGTGCTGGAGGGCATGTGTGAAGGTCAGAGGACAACTTTTAGGAATCAGTTCTCCCCTGCCATGGGTTCTGGGGATCAAATTCGAAGGCCTTCTACTTTATTTCAGAAATGTTCAGCCTGCCCTCCTCGGCTTCCAAACTGTAAGATATTCAGGATGCTTTTCCTGAGAGTTCCTCTCGAAGCCAGACAGCCCATCTTCCAACTATTGTCTGAAGACACCAAGAAAGTCCAAGTCTGCTATGTAGCCCTCCGGATGGACTAATTGTAACTACTGACATTTAAGAGCTCTCGTCTCTACCTTGTGCCCCTGTGACCCTAATTTCCCATGTTTTCTGCCCCCAAATGTAATCCTCTCTTTCCCTGATATCTAGCAGCTGCTTCTGCTTGTGTTTATTAACTGTTATGGTTTAGATAAGTAGTGTCCTTCAGAAAGGCTCATGTATTTGATGCTTGGCCCCCAGCTGGCATGTTATTTTGGGAGGTGCTGGAAATTTTAGGAGGTGGGGCCTAACGGGCTGAAGTAGGTCATTAGGAGTTATCTTGCCCCCTGGCCTCTTCCTGACTGGTCCACGGGTTCCTACTGCTATGCTGTTTGTTCTTCCTGCAAGCGAGGACTGCAAGTCAACAGAGCCAGGAACCAAAGATGGAAATCACGAATTAAAAGAATTCCTCCCTTAAACTGTTTAAGTCAGGGATGCTTCTCATAACTGTGAAGAAACTGACTAAACACAGTGCCTCAGCACTGTGGGAGAGGGTTATGTGTGTCTTTTCATTCCAATCTCACATCAATTCTATGAAGGGCGTTATTTCTATTCATACTGTTATTCCTCCCAAGAGGGGGAAAAAAAGCACGAAGAAGCTAATCTGTGCAAGGGCGCAGACAGAGAGGCCTGACTCTAGTGACCACCCTCATAATCCTGCAGTGCAACACTGTGCTGGGGGAGGGGAGATTGTTTTGCTTGCTAACCTGACACAGGCCAGGGGTATTTGGGAAGAGAGAGTCTCAACTAAGGAACTGCCTCCGTCAGATTGGCCTGTGGGCTACTTTGTGAGGCGTTTTCTTTTTCTTTCTTTTTTTTTTTTTTTTATTTTTGGTTTTTTGAGACAGGGTTTCTCTGTGTAGCCATGGCTGTCCTGGAATTCACTCTGTAGTCCAGGCTGGCCTCGAACTCAGAAATCCACCTGCCTCTGCCTCCCAAGTGCTGGGATTAAAGGCGTGCGCCACCACTGCCCGGTGTGAGGCATTTTCTTGATTAACAATTGATATTAGAAGTCTCAGCCAACTGTGGGCAGTGCCACCCCTGGGGAGGTGGTCCTGGGGTGTTTAAGAAAGCAGGCTGAGCAACATGAGGAGCAAGCCAGTAAGCAGCACCCCTCCATGGCCTCTGCTTCAGCTCCTGCCCCGACTGCCCTTCATGGTGGACCACATCTAGAAGCTGAGATCAACGCTTTCCTCCGAGTTGCTTTTGGTCAGGATGTTTTAGCACAGAGGTCAAAAAGCGAACTGTGACAAATGCTGTCTCCTACTGTTCATAAACCTACTGTACATCTATAAAAGACGATGCCAGGCTGGGAGTTCTGGGGTAGAGTGAATTTTAGCTTGAAGTCCAGGTTTGATCTCCAGCAAAAGAGAGGGAAAGGGAGAGAAGAGGAAAAGAGAAAAGGAAGCAAGGGCGGGGAGAAGAGAGCAGAGGCGGGGAGGGGAGGAGGGGGAGGAAAGCAGAGGAGAAAGGAGAGGGAGAGATAATTTCATAACTTAGTTTCTATGCTTGCAATGTCATTTAAACATCAAAATGAGGCTGTGTGGAGTTCTGGCAAGAGTTTGTGTTCACAAGGAAGGAAAGAAACTACAGCTCACAAAGCATGCCGACCTGGCCCAAGTTAAGAAGGCTGCTAAATAACAGTGCCTGTACTTGGGAGGCAGAGGCAGGAGGATTGCTAGTCCCGGGTCAGACTGGTGTGCATTCTGAGATCCTGTCTGAGAAAAACCAGAGCTTTGGGCTGTAACTCAGTGGTAGAGTAATCACATAGCATAGGAATGGCCGTGGGTTCTGTCCCTGAGACCTCCAAAAATAAATAAATGGAGCCCGGGTTTCCAAAGTATACATTCTGTCCACTGCAATCTCCCACTCCCTCACAATCCTTTACAACATGTAACAAGTAGGCAGCAATAGAAAGCAACAAGCAACAGGGAAAGAAATACAGACTAGCAAAGTGTGTGCTGGAGAGCTCAGGGGCTGTGGTGTAAGAAGCGCTTACAGGTCAGGCAGTGGTGGCACAGGCCGTTAATCCCAGCACAGGCAGAGGCAGGCAGATTTCTGAGTTCGAGGCCAGCCTGGTCTACAGAGTGAGTTCCAGGACAGCCAGGGCTATACAGAGAAACCCTGTTTTGAAAAAACAAACAAACAAAATAGAAGAAGAAGAAGAAGAAGAAGAAGAAGAAGAAGAAGAAGAAGAAGAAGAAGAAGAAGAAGAAGAAGAAGAAGCTTACAATGAGCTTAGGTCTCTGCTGCAGTGGCACAGTGAGCTTAGGTCTCTGCTGCAGTAGTGGAGGAGGAAGGAAAAGTCCTACCACTTGAGTGCTTGGACTGGACCGAGTCCTGTGTCCATGAGGAAGGGCAGTGTGCACTGCCTCTGAACCAGATGTTTAGTAAAATAGCCTGCCCCACTGGCAGAATACAACCCTGAAATACAGGTTGGGCTAATTATTTCATTCTTTTTAAGCTGTTGACATCCTAGTAAAATTGTGTGAGGGTGGGCTGGCAAGACAGCTCAGTATGTAAAGGGGCCTGCCTCCAAGCCTAATGACTTAAGTTCTGTCCCTGGGAGTCACATGGTAGAAGGAGAGAATGAACCAATTCCTATAGGTTGCTGTCTGACCACCACACTTGTAGGAATAAATAAATATTGTTTTGTTTTTTAACCTACGGGGTCAAGCGCGGAGGTGCTTGCACAGTTTAATCCCAGCACTCACACATGGGAGGCAGAGGCAAACTCTGTGAGTTTGAGACCAGCTTCATATTAAGTCCTAGAATACCCATGGGCTATGTAGTGAAACCCTACCTTAAAAAATTTTAAATCATATCTATTCATTTATTTATGTGCGTGGAGGTCAAAAGACCTCCTGTAGGAATCTCTCCAACATCTCAGTCCCAGTGACAGAACTTAGGTTGTCAGGCTTGGTGGCAAACCCTTTCACCCATTGAGCCGTCTGGCTGTCTCACTCCCATACAGTTTTGCTCGTGTGTCCCCTGCTGCTAGGGTTTCAACCTTAATATCCCCCTCCCCCAGAGAATTCTCAAGCTTCCTATAGCTTAGAAACTCCCAGGATGCCTTGGACAGGAGCAGGTGTAGGATAGGAAAATCAAAAAGGAAGCACTGGGTGGCTTAGAACAAAGTTCATTCTGGAATATTCTTGAACAGGGACCTCGCAGAGACAAGGATGGTGTGCTTCAAGTCCTTGCCTCTGCGGCTGGAGGGATGACTCAGCAGTTAAGAGGACCCAGGTTTGATTCCCGGCACCCACATGGAGGCTAACAACCATTTGTAACTTTAGTACCAGGGATCTGAAGTCCTTCCTTCTGGTCTCCACCAGGCATGCACAGCACATGGGGTACAGTCTCACATGCAAGCAAAATACCCACATACATAATAATAATAAAACATCTTTTTACAAAGGCCTTACCTTTCTCTTCTATACCAAAGTCCTAGCTTTGAACTAGACTAGACTGTTGAGAGACAGCTAAGGGGTGCACAGAGAGCAGTGTCCCAGTACTGGAGACACTCCTGGGCTCTGAGTTGATCACTGCATTATCTCACAGCAAGACTTTAACACACACACACACACACACACACACACACACACACACACACACACACACACACTTTTGCTTTCCAGTTCCCAATCCACAATTCTTTTTACCCTGCTGGCAGAAAGGAAATTAAAATACAACTTGACAAAATGACATGTCTATGTCTGCATCAGATTCTCACAATATAATAATCCCAAAGCTGAGAAAGGTTTCCACAAACTCACTGAACTGTGTCTGCTTTGCAGCAGCTGGGAGTTCTATACAGCAACAGTGGGTAAAACCAAGATGCGACGGACTAGGGGGAAACATGAGCTGCCAAAGCCACTGAGCATGTAGAGCCATCATGCTGCCCCGTCACTAGAGCCACCACCTCACTCACCACTACACAATTCTAGAGCCCCACTGGCCTCAGAGAAAGCCTACCCCAAGCCAGCTCCAGCGGCTTCCGACAGACTCCAGAAACTCGGCGACTTTTGCCAACAGGGGTTTTGGTTTTCCTGGGCTTACATTGTTTTCAGTGGTGGTGAGAACAGACTCAAGGTTTTTGCACATGCTGGACAAGGGTTTGAGCTGCATACAATCTCAGTCCCAGATGTACCTTCATTACAGTTGCATATCAGAAAGTCATTCTGAGCCGGGCAGTGGTGGCGCACGCCTTTAATCCCAGCACTCGGGAGGCAGAGACAGGCGGATTTCTGAGTTCGAGGCCAGCCTGGTCTACAGAGGGAGTTCCAGGACAGTCAGGGCTACACAGAGAAACCTTGCCTCGAAAAAAAAAAAAAAAAAAAAAGTCATTCTCTAGCAGTGCACGTACACAGGTTCGTAGGTGCACATGCGCCTGGGGTCCCTGAGTCTCTGTATCAGTCCAGACTAAATGCTGTGTACTTGTAGAAACCACAAGTATACCTACCCTAGCGAGGAGGACAAGAATTGACTAAGGGTTTCCATCTACTTGCTTAGGGTAGTTTTCTTTAAATAAGAATATTAAGGGTGGGAGAGGAGTCATGAGCCTGAGGATTTGATCCCCTGAACACACATGGTGGAAGGAGAAAACCAACCCTCCTAAGTTATCTTCTGACCTCCACAAGCATGGCCACACATATATGCAAAATAATACAGGTGATAAAAACATAAACACATTGCATGCCCACCCTTTGGATAAAATCTAAGCGCATTAGGGAAGTGTAGTGGCACAGACTGGTAATCTCAGCACTGAGGTAGTCAAAGCTAGTCTGCGCTGCCATAGACCCTGTCTCGGAAACAAACCAACAAAAATTAAAGTAACAACACACATACATTAGGGGGTTCCACAGTGTACACTGTGACCCAGGCTGCTGTGCTCACACCCTGTGACCACAGGGCTCAACAGGAACTCTCTGTGACGGCAACCCTTCGACCTGGGGTGACAGTTGCTTTCCTGTACCTCAACACCAGCTACCCTGTGACCAGGAGGATCTGCTTGCAGAGGAAGCTTCCAGCCTGCGGGCTGCAATGGCCTGGGAGCGGCGCTAGCCCAGTGGACAGAAGCTGAAGGGGAAGGTGGCCTTCCCCAGCACCAGCTCCAAGTAGGGCTGTGTGGACAGCAGTGCCCCCTTCCTGCAGGGCTGTGGCCTCACTGCCACCTGGGGCTGCTGCCCCCGAGGTAGAGGATACAACGATTGTCGAATGGGATTCTTTGGTCATTGTGGGACATTTATAACTGAAGTGGGAAGGAACTCTGGTTCTTTAGCACCTATAAGCCTTCAAAACTGAATCCAAAACTCAGAAGACTTTTTAAAGCGGGATGATGATGATGATGATGATGATGATATAATTACTTACTATTATATCACCACCACCACCACCACCACCACCACCACCACCACCACCACCACCACCTCCACTACCACCACCACCATCACTGTTATTCCCAAATGCCAGTAAACAATTAAATGCAGATTTAACTTCAGTAGCTTTTTTTCATCTGTTCATTTGACCTGGAAATTAAAGGTGGTAAATCTTGTTGGCTACGGCTAGAGAGGTAGCTCAGTGGCACTTGCTACTCTTCCAGAGGACCTGGATTCATTCCTTTTCTAGCGCCCATGAGGCAGCTCACAACAATCTGCAACTTCAATTTTAGGAGCTCCAACGCCCTCTGCTGGTCTCCATTGGCACTGCACTTACATTGACACATGCCTACATGCAGAGGAAGCAGTCATATAGATATATCATAAAAATTAATAAACCTTTTGGGAAAAAATAAACTTTAAAAATATTCCTTGGAATGCTATTTTGACAAAAGCAATACAAAGGCATTGGAATAGTTGAGTGATCTGAAGCAGTATTTGGAAAGAAGTTATGGGTATAATATTAATAGCCTATGCAGCGGCACTGTCTCAGGATACTTTGCAGCACTTGGACACAGCAGCTGAGCAGGCGGAAAGGTCTCAGCTGGTGCCTTCTGCAGTTATTCTCCAGTTTGGTCGTGCAGAGACAGACCCTCCATCCGCTGCTTTTTCTCATGAGCTATTTCAATGACAAGGAGACTCTTATGGCCTATAATTTTGAGGAGCACATCCGTCTCGAGTTCCTCTTATGCCTCAAATCTAACACGTGTGTTTTACCATTGTGAGAAAATGCTAATGCTCCCAAGGCAGAATTCCAAGTGCAGATGCGGCTGCATGAAGAAGTGTTATCCTTGGCTCGCTCACCAGAGACTTGCTTTGTATGAGGTTCTGAAGAATCTCAACAGGGACATTCTTCAGAGCTGTCAAACTGGTGAAGAATGTGACCTGCCAAAGGTGAATGTCACACCCCACTAGCTCCGAGGAACTGGAGGACATTCTTGGTGCCTTCCCGTGGGGGTGACTGTGTTTATAATTAGGTAGGCAAGTTCCTGATCTAAAAGGCTTTCAAGGCTGGACAGAGTGACACACACTTTTAATCTCTGCACTGGGGAGGCAGAGGCAGGTGGCTCTCTTGTGAGTTCAAGGCCAGTCAGGACTTCAAGCTGATATAAGTCATATTAAAATATAGGCTGGCTGGGCTGAATTTGACCTTTTAAAATGTTTTTACATTTATTTATTTTGACATGGGAAGGGAAAGTATGCCATGGTGCTCAAGTAGAGGTCAGGGGACAATTTGTGGGAGTCAGTTCTCTCCCCTCCACCATGTGGATTCTTGGAATTACCATCAAGCTGAGGCGGCAAGCAAGCACCCTTTCCCCAAGGGGCCGTCTCACTGGTCCTAAACTTGCCCTTTGACACATTAAACTTCAAGATAATATGTTGGTTTTTTTTTTTTTTAAATCACAAGGAATTTGTTACAGTAAACATTTTTGTGCCAGTTGACAGAACTCAGAATGATTTCTTTGAAACAGGCTCAAACCTAAAAATAAAATCAAATAAAACTAAGTCAGCCAGAAAAAGTCTCTATTTTAAAAAGAAGAAAAAAAAATCAAACCACCAAAAGATACATTTTATATAATATCAAAATATAAAAATGAAGTGAACTTGGTCTAGAGAGATGGCCTAGCAGTTAAGAGAACTTACGGCTGTTCCAAAGGAACACACATGGTGAAGCACTGGTTGCTCTTCCAGAGGACCCAGGTTTGAGTCCCAGTACCTGCATGACAGCTCACTACCATCTCTAGCTACAGTTCTGGGGACCCAACAACTCTTCCTGCCTTGGCAGGCACCAGGCATGTGTGTGGAGCATTAACATCTATGCGAGCAAAGCACTCATATACATAAAATAAGTCAATCATTTTGAAAAGGGAAGCCAGCTGACAGAATGCAGGAGACAATCAGGTAATGAATGTGAGAAACTTCTGAGTTGCCCATATGTCTTCTCCTTTCACTGTTACAAACTTAGAGTAGGTTTGTTGAGAATTAGGATAGTCTTGAAAGACTTACTAGGAAGTTAAAGAAAATGACTAAAAACTATTTAAATATCCAGTGAGGTTTAAATAATCAAAATATCTCACTATACTTTGTCTTGCCTTGGTCTCTTTCTTATATTTTGGTGTGGGTCTAGCCTTTACCGGCTGAGCCATCTCTCCAGCCATAGTCTGTTTCTTATACTGTATTGATTCTTATTAGGTAGATATGGTGCTTAGATTTTCTCTGAAGTCCCAGGCCTACTTTATCACAAGATTTATATTTTCATGCTGGAGGTATCCTACCAGACAGAAGAAAAAAAGAGTATAGCATAATCAGTAAAATTCTTTGACTTCTTAAATCAAATTACAAGCCATCCAAGGATGCTAGGTTTTGATTGTCTAACATATTCCAGGTACTGTTTTGAAGTTATGCTCTACCTCAGTGAGGTTTTCTCTGTGGGTCAGAAAGGTTTCATCTCTGAAAATATCTGCAGGACTAGTTGTTTCTCTGAGCAGATGTGTTTCTCAAGGGAGCAGGTCCAGTGAGTGCAGAAACATTTCTTTTAAAAAATATCGCTGGGCAGTGGTGGCACACGCCTTTAATCCCAGCACTTGGAGGCAGAGGCAGGTGGATTTCTGAGTTCGAGGCCAGCCTGGTCTACAGAATGAGTTCCAGGACAGTCAGAGCTACACAGAGAAACCCTGTCTCGAAAAACAAACAAATTATATATCTATATATATCTATATATATCTATATCTATCTATATCTATCTATCTATCTATCTATCTATCTATCTATCTATCTATCTATCTATCTATCTATCTATATATATATATATAGAGAGAGAGAGAGAGAGAATTGGGTTGGAGAGATGACTCAGTAGTTAGGCACACTGACTGTTCTTCCAGAGGTCCTGAGTTCAAATCCCAGCATCCACATGGTGGCTCACAACCATCAGTAATGGTATCTGATGCCCTCTTATGGTGTGCGTGAAGACAGCTATAATAGTGTACTCATATAGGATAAGTACATAAGTTTTTTTTTTAATTTATTATTTTATGTGGATGGGTGTTTTGCCTGTATCTGTCAGTGCACTGCATGCACACCTGGAGACTAAAGAGTCCAAAAGAGCGAGTCTGCAGCCAATGTTCTTTTTAAGATCATGTGTGTGTGTGTGTGTGTGTGTGTGTGTGTGTGTGTGTGTGTGTGTGTGTTCTTAACTGCTAAGCCAATTCTCCAGCCCCAAAATATTTCTTATCTTGTCTAGACTCTATAAGAAACTGAGTAACTAGCCGGGCAGTGGTGGTGCACGCCTTTAATCCCAGCACTCGGGAGGCAGAGGCAGGTGGATTTCTGAGTTCGAGGCCAGCCTGGTCTACAGAGTGAGTTCCAGGACAGCCAGGGCTACACAGAGAAACCCTGCTCGAAAAACAAAAACAAACAAACAAAAAAAAAACCTGAGTAACTGTGAAAAGACAAAAATACCAAATAATCTCTACAGGCTCCTAGGTCCTCCTTGCTTCTATTTGAGATCACAAAAACTGAGGTTTGATCAAAGCCACTGATTAGTCTTCAATTATCCTCTCTGAGTGTCTGATTGGCAAGACACTTGTCTGGTCTGGGATGACGGTCGTGGCAAGGATAATGGGACAGAGGTCTAACTTCTGGGACTGACAGCATGAAGAGGGAGTACACAGTGGGGTGTTCCCAAGACTGAAAAGGCTTACTTGAGATCTGAAGGATTTTGTGGAGGAGTGGGGGATTTGAATACCCCCCCCCCAAAAAATTAGGTAGATGAGGTAATCTGCAAAGTGGGGCTCTACCTGTATAAGTTCCAGTTTGGAGAGAAGAGCTGGGCTCATACTCTGTGACCAAAGCCTTTCAAGAGAAGCAGGTATGTGACCTGGAGCGGGGCAGGCTGGAGGGTGGGCGGGGCAGGCTGGAGGGTCAAGGAGACCGGTTCAAAGGAAGAATGTGAATGTGGGAACTGCTGGGTAAACAGTAGAGTGGGTGGGAACTGAGTGTCCAGAAATCATCTTCTTGGGCTGGGGGTGTCTGACTTCGTGGTCCAGTGAGTGCCAGCTGCGTCAGGGGCCCTGAATTTCATCCCTGGCACGGGGGTGGGGGACTATAGTTAAGGAAGTCATCTCCTTTCATTGTGCCTTTTCATTTGGGGAGCGGTTTGAGTACTGAGCATACTTTTATAATAAAATAAAATAAACCAGTTACAATGTTACCTCTTACTCCCAGAAAGATAGGACAGAGAAGGGTTGAGAAGAAATGCCCCATCTGTCCGGATTTTATGGCCTTTTAGGTCCTCAAACCACATCACTGGCTGGAAGTCTTCAGCATGTTCTTTCCCGTTGCTGAGAGAGCCCTCTGTTTGCAAGGAGAGCATCAATGTCCACCGCATACCCTGCGCTACAGCCAAACTACAGACCTTCACCCTTGTACCAACCTCCCTGGGAAAACAAAGGCAGGAGAACATAGGCTCACCGGGCGTCTAGGGCCAGGCAGCCCTTGCTTCTGTAGAATCTGCCTGTATTTTCTGAAAACAGAACCTGACTGTGAAGGCCCAAGGAAAGAGTATGCAGGGGATGAGATCTGTCAGCACTGCCAAGGCCACTTCTGACTGTGCCTGGCCTGATGAAGGCCCCCTTTAAAACCTGAGGTCAGGTCCAGTGAAATGGACCAAGGCACTTGTTTATCAAGCTTGAGGACCTGTATTCAATCACTGATCCATATGGTGGAAAGAGAAAACTAATTCTTTTTTTTTTTTTTTTTTTTTTAAGATTTATTTATCTTATGGATATGTTCACACTGTAGCTAGCTACAGCAGACACAGCAGAAGAGGGCATCAGATCCCATTACAGGTGGTCATGAGCCACCATGTGGTTGCTGGGAATTGAACTCAGGACCTCTGGAAGAGCAGCCAGTGCTCTTAACCGCTGAGCCATCTCTCCAGACCGGAGAACTAATTGTTACAAGTTGTCCTCTGACTTCTTGTGTATTATGGCACAGAAGTATAAACAGACAAACACTAAATAAAGAAATGAATAAATAAATAAATTTAAGTGAAATTAAACTTGGAGTTTAAGAAAACGCCATAGGTTCGATCCCTAGCATCGAGAAAACATATAGCATAAAGCAATAACAACCACTTGGTTTTTCGAGACAGGGTTTCTCTGTGTAGCCCCGGCTGTCCTGGAACTTGCTTTGTAGACCAGGCTGGATTCATACTCACAGAGATCCTCTTGCCTCTGCCTTCCTGGTGTTGGAATTAAAGGCAATGCACAACCAACACTTGGCTCAACATTTAAAAACAACTTTAAAAACACTTTGGGCGCCAGGCAGTGGTGGCGCGCGCCTTTAATCCCAGCACTTGGGAGGCAGAGGATTTCTGAGTTTGAGGCCAGCCTGGTCTACAGAGTGAGTTCCAAGACAGCCAGGGCTACACAGAGAAACTCAGTCTCAAAAAAAACAAAAAACCCAAAAAAACCCCAACAACAACAACAACAACAAAACAACCCCCCCCCCCCCCCATGCTTTGGAGGAGAAAAGCAGGGTCTAAAGGGCTGAAGTTTTACTGCATAAACTCAAGCATCTACCTGGTTGGTTACTAACGGGTTCCATACAACGTTGCTTCTACCCCCAGGCCTCCTGGGGCAGTAGGGCAAGAGGTGGCCAGAACCTCCCTGCCAGGCTCCTCCTCTTGGATCTCCTTGCCAGTTCACCCAGAATGCTGTCCAAATATCATCCACATGTGCTGAAACATGACACACGGTCCTGGGATTTCACAAGGCTGTGCACTTTGGGCTCCTGGGTTGGGACACTTGTTGGCATTGGCTTCCTGCTGGAAGTCTGTGGCTTTTGCCCACCCAGAATCCCCACACCCAGAATGGAACCTGAATGCTGCAAGGTGGGCATTCAGCTCAGGGTCCTGTCATCCCATCTACGAGCTGGTGGCAGGTAGCCCGGCTCCATTAGGGCCCTCTGACCTTCTTCCTGGAATTTGAGTGGGAAGCACAAAGCCACAGAAAAATGAGAATGAGTTCTTCCAAGTAAGAATATGCTGAAGGGACACACACACACACACACACACACACACACACGTACACACACGTTTCCTGTGGAACACAGATCACTGTGGCTTTCTAGTCAAGTGTTCTAACCACTTACCTCCACTATCAGCCTAGTTATCCCCCTTTCTTCCTTCCTCTTATTTTTTTTCTTATTTATTATTTCTTTTTTTTTTTTTTTCTTTTTGAGACTAGGTCTTACTCTGTAGCCTAGGCTAGCCTTGAACTCACTATTATTAGCTCACACTGTCTTGAACTCAGAGCAATTCTCCTATCTCAGCCTACCAAGGACTGGAATTATGTATATGAACCACCAACCACCCAGCTTTGGTTTCATGCTTGTTTTTTGAGATATTGTCTCTGGATGTAGCCCAGGCTATCCCCATGTATTATCATATTGCATCACCTCCAAACTGTACCAGTGAAGAAAGCAACCCAGAATAGATGAGATAGTTTTACCCTCAAACAGCACAGCATCATGTGTTAAGGTTTTTGTTGTTGTTTTGATATTATTGTTATTATTATTATTTGGTTTTTTGAGCAGGGTTTCTCTGTATAGCCTTGGCTGTCCTAGAACTCACTCTGTAGACCAGGCTGGCCTCGAACTCAGAAATCCGCCTGCCTCTGCCTCCCAAGTGCTGGGATTAAAGGCATGTGCCACCACTGCTTGGCTATTTTTTTTTTTGTTTTTGAGACAGACTTTCAGTCTGTAGCCTATGCGGGCCTCAAACTTGTGGCAATACTCCTATTTCAACTTCCTGTTCATGGATTTTTTTTTTTTTTTTTAAATCTTAATCAGCCAAGCATGGTGGAGCACATGTTTAGTCAGGAGGCAGAGGCAGGAGGATCTCTGTGAGTTCAAGGCTAGCCTGGTGTATATAGAAAATTCTGGAACAGCCGAAACTACACAGAGAAAACAAGAACAGTTCTAGGTCTTACAAAGTCTCTATATAGCCTTTACTATTAAATTCTCTAAAGCTTCAACCCCAGGCAAGTATTAATGTTTTCTTCCACTAAAATTTAGTCATTTGCAGAACGTTCTATAAATAGAATACACCGTGAGTAGATTCACATAGAATTATAATTTAAGAATATACTGAAAGGGGTCCACAAGATGGCTAAGTGAGTAAAGGTGCTTGCTGCAAAGCTTGACAACCTGTGACAAATCCTCAAGACTCACATGGAGAGAACCGACTCCTAAAAGCTGTCCTCTGAGCTCTGGACAAGCACTATGGAACATGTCTGTTCCTCCCTAAATGATGAAAACGTAAAACTACAGGGAAATGTTTGTTTCCTTTCTGCACTATTCAACATGCCTTAGCAAAAGCCTGTTCCAGTCTCGGAGTTGCTCAGTGTAGAACCCACGCTTAGCAACTCAAGACCCCGGTTCAATTCTCAGCTCTTCCACCAAAACTAAACAAACAAAGCAAAAGGGTTGGTTCAATATCAAAAGAGTAGTACACTGATGGGTCATAGCGCTTGCAGCTCATATCTCTCATGTCAGTGTACGCAGGACAAAGGCCTCTCAGAATTGCGCTTTCCAAAGTCCCGAGTCAGATGTACTCAATGTTGACATGCACACAGCCCTGGGTTCAGTTCCTAGCACCAAAACAATACAAAAATACATTTAATTCTAGTTTTTGTCACCTCTTCTGGAATATAACTCCTTACTATTTTATTGTGATTCCGTTCCGGCTTCCCTCAGAGTTCACTGCAGGGAAATGACTGTAATGACCATTTGATTGTGACTCATGCGAACAATTGAATCTTGATGCCTGGGGTGTGTAGTTAGCATGGGCAGGTGTCTGGACTTGGCCCCTAACACTCCAAAATAAGTAAAACAGATGCTTCACAACAAACATATATATATACAAAACCCAGATTTCAGGTAATAACACCCTCTCCCTTCAGTACATATGGCACACTTAGATTTTTTTTTTTCTTTTAAAAATACTGGTTATGATCCACCAAATTGATTTCCTGGCCCACCAAGGAGTCACAATCTACTCTGCCAAAGTACTACTAGCTTACTGCTTCTGCTTTAGTAAAGTGCCTGAGTCTCCTGGGGCCTCTCCTCTGGGTCTGAGCAGCTCTTTCTGAGGGTGTGTTGGGGTGTGCATGGAGCCAGGTTCCCGGACATTTCCTCCTGGGCTATGAAGTTGTTATTTTCAGGGAGTAGGCTCTTGATGGTTGTGGTGGGTGGGGGTGGTAAGAGATGAGATCCAGGTACACTGTCCTTGGCTTAGCTGGCTAGTGGACAGGCAGTCTTCGTGTTGGCATCCTGCCCCGTAAGTTGGGTCAGCTCTGTGGTGACCAGTTACATGGCATTGGGGCTGGATAGCAGAAGCCATCCTGAGCCACCTGCCTGGCAGAACTTGTCAGAGGGCCCAAGGTCATCGCTAAAGGCAAAGGATGTCTACAGGCCCCTGTGCTGGGTAAGTGTTGGGGAAGCCCTGTAGGAGCCCCAGGGTAAGTGGAGGCATAGTATCCAGAGAGGAGGGCAATTCAACCAGGAGGCAACATAACTGCATGCTCGTGTGCGTGTGTGTGTGTGTGTGTGTGTGCGTGTGTGTGTGTGTGTGTGTGTGATGTGACTTGAGACTAGAAGAACAATAAGTGACAGAATGATGGAGGTGGTTTTAAGTTTGGGGTTACTTAGTTAGCAAGCACAAGGAGAAGCTTGTCTAAGTCATCAGCTGGGAATGTGGAGAGAGTAATCTGGTGCAGTATGTGGGAGGGCTGTGGCCATTCTGTGTGGGTACCCTCCTGCCCCGCCCCCCTCAGCCTGGCACGGGCGGCCTTGTGATCCCAGCCGGGTGGGTGGGTGGGTGGGTGCTCTTTATGTGGCTACTTCATTCTCTTTCCAATCTATGAAGTAAATGACGGCGGTCAGGCTTTTGGAATAGGCAGCACTGTCATTTGCCCCCATCCCCCATGAAGACTTTAACCCTTTCTCAGTCTAATCAAAATTAATGAGAGAGCCCTAGAAAGCTGTGACAGGAAAAGTCCTAGCACCAGGTCACACTTCGCAGTTTTAGTTTTTGGTTTCTGAGAACCTTATGTAGCCTAGGCTGACCCAGAACCCAACATGTAGTGGAGAATGTTTTCTGATGTTCCCCACACTCCCCCTCAAGTGCTGGGCTTGCCCCATTGGGCTGCCCTGACCTTGTAGGCTGTTCCAGCTGTGACTGCAGGCCTGGAGTTTGAGGCCTTCCCTAATTTCTGTGAGCACAGCAGCCTTTGGGGAGCTTGCTGAGAAGTTTCTGCCTCCCACCTGCTTCCCAGCACTTATGACTTATGAATATTTATGAGAGAGCTTTAGAATGCAAAGTTTAGAAGAAGCCTTTTGCTTCCTGGTCTGTGCGTGTGTTTGTGAAGAGAATGTTTACCCTAGTTATCAGGTCTCGGCAAAAGGAAATTTTTACTATTTCCCTTTCGGTGTAGGAGGAGTTTAAAGCTATAATGAATTCAGTCTTGAAAAGGATTAAGACTGTAATTTCTAGGTCATTTTGTTTGCCTTTTCCTTTGTTCAAATGCCTACCATATTCTTGCCTTCTCTTTCTTTTACTCTTCTTTCGTCAAGATCTAATATAGCCCAGGCTGGCCTCAAATTTGCTCTGTAGCTGAGATTGGCCTTCAACCCATGATCCTTTGCCTCCACCTCCCAAACGCTGAGGTGTGAATCACCATGCCCCGTCCATGGTCTCTTTCCAGAAGCCATGCTTCTAGCGGTTGAAGAGTAGGACAGTGACATGTGTGACTCTGCTAAGCACACAGACACGGACTCCATTTCTACAGGAACCCGCAGTTTCCCCTCTGAAGTCCCGCAGAGGCTCACTTTTCCTTTTCTCCTTGGTCTGGAATATAGGTCAGAACATTTTCTTCAGCGAAGGAGCCCATTCTCAGAGAGGCGCGCCCTCCCTCTCTCAGAAACATCCTTTCTCATCCTCAGTTGCTTCAGGTAGTCAGAGGTCCTGTTTGCCGAGGGTCCAGCCTCAGCATTTGCTTGCTTTCTTCCAAACAGCGGCTAGTCACACACCACAAAAACAATATACCCCGCCCCTCAGCAGCAGCATATTTGAGAGGCTAAACCAGTACCGAGTTCACCTGTATACGTCATCCTGATTAGAATGGTGGCGGGCAACCTCGGTGTTTTAGAATCACTTGGGAAGACCCCAGATCTTCCAACATTCAGCTAGGGCAGACTACTGCAGGAGCCAGCAGCGCAGCCATCCGTTTATCGCTCATTCCATCTAGGTCTCCCCTTATTCTCGCCTATCTTTCCAACGCAATAAATTCTTAACACTTCGTCACAGTGCCAAGGTGGGGAGGGGTCGGTGGGAATAGATTGGGGGTGGGAGAGGAGGGGTTGACGGGGGTGGGGGGGGGGGTGAGGAGAGGACTTGATGGATATACAGAAAGTACTTTGCCCCGGAAACATGCTCCCTCGGTTCTGAAACAAACGCCGTGCTCCGGAAGTCTTTTCGCCCTTCCATTGACTTCCAGAGGGGAACTAACATAGCCATCCCTTTGTTAACGCTCGACAGAGGCTGATTTGCGCTGGGTCCTCCGCAGCCAGGGGCACGTGCATGCCTGTGCTTGTGGGGATGGCATCTCTGGCCTGTTTACCGGGTTGTGGAGGCGAGCGCCGGCGCCCTCTACTGGACTGAAATGAATGTCCCTCTGAGTGTAACAATTGTCGCCTGTGGATGAGCTAATGGATTCACATTGAGCTCACAGAAAGGACACGGTGTCGTGGGGATCCCCGGGCAGTCATCTGACTGGCATACCACTGGCTTGCCTAGGGATGTTATTTCTTTGATTGGGGGCTAAAAGAATAAAGAAAAGTAGACGGTATTGGCTAAGAAACCGAGCGCTGTGTTTCTCAGTCTTTGGGGCGTGTGCTTATGGTGCATGGTATCCGCTGGTGGGGCGTTGTGCGGTAAAGGAGACACGGAACCGGGGTGTAGCTCCCACTGGTTAAGGGAGCCACGCGTTTAAAGGCAGACAGAATTGTTCCAAGAATCCCACATATGTCAGAAAGGCAAGGAAAGGAAGACATAAACAATTGAAAGACGTGATAAATATTTTTAAAGACGTCAATCAAGACACAAAACCCTAAGGGGTTTGCTCACCCAGGGGACGATTTGATGGTACTCACGAACTGGGGCTTCACATCCGCATGTTCCTCGCTAGTGAGAGCTTGCCTCCCCAGGTTGGCTGGTTCTCAGGACACAGGTGCTGCTGTTGTGGCTGCACGCATCCCAAGTGTGGCGACTCCACCTTCCAGCTAGAATCCCATCCAAGGTTCTTAGCCGGAGGCCCTAAGGCACATTTCTTTCATCCTTTCTCTCGTTCTTTCGGAGTCCGGAGCAGCGAAGAAGGAATGAAGAACCCGGGATCTGCCTCGGTCTGTCCTTCCTTACCGCTGCATCTCAGCTAGGGCTGCAGAAAGGCAGAAAGTGCAGTAGCGGAGCTGGCTAGGGCTCCTCGCGGTTGCCACGGTAACCAGGAGCAGGCGCCTACCCTGGTGGCTGAGGAAGGCTGTGGAGGAAAGGTAACGGATAAACGATGACGCGTTGGTCTCTCTCCTGGGCATCCGTTGAGCCTCAAGTGACCCAAAATGAAGTTTCAGCACAGTGCCACCCAGATAACTCGTTCTTTAAGCTCAAACCTAAACCCAAACCCAAACCACCCCTGCTATCTGTTTTCTCCTCCTTTCCTTCCCCAGTTAACACACATAAGAACATCATACGGATCAGAAATTCCAGCACTATCCCAGGCTCCCTGCCTCAGAGGATCCTGCTGTACACAGAACAGAATATTTGCTAGACTCGCTTTTGAAAACAGAACTCCCAGCGGGTGCTAGCTGCGGGTGAGCTCGGGGGAAGGGACCAAAGCAAAGGATGATGATAAGAGGGTCACTTAACTGCTTTAAGTCGTAGGATGAAGATACAAAGTTGTCTTAGAAAATGCTTATCAAATTAAGTTGTTCTTGTTACAATGTTAATTATGATCGTTATGGTGGTGAACGAAGACTCTGATCCCCAAAGACACAATCCAAAGGTCATAATTCTAAGTGATAAAATATCTCTAAATTCTAAACCCCTGAAAGATTAACACTGTAACAATATAATTATTCCAGGAAATAATTTGATTTCTTTTCTTCTTTCCTTTTTAAAAGGCAAGAGTCTCATTAAATACAGAAGGCTGGTCTTTGAACTTGCTGTACGTTAATAGTTAAGGGTGACTTTGAACTCCTGACCCTCAAACAAACAAAAACAATAAAATACTAGGGAGAAAATTTTTTAGGTGAAGAACTGGGGAGACAACTCAGTAGATGGGGTTCTTCTTACTCAGTGTGTATAAGGTCCTGAGTTCTTTATCCAACAATGGGAAGAGCAAAAACAAAAAATTAAAAATAAACTGGACAAAAAAAAAGTGTACTTCAAAAATAGATCAAGCCAGGCGTAGTGGTGCACACTTTTAATCCCAGCACTTGGGAGACAGAAGCAGGTGGATCTCTGTGAGTTTGAGGCCAGCCTGGTCTACAGACTGAGTTCTAGGACAGCCAAATAGTGAGACACTGTCTCCAAACGAACCAAAACAAAACAGTAGGTCAAAGGACTGAAGCAAAGGCTCAGTGGTTAAGAGCATTAATTGCTCTTCCAGAAATGTAGTTTTGATCTGTAACACCTAGATGGTGGTTAACCACCATCTGTAACGCCGGTTCCAGGGGATCCAATGCCCTCTTCTAGCTTCCATGGACAATGGCATGCACCAAGTGCACAGACATACATGCAGGTGAAACACCTATACACACACACATGTGTATACACCCATATGAGAGAGAGAGAGAGAGAGAGAGAGAGAGAGAGAGAGAGAGAGAGAATAGTTCAAGGGGGCTGGTGAGGACTCAGCCAAGAAAGGTACTTGCAGCTTAGACTGACAACCTGAGTTTGGTTTCCAGAACCCACAAGGTAGGAGAGACTGGAGCCCCAAGTTCTCTAACCTCCTAATACTCTCCCACAGAATAAATAAAATTAATGAATTAAACATAGATCAAAAGCAATTCTATGAAAGTAGTCCACAAAAGCTGGCTAACTTCCATGATCATTAACTATAAAATCCTGCATCGTGGTGATGCACTGATCTCCTGGGATAACCCATTCCCGTCCATTTTCCATTCAGCATGGCTCTTTTGAAAATTCCTCCGTGATTTTATACACACTGACAGGAGCATTCCCTATTAAACGTCCCTATCTCCTGGGCCTGCTTCTGGGCTGTTCTGGGCATATGGCATCCGTCCCACATGCTCTCATATACAGACCACAGGTTGGCAGAAACAAACCTGTGAGTGAGCAGCAACAGCATCGCCTGTGTGGCTTCTTGTCCTACTGTGCCTGTAATTATTTTCCAGCCAGTTAGAAGCTTGGCTGGCTTCTTCGGGCTAATGCAGCTTTTAATTCATTAAAAGTTCCTGGAATTTCATCAGCTGGATGGAATGCCAATGTAGATAAATGATCCTTATTTTGTTCTTCTTTTTTTTTTTTTTAGATGGGGTCTCTCCACATAGCCCTGGCTGTCCTGGAACTCACTCTGTAGACCAGGCTGGCCTCAAACATGCAGAGATCCTCCTGCCTCTGCCTCCTGAGTGCTGGGATCAAAGGCATCAAAGGTGTGTACCACTGCCCGGCATTTTCCCTCTTTTAAAGACAAAGTTTGTGTAGCCCAGGCTGATCTCAAATTTGAGTTCTCTTGTCTCTGTCACAAGAGTGCTGGGCAAAATGAAGCTTGTTTATATAAAGTTTTCATATCTCTTTCCTCAGTCATATGACCTCTCCACCAAACGCATTATTGGGGTGAATGGGACAAAACAAACCTTATTGGTAATATCTTGAAATTCATTTACCAAATGCTTGCTCATTCCTGATTCCAAATCTATCATGATTTCGAGATACATTTGAAATGTTCCCTCCTTTTTCTTCCTACAAAATTAACCAAGTGGTCAAACATACATAACTTATTAAATGACTTTCTGTATAGTCATTAATGCATGATTAGGTAAATAAGTTTCAGAATTTTCAGATCTGTGGGACATGAATTGTTTATATCTGGTATTTAAAAAACAAAACAAAACAAAACTAGTGGGGACAAATGTTGGCCAAAGTGAAGGGGGCTAGTTCTCCTATGTAAATCTGTTAAGAAGTGTAAGAGGCCTCTCTGCTTTGATAGTCAAATTCCTGACAGAATAGTTCACCATTTACTGTGCTTCACACTGAGGGGCCCTGTGTCTGCTGGAATCTTTGCTTCAGAATGCCAGTGGGCCTGTTGAATTCTTTTTATTCTCTTATAAGGTGTAAAAAGTCCTTTTCTTTTTCTTGAGGCAGGGCTCTTGAGGCTGACCCCAAACCCACTGTCCTCCTGCCTCCATCTCCTGAATGCAGAGATTGTGTATCGCTATAACCAGCTAAGGGACAATCTTTTGAAGGCAGCATGATATTGTGTGAAAGAGTAGAGAGTAGTAGAAAATAACTTGGCAGTTGTTTTTTTTTTTTTTTTTTTTTTTTTTGGTTTTTCGAGACAGGGTTTCTCTGTGTAGCCCTGGCTGTCCTGGAACTCACTCTGTAGACCAGGCTGGCCTCGAACTCAGAAATCCGCCTGGGCAGTTGTTTTGTGTACACCTGAGAATGCATTGATTTTGTCTCAGAATCCAGCTTTCTACACTCCTAGATACACCTCTTACATGAGGAACTGTTTTGACTTTCAGGATTTCAACATCTGAGATCCTAATCTTCCTTCTTTCCTCCTTCCTTCCTCCTTTCTTTCCTTTCTTTTTCCTTTTTGTTGTTTGACTTTTGTTTTTGTTTTGAGACAAAATCTCACTCTGTAGCCCTGACTGGCCTGGAACTTGCTCTGTAAACCAGACTGGCCTCAAACTCAGAGATCCGCCTGCCTCTGCCTCGAGGTGTGCATCACCAAGAGCTGGTTTTGAGCCCGAGTCTCCTGTAGTCAGGCTGGCTTTGAACTGCTTATCTTCTTGCCCCTGCTTCCCAGGTCCTACAATTACGTATTCCTAGAATTGTAATTTTAGAAATTTTGATCTTTGAGGATTTCAACTTTCAGGATTTGGGCATTTAGAATCCATCACCTCTTGGGACTTTGATGAGCCTCAGATGAGATGGCAGGGACCATGGAGATTGACACCTGGCTCCCTGCAGGAGGGTTAAGATTGAAGAGCCCCTTCTAGGGTTCAGTTTGTATGCCTCGCTCCAGCTCTGGGAGCACACCTTGGTGCTGGAGCCTGAGTGTGCCTGTCAGGCTTCCAAACAGCTCCCTGCATTGTTGTGGAACTTGGGAAAAATCTGCCAATATCACTGAAGTAAGTTAGATGGAAGACTGGATAATTAAACACATTCTTAGGACCGTGCACTTAATACAGCTGTGGCCTTGTAGTCGGGGGGGGGGGGGGGGAGGCCATGGGATTTTGTTTCTAAGGTCACTGACCTCAGCCTGGTGTTCATAGCAAGTTCCAGGTTGGCCGAGGCTCTTTTGGAGAAAGCAGAAGGTTCATGGAGAACTCTCAGAAGAGGACCGACCCTTGGCTCATGATGCAGTGAGAAAGAGGATCTTGCTTGTCCCCACTGGGGGATTCGTTAGTTTTTATCATGGCACAGGGTTCCCTGCATTGCCATAGATGTCAGTGTGAGGTTCGGAGTTGACAATTTTGGGGCTGTGGCTCGGAGGATCCCCCACTCGGTCTGTTCTCATGGGAGCGAGCAGGTGCTTAGTGCCCGTCCTAGGATAAGGGAAGGGAACCCATGTTTACTACCTTCTGACAAGGCCTCTCTGGCCTTTCTTGGCTCTGCCATTTAATCCTGTCAGCCTATAAAAATTTACATTTACTAATTACAGACTAAAGGCCTATGAGCACAAACAAGTGATTTGCATGTGACTGAGTCACTTTTATACAGCAGAGTAAGTGCTAAGCCTAGAATTCCTACCCCCAGCAATTGAATACCACAGCTGGCAGTGCCCACTGAGCCATCTGGCCATGTCCCTAGAGTATTCTGAGGAAACTCCCGAGACATCTAGAGTCTCTGATCATCTCTCTGCCCTTCCTTATGCTTTTCATCAATATATTTTTTTTAAATTAAATTTGAGCCAAGATTGGTGTCACGTGCCTTTAATCCCAGCACTTGGGATACAGAAGCAAACAGCTCTCTCTGAGTCCAGGGTCAGTGTAGTCTACATAGCAAGTTCCAGGCCAGTCACGGATACAAAGCAAGACTCCAATTCTCCCCAAATTAAGTGGTTATCTAAGAGAATTTGGGAAATATAAAAAAAATGAGGATCATGACAGTGTGCCTGTGATCCCAGTACTTAGGGATGTACAGGCAAGAGGACCAGAAGTTCAAAGCTATCCTCAGCTACCAGTGAGTTTAAGGCTAACCAGAGCTTCATAAAGCCTGTCGTTTTTTGTTTTTGTTTTTTTTTAAAGTGGTGCAGCTGGGAGGTGGCCATCAGAGTCCTAGCACTCAGGAGGAAGCAGGAGCATCACTGAAAATTCATAATCATAAAGAAAGCCAAAATTAGCATTACCATTTCCTTCTAGTTATTTCTCTAGCTTTCTAAATTTGAATTAATTGCAATAAAACTGTGTATTTGAATATATGTGAATGCACACACATACACACCAAAATTTGGTTTTAGTTTTAAATAACTGTAGAAAAACGTTCCTTTCTTTAAAGATTCTTTTAAAACAGCATTTTATTAATTTATTATTATTTTAAATGCCATTTTAAAATTATGTGCATGTGTATTTGTCTAGATGTGGATATGTACACAGGAGGCCAGAGTCGTCAGAGCCCTTGGAGTCAGGGTTACTTGCCAGCTGTCTGGTGTGGGTGCTAGCAACTGAACTCTGCACAAGCAGTGCATGCTCCTAACTGCTAAACCATCTCTCCAGAGTCTATCTCATTTATTTATATGTTATTTTTGGTTCATTTTGGGGGATGGAGCCCAAGGCCTTATGGAAGCTAAGCACTGGATTCACCTCTAAGCACAAGCCCCAATCAAGCTGCTGTTTTCTACTGTTTGTATATAATATATAACACATCATATTTTACATATCACATTTTATATGAGGTAGAATAGAAGACAGAGAAAATTATGGGGACACAGCAAGGAAAAGGAGTCCTTCACCTTGGAATGAAGCTTTGAATCAAGAGTTCCAGCATGGACTGGAGAGATGGCTCAGTGGTTAAGAGCACTGACTGCTCTTCCAGAGGTCCTGAGTTCAAATCCCAGCAACTACATGGTGGTGTATAACCATAGCAATGGGATCTGATGCCCTCTTCTGGTGTGTCTGAGGACAGTGACAGTGTATTCACATTATATAAAATAAATAAAATCTTTATTTAAAAAAAAAAGTTCCAGCACAATTCACATCGCTGTGAATGCTGCCAATGTAGAGATATTATAATGTTCCTCTCACCATGACAACGAACCAGGCTTAAGTCTCGAATATATATATATATACACAATACATAATATGTCATATGTCATATATCTTACATTAGACATTATGTTGTGTTATATTACATATTATATAGTATACAGTATATAGTTTATATTATGTATCATATATTATAAAGTATATATTATATACATATGTTATATATAATATTTATATGATTTGGGGTAGGGTCTTATATTAGCTGCTGTTCCATTGGTGTGATAAAACATCACAACCAAGACAACTTATAGAGGAAAGAGTTTATTTGGGCTTATGGTTCCAGAGGGGTATGACATCATCATAGCGGGGAATCATGGGTATCAGGAACAGCTCCCACATCTCTGACCTCAAGCAGGAAGCAGACCAAGTGAACGGAAACCTCAGAGCCTGCTCCCAGTGACACACGTGCCCCAGCATGGCCACAACTCCTGAACCCACCCATAGAGCACCAGCTGAGGACAAGTATTCAAACTCCAGCACCTGTGGAGGCATTCTCAGTCAAACCTCCACAGGCCTCACTGCTTTTCCCAGACGCTCTCTGGAAACCACAAGCAAGACTCTTAACTTGGTCAGCGGTGACACCGCCTAGCGTCCAGCATCCCTGTGGTCAGTACTTTCTCCATCACAGTCCTGCCCCCAGGAGCCACTCTGACATCTCACTTAGCTTCCTTAGTAACCCTTTGAAGACAGCAGCTTCAGAACCCACCCAAATCTCAAGTATGTTGGAGGAAGGACAATGAGCTACTCAACTGCCTCTCAGAGAGATCCACACCCGTGCCCGGCTACTTTCTCCTCTGAGCACCTCTTTATCTCTCTCAGCTCCTGTGCTTACAGTCTACGTGAACCCCAATCTGCCTCAGAGTGTTCTGACTGAGTTTTGCTGCGTGCCCTAAAATATACAAGGACTCCTCAAATTTTCAGGTGCCCGCATGGAGTTCCATCTTATGTCTCCGTCACAGCTGACTGCATGTATATGCGTGTATATATGTATAATTTCTTTCTTTCTTTCTTTCTTTCTTTCTTTCTTTCTTTCTTTCTTTCTTTCTTTCTTTCTTTCTTTCTTTCTTTCTTCTTTCCTTCCTTCCTTCCTTCCTTCCTTCCTTCCTTCCTTCCTTCCTTCCTTCCTTCCTTCCTTCCTTCCTTTCTTTCTTTTGGTTTTTCGAGACAGGGTTTCTCTGTGTAGCCCTGGCTGTCCTGGAACTCACTCTGTATTCCAGGCTGGCCTCGAACTCAGAAATCCACCTGCCTCTGCCTCCCAAGTGCTGGTATTAAAGGCGTGCGCCACGACTGCCTGGCGTATAATTTCTCTTCTATCAGATATTTACCTCCAGTTTTCATTGAGGGCAGATAAACGGGACACCAGCAATCCCCATAATTCTTGCTGGTGCTTGTGCACATTTTTTGGAGACAGGACCTCTAGCCCAGGCTGTTCTTGAACTCACTGAGGGTGACCTTTCTGTTCTTGCTGCACCCGCCTCCTAAGTCGGATGATTACTGGAGTGTGCCACCAAACTTGTTTATGTGGTATCGGTAGATAGATGGGGTAGAACTTAGGAGCTGTTGGGGATAAGACCTGTGCTCTAACTCCAACCAAAACCATCATTTAAATGAAGCATAATACCGTGCTGGCTAGTTTTAGGTCAAATTGACACAAGCTAAAGTCATCTGAGAGGAGGGAACCTCAGTCAAGAAAATGCCTCCGTAAGATTGGGGTTATAGCCGGGCAGTGGTGGTGCACGCCTTTAATCCTAGCACTTGGGAGGCAGAGGCAGGCGGATTTCTGAGTTCGAGGCCAGCCTGGCCTACAGAGTGAGTTCCAGGACAGCCAGGGCTACACAGAGAAACCCTGTCTTGAAAAAAAAAAAAAAAAAGAATGGGGCTATAGACAAGCCTGCAGGGCATTTTCTTAATTAATGATTGATGGGGATGGGCCCAGCCCACTGTGGGTGGTGCCTCCCCTACATTGGTGGTCTTGGTTCTAGAAGAAAGCAGACTGAGAAAGCCATGTGGAACAAGCCAGTAAACAGCATCCTTCCATGGCCTCTGCATCAGCTCCTGCTCCAGGTTCCTGCCTTGTGTGAGTCCTGTCCTGACTTCCTTAATGATGAACAGGGATGTGGAAGTGTAAGCCAAACAAACCCTCTCTTCCCCAAGTTGTTTTGGCCATGGTGCTTCATCACAGCAATAGTAACCCTAACCAAGACAAATACATACCCTATGTGATAACTGATAATTCATATTCATTTCCTGTTATATGAGGCAGAACAGAAGGGGAATTCATCAGGCAAACCAAGTGCATTCCCTCCCTCCCCTGTTTCTGAGACAGGGTCTTGCTTTGTAGTCCAGGTTGGCCTCCAAATCAAGATCCTTCTGCTTCAAAACCAGGTGTGGTGGTTCACACTCCCAGGACTTGGGAGGTAGAGGCAGGCAAACCTCTGAGTTCGAGGACAACTTGGGCTACATAGCAAATTCAAAGCCATACCTTAAAAAAAAATCCTTCTTTTTCAGTCTCCCAAGTAGTGGGGTCGCAGGCAGGTACCACTCCACTCAATTGGTACGGACATTTTCAGACTTTATTGATTCTAACCCTTCTCTCTGCCACTGACTACCCACTCCCCCAAACGCACAGCCACCACAGGCTTCCTGGAACACTACAGTGACCTGTTTATAGACTTGTTATTGGTTTATTTAGAAAAACTCGGTAGTTCCTTATTGTTTAAATATCCTCAATAAGCAAGAATTAGTAGAACAGGTTTTAGGGAGGGAACATTTGAGGAAGTGGGTGGGAGGAAGTGGTGAGCTTTTCCAAGTCCCAAAGTAGAGCAGGGAGACGGGACCCTGGCAGTTCCTGCACACCGACTCTAGTGATGGCCTTAACCCACTATGAGGGCTAAGACTTACATTACTAAGCCCTTGGTTATCCTTTGATATCCGTGTGTGTTCTTCTCTCTCTCTCTCTCTCTCTCTCTCTCTCTCTCTCTCTCTCTCTCTCTCTTTCTGTGTGTGTGTGTGTTTGTCTCTGTGTGTGTGTGTGTTTGTGTATGTTCGTCTTTCTCTGTGTGTGTGTGTGTGTGTGTGTGTCTCTGTCTGTCTCTCTCTCTCTCTGTGTGTTTGTGTGTGTGTGTGCATTTGTCTCTGTGTGTGTGTGTGTATCTGTGTGTGTGTTTGTGTTTGTTCGTCTCTCTCTCTCTCTCTCTCTCTCTCTCTCTCTCTTTGTGTGTTTGTGTTTGTTCATCTCTCTCTGTGTGTGTGCGTTCGTCTCTCTCTCTCTCTCTCTCTCTCTCTCTCTCTCTCTCTCTCTCTCTCTGTGTGTGTGTGTGTGTGTGTGTGTGTGTGTAAATTGAGCCCAGGGCCTCATTCAAGCTGAGCACTGAGCACAGGCTCTACCCTCTACTATATCCCTTTGTTCTGATTTCAGTGTTAACCGCTGATCTGATCATTAAATAAACAAAGCTGTGGTCAGGAAGGGCTGGGCTTGGACCGGAGTGTGAGGGTAGATTAATAGACCTTTCTATGGTAAGAGATAGAGTGTTATCCCTGAGTCACAGACCATCTGTCAAGTGTAGCCTGGGCTAGCATCCTAACTCCCCGGGAGGCATATAGGCGAGTCCAGAAGTGGGCACAGCCTTGGTCCCTCACGTGCTCATGCCTTCTGAGCAATTATTAGTTCTCCAGAAAGAAAGGACATCGGGGAAAGGAAGCTCGACACAGAGAAAAAGAGAATCTATTGCTCTTGACTATTTTGAAAATTGGCTTCTAAAACTAGGCCAGGCCCAAAGAGGAAATTACTAGGCAAACAGTCCTTACTGAGCTACATTCTTTCCCTCTTTTACTAGACAGGTCTCACTATGTAGCCCAGGTTAGCCTCTTGACAAAAGGGCTGGAGGTTGTTTCAGAATTGCTAGGAGGTAATGTGGCATAGTAATGTAACATTCATAAATTCTCTTATGAGTCAGGTTCTGAATGTTTATATTCAATATAATACTAATGTCAGGCACTTATGGATAATAGGTTAAACTTAGAAACTAAATTTATCACAATGGAATGGACAAACTATAGAATTTTACAGTTTTTTTTCCTCCCACAGACTAGAGTTATGAAAAAATTAATTTTTAATTACAAAAATTAGTGTTATTTTTTATGTTACTATGTTATTTTCAGAGTTTAATTTCCCTAAGAGAATGCCTCAGGGTTGGAGATGTATTTCCTAAGGCACAAAATGTCTTTACTGAAAATATTATTTAAGGGGCTAGAGAGTTGGCTCACTGGTAAGAGCACTTGTTGATTTTGCAGAGGATTCAGGTTTGATTCCTGGCACCCGCATGGTGGTTCACGACCATCTGTGAACTCTGGCCCCGGGGGATCTGACACCCTCTTCTGACCTCAGCAGGCACCAGACCTACATGTGGTGCACAAACACTCATGCAGGGAACTCTTCCCCTTCCCCCCAAAAACCAATCAGATAAATATAAAATAAATTTATATCCACCCCTGGGTGTATGTGTATGTGTGCATGTGTTTATGTGTATATATGTGTGTGCATGTGTGTGTGTGTGCGTGTGTGTGTGTGTGTATAGATGTCAGAGAACAACTTCCCAGAGTTTTCCATCATGGGTTCCATGAATCTATCTTAGGTCATCAGGCATGTGTGGCAAGCTCTTTTACTCAGTGAGCCAGCTCAGCAGCCTTAGGCACTCAATCTGGACACAGAGAGAAATGTGACGTTAGGTTCTTATTCCTGTAGGAAATATTTAAAATGGGTGTGAAGACGACACCTGTACAGGATACTGACCTTTCTTCCTGAGTGGAACAGCTCCTTTCTTCATTGTCGCCTCCAACAACAAGACCAGACTATTTATCCATGGTAGGTGTTCACTGGTTTTAAGTAAGCTGACCTTTTCCAAAGGAGAATTGGAATGTCGCGCACTGACCTCCAATCTTACTTTTTTCATGGGTGAGAAGTGGGCTCTGGGAGAAGGAATGTCCTGATTAAGTTTTTAACTGTGGTTCTGAAAGTATGCATGGTCCACTGCTCTACAAGGAAGCCTGAACTTGGCCTGCTGGGGGCTGTGGGTGCCAGCATCAAGATCCTTTAGATGCATTCATCTTTTTAGAGCAGGCTTGAGTCTTAAAGCCTTTTACATTGCAGAGGGTTGTTCCTTTTCAACCTGGGCTTTCTTTCCTCTGTTGTGGGATATCATGGTCAGAAGTCACAGTGGCTCAAGGTATAGCTCTGAGTTTGAGGTCAGCCTGGTCTACAGAGTGAGTTTCAGGATAGCCAGGGCCATACAGAGAAACCTTATCTCAAAAATACCCGAAACCAAAGAACAACAACCAAACTGAACCAAACCAAAACCAAACAAACAAAAAAACAAACAAAAAACCCCAACACAACAAACAAACAAACAAACAAGTCACAGTTGCCAGCACTTCGTTTACTCAGGACATGGGAAACGCGGCTTAGGTGATTTCTATGGAGACTCAGTTCAAACTCCCAGCTCTAGCTCTGTGCTCCTGACACCGTGCTTTCAGGCAAGCTGCCCATCTGTGCATGTCTAACCCAATCAGGGGTCCAAAGTCCAGCCTGGGCTCTGCCTTGTCTGTAGCAAGATGCCAGGTGGTACTGGCTTTCCTCTGCCCCACCTCTTCCCATCACTCCCTCGAGACACATGGTGACCTCCCCGGCTCCAGTCACCAGCCCAGTCTTCCACCCTGGTGGTTCTTCAAGTTGTTGTCAAGCTGCTCCCAGATTTGTTTGGCTCCGGGACTTGGAATGAAAGACATAAGACCAAGTCTTTGGGTGACTCACATCTATTTGGAGTGGTTATGACCTGTTTTTATACCACTTAGCAATTCATTTATTCTCCAAACCGACGTGGCTCTCATTTCCCTAAAAATGCCAGAGCATAAATATTTATTTTTAAATCAATGGATTTTTATCACTCTTAGCTTTAAGAGTCTATCAACACCTCCCTGTCCCTTCACTCCATCCTGGTTCCTCCCCCTTGGACTTGGCTTTGTTTGAAACCCCCTCCAGACAGTGTTGTATATCTAGGGAGCCCATTTGCTGCTGGAGGCCATGGCATTGCCTGTCACCAGCAGGACAGTACTTAATGGGAGCTCCCAGGCTCTTTTCTATAAACAAATCTAATGTGACTCAAGCTGACTAAGGATGACCTTGAACTTCTGATCCTTCTGCCTCTACCTCCCAGGTGCTAGGATTAGGTGTGTCCCACCCAACCCAGTAAAAAGAGCTTTCTAATGAAGACATCTCATGTCAGGTGGAGAAAGGGTTGGGACACAGCCCTGCCCAAGGCTTTGTCCAGGCCAGGTTGGAAGGGACAGGTCTGTGCTTGGAACCTTGTCTCTGTTGCTGTTAGACATAGCTAAACTCGAGGACAGAGAGAAACAGAGGGTGTGTCGTGGGAACTCCATCCTCCTTCATAGTTTCCCACACAGTCTGGAATCAGTCCTGTCCTTCTCTGTGCCCAGGTTTGGCTGACACTGGAAGAATCCTCTATTGTAAGAGGGGTGGAAAATCCTCTATTCTTCCATGGGGTGAAAAGCAGGAGGTATAGTTTGAAGCAACAAGCCAGTAAGTCATATCCTGTGATCCTGGCCTAGGTGCACCTCTGTGCCTGGGGACCATTCACATTCCTTCATGGCCCAGATCACATCTACTGGCATGGAGACCAAAGACCAGGCTTAAAGGTATTTTGTTGGGCATATTCAGATTTTTCATTTCTGATTGCAAGTTGCAGGCCAGCCAGCCAGCCAGCCAGAGCTACATAGCGAGACACTATTTAAACCAACAGTAATAACATCAAAACAGTCTGGGCAGTGGTGGCACACGCCTTTAATCCCAGCACTTGGGAAGCAGAGGCAGGTGGATTTCTGAGTTCGAGGCCAGTCTGGTCTACAGAGTGAGTTCCAGGACAGCCAGGGCTACACAGAGAAACCCTGTCTCGAAAAAAAAACCAACAAAACAAAACAAAACATCAAAACAAAACCCAAAAAAAGCCAAAGAAGCTATCAGCAAAACGAAAGCTTTGGTCAGGCTTTCCCAGGGAGCAAAGACTGTAAGAAATGCTAGGCTTTTCTTCCTGAGGTGCTCCAAAGAAGAAAGAGAAACTCAGTGGATTGTTGGTTAGAACATGGTCGTGGGCACATACGTTTGGAGGGGCAAGTTTTGTGAAATTATTTTAAAGCCTGCACAGCCTTTTAAAGAAATGGTACCCAATCTGAGAAACTAGTTGAAACAGACTCTGGATACTTTCTAGGCCTGGGAAGGCAGTAGCAGGGCCTCAAATAAGCACAGGCAGGGTTTTTGATGAGGAAGCTGAGTTCATTATCTGCTTCAGGAGATGGGCACACGTCCAAGAAAGCTACCTTTTCTGCAAGCCCAGATGGCTAGTGGTGAGATTCTGTAAACAAGAGCTGAGGTAAGGCAGGAAGACAGGCAAATTAAGGGTTACGGGAGGGGAAAGAACCTTTGTGCTGTGTCCTGCCAGTTTAGAGTCAGGCACTTCAGCACCATTCAGTTGTGAAGGCTGCCTACAGAAAGACGCCATCTTTCTGTTTAGAGGTACTTTTAGCTGATTGTGAACATAAATGTCTGTCATCCCAGCACTCAGGAGTCAGAGCAGGAAGATGGATGCAAACTCCGGTCCAGCCTGTTCAACATAGTGAGTCCCAGGCCTGCCAGATCTACATAGTGAGACCTTTTCTCAAAACACAAAGTGAGATTAAAGAACCAAACATTCTAATAAGAAATGATCGTAGTAGTGGGCCATGGTGAGTGTGCATGACTTTCTTCCTTTCCCAGATATGTTCTGGAAATTTCCAAACAAGAGCCGATTATTATTTACAATGAAAATCTCTTGGCTTTTCCTGCCAACTCCATGGCCTTTGGGTTGTATGTACCTCTGCAGATGTAATTCCATCCACCCTGTCATCTCACTTAAGATTCTTAGCAACCTGTAAAGAGGTAAGCTCAGAGCCTACCAAATTTTCAGGTAAGATCATTGTAAAGAAAATTGAGCAAGTCTTTCTCTTGGGAGTGCCCCGCCCTTCATGAGGTTTATCTTCAATTGTTTCAGTTAAGCCCTGTGCTTAAATCTGTTGCAGACTAAACCAACAACAACAATAAGCTTAACTCTGCTTCATATTGGTTCCTCTTAAGAGTCTTTTCTTCGGCAGAGTCAAGAAACCTGCATCACCTGAGTCTCTGGAAAGAATTCCTTGGGCTACCAAAGGGTGGCATTGGGTAACTGTGTCTCCATCCAGGGCCCGACAGAACAAGGTCATTGAGGAGAGCCTGCTCTCTATTTGCCGAGGCTTCCCAGAGGAAAGGGACCGCTGTTTGGAGTGGGAGTCAGCAGGACAGGTGCATTCTGGAGCTCGGGAGTGAGCAAGCCAAGCCTTGGAGCGGGGACTCTCAGGCTACTCCCAGGAGCAGCAAGCAGGCCAACTTGCTTGCCATACTGAATTTGAGATAGAAATGGGAGCAGGCAGGAGTTGTGTGCTTTTCAATGGACTTAAGCAAGAAAATTGGCTCTAATTCAAACGTCCTTAAATCAAAGGTTTGGTTGGAGCTGTGGCTCATGGGCCCTGCAGCCTTCACCTTTGCCCCACTTCCTCTGAGCAGAGCTCTGAGCTTAGGAACCTCAGATAGCTCATGGGGACTGACACAAAGCTCAGCTTGCAGTCTGTCCCGCCTACGTGTATCCAGATCTGCACCATCTCAAGCTGGCTGGAGGACACTCCCCTGCACATGTGTGTACCATCAGCGCTGTTATACATGATGGTACATCATGTTATACATGCATATGGATAGCACACATGCAACTAGGTTGTACATGTGTTTATGTAGAAGCATCAGAATGTGTGCCTGTAGACAAACCAATATAGATGCTCATATGGACTTTACTTTCAGGATGCTGAAAGTCAGAAGCATGTGTTCATAGAACAAACAGAACAAGTCCCCACGCCCCTTCCCACACCCTGTATTTTCTTTGGCTTTGCATAAGCACACAGGTCCCCTGCACCCCCAGCGGGGTTCCAGGGCAGCCATCTCCAGTCCTCTCCTTCCCCCTCAGTCTTCAGTCCTCGTCTGATTGGCCAGCTGTTGACACTCCCCGTTCTAATGGCTTCTGTGAGATGGAGAGAGGAAGAGCTGAGCCAGCTAGTGGCAGGGAGCCAGGACCCAGGACAGAGGCTGACTATCCCACAGGCCTGTGTCCTTGCTGATTCCTGCTGTTGCTGTCTCTGCTCTGCTCCTTAGAAGCTCAGAGCACCTCCCTACTCACGACATCTTAAAGCTTCCTAAAGCCCAAGAAAGGCCTGGTTCCCCAAACCACAGGCCAGGAGGCCCCCATTCTACAGAGAGGACCTCAGTTTCCCCCAGCTGTACCACAGAATGGTAGATCACGGAATTTGTGAAGAAGAGGCAAAGAGGCATTCTGTATCTGCATTTTCAGGTCATGGTATGATTTTTCTGTAGCAACAAATACTGTTTATATATATATAAAACATCAATACCAACACTGTTTGTTGTTGGTACATGATAAATAATGAGTAAGAGAGAAGATGAGGTTTATTCCCATGTGCACTCATGATATTATCATGGGGGTAAACACCTGGGGCAAAGATCAGGACGAGTGGGGACAAAAGTATCTCTTTGGAAGACTTGATCAACTAAAATCTGAATTGAGCCAGATATGGTATCACATGCCTTGAATTCCAGCACAGGAGACAGAGGCATAGAGATATCAGTAAGCTAGAGGCTATCCTGGTCTACATAGTGAGTTCCAGGCCAGTCAGGGCTACAAAGTGGGGCCTTGTCTCTTCTGGGTACTTATTGGATGCTGGGGCTGGAATACCATGTGTACTGGCTGGGTTTGCGTGTCAACTTGACACAAGCTGGAGTTATCACAGAGAAAGGAGCTTCAGGTGAGAAAATGCCTCCATGAGATCCAGCTGTAAGGCATTTTCTCAAGGGGGAGGGCCCCTTGTGGGTGGTGCCATCCCTGGGCTGGTAGGTAGTCCTGGGTTCTATAAGAGAGCAAGCTGAGCAAGCCAGGAGAAGCAAGCCAGTAAATAATATCCTTCCATAACCTCTGCATCAGCTCCTGCTTCCTGACCTGCTTGAGTTCCAGTCTTGACTTCCTTTCATGATGAACAGCAGCATGGAAGTGTAAGCTGAATAAACCCTTTCCTCCCCAACTTGCTTCTTGGTCATGATGTTTGTGCAGGAAACCCTGACTAAGACACCATGCATCAGTGTACACACTTTTCCACTGACCTCCACCTCCAAGTCCTTAAAACAATTACAAACCAGAAGGAAGCCGACTAACGGAAGACATGGAAGATCTTAGGAAATCCTGTCGGATTTAGATCTCAGTAACTGGTCCTCCCTGCACTGTTGCAGCTGTGCATTTGAGGTTTTCTCTCCCCTGGAGACGGACTCATCATTCTTCAAGGTCCCCTCTCCTGTAGCCTTCTCTCCATTATCGCCATGACCTTTGGCCAGCCCGTGGAAGTCTGGTTTCTACATGCATTTCCACCTGCCTCTGCAGGCTTCTATCCACTGTGCTACCCTTTCTCCTCGCTCCCCAGAAGCTGCCTTTTAGCTTGACAAGATCTAGACTAAAGAGGTAAGACTCTGGGCACACCTTCGAGGGGTCATCTAAATGAGGTTGTCTGAGGTGGCTCTGAAGAAAAGGAGGACTCCGTCAGGGCTTGAACCGTGATCTCTCTCCTGCTTCCTATCACCCTCACCAACCCAGTTGGTCCACTTTTTTTTTCTCATTAAGTGAGGGCCTTCTTAACTTAAGAGGCTTCTTTTGTTCTTGGGATCAAGAACGAAATATTGTCTAATGCTGTGGCATGTGCCGTTAGTCCCAGCTATTCTGGAAGCTGAAGCAAAAGGATTGTTTTGAGATGAGCTCAAGGCCAGACTGGGCAACATAGGTCTCCATCTTAAACACCCTCCCCACACCATGTATGTTCATATATGTATGTATATGTATACACACACCCTCACACACATGATGTATATATGTGTATGTGTGTGTATATGTGTATACATGTATGTATGTATATGTATGTTTACGTATATGTATACACACACACACTTTTTTAAAAAAAAAGCGCAAAATTCCCTACAGCCCTGACTGATGGTCCCTGCCTGCCTCACCAGCCTAGTTCCTGCTGTTCTCCATGTGGCAGCTCTTACAAACCATCTGCATCTCTGCCTCAGCCTTTCTCTCCCCCCACTCTTCCGTCTGTGATCTCTCTCCTTACCAAGTCTTCTCTGTCCCTCCTTGGGACAATCATCCTGGGCCGCAGACACTCGCTCGTGGTCCAGCAGCTGTCAGCCAGTGCTGCCCACAGCTGTGTACTCTGCTTTATGCCTCCCTCCCCCACCGTCTCCTGCCTCCACCCGTCGCTGGAAGAGTCTGATTTTCTGCTTTGCAGACCATTGAAAGCATCCCTTCCTCAGTGAGATAAAAGGAGGGGGACCGGTTGCTTTGGAATTTCAGAGGCTGAATTATGCAGTGGCCTCTGTATTGTTTGTTTGTTTGTTTGTTTTGTGGTAGGGCTGGATTTGAACTCAGGCCCTATGCATGCTAACAGAGAGCAATATGCCACAGCCCAGGGTCCTCTTTTGACACACAGACGAATTGTTAGCAAGCCTAGTCTGTCTGCTTTGTCCACACAATGTCCAGATTAGGCCTGTGCTGCCCACTGATCTCCATCTATGAATGGCCCCCAGGGATTAGGAAGAATGGGGTGAGGAGCAGGATTGGCCAGTCCTAGGAGTCTGGTCCAGGAGCCAAACTATCTCCTAGTTCTGCTGACTCTCAGGCCCCAGCTAACTTTGTATATTTAAATTATCTGGTGCTTGTTTCATCTTCTCTATAAATGGTGGCAGTGGTATAAGCAAGTTGACATTTGTCTCTCCCAGCAAGGCATGGCAACACACATCTGAGATTCTAGCACTCATGAGGTAGAGGCAGGGGCTATCCTGAGCCACATAGCCTATCCCAAGCCAGTCTGGGCTACAGGAGACCCTGGTTTGTTATTTATTTATTTATTTATTTATTTATTTATTTATTTATTTATTTATTCATTCATTCATTCATTCATTCATTTATGATATTCTCCTTATTCAGTTCTAACCTAATCTAAATAAATTCAATTTTCAATTTCTTTCTCCCCATCATTTTTCTCTTAAAGGAATTGTTTGGATCCACGGCCAGGCAAGTCGTGCAGTAACCCCTGCACTCTTGGGGCTGTGGCCTTTGTATCCCTTAGCCCGTGCCAGTTTCCGACGCAGGCTTTGGCTGTCTCTCAGAATGTACAGTCAGCTTTTCCAGAGGCCATGACATACTCCCATCCCCACGCTGAGTCTCTGCTTGCGATTTCTGGAAACGGTCCTGTTTCACTTTTCTCTCAGCCGGAAGTGGCTTCTACCGTGGGTTCAGAGGAAGTTCAAGGGTTCCGATCAGTCTTGTCAATGTTTATTTAGTTCCTTTTTTCCTCCTACCCTGGGGACCAAATGCTGGCCTTGCACATTCTTTAGGTTCCTTATGGTAATTCTGGCACCAGGCTCTAGGGGCTAAAAATGAATAAGAGTTAGAAGCCTGGCTCTTTTGGAGGCAGCAGGGATGGGACAACTGGGGTGCAGAAAGGGAGCTCCACTGTTCAGAAGATTGGGTGTGCCAGGCTTTAATCCTTTTTTTTTTTTTTTTTTTTTTTTTTTTTTTTTTTTTGTGGTTTTTCGAGACAGGGTTTCTCTGTGTAGCCCTGCCTGTCCTGGAACTCACTCTGTAGACCAGGCTGGCCTTGAACTCAGAAATCCACCTGCCTCTGCCTCCCAAGTGCTGGGATTAAAGGCGTTCGACACCACTGCCTGGCAAGAGGTTCATTCTTGGCTCCTTTGATTCTCAAGTCTGCACTGGTTCTGTAGGAGACTCCAGGGAGGTTCCAAATGAATTTAAGGCAAGAAATCAAATAGCTACAGGATTTGAATCATCTATATTCTGGTGGTCAACAATAAACAAAAATGTAGATTGGGAGGCTAGAGAGATGGCCAGCAGTTCTTCCAGAGGACCTGAGTTTGGTTTCCAGGAACAATATCAGTCAGCTTACAGCCTCCTGTATCTCAAACTCCAGGGGATCCAACACTCTCTCCTGGCTTCCATAAGTATGGGCATACATGTGACATATACACACACATCTACAAACACATATACATGAATAAAAATAAATCTTAAAAATGTGGGCTGGGGTAACTGTATCTTTTATAATGAATGGCTTTTCAATCATTCTAAGGACGCTCATAAAGCAGTGTGTAGGCAGCCGATGCTATCAGCAGACCCAGGGAGAGCAGGATCACTCCAAGTGAAACTCGTAGGGAGGGGAGCTTGTGTTATGCCCAGTGAGAAATGTTGTGCTTTTATTCCCAAGACTGCTGCTCTTGATGGGACAATTACGTTGTCCAATCACACACTGATTACCCTTGCCAAACAGCAGAAAAGTCAAGGATAAATCATCCATTTACTGATCGACTATAGGATTGGCTTAGAAAATGACATCAATGTAACCTACAGCTTCATCCTTCTCCCATCAAAGCGGCAGGGATCCCGGCCACAGCTGGCTGCTATATCCTTTTCTGCGTCAAAGGATTAACCCGCCTGGGATTGCAGGTGCCCTGCTAGTGCTGGTTTCCGTGTGGGCACCGTGGATATTGTGGGTATGACTGGTCCAGGAGTAGGAAGGTTTATTGTGTGCCTTGAGAACACATCAGGGAAAGCTGCTCTGAGGTTGTGGACCCTGGGCTTCTTGCATGCTGGATAATCCCTGTCCCACTGAGCCACACCTCAGCTCTGTGTGACAGCTTTTAGTCATGCCCAGGAGAATCTAAGTGATTCAAATATGGTGTCAACTGAGTAGCTGGCTGCTCTCGTCTCAGACCTCATGTTTGCACTGTAACCAGCTTCCCAACAGAGTCAGCTCTCCAGCTCATTCATACTTCTCTTTTCTCTCTTCTTCTCCCCTACCTCCCTCCCTCCCTCTCCTCCCCCCTCTCTTTCTGTCTTTCTTTCAACAGAGTCTCACCATATAGCCTTGGCTAGCCTGGAACTCCACATGTAGACCAAGCTAGTTTCAAATTTAGAGACCTTAGTGCCTCTGCCACCCTCGTGCTTGGATTAAAGGCGTGCATCCCCAGCTGTAGCCACACTTCTTTTATGTGAGAGAAAACTAAGCCCCTCTGGTTAGTAGGCCACTTTGGTTAAAGGTCTCTGTTTCTAGAAAAGGCAGCTTCGTTGTAAGTGATACATACCTGTCCCAAAGACACAAAGGACTGAAAAGCTTGGGAGCAGGGATGACTAAAGCCAGCTTCACTGTGAGTGATACACATCCATCCCAAAGATATTAAGGGTTTGGGAGCAGAATTAGTAAATGTTCCTGGTAAAAGGCCAGACAGTGAATACTTTAGACTTTGAGGGCCATACAGTTTCTGTTACAGCCACTTGACACTGTTATCTTGCACAAACCACAAGATTGTGTAAATAAAGGAGTGTGACTGTCGTCCAAAAAAAAAAAAATATTATGTGTACACACTGAAATTCAGGATTACTACAATTTTCACATGTCAAGAAATACTATTCTCCTTTTGGCTTTTAAAACATAAACCCATCCTTAGCTTGCAGACCACACTACACCAGGATCTGACCATGGCTGGAGTTTGCTTAACTGACATTATCTGGGATACAGTTCCTAAGGATCGAGCAAGGATTGGCCAGAGGAGCTTTTGCTGTTCAGTCGTTAGATGGCTGGATGCTTCTCTTCTGTTTTCTTTCTTTCTACCTCTTTCTTTCCTTCTGTCCTTCCTTCCCACCTGCACCCCTCCCCGGGATAGAGCCCAGGGCCTTGTACAGTGACAAGAAACTACTGTAGCTACATTACCAGCTCCACTGATTTTTGAGACAGGCTCTCACTAGGTTACCTGGGCTAGCCTTGGACTCATTCTATACCCCAGACTGCCTTTGAACCTTCTAGCCTTCTTCCTCAGCCTTGAACTTTTGAATCTCCTACCTTAGTCTTCTGAGTAGTTTTGATTACAGAGCTGATCTTCCCAGCCTGCTGCTTCTGTGTTTCTAAACCTTCTTAGATGTCTATAGTGTAAGGCCACTAGTGTTTAAATTACATCAAAACTTTCACAGCTAAATGACTGCTGTATTCTCTTGGAGAATAACAGAGCCAATGCCTCCCTCTCTGAATATTACATAAGACTTCTTTTGAATATTTAAGACTGGTCCTCTGTTGTTCGTAGCCTTTCAGGGCTGGGATGGAACCCAGAACCTATTCAGGTAGATCAGTGCCCCACTACTGAGCTATCCAGCCAGCTCCTATCACCCTTCACTTGATGGTTCTGGCAGGGTGTGGGTGGGAAGGACTCAGTTTTCTTTAAGGGGCTGGCCACTGGGAGTTTCACTGTGCTCCAGTGAGTATATGGGCCACAGAAATTGGACTTGGTGAGTTTTTGGGGGTGCATGGATGGGGATAGCACAAGGGTGGGAAGGTGGATCTGAGAGGAATGGGAAGTGAGTGTGATTGGGGTGCATTATATGAAATTCCCAAATAATTAATGAGAATCTTATGTTGGGAAAAAAAAAAAAAACCCACAACTCCAGACCAAAAAACAAGACCATAAACAATCATTTACTTCAAATTTAGTTTTTGTAAGACCACATTACCATGCTGTCTCCTGATGTGACACTGGTAAAGGATAGCTGTGGTAGCCTAGGGTGACATGGGCAGACAACGGATCCTACCACATTAGCTAAGCTGTTACTGGTGGTGGGAGAAACTGGGAGAAACAACCAAGAGGCAGGGGAAGGGCTGAAGATGAAGACTTTCTCTGGGGTATGGAGGGACAGAGAGACTTGAGGCTTCCTTCCTTCCTTCCTTTTTTCTTTTTTCTTTTCTTTTCTTTTCTTTTTTTTTTTTTTTTCCTTTTTGGTTTTTCAAGACAGGGTTTCTCTGTGTAGCCCTAGCTGTCCTGGAACTCACTCTGTAGACCAAGCTGGCCTTGAACTCAGAAATCTGCCTGCCTCTGCCTCCTAAGTGCTGGGATTAAAGGCGTGCGCCACCACTGCCCGCTCCTTCCTTCCTTCCTTCCTTCCTTCCTTCCTTCCTTCCTTCCTTCCTTCCTTCCTTCCTTCCTTCCTTCCTTCCTTCCTTCCTTGTGCTGACAAGTATTCTACCACTGAGCTACACCTCCAGCCCACAAGGGTTGGTTTTACAAAAGTCATGGTGTGTGAGATTTGATCTTAGTAGGTAGCTTTCCCCCTGAGAAACACCACAGTAATGGAACACAGGAGGATGGGGTTCGAGAGTTGATAGGAGAGACAGGAGTTGTAATCGATTCCAGAGCCACTGATTGTTTCTGGGTGGTGATGGTTTTAATGTATGCATCTAACATCTTGTACATAGCTAATTTGGCTTAAACTCTTATTATTCTTGCAGCAATTGTGACAGTATAACACACTTTTTTTTTTTTTTTGGTAGAATGTGTATGTACCTAGGGGAGAGTTGACGTTCCAGACAATTCAGAGAAATGAGTAGGTTGGCTGTGGCTAAGTTCAGCAGGTAGGAGGTAGAGGCAGAAGGATGGAGGGTTAAAAGGCAGGCTGGGCTGTCTCAAGAAACCAGGCCAAAGGCTAGAGAGAGCATTCACTGGATAACATCAGTACTGCTCTTCCAGAGGGCCCGGGATCAGTTCCCAGCATATACTTCAGGCATGTCAGGATCGTTAGTAACTGTAGCCCTAGGCTGGTGGTTCTGAAAGACCTGACCCCCTTATAAGAAAGGTTAGACCCCTAGCAAACTTAGAGCTGAGACTAGAAACTGCATGCCTGGGCAAAACCCCACCTGACTGCATTCTCCCATGAGAAACGGTTGACCCTGATCTGGCCCCAGGGTCTGAACTGCCTGTTCCAGGAACTAGCTAACCACAAAAATGTTTTTTATAACTGTCTTGTGACTGTGTTGGAACATTCTGTACTTCCCCATAATACAGATTCTTTCCATTCCCCACCCCTTGCTCTGTGTTTTTTTCCTTTAAATATCCCTGACTTTAACTGCTCGGGGTCGAACTCCTCTGCCCCTGCGTGGGTTACGAGCTCTGTCCCAGTGCACTGGTTTCCCGAATAAACCTCGTGCATTTGCAGCAAAAATGGTCTCTCGTGAGTTTTTTGGGGGGTGGCGCTATCCCGAGGCTTGAGTGAGGGTCTCCTCATTACGAGGGTCTTTCATTTGGGGGCTTGTCCGGGATCCGTGACCACCCTCGTCTCCGAAGACCCACTTGGAGGTGAGGTTCTGTCTGTGTTCTTGTCTGTCTGTGCCGGCTGAAGTCCAATTCTGTGGTTTTGGTATACACAGTCGCTCACCTCTTTGTGAGGAGACGACGATCTCTTGGTCTCGGGACCAAGAGTGTGATCGGCAGACGTGCTAGGGGATCACCGACTGTCGCCCTGGGAGATGTCCCAGGAGGTCTGGAGGGACCCTGGGGGTGCCTGGGAGATTCCCATCGGGGTGCCGGAGAGGACACGGTAGTTCTTTTTGAGTGGAGAGACTATACGCCCTCCTGGCCATCTGGTTTTCTGAATTGGGCTCGCCTGTCTCCGTGAAAGCGGGAGCTTGTCAGTCTTTGTCTGTGTATTTTTAGTCTGTTTATGTTTTTGTCCGTCTGTGCCGGCTGAAGTCTGATTCTGTACTTTCAGTTTATGTAGTCACTCACATCTTCGTGAGGAGACGACGATCTCTTGGTCTCAGGTAGGGACCAAGAGTGTGATCGGCAGACGTGCTAGGGGATCACCGACTGTCGCCCTGGGAGACGTCCCAGGAGGTCTGGGGGAACCTCAGGGATGCCTGAGAGATTCCCGTCTGGGTGCTGGGGAGGACATGGTAGTTCTTTTCGAGTGGAGAGACTATACGCCCTCCCGGCCATCTGGTTTTCTGAATTGGGCTCGCCTGTCTCAATGGAAGCGGGTGCTTGTCAGTCTTTGTGTATTTTCAGTATCTGTTTTGTCTTGTTTGTGACTTTGACGATGGGACAGACGATAACAACTCCTCTAGGTTTGACTTTAGGACATTGGACTGAGATTAAGGTTAGGGCACACAACTTAGTTGAGGTCAAGAAGGGACCATGGCAGACTTTTTGTTCTTTGGAGTGGCCGACCTTTGATGTTGGCTGACCCCCGGAGGGCACTCTTGACTTAACTATCATTTTTGCAGTTAAAGCCATTGTTCTCCAGAAAGGGCCAGGGTCTCATCCAGACCAGGCGCCCTACGTCTTTGTGAGGGAGGCTCTTGCACAAGACCCCCCTCCATGGCTCAAACCTTGGTCACAGAAACAAAAGCCAGGCTCCTGAGTCCTGGCTCTCAGAGAATTGGAACACAAACTGAAAGCAAATAGTCCGAAGCATGAGACTCAGCCCAAGTCTACCTTCGGCTCCTCCTAAGATCTATCCTGAAGTCGAGGGGCCACCCGAATGGTCCACTCCTCTCCCTCCCCCTTATGCCTTACCTCAGATGCCAGAGCCCAGAGCTGGCAGCGGCGCCGAGGGCAGACTAGCCGCCGGAACCCGAAGCCAGTGTGCCCAGAGTCCCGCACAGGGTCCCAGAGGACCAGATTCCACTACCGCATTGCTGCTCCGCGTTTACGGCCCCCGGTCGATCCCCCTCAACTTCAACCCCTCCAATGTTAGCCTTTCTCTTCCGCTGATCTTTACAACTGGAAGACTAACTACCCTTCTTTTTCAGAAAATCCTACCAGTCTAACAGGACTGGTGGAGTCCCTAATGTTCTCCCACCAGCCCACTTGGGATGATTGCCAACAGCTCCTGCAGGTCCTCTTTACCACTGAGGAGAAAGAGAGGATTCTCCTAGAGGCCCGCAAAAATGTTTCTGGAACAGATGGGGCCCCCACCAACCTCCCGAATGAGATAGATGCTGGATTTCCACTGAACTGCCCTGATTGGGATTTCAACACAGCAGAAGGTAGGGAGCGGCTGACAGTCTATCGTTGGGCTCTCGTGGCAGGTCTCAAAGGGGCGGCCAGATGCCCCACCAATTTGGCTAAGGTAAGAGAGGTCCTCCAAGGACCAACTGAACCCCTGTCTGTGCTTCTAGAATGTTTGATGGAGGCCTACAGGTGTTATACCCCTTTTGACCCGACTTCTGAGGGTCAGCAGGCAGCAGTAGCCATGGCCTTTATAGGGCAATCGGCATCAGGTATTAAAAGAAAGCTACAATGTTTAGAAGGACTGCAGGTCCTGTCTTTACAGGATTTAGTCAAGGAAGCAGAGAAAGTGTTTCATAAAAGGGAGACGGAAGAAGAAAGGAAAGAGAGGGAGAAGCGGGAAGCAGAAGAGAGGGAAAACCAGAGGGATCGTATACAAGAGAGAAATCTGACTAAGATTTTGGCTGCAGTGGTAGGAAAAAAAGAAAAGACAGGATTTAGACAGACAGGGGACCTGGGCAACAGAAGACCACGGATGAGAGAAGGAGGGCAACCCTAGCTGTCCCATTGTACCCCCTAACTAAAGAGGGGAGAGTGTTCATGTGGACTCCAGACCATCAGAAGGCCTTTGAAACAATCAAAAAGGCCCTTTTGACAGCGCCTGCCCTAGCCCTGCCTACCTTGACCAAACCTTTTACCCTATATGTGGATAAAAGGGCTGGGATTGTGAGAGGGGTCCTGACCCAGACCCTGAGACCTTGGAAGAGACCCGTGGCTTATCTGTCAAAAAAACTGGACCTGGTCGCGAGCAGGTGGCCTACCTGTCTAAAGTCATTGCTGCAGTAGCCCTACTCCTCAAAGATGCTGACAAGCTCACTCTGGGGCAACAGACCACTGTGATAGCGCCCCATGCGCTCGAAAGCATCATCAGACAGCCCCCCGACCGCTAGATAACCAACGCCCCGATGACACATTACCAGAGCCTCCTGTTGACTGAGCGAGTGACCTTTGCTCCCCCTGCTGTCCTCAACCCCGCTACCTTGCTGCCAGAGGCTGACGAATCCCAGCCTACTCATCACTGTGCTGACATCCTGGCAGAAGAAACTGACACCCGAAATGACCTCAAGGATCAGTCCTGGCCTGGAAGCCGCAACTGGTATACTGATGGCAGCAGCTCCGTGGTCGAAGGTAAGTGGAAGGTGGGGGCAGCAGTGGTGGATGGAAAACAAGTAATCTGGGCCAGCAGCCTTCCTGAAGGGACCTCGGCCCAGAAAGCTGGTATAAGCTCTATGGATGGCAGAGGGGAAGTCTGTCAATATCTATACTGACAGCAGGTATGCTTTTGCAACTGCCCATATACATGGAGCCATCTAAAGACAGAGAGGGCTGCTGACATCTGCAGGAAAAGATATCAAAAACAAAGAAGAAATTTTGAGCCTCCTTGAGGCTATACACTTACCAAGGAAGGTAGCCATTATACATTGTTCAGGACACCAGAAAGGTCAGGACGCTGTGGCTCGAGGAAATCAGATGGCAGACTTGACCGCTAAGCAAGCAGCACAAAGAGCCATGATTCTGGCTGCTCAAAAATTGAAGGAGTAGCCAGGCAGTGGTGGCACATGCCTTTAATCCCAGCACTTGGGAGGCAGAGGCAGGCGGATTTCTGAGTTCAAGGCCAGCCTGGTCTACAGAGTGAGTTCCAGGACAGCCAGGGCTACACAGAGAAACCCTGTCTCGAAAAAACAAAAAATAAAAAGGATTATTATGATGTCAGAGAGACCAGCTTTAGATACACTCCTGAAGATTATCAAGTCATGGACAAACTAGGCATAGTTCAGGGTTACACCCCCTATGGAGTGGCTGAGACTGAAGAAGGTAAGCAGGTTCTTCCCTAAGAGGAGGGACATAAATATGTCGCTAACCTTCATCGTTTAACCCACCTAGGAACAAAGACATTAAAAGACATTGTGAAGTCCTCTGACTACCATGTTATTGGACTTTCAGATCTGGCACAAGATGTGGTCAAAAGATATGAGGCATGTACTCTGACCAATGCAGGACATTCCACAAAGGGTCATGGCAAAAGACTTAGGGGCGACCGCCCCGGAGCATATTGGGAAGTGGACTTTACAGAAATTAAACCAGCCACATATGGCAACAAGTATTTGCTAGTTTTTATAGATACCTTTCCAGGATGGGTGGAAGCCTTCCCTACCAGAACTGAGACTGCCAATGTGGTGACTAAGAAGATCCTTGAAGAAATCTTTCCAAGGTTTGGAATTCCCAAGCTAATTGGGCCTGATAACAGACCTGCCTTTGTTGTCCAGGTAAGTCAGGGACTGGCCACCCAACTGGGGATTAATTGGAAACTACATTGTGCTTATAGACCCCAGAGTTCAGGTCAGGTAGAGAGGATGAACAGAACTCTAAAAGAGACCTTGACAAAATTAGCCTTGGAGACCAGCGGGAAAGACTGGACAGCCTTCCTTCCCTTTGCCCTGTTCCGGGTTCTGAACACTCCTGGAAGGTTTAAACTCACTCCTTATGAGATCTTATGTGGGGGGCCACCACCACTTACTGAGGCAGGTGGAGTTTTTGACCCTGATGCTTCTCTTTCTCAACCCCTGTTTGCCCGATTGAAGGCCCTTGAGTTGGTCAGACGTCAAGCTTGGGAACAGATAATGGGAGCCTATGAGATTGGGAGTACTGATGTGCCCCATCAGTTCCAGATCGGAGACGCTGTCTTGATCCGGCACCATCGAGTGGGCAACCTCGAACCTCGCTAGAAGGGGCCATACTTAGTGCTCCTGACCACCCCCACGGCAGTTAAGGTTGAAGGTATCTCAGCTTGGACTCATGCTTCCCACGTCAAGAGAGCTCCAGAGCCGATCCAAGATGAATGGAAATTGGAAAAGACTGCCGATCCTCTTAAGCTGCATCTGTGTCGTGTACATGCCTCAGGTACCGGGTAAAAATCCTCATGCCCCCCCAGAAATTAACCTGGCAAGTGTCATCAGCCACAGGGGACGTGATATGGTCATATGATCAATAAGCCACACAGTGCCGTCCTGGACCTGGTGGCCTGACCTTTATCCAGACCTTTGCAAATTGACCATGGGTGCTCCACCTAACTGGGACTAAGATTCTTAAAAGAAGGTGGATTATGTGCAGCCTTAAAAGAACAATGTTGCTTCTATGTTGACCACTCAGGAGCCATTAGAGACCCTATGAGTAAGCTTAGGGAAGGGCTGGAGAGATGTAAAAGGGAAAGGGAAGCTGGACAGGGATGGTTCGAAGGACTGCTCAACAAATCACCCTGGATGACAACTCTGTTCTCCACCTTATTAGGACCTCTGATGATTATACGCCTTTTGCTCACTCTTGGACCCTGCTTAATTAATAAACTAGTAGCTTTTGTTAGAGAACGAGTCAGTGCTGTACAGGTTCTAATCTTAAGGCAACAGTACCAGGCTCTGGGGGAACAAGACACTCAGGTCTACTACGATACAGAGATATAGTTCTAAGATTAGAACTAGGCACTAGAAGAAGTGGGGAATGAAAGACCTGACCCCCTTATAAGAAAGGTTAGACCCCTAGCAAACTTAGAGCTGAGACTAGAAACTGCATGCCTGGGCAAAACCCCACCTGACTGCACTCTCCCATGAGAAATGGTTGACCCTGATCTGGCCCCAGGGTCTGAACTGCCTGTTCCAGGAACTAGCTAACCACAAAAATGTTTTTTATAACTGTCTTGTGACCATGTTGGAACATTCTGTACTTCCCCATAATGCAAATTCTTTCCGTTCCCCACCCCTTGCTTTGTGTTTTTTTTTCCTTTAAATACCCCTGACTTTAACTGCTCGGTCGAACTCCTCTGCCCCTGCGTGGGTTATGAGCTCGGCCCCAGTGCACTGGTTCTCTGAATAAACCTCGTGCGTTTGCAGCAAGAATGGTCTCTCATGAGTTTCTTAGGGGGTCGCACTATCCCGAGGCTTGAATGAGGGTCTCCTCATTACGAGGGTCTTTCAGTTCTCAGCCTTCCTAATGCTGCGACCCTTTAATATGGTTCCTCGTGTTGTGGTGATCCTCAACTATAAAATTATTTCATTGCCACTTCATAAAGTATTAAGTTTGCTACTGCTGTGAATCGTAATGTAAACATCTGATATGCAGGCTATCTGATGTGCAACCCCCAGGTTAGAACCTCTGCTCTAGGGGATCCTCCTCTGGCCCCCTCATGTTCCTGCACTCACTTGCACATACACATTGACACATATACACATAATTTTAAAAATAAATAGTTTTTTTCTTTTAAAGAAAAGAAACTAAACAACAACTAACCAATCCACTGTGAATGAGAGCCCCTTGAAAGAGGATGTTTCCATAGGCTGATCAACTGGCAAAAACCTCAGTGACCGCGGAAGAGTTTGGATGTTGCTGATCCGACAGACTAATTTCAAATTTTTCTGGACATCTTTATCCCCAAAAGAGTCCATCCTTGGCCACCTCTGTGTCAGAACTAACATTCTGATAAACAAACAAAAACCTTTAAATGTACTAACTTAAGAAAACCAATCCTCTACTAGTGGAAGCCTAAGCACATGGGAAGCTGACAGGTAAGATACCCTCATCCTGTGGGAACCTCCCACTTGATGTTTCAACCAATGTATTGTACATTTATTTGTTTTTGTTTCATGTGCGATGGTGTTTTGCCTGCTATGTTTATCTGAAGGTATCAGATCCCCTGGAACTGGAGTTACAGACAGTTGTGAGCTGCCACGTGGGCGCTGAGAACTGAACCAGGGTCCTCCGGAAGAGCAGCCGGTACTGTTGACTGTTGAGCCATCCCTCCAGCCCTACCAGTGCATTTTTATTTTTATTTTTTAATGTTTTTTTAAGATGATTTATTTTTATTGTATGTGCATTGCTGTTTTGCCTGCAAGCATGTCTGTGTGAAGGTGCCAAATCACTTGGAGCTGAATTACAAACCGTTGTGAGCTGCCATGTGTGTGCTGGGAATTGAACCTGGATCCTCTGGAATTGCAGCTGATGCTCTTAACCTCTGAACCATCCCTCTAGCACCCAATGTATTTTGAAAAATGCCTTGATTTATAACTTTCATTGTTCTGTTACTATAAAAACTCCATGCGTGTGGGGAGAGATGGCTCAGCATTTAAGAGCACTGGATGCTTTTCCAGAGGTCCTGAGTTCAAATCTCAGCATCCACCTGGTAGCTCACAGCCATCTGATGCTCTCTTCAGGCAAGCAGATGTACGTGCAGACAGAGTGCTCATATACATAAAATACATAAATAAATAAATCTTAAAAACAACAGAAACAACAACAAACAACTCCATAAAACTGCCTTCATATTGCTGGATCATGGTCACTCAAATTTAACTCCAGAATAAACTATCTTTTATTCTCTTTGAGATGAGAGCTGAGTTTTTACCTTAACACACCAACCAACTAATTAACCAACCAACCATCCAACCATCAACCAAAAAGAAGCATATTCGTGGAGGAGAGAGGATATTGTGGGTATGACTGGTCCAGGAGTAGGAAGGTTTATTGTGTGCCTTGAGAACACATCAGGAAAAGCTGCTCTGAGGTTGTGGATCCTGGGCTTCTTGCATGCTGGATAATCCCTGTCCCACTGAGCCACACCCAAGCTCTGTGTGACAGCTTTTAGTTATGCCCAGGAGAATCTAAATGATTCAAATTTGGTGTCAACTGAGTAGCTGGCTGCCCTCAGTCTTAGTCTCTTCCTCACTCTCTTCCCCGAGGCAACTGTGCAAAGATTTGGTCATATGACTCTGAAAGCCTGGGATTGTGCCAAAGCAAGAGTGTGGTGGTGTGGAGGCCAAGGACAGGGCCAACGCCTGCTGCCAGGACCCCCTCCCTGCCAGATGTGGCCAAAGAACAGCGAAGCACTACTCATTTTCTCTGTCCCCCTCTTTATCAGGTCAGTCAGCCCTCCCCTTGGGCACTTCTCCACCCTCCGATTCTCCCAACTCCCAGGAGCCAGACTTGGTACCCCGGAAGCAAGCTGCTCTTTCTTCTCTAGGAGCCTGACAGTTATCTCTCGGGAAGGGACTGCTGGGGGTTCAGGGTTTGGGGTACAGGAGAGGGATGGGGGGGCAGGTCTCTTCAAGGGGAATTCGGCAAGGTGTGCATGCCACAGATTGGGTGCTGCACAGCGTGAGGACTCTCAGGCTTGCTGGGTTCAGGGCTAACTCTCTCTGTAAGTTTGTTCCTGTTTCTCTACAATATACACTTCTCTTGACCAAGAGCAGCAGCTGCGGCTCTAGGGGGAACCAGCTCTTGGAGGAGGCAGGAGGATCAGGAGTTCAAAGTTATCCTGAACTACATAGTAAAAGGCCAGCCTGGTCTACATGAGGAAGAAACAAAATCCCACTATGAAGTGTCATTATATAAATTAGGTGACAGATGTTGACTTAGGTGGTGTTTCTATTGCTGTGAGAAAACACAGTGACCAAAAGCGACTTTAGGAAGAAAGTGTTTAATTAGCTTACAAATCCTATTGAGGGAAGCTAAGACAGAGAACGAAGCAGAGGCCATGGAGGAACCCTGCTTACTGGCTCGCTCATACAATCCAGGACTGCTTGCTCAGGGATGGCACCTCCTCCAGGGGGCTGAGCCCTCCCACATCAATCATCAGGCCAGAAAATGTCCTAAAGAGTTGCCTACAGGCCCATCTAATGGGGGCATTTTCTCAAGTAAGACCCCTACCTCCCGGATATGTCTAGGCTTGTGTCAAGTTGACAGAAACTAATCAGTACAGATGCCACGTGTCCTGGGCGGTAATAACTCAATGACTATTTTTAAGGTGGTAGACTGTGCTTGTCTTCCTGTAAGACACCCATTTTCTACCCCCTTTACTTGTCAGATGTCAAGATACACAGTGTATGTTATTATTTGCAGTCCTGGGGGTGGAACACAGTACCTGAAAAATGCTAAGTGAGCACTCTACAATTGAGCCACACCCCAGGCTTGACAATGTCAAAAGACATTTTTGCAGGGGGACGAGGGGGTGGGGAAACAAATTCTGTAACGCGTGTGCATGTGTGTGTGTCGGCGTCTTCGTCTGTGTGTCTGTGTCTGCGTCTGTGTGTGTGTCTGTGCAGGTTAGATGACAACCTTTGCCCTTCCACTTTTGCATGAGACAGGCAAAGTTAGCTGGCCAGCAAGCACCAAGGACTTGCTTGTTTCCATTTCCCATGCTGCCATGGGTATGATGACATGACAAGAGTCTGCCTCTGGCGCTGGCTATCTCCAACTCACAGAACCCACTCTCCTCTGCCTCCCAAGGACTGGAATTAAAGGTGTGTGTCACATGTCCAGCTTGTGGCTGGCACTATGTGAGTCCTGGAGATTGAATTAGGTTCTCGTGCTTACAAAAACTACCAATCTCCACAACTTTGTCCTTTTTTGGAGGTGATAAAGCAAACAAACCCCAAGAGTACTACCATTTCTGTTGCCCTTTGCTTTTTGAGATAGTGGCTTCTGTAGTCCTGGCTGGCCTTGAACTCATTAAGTAGTTAGGGGTGACCTTGAATTCTTTCTGTTTCCACATCCCAAGGTGGGTAATACCATACTAGCTTTCAAAATCATTTATATGCTCTATTTTTATAGTCAAATTTATTCATAATCACTCAATTCTTACTATGCTTTATTTTGCAAAGCAAATCCCTTGTTTATGTTAGTTCTACAGCTGAGCTGCACCCCTAACCCCTGAACTCACGTGCATACACACAGACACATAATTAAAAGTAAGTTTTAAAAAAGAACAAACTGAACTGAAGGTATATCTCAGTAGCATTTAGGAAGGCTTGTGGTTGGATCAGAATCAGATTAACACTCCTACAAAGAAAAGGAGAAACACTAACTTCAAGAGCCCTAGAGGAACAAGCCATCAGAACACTTTGCAATGGGGCTTCTGTATTTCCCAGTGGTAGTGTGCTTGTCTATCAAGTGTGAGACCCCAGGTTCATTCCCTAGCACTTCAAACAAAACAATACAACACCCTTGGTTCTTTGAAATAAAGAACCTGCATTTCAGGGGGGACAATTGAGGAGAAGAGAGTGGGAAGGGGACAGGAGAAGGTAACAGGTATGTGAGTGTAATCAGGATTCATTATATGGAAATGTGTCATGATGAATCTCAATTTCTATAATTAAAATATGCTAGTACAAATAAGAGATAAAAAAGCACCTTTATTAATGCTAATAGCAGTGTATCACTTATTCTTTCTTTGCTCTATTGGTCATATCTCACAGTGACTTTATTAAAGAGAAAGTGTGTGTGTATGTGCCTGTGAGTGTGTGTGCATTCACATGTGTATGTGAGCATATGTGCATGTGCACAAGTGAGTATGTGTGTGCCTGTGTATGCAGTTGTATGTGTGTGCATGTGCGTGCATGTGTGCATGCGTGTGTGTGTGAACCTGTGTGTGTGTATGAGCCTGTGTGTGTGTATGTAATAAACGTAGAACTCAGATCTCTACTGTGTGACAGTAAGTGTACTTAGGAAACCAGGAAGCCCATGGCTGAGGTGCTGCCAAGCTCAGCAGCCTCTTCCTGGAGTCCCTCACTTCAGTCTATCACCCCACCCTGCCTGTTCCCACCAAGGGAGAGGAGTCAGAGCATAGGCTTGTAATTCATCACCTCAACGTTTCTCTCAACTCCTTTCTGGATACAAGTAGTGGTGATGACCTGCTTCTGGCTGGCACCGAGGCTTCAACAGAGAAATAGCAGCAAGATCCGACTACTGTCCAGGGGCTGCTGATGGTTGTGGTCCAAAGCAAGCAATGAAGGCGTGCAAGAAGTCCGACTGTCATGCCACTGCAACCGAGCATCCAGGATATGGAGCACAACCCGGCTACGGGCTGCCCAGTGCCAGAACACATGTTAGCTTCTGGTAGAGTGTGGGCTGGTAACGAACCACCAGCTGAAGGTTCGTGGTTTTTGAGCGCTGGTGGCTCCCTGCAGCTTAAGTGAGAATTTCTTGCAGTTCCCTTCTGTCTTGTCACACGCTTAAAAACAAGTCAAACACTTCACAGCTTTCACGGCTTGTATAATTTAACCATTTGGGATTCATTTGAAATCTGGAGCTAGTATAACTCCTTCATGCAATGAACTATAAAGAACCAAAAAAAAAAAAAAAAAAAAAAAAAAAAAAGGGCAGCACGAACTGGACTTGGCAGGCTTGAAAAGAAGAGAGAACATGAAGTTGTGTGGGTAGGGAGGTGGGGGCAGGTCTGGGAGGAGTTGGCAGAGGGAATGAATATTATCAAAATACATTGTATGAAATTCTCAAATAATAAAAACTTTATTGCTGGACAGTGGTGGCCGCACGCCTTTAATCCCAGCACTTGGGAGGCAGAGGCAGGTAGATTTCTGAGTTCAAGGCCAGCCTGGTCTACAGAGTGAGTTCCAGGTCAGCCAGGACTACACAGAGAAACCCTGTCTCGAAAAACCAAAGGCGGGGGGGGGGGGAACCCAGCCCAAATATTATTTTTTTTAAAAAGGAAAAGGAAAGAAAAGAAAAGGACTTAGGTAGCAGTACTAGATCAGATCCAGGAGTGTCCAGAAGCACAGTTCCTTCTACAGGGACCCCAAAGCTAGGACACACATGCACGTGTGTGTGCACACATGTGAGTCCCTGAAGTGAGCAGGGTCATCCTGTGACCATGTCACATCACTGGGGTCCAGTCTCTGAAGTGTCCTGGGCTGGAATGAAGCTTTCAGGGGACTGAATCCAGGAGACTTAACCCAGAGCCCGAAGACATTGGCTTCATATTAGATATAACAAGTGACATTTGCCTTTCTAGAGTTTGATCAGTTGTCGAGCAGTCAAGAGGGAGTCAAAGGGCTGAGCTAAGAGAATGGATGAGCGGAACCCTGCCCCCAGAGAGTCTGAAGAAATCTTGGTAGCAGTGCCATGGCCCGGGGCCAAAGTTCCAGGGAAAGGCAGGCAGAAGATAGGGTTTGAGTTGCCTTTTACGGAAGGAAGCAGCCGCACCAGCAATTCCAAGCTCAGAATTCACTTTGCCAGTGAATTGGCTCCATCTCTCTGGTGTGTCATGAAGAACACATCTTTGAATTCCAAACCCAAGCATCTCCAGTTATCCTTCCCAGCCTGCCACATAGAGATCCTCTGCTGGGATGGGGTCCCAGGGCCTCATAATTATTAGCAACTAAATAAACTTCTGCTGTGCGTGGAGTTAGAATGGTGTGATCGTGAGGGAAGCTAAGTCGTGGTCAGATCACCATGTTCTTTCTGGTTATGTTTCTTCCAGCATCTCTCATTTCTCTCTATGCCATATGCTCTACAACGGAAGCTTCCTGAGGGCTCCAGCTGCTGCTTCCACTGGTGACATAGATGGACTATCATCAGGCAGAACAGGTGGCTCGTGAAAGCAGCCTTGGTGTAGAACACATGATGGAGACAGGTACAGAGGCTGGAGGGCTACAGCTAATGGTGGGTTCTGGAGGAGGAATGGGCGGGTTCCCAGAACCTGCTCTTCCAGACTGTTCGTCTCTGTGGACAGCCACTTGTAGGAGTTCCACCCCACGCTTAGCTTTGGCAGTATACTTCTTTTGTCTTATTTACTTATGTATATGAGTGCTCTGTCTTCCTATATGTTTGCATGACATAAGAGGGCATCAGATCCCATTACAGATGGTGGTGAGCCACCATGTGGTTGCTAGGAATTGAACTCAGGACCTCTAGAAGAGCAGTCAGTGCTCTTAACCACTGAGCCATCTCTCCAGCCCCAACAGTATACTTTTTGGTAGTACAATCTTTCATCTCCAAAAACAATTCTATTGCACCCAAAGTATTTAATTTTCTATAAAAATTCTTCAACAAGACAGAACAAACTGTGGTACTTAGACTTACTTTCCTAGGTAAGTCACGTACGAAACACCTGTTCAAGTGAAATGACTGGAGCCGGTGGCCCAGCCACCCTGTGAGAGGCACTCTGAGATGCCACCTGCCAGACTCCACCTTCCACCTCTCCTTTGCCTTTGGAGAAGTCATGCTCCATATATATGCTCATGTTAATCTCCAGCCTTCTTCCCTGTCTTTCCCACAAGACAAGGACCTTGGTCCATACTTTGTGGAGAAAAATCAGGTGGTCAGTTGAGACCTACCCCTCTTCCCATTGCACCCTGCCCCCGTGCAGATGGCATCTCCTTGCTCTAACAGCCTGTATATCTCTTACCTCTTTCTGATGTCACGCCCTCCTTTGACTCAGGGACCCATCTTTTTTCTCCTCAAGATCTTGGTTCGCTATCTCCCTGTTCTCTCTGAAAAATCTTAATCTTTCTTTCACTCTCATCACATAAAATTACAGAAAAGTTGGGGGCTGGAGGACATGGCCGAGTGGTAAATGCTTATCCTGAATGTGCAGGTCTTGAGTTTGATTCCAGCTTATCTAGAGACAGAGATGAGAGACAGTGTGCAGTGCAGGCCTGTAATTCCAGCTGCTCAGGAGGCTGAGGCAGGAGGATTGAAAGGCCAAGGCCAGGCTGGGTGACTTCATGAGATACTGTCTCAAAATAAGAAATAGGCCGGGCGATAGTGGCGCACGCCTTTAATCCCAGCACTTGGGAGGCAGAGGCAGGAGGATTTCTGAGTTCAAGGCCAGCCTGGTCTACAGAGTGAGTTCCAGGACAGCCCGGGCTACACAGAGAAACCCTGTCTCGAAAAAAACAAAAAAACAAAACAACAACAACAGCAAAAAAAGAAATAAAAGGAGATGGTGGGCGGGGGGGGGGGGGTG
>CM052700.1:24807991-24897338 GCA_028551405.1 Uromys caudimaculatus | reverse complement strand
CCCTCCCTCCCCCCTCCTCCCTCCCCCCTCCCTCCCCCCTCCCCCCCCCCCAGCCCCTCAGGACTCTTATCCAGTCTGATAGATTTCCATACCATGTGGATGCAAACTCCACTCCACGTCCTGGTCTCTGTTCTTTCCTGGTCTCCAACAGGCCCGTCAGACTCAGCCCATCCAGGCAAAGCCCTTGACCCCTCTCATCCCAAGCTCATTTGCTTTCAAAGATTTTTCCATCTTCCTGAAGTAGTGTGCCTCTCAGCTGTGGGGAGTCCATTCTAAGCCTCTCAGTATAGGATGTTATACCAGGGGCTTAGGAAAAGACCAAAATCCACGATTTGAAGAGCGGTTCTGTCAGTTGCATATCAGTTCCATGTGACTTTTGCAAAGTTAAAACAAATGAACAAACAAACAAACAAACAGAACCATGCTAAGTGAGGAATGTTAGTATCCCATGCACACATGCAATACCGCAGGGCTGCGAGGGACAGACGCATGAGTCATGTCCTAGGAGGGACAGAGGGGCCTGTGTGAGATCTCATGCTACTCAGAATAGCCAGCAATTTAAAACGTATAAATTATTTATTCCTGGAATCTTCCATTTAGTAATTTCCAACCACAGGTAACTGAAATCATGGAAAGTCTGGTGGTAGGAAGTGCACTGTAAACCAAACCAGGACCCTTGTGCTCCTCTTAAATCTCACAGAGCTTGCTTTACACTCTCTCCATTTTACTCTCATCGTGCATTTGCCGATGGGCGGGTGACCCCACTCCGTTCACTGCAGCACCCCTCTGTCTTCTCTTCTTCAGACCAACATCTCATCCAGGTAGTCCAGAGTCTATTCTTGCACCCCTACAAAGCAGCCTGGGGCTGGGAATCTCCTTTATGTCTTCACCTCCTCCTCCTCCTCCTCCTCTTCTCTTCTCCCTCTTCCTCCACTTCCTCCTTCTCTTTCCTCTCCTCCTTCCCCTGCTCCTCCTCTTCCTCCTCCTCCTTCCCTTTGTCCTGCTCCTCTTCCTCCTCCTCCTCTTCCTCCTCCTCCTCCTCCTCCTCCTCCTCCTCCTCCTCCTCCTCCTCCTCCTCCTCCTCTTTTCTTCTTCTAAGACACTATCTAGCCCAGGGTGTAGCCCTGGCTGTCCTGGAACTCACTCTGTAGACCAGGCTGGCCTTGAACTCAGAAATCCGCCTGCCTCTGCCTCCCAAGTGCTGGGATTAAAGGTGTGCGCCATCACTGCCCGGCAGCCCAAGCTGATCTTGAACTTGTAGTGTTAGTACCTGACCTTCTGAAACGCTGCAATTACAGGCACTCTTTGCCACACCCAACTCCCACGTTTCTAAAGCAGATCTTGCATCATCAAAGTTTTCCCCTAAAAACATCCAACAAACTCCTTCCCCCAGCCTAAACCCGGCCATTCCTGTTTGCGGCTGCCTCTCTGCCCTCTCCACCCCTGTGCTATTATGGCCTTATCTGTCTCCCTGATCTCACCTATGCATCTTCATCTTTCAGGTGCTGGATTTAATGACACCTGCTCAGACCGTTCGCCCTAACTTCTGAGCTAAAGGAGCCCAGTGGCTTATCTCTACTTAATTCTCTGTGTAGCACTTATCAGTACATGATTAAGTCATGCAGTCATTATGTGTCATCCGCCTCCAACAACAGCCTGGCCCCACACCTTGAACTCTCGGACATAAGGCTCTCGAAGCAGGGATCTGCCTACTGCCAGTGTCTAGTGCTTTAACTTGGCACGTGGCAGGCACTGAATATTTGTGGGTGCCTCCCACGTTCCCGACTCTTGTGTTATGGTGGGTACCCTTGGAGGATGTTGTGAAGAATGTGAGACCTTGCCCCTCCCATAGGTCTGTGTCCAGCCCTCGGCCTTCGGCCTCTTCCTGGTTTTGTCCTCATTTCCCAGTATAAGATGCAAGCCGGGTGGGCTGTTGGAGCAAGGAGTAGATGGGCACAGTGGGAGCCAACATGCCCACCAACACACAGGCCTGAGTCCAGATTGATGGCATTGAGCCTTAAAGACTTCAGCTGCATCTAATTTAACCTGGGCGGACTCACTGGAACCTTGTGGGCTGGGAGTCTGATGCTCTTTTCCAAGCTTCAATTAAGGGAGCAACAAAAGATCCCTGATATGAGCCACAAGTGGTGATCTCATCAGCTAAAACAAATATTTTCTTTCTGTTATATTTATAGAACTCTCTCTTGTTTCCTTGCATGACCCTGGCCGGCATCATTTCTTTACCTTCTCTTCATCTGTGTGGGAAGCAGCTTTAGAGCTACACCCCTGGCTGTGCTGGATTTCCAACTCTTCTGTTTTGCTTTTAGTGTTCATCTGTAGGGTTCTCATCAAGTCAAACAGTCTGTAATCTCAAGTTACCAAAGCAGTAACTAGTACTATTTTAAAAAAAGAAAAAAAAAGAAAAAAAGACACATTGGATCCAGCATGAAACTCTGATTTTTCTCAGTGACACCTCTGCCCTCCCTTGGGATGGAATTTGTTATTTTTCTTTTCTTTCTACCAAATGCTCTTGGCTTCGAGGCCATCCTCGGTCCCATCACTGAGTGGGAGGCACACACCATTCCCATGGGCCCTTCCTCCTACTGTGCTGGCTCCTTCCATCCAGGAATGTCTCTCAAGCATTCAGAAAAAGGTGCCGCGGTCACAGAAAGAGACACTAAAGACACACTCCTTGCACAGAAAGGAGCCGGCTGATTATGGCGCCTTTTGGCCTCTTAGATCAGATGTTTCCCTCTGGGTCGTGTCTAAACTCATGGCTAAACATGGCCTCAACTCCGCTAAGAGTTTACAGAGTTTGAGGGATATTTGTCCACTACTAAGCCCAATAACATCTTCAGATAGGAAGGGATGAGGCACTGGCTGGGACTGTAGGTTGGAACACGCAGAGGGAGCTGCTGCTTATTGGAAAACTTGGATCCACTGATCATAGTTTTAAAATAAAAGATTTAGACACGATGTCTGCCAAAAGGTCTTTTATTATTCATTGTAGACGCATGAGACTTCCTCAGAGGTGTGCTTTAGAAACAGAAATGTCCAAATCCCTTGGATAGTTTGGCGATTTTATTTATTTATTTATTTTTTATTTTTTGGTTTTTCGAGACAGGGTTTCTCTGTGTAGCCCTGGCTGCCCTGGAACTCACTCTGTAGACCAGGCTGGCCTCGAACTCAGAAATCCGCCTGAGTGCTGGGATTAAAGGCGTGCGCCACCACAGCCCGGCCTGTGTGGCGATTTTATGGCAAACAAGAACAGTTTTGAGGTCTGGGCAGTTCTAGAAGTCAGAACTGGTGATTTACATAGGCTTTGTCCGTGTCTCTGAGGTCAGAGCTTCAGGTTTCAGCCCCCTTCGCCTGGTAGCTGTCAACACTTGCTGATCCAGATGGAGGTGGACTGAGTGTAGGTGGGTGTGTGGGAGGAGGAAGCGCTCCCGTGCGCTTCCCGGTCTACAGCAGCCTATGAGTCTAGGGCACCAGCTCTGTGGACATGCCTTGATGCGCTGGGACGCGTTGAAATGGGTTCCTGCACAAGCCTTAAGACCATGAAGTCACTTCCCTCTACTCTTGATTTTGAACCAGAATCTTACTGGTGCTGATCCACTGCCAACTTTGGCTTTAAAGTTACGAAAAGAGATTGGGAACAATTGGATACAGTTTTTAAATAAGCAACAGCAACACATGAGGGAATTCTTGGAAATCGATCTTTTTCTTTTTCTTTTTTTGTTTGTTTGTTTTTTCCGAGACAGGGTTTCTCTGTGTAGCCCTGGCTGTCCTGGAACTCACTCGGTAAACCAGGCTGGCCTTGAACTCAGAAATCCACCTGCCTCTGCCTCCCAAGTGCTGGGATTAAAGGCGTGCACCACCACTGCCCAGTGAAATCGATCTTTTTCAAATGTGCTTAGGATGGCCTTACGGTGTGAGAGAGGGGGGACGGGGGATGGTGATAAATGCTTCTTTTTCTCTGCACTTTTAGATGTGGGAGGAAGATACGTGATATTAATGCTTTTAAAAAATTCTCTTTACTGAGAGGCAGATATAAAGCAGACCGGGTTTAGTTTGCAATTCCAGAGATGTAGGGGTCTTAGCTGGGGTTTCATTGCTGTGAACTGGCACCAAGCCAAGGCAACTCTTACAAGGACATTTAATTGGGTCTGGCTTACAGGTTCAGAGGTTCAGTCCATTATCATCAAGGTGGGAGCGTGGCAGTGTCCAGGCAGGCATGGTGCAGAAGGAGCTAAGAGTTCTTCTACCTCTCCATCTGAAGACTACTAGGAAAAGACTGGCTCCCAGGTGGTTAGGAGGAGGGTCTCAAAGCCCACCCCCACAGTGATACACTTCCTCCAACAAGGCCACACCTACTCCAACAAGGCCACACCTCCTAATAGTGCCACTCCCTGGGCCAAGCATATACAAACCACTACACTGGCTTACAGTTTCAGAGGTTCACTCCATTACCATCATGGCAGGAAGCAAGGGAGCAGTAGCCAGGCAGACATGGTGCTTGAGAAGGAGCTGAGAGTTCTACATCTGGATCCGAAGGCAGCCAGGAGAGACTGACGCTTCTGCACTGGGCTGAACTTGAGCACCAGGAGCCCTCAAAGACTGCCTACACAGTGACCCACTTCCTCTAACAAGGCCACACCACCTAACAGTGCCACTTCCCGTGGGTCAAGCACATCCACCACATAGGGTTAATGTAAGAAGTATTGATTGGGATGTGTTGTTAAGGCTGGGTCCACCAAGTTATATAGTTTTTGTTTTTTCTTTTTCTAGAAACTGTGGAGGATCAAGGAAGGCATACTGAGAATTGTGTGACAGCGGAGATAGTTAAGTTTACAAAGGACCTGTGACCCAGGACCTCGGTAGGGCCCTGTAGAAGCAGGAAAAGCATGCACTTGCTGTTTAGTGCCACGTTTGGATTTTAAGTTTACTTTTCACTCTGTGGGTTAGATGGAGCATAAGAGGGGGTAAACAGAGACACGAGCGGGCTCTGCCTCTCCCGCTTGCTCACATTCTGATCTTGTGCAAAGCACTTTCCTCGTTGGTACTAATGTGATAGCAGTACCTTTTCAACTTACTTTTCAGGCCATGAGGGTTGTCAAATAAGACAATAAATATAACAGTGGCTATCAACTGTCGTGTCTTGTGCAAATACATAGCACGTCTGCCCCTCTGGATAAACCCCCCTATGAGCTATAATCGAGAAACTTCCATCTGGAAGTGTTGATGGAAACAGATCACGGGAGGTGTGTGTGAGGGCTGAAGACCTAGGAGGCTTCTCCAGAGGCGGCACACAGCTTTAATCCCAGTATCAGGAGGCTGAGGATGACTGATCTCTCAGTTCCATGCCAGTCCATAAATGAAATCCCGTCGCAATAAAACAACAGCCAAAATGCACATAGCAATTTTTACCATCTTAACCTTTGAAAAGTGACCCAGGTATACCCTGTTACGGACATTAAGAATGTCAAGTGTGTGGGGGTGGGGTGGAGAGAACGACTGCACAGTGCTTGCTGTTCTCTCAAAGAACTTGGGTTCATATGTAAGCTGGATGCTGGGGTAAAAGCTGTGGAGCTGGGTGCTAATAGTCTTAGTACTTGGGAGACAAAGGTAGGAGGGTCACAAGTTCAATGCCAGCCTGAACTACATAGTGAGCTCAAACTGAGTTTGGGCAACACTGTAGGATTCTGCTCCCAACTTCTCACACAAGAGTATTCCTACCATGACCGTCACCATCATCACCGTCCCTCACAGAACTATTTTCCTCAGAAAAACCAAAACTCTGCTCCTGACACCATCAGCAGCCCACGGAGTTCTCTAACATTCCCTGTGAACTTGGCTATCCGAGAAGCCCCTTATAAGTGGTATCGATTAATGATTTCTCTTTGTAGCCGACTGATTTTGCTTACTATAATGTCCTTAAGTGTAAGAACTTTCTTCCCCTGGAAGGCCAAATAATATCTCACTATATATACTTCACATTTTAATTATGCTGTTCGATAAAAAATGTAATTTACATTACGATCTATTACATGCAAATATATTATTGAAATGATCTCATTGTTAGGTTTCTTATAATGTGTATTGTCTAAGTAAATATTTTAAATCCAAACCACACAACCTCTAGGTGAAGTGCTCGGACCTACTCATGTTTCTTTAAAACATAATCCCATTACAACCCTCTAATCAATTTCACGGCGCACTAATGGGCTGTGATCCCTAGTTTGTAATTGGTCTGTTTAGACAATGAAGTTATTCAGGAAAACAGCAGACTTGGTGCGGAGCAGAGCCAAAGCCTTTAATAAATCTGGACGGGCAAAACCTGCAGCGTCCATTTGTCTTCATGAATGGCCTTCGACAGCAGCTCCATCTGTTAAATTGAGGTTCGGACTATCAGTTTGTATTAAGTATAAACAGAATAATTCAAGGGTATGCTGACTTTTCCCAGTGGACTGCAGCAGACACAGGTCTTTTGTTTCGATTTATTCACTGCCAGTGACTATTCCTCCCCCTCCTCCTCTTCCTCCTCCCCCTCCCCCCTCCTCCTCCTCCCCCCCCTTCCTCCTCATTCTTCTTCCTCTTTAAATCTCCTTTGCACCCCCAGGCTCCACTCTGCTCTGGGAATGGGGAATAGGATCCAAGGCAGGGATAGTGGCTTCTAGATCTCTCAGAATCCCCAGAGATCTAGAATCCCAGGAGGAAGGACAATATGTGTATTGGATGGTGTGTGAGGTCAGGCTCCAGGCTGCATGCTGGGCTGTGCCTTGCCAAGGCTGGAGTGCAGGCGTTGGGAAGCACTGAGGATGGAGAGCAGGCCTCCCATCCAGGATGTTCAGAGCCTCTCACCATTGCCTTCCTGGGTCCCTGCTCTCTCAGCTGTATCTGTTAAATATTAATGACCCAATGTCCCCAGAGAGTAACTATCATTAATTAGCTAATCTCTGTGGCATCTCACAAGGTGAGATCAGAGCAGTCAACATGTGAAAAGCAAAGAAAAATTAAACATGAGGGGAGGGGAATCTGGGCTCCATCTCTATCCCTCTGGCCTCCCGTATTCTGTACAGCTGTGGCTGTTGAGAACATGGCAGATCCGGCTTTTGGCACACCGGAGGAGAGGTCACACTGAGCATTCTCGGTTGAGGACTTGGAGTTTGCAAAGGTCCGGGAATGAGGAAGGATTTGACTTACTCAGAAAAGCTGGTGTGAGGTTGTTACCATCCCAGACTTAGAACTCAATGTCGGGCAGCTAGGTAGGGACTAGGTGGGAACTTGTCAGGGTGTGGAAGGGGCTGTGTGATTTAACCAATGAGAGTCATAGAGAACCTCAGACTGGGCCAGCTGAATAGCAAACCCTTGAGAATATCCATTAAGCTGGGTGGCGTGGCACTTGCCTGACATAAAGGAGGCCCTGCGTTTTAGCCCCAGCACCAGGTAGAGAAAGGAGAGGGAGAGAGAGCAGGAGATGGGGGAATGAAACACAATAATTGTATTGGAGGTTCAATTGTACACAAACTTAAAGAGTTGATGGAACTGTTCTGCATATGGCTGTCTCTATTACTCAAGGCTCTGTTTGAGCAATGACTGCATTTTACCCTTATTACCTAGTGAGGTAAAAGCACTCAGGGACATTCTCATAGCTCTGTTCCTACCCCATAGCCCTTTCCTCGCTAAAGAGCTGAGAGTCAAGTGTGAGTAGCTTGTTCTGTGTGAAATAGAAAAGGAACCTGGATGTTCTCGGCCAGGCCTAGGGCTTTCCACACTACGCCCCCTCCAATCACTTCCTCTGCCTAGCCTTGTCAGCCCTTGCTTGCACCTGGCTTAGCTAGGAGAAAGGATCCCTTAGGGTCCTCATATGTGGTTCTATAGGGGTAGCACTGTGTATGCCCTGTCTGATGGGCATCAAGAATTTGGTTCTCTCTGGGAGAGAAAATGAAGCTTGGTCTAGACTCTCTCCCCATTGGCCAGCCCAATGCCCAGGGACCCATCCGCAGCACCACAAAAATTCTTAGACTAAGATGATTAAGCCTAACTGCTGGGCATGCCTGACGGGTTGTTTCAGCCCCCACACACCCTAAAGAGTAAGCTGCCTAGGAGTGGGGTCCGGATCAGCTACAGCCAACAGCATAGCAAGACCTTGTCTCAAAAGAGATAAACAAACAAAACCAATCAGGGCTGGCCCACAGTTCAGTAAGTAGTAGTTGGTGTTAGGAACGTGGGAAGAAGCTGCTGGCACAAAGGTCTCTGTTCTTCTGATGCTGACCGTCTACTGAGGGGTCCCAGGACTGTTGAGTTGGCCCACTTAACCCAGGCCACTCTGAACACTGAAGACCACTGTTCTATACTGCTAAGGGCTGAGGAGGTGCCGCAGGGCATCCCGACCTAGTTAATGGTTGTATTTGAGAGCCATGCTTTCTCCTTGTTGCAGGATCAGCTAATTTACTGCAGATCCGAGTAGCTGTGTCTCAGGAAGGCCACGTCTGGCCTCCGGCATAGAATTCCAGGGCTGGAAGTGCTTCTTGGGGGTCACACATTAGCTTCAAGCAGACAATCCCTGCTGTGGAAATCTATTTAAACATTGCCCGAATCAAAAAGCTTCCTCTTAATTTCAGCCTTGTTTTCCTGTCCTCGTGACTCCCAGCTAAGTAGTGATTCTCTTCCTATTTTGTCAACACCAGCCCTATATTTTAAACTGAATCAAGTTTTCACCTCTGCTCCTTCTCTGAGGTTGAGGGAGGAGGCCGATCTGAGGTTTAGAGAGAGTTCAGGCCACCCACACCCTCTGCCTTAGGAAGAAGAGCAAAAGAAACTTGCATCCAAGAACACAGAGTGTTCTTTTTCAGAGGGCTACTTTAGTAAGTTCCCTTAGGGCAGCCTGGGCTAGACAAGAAGACCTGGATGAGGAGTAGGAGTTGAGAGGGCTGCAGAGCTTTTGTGGAGAAGTCAAGTTCCTAGGTAATGGGTGTGTTTTGAGTCAGGTGATAGGTCTGGAAAATTCACACCACTTTATTTCTTTACTTCAAGAGACCTGGCTACTCATTAAGCCAAGGGATTCTTCTCATTCATTCAATAAACATTCACAGATCTGGGGTCTGGAGAGAAGGTATAGAGGTTAAGAGCACTGGTTGCTCTTCCAGAGGACCTGGGTTCAATTCCTAGCACCCACATGGCAGCCCACAACAGTCTGTCACTCCAGTTACAGCGGCGTCGACTCCCTCTTTTGGACTCTTCAGTCACCAGGTGTGCATGCAGTGCATGGACAGACGCGGGCAAAAAAACCCATCCACATAAAATAATAAATTTAAAAATTAAAAAAAAAAAATTCACACACTCCCTCCATGTGTCAGAAGTTAGAAACACAGAAATAACACGTACAGCTGAACTCCAAAGGAGTTAATAGTTTAGTGGGAATTCACTTAAGAATTAGTGCAATATAAGTAAATAGGGGTGCTCTAAGTGCACAGACTGGGACTGGGTATGGGGGACACAGGCCTTTAATCTCAGGCCCGCCCTCCCTCAGTAAGAGGAGCAGAAGGTCAGCCTGAGCTATGAGAAAATGTCTTAAAACAAAACAAGCCCTCCAAAAGGAGGAAGAAGAGGAGGAAGAAAAACAACAGCAGCAACAATAAACCAATGGGACAAACAAAACCAAACAACAAATAACAAGAAAAACCAGAACAGGAAAATAAAATAATAAAAGAATACAGGCCAGAGAGCAAGCACTTAATCCACACCCGGGGGGGTGGGGTGGGGGGGGCAGGTGAGATTCAGAAACTCTCCCTAGAAGAGGTGATAACTGAGCGGAGCCCTGGACAAGTGTTAGTCAGACCCTTGTTAATGTGACATGATCCCTAACTTAAATGATTCCTTTCCTTTAAAATGAGGAAAGGAAGGGGTTAGGGAGACGGCTTAGTCAGTCAAGTGCTTGCCATGTAGGCATGACGACCTGAATTCCATGCCCGGCACACAAGTTACAAACCAAACAAACCCCCAAAGCTGGGTCTTGAGATGTGGGCTGTGGAGGTGGGGGCAGAAGGATCCCTAGGGCTCGTTGGCCAGCCAGTTTAGTTGATTTGCCAAACTCCAGCTTTACTGAAGAGGCATTGTCAAAAAAATAAACTGAGAAAGGATTGCAAAAGCTACAGGTGCAGACTCTGGCTTCTACAGGTGCAGACGCACACATGTGCAAACATACATATGCGGTCCGCGACAGGCAAATGGAGGAAAGATTAATTTGGGCCCATAGTTTCCTTCAGTCTGTGGTTACTTAGCCCTATTGGTCTTTAGGCCTGTGGTGAGGCAGAACATTATGGTTGACGAATGTAGAAGAAAACTGTTCAGCTTATGGTGGCCAAGAAACAACGAAGAGGGAAGGAAAGGCCTGGGCTTCCAACAACCCCTTCAAGGTACATCTCTGGGCTGGCTAGTTTTATGTCAACTTGATACACTAGGAACCTCCATTGAGAAAATGTCTCCATAAGCTCCAGCTGTAAGGCATTTTTCTTAATTAGTGATTGGTTGAGGAGGGCGCAGCCCATTGTGAGTGGTGCCATCCCTGGGCTGGGTGTCCTGGGTTCTATAAGAAAGCAGATTGAGCAAGCCATGAGGAGCAAGCCAGTAAGCAGCACCCCTCCATGGCCTCTGCATCAGCTCCTGCCTCCAGGTTCCTGCCTGCTTGAGTTCCTGTCCTGACCTCCTTTGATCATGAGTTATGATGTGGAAGCAGAAGCCAAATCCCTTCCTCCCCAAGTCACACTGGTCATGGTACTTCATCCCAGCAGTAGTAACCCTAACCAAGACAATCTCCGATGACATCACTTCCTTCAAGGAGAACCCTCCTCCTGAAGATCCCATCATGCCCCAGCAGCACCACAGGGCTGCAGACACTTGAGCCTTTGGGTGACACTTCAGATTCAAAGCATAACAGGAAGGTTCAAGGAAATCATCTAGGAAGCAGGGAAGCCTTCTACTCAAAATCTTAGGTTCAGAGAAAGCAGAGTAGAACACCAGGGAAACTTAGTGAGCTTCAAGACTAGACTTTAGGTGTACGGATGGTGTGAGATGGTGGCAAGAAATAAGAACAGGATGGTACCGGAATACAACAGGCAAACTGCTTCCAAAACAGGAAAGAGACTATGGGCACACTCATGATGAACTGGTGTCGCTTCCTAGAGCCCTAGCCCAGGACTGAGCAGCAGGGCATGACACTGAGGCTGGGAGAAAGCAGGTGGGCAGAGGTGCTCAGCTGTCAGGAGACACAGATGCTACCCTCAGAGAGATCAGAACACCAAGGATTCTTTCTGCCCGTGTTCTTCAGGTCAGGAAGGGGTTCACCATAGGATGGGACAGGGCTTGGCTGTATGCCAGTTGTATTCTGCGCTCGGAGCAAAGGGCAGCACATTGTAATGTAGTGACTGAGCAAGAAGTAGGAGAGGGGGTGTTACTGGAATCTGGGGACTCACTATTGAACACCATGGCTCTCTTTGGAAGCTTCTGGTCTTCCATGTTGGAAGGAACGGGGAGCCTCAGCATGTCAGTGCAAGGAAGCCTCTGTCCTATTGTTACTTCCTATTACTGAGAATTTCCGTGGGATCCAGTTTGGTCATGAATTTGAATGCCAGCTCTCCATCCCTGCCCTTTCCTGGGGCGAGGGGCCATAGATGCAGGTACTCTGCTGCTCCCTGCTAAGGCATACTTTTTTCTCAGTGTACTGAGTATTGGGGGAGAGAGAGAGAGAGAGAGAGAGGAGGTTTGTCATTTACTTTGGATGTGGTTGGCTTTGGCCTGTTGGAGTGGTGCCACTGTTTCCCAGAATTCAGATAAAAGGAAAGACAGTTCCAATGAAAGCACTTGGGGAAGTGCTTAATGTGGACTTCAGCTCGTGCACATGCCAGGAGCTTCGTGGCCCAAGATAACTACGGCCTTTCTCTGGGTCATCATCTGACACCAAGACCTTTCCATCTCTTTCACTTGTCTCCTCCTCAGTCATCCCTGACTCCTCTTCTACAGCCTGGTTATTTGGGCTTTAATCTTAGGGATGAAGACGAGGCTACTAAAGCACAGTGCGCTTTAACAGGTTATTATATGCATGTGTGCCTGCATGAGTTTGTGTGCACCATACCCATAAAGATACCCAAGGGGGTCAGAATGGGTCAGCTCTCCTGTCACTGGAGTTGCAGGTGATTGTAAGACACCTGATATGGGTGACGTAACCAAACCCAGGTCCTCTGCAAGAGCAGTAAGTGTTCTTGATCCATGCGCCATCTAGTCAGCCACACTGCGTGCTTTGACAGGAGTGATATTTTACCTCCCACAGTGATGCCACCCACCTTGTGGATTATAGTATGTGTAGAGGCTGCCTTTTCTACACAAAATAAATGGGAGCTGCAAGGTAGACACCTCAGTTTCTCTCCGAGACTCAGTAACAAAGTAGCAAAGCAACAAATCTCTTGGGAACAACATCTACCACCTGGTAGAGACCAGGTTCTCAGACTGGGCATTTAAATTGATGAAAAAATGCCCCTGAGCTTTGAAGTCTTCTTATTGTTGGCCTGAGGTCAAGGGTCTTTTGATATAAGGGCTTCAAATGTTTGCATGTTCTCTCTTTTGAATTTCAACATCCACTACGCCCCACCCTGAGCACACATCTGGACAGATGAAGAACCATGAAATGCCTTATGCCATTCTGACTCCACCCCTCGCTTCAGAAGCTCCTCCCACGAGAATGCCCCTCCTTAGAGCATCACGCTAATTGGATCTGCAGTTCGGCCTTCCTGGACAGCCGAGCTCTGGGACACTCCACCATAGTCCTCTGAACTTATTTAAAAGTCTCCTGTACTAAAGCGGCGCAGGCACCACCAAGTCACTACTTAAGAACGACGAACGTCAGTGGGGGATTCAGATCCAGGTCTGTAATCCCAGGGTTGGGGAGGTGGAGGCAGGAGGATTGCAAATGTGAGACCGACCGGAAAGTGTTTGCCTAGCACACGCAGGCCCTGGGTTTGGTCAGACACCACAAAACCAGATGTAACTGAAACAACAGTAGCTTCCCACAACTCTCAGAGGAAAGGCTCTGTCGTTCTGAAGCCATGTGCAGTTTGACCCTGAACTCTCTTTCAGCAGCAGCTCTTTCCTCCCCTGTCTTCACCCCAGGCTCTTTACTGCTCCCTCTACTACAGAGCTGTTCCGGGGCATCAGGATTACCAGATCTAGGGCAGGAGCCCTTTCCTTCGACGTAGACACTATGCCCCAAGCGGCTATGTCCCAAGCACCTGGCTCATGGTAGGTGCTTGGTCGGTACCCAGTGGCTGGAGGACACACACCACAGTGCCATAGATTGTCTTTTCCTTCCCTCTGCTCCATCTATCCTTTTGTCCCAACCTCTACTAAACCTAAAGGCAGAGAGCTCTGATTTCTGGTTGTCACCCGCTGCTGGCTCTGCAGCCTCCAGCCCAGGTGGGTGTTTTCATTAGCGTTTGATGCCAGAATGAAGAAACAGCGCTTTTATGCCTTTCCCACCAGGCGGGCTCTGCAGCCTCCAAGGCTGGAAAGGAATAACACCTGCCTTCCTTCCCTGGGTTTGTTTTTGGATCAGCCCGGTGCCAAGCAGCCCCAGGCTCAGGGATTCTCCTGTGCAGCAAGCAGGTCTTCCTCTGGTTGCCTCCGGCCACCAGGAGCACTTTGTGAGCTCTTCATACCCAGGCATCTGATGTTCTGCAAGTGGCCTTTCCTCACCCTGAGAAGGGTGTGTAACTGAACTGACAGTTTGAGGGAGACCTTTCCAAAAGATTGACAACATCCTGACTTCCGGCTGCTACATTCCAAACACTGGACAGACACTGAGGTGATAGAGTTAAATATTCCAGACTTACCTCATCCTCCCCCCTCTGTTAAGAGTGACTGTGTGGCTCCTCGTCCAAAGATCAGTCCTTCTCCATATTTGGGAATCTGAAATGGGCACTAGGGGCACAGCCCTGTCTCCTCTCAGTGTCTGCTGGGAGCTGTAGTTTTTTTGGCCACTAAATGGGCTGTCCTTCCTCAAGGAGACATCTACCAATAGGAAACCTGTGTCCACATGGGAGATGGAAGGGCACTCCTAGGAGGCTGGCCTATTTTCAGCTCTGGTTTTGAGTAAGGCACAAGTCTTCTGTAGCTCAGTCTCCTAAGCTGTAAAATGGGAATAATTATCTCTTCCTTGTCTTACTTTTCAAATTGTTTGTTGGGTACGTAATTAACCAGCAACCATGATGTCCTTTGAGCTCATTCCAGGAAGAAGTACCTTATAAAGGCAAATTGTTATCTCTATAGGGGAAAATATTCATTCTGATTGCCTAATGACCTCCACACAAACCATCTCTGCCTACACATCAGGGAGTGCGGTGTAATTCCTGCTGTGTCTTCCACCCACCCTATATTTAAATGGCTTTCCTGCGTCTCATCTTATCTTCTCTCAGCATCTTTAGTTTCATGTCCTTAAGCTCTCCTTCCTCTACGGAAAAGAGAGACCAAGTGTGCTCTGTGAGGCAAACGCAGGAAAGCCATGAGGAGGAGGGCTTGGATCAGCGTTGGGAGCCACTGCCTTCGATTTCCTTCTTTGCAGCTAGCAATCAGTTGTGGAAGAGGCAGATGCTATAGCAGTCCACTGGACTTTCTGAGATCCAAGCGAGAACTAGCCTGTCTGGGGACTTGAGAGTTTTGACTCCCGGCTCTTTAGAGGCTAAAGGCTGGCATGGTGTGGTGCGACCATAGTAGACAGAATCAGAGTGCTTAGAATCCTGCTCGCTTGGAGACTTGGTCAACCATTTAACAACTTCTTCTTCTTCTTCTTCTTCTTCTTCTTCTTCTTCTTCTTCTTCTTCTTCTTCTTCTTCTTCTTCTTCTTCTTTTTGGTTTTTTGAGGCAGGGTTTCTCTGTGTAGCCCTGGCTGCCCTGGAACTCACTCTGTAGACCAGGCTGGCCTTGAACTCAGAAATCCACCTGCCTCTGCCTCCCAAGTGCTGGGATTAAAGGCGTGCGCCACCACTGCCCAGCCATTTAACTTCTTTGGCCTCTGTTTCTGTTCCTGTAAAATTGAGGTCACAATATGCAGTAAAGTGTTTCACAAGAAGCTGCACGAAAGTGTTATTAGAGGTAGTATGGCTCAGTGGTTAACAGAAGAAGGTCCTTAAAAAAAAAAAAAAAAACAAGAAAAAAGAAAGAAACATTCTCATGTAGCCCAGGTTGGCCTCAAACTCTATGTATCAGAGGATGACCTTGAACTACCAATTCTCCTGTGGCTCTGTTTCCCCAGAGCTGGGGTGGCAGATGTGGAGATCAAGCCAGGACTTCATGCATACTATGCAAGGACTACAAACAGAGCAACATTCCCAGTTCAATAGCAGGAGCTTTAAAGTCAGATAGACTTATTTGTTCTGTCTAAGCCTAAATTATATTACCTTTAAGGCATGACTGAGACGGGGTGCAGTGACCTGGCGCTGACTCCACTGCAGTCAGGCTACGGTAAACACAGCTATGAACCTGTCATGGCAATGCTGACTGTGCGCTTCACTTGGTGACAAGTAAATTAAGATGAAAGTGTTTCTTAATTTGTAAATTACTGCACAAATTGGGGTGGTGGTGATCATCAACATTCGACAGAAGAGAAATAGAGTTTTTAGGATTTTCCTTCACGTTTCATGGTCCAAGGCTCCCTGACAATTTCATGTTATTCATAGTAGCCTTCGAGAGTTCTTGGTTTAGGTGGTAGGTGCTGCTAACTTCCAGTAGAGTGTTAACAAGGACTCCCATGGCACACTGTGGGTGGGTAGGACAATGGGCCCGTGGTGGGAGGGGGTGAAGCATAATTGTACAAAACTTCACAGAGGGACTGTATGTTCATTAAATGTAAGGCAATTCCGTAGGCTCCTCCCAGGGACCTAGCAATGGCTTACATCATCACCTGCTGCCATTACTTACCACCTAGTGAAGGCAGCAGTATGAAAAGACTGCCCTCAGCCCCCAACCCAGGGGTTCCCAAGAGTTCCTGTATTCCCTACCGATGTTTCTCTGCCCCTTTCTGTCCTTCTTTCTGTCCATCTCTGTCCCCCCTTCTCTACCATTATGGCTCTGCTCTTGTCTGTCTGCCTCTACCCCTTCTTCAGGCCCTCACTCCTCTCCCTTCCCCCCAAATAACCCCCCTTAAAACCAGGTCTATTTGCATGGTGTGATTTCTCAGGGACACCTTGGCGTGGGCCTGCCAGGTACCCCACCACTGCCACCGTATTATGTTTCATAATAAAGGGTCATTTTGTTATAGAAGTTTGTTTTTGTTTTTGTTTTTTTTTTTTTTTTGGTTTTTTGAATAAAGGGTCATTTTGAATGGTGGGGTTTCATGTATTATTCTCTTTGCCCCTGAGGGATATTGATAGTTAATTTTACTTTGGGTATATTTCATTCCAGCAAGAATGACGAAAGGATAAAAGACAGCAATTTCTGGGCCATAAGGTCTCAGGTTGCAGGGATGGAAGGGAGGGTCCCCAGGGCTCTGTTAGGCCCACAGAACGCCTCCCCAGGAAAGGAAAATGGTGTCGCTGGATCAAGGAGGAGAAACAGGGCCCTTATAGACAGTCCTGGGCAGGGGTGGGGGTGGGGCATGTACCCTTCCCCCTCACTCCTGTTTGCTTCATGGGCTGTGATAACATGGTGGTTTCAGGCAGTGCCTGTGTACACATGCATTTCCTTGTTTGCTATGGTAACATGGGATTCCTGTTTTTCAACCTCTATTCTTTGTGGTCCCTTGGATCCTGGCTGTCAGAGACGATGATGCTGGACTCACCCACACACATTGCCCCCGTAATCACCCTTTGTCCCGTGAAGGGCGTGGTGAGCCAACCCTGTAATATGCCGCCATTGCCTGTAATACTTAGAGCCAGATGTCCAGGAGCAAACATGCTCCTCAGCAGGATACAAAATGGAAGAGATGACAGCAGTGAGCCTACTGTGCAGTCTTTTGCCCAGAGAACTTTCCACAGGCAAGTCTGTATGTGCCTGGAGACAGCTTGTCTGTGTGGATCCCATCCCCCACTGAGAACAGGAGACATTGGGGCTGGGAAGGCTCTCTGTACACCTGAGCACATATTCAGAAAGAGCTCAGTACTTAGCACTTTCTGGCATTATAGCACCCAAAGCCCTTACTCCTGTCCTGTCCTCCCCCCACCCCCAGCCTTGATATAATGGCGCCTTTTAGAGATGTGGAGAGAGACTCCCAGGGTGAGTGATTTTCCTCTTGCCTTGGCTGCAGAGAAACTGGAGCTTAGCTGAGTAACTTGTAACTTTGAAATGTTATTGGAGCTCTCCCTCTCTAATCTACAGACACCTGTGATCTGCATCCTGTAATCTTCAGTATTCCGTCTGCTATCATCTTATTGAGCTCTAGAAGCGGCTGCCTGGGGCCTCGGTTTCCTTGACTGTAGCATAAGGCTCCTTCCAATCCCAAAGCCCCCTGAGTCAGAGCAACAGGTTTTATTTCATTAGATTGTTTCCTAGAAAACAAGGAAAAAATACTCCAGAAAGGACACAGGAAATCGTGAGCAGGAAAGAAGGCAGGCTGGGGTAGCAACATCTGGAAATCATTTGAAATTTCCCTCTCCTACTTTCTAAGGCAGGGTCTTGCTATATAGTCCAGGCCTTGAGCTCCTGGTCCTCCTGCCTCAGCTTCCTGAGGGCTGGGATAGATGTTTCCTTACTCAGGAGCCGGACTGGGTTGGGTCCGATACGTTTCACTCAGTGCTCTTCAGCAAGTGTGCTCCCATGTGAAGATGGAATGTGGGGAGCCATGTGAGAGAGGTTCCTTCAGAGCACTGCATGCATCAGGCTGAGGAGCCCAGGAATCCACACACGTGTGAGACCTGACCTCTGTCTTAGGAAGGACACAAATATGGAAATGATAGAATTAAACAAAATATGGAAATTGGCAAAAAGGCATAAGAGAGGCATGAAGCCAGGCAGTGGTGGCGCACGCCTTTAGTCCCAGCAATTGGGAGGCAGAGGCAGGTGGATTTCTGAGTTCGAGGCCAGCCTGGTCTACAGAGTTCCAGGACAGCCAAGGCTACATAGAGAAACCCTGTCTCGAAATACCAAAAAAAAAAAAAAAAAAAAAAAAAAAAAAAAAAAGAGAGAGAGGCATGAAAAAGCCAAGATAGTGGGAGTTTGCAGAAGGAATAAGAAACTTGAACTCAGTGGGGGAGGGGAACAGACTACCCCTTTGGCAGCTCTCTGTCCAGAGATCAACTGTTCTGTAGACCCAGCTTGCCTCAAATTCAGAAGTCTACCTGTGTTTGCCTCTTGAGTTCTTGGAGTAAAGATGTGTTCCACCCACTGTCTGGCTTCTTGTTTTGTTTTTCTTTTTTTAAGGATGTATTTATTTTATGTTGTAAGACTCTAGAGAGTCTTAACTTATCGAAGACCCTCTGAATGGACACACGTAGTCGGGGACTGATGCAAAATGCAAGAGAAATTTATTGATTCATCAGCATGCTGAGGTCACTCTACATACCAAGATGGGAGGGTGACCTCCTGGAGCCCGTTCAGGGACCTTATATAGGATTTTAGAGTAGCAGCTGCCATTTAGGTACAATGTTATTGGCAGAACAGTGTGACTTTTAATCTGATTGGTCTTTAGGGATGAGGTAGCAGGGGCTTAATCAGCCCCTCCCTTCCAGCCCACATGCTTTCAAACCTGTTTCTTCCATGTGCTCAGAGAGGGAAGGGGACCCTGGTGGAATATCTCAAAGTTCCCAAGCTGACCTCAGAGGCTTAATCAGCCCCTCCCTTCCAGCCTACGTGCTTTCTTCCATGTGCTTGGAGGGGGGAGGGGACCCTGGTGGAATATCTCAAAGTTCCCAAACTGACCTCTCAATGTATATGAGTACACATTGCTTTCTTCAGACACACCAGAAAAGGGCATCAGATCCCATTACAGATGGTTATGAGCCACCGTGTGGTTGCTGGGAATTGAACTCTGGACCTCTGGAAGAGCAGTCAGTGCTCTTAACCACTGAGCCATCTCTCTAGCCCTCTGTCTGGCTTCTTAATAGCTCTGTGTATGTTTGTTTTGTTTTATTGGTATTAGACATAGAATAGCCAGGAGAATGCTGGGAAACTTGTTAAATCGGAGCTTTGCCGTGGAAGACAAGGCTTTGGAGCTTGGGCAGTTTCTAAGCTTTAGTAGAAAGATAAGTAGGGACAACACTAATAATGGTAACAATGTTACCCTTTCCCTCCATCCAGTAACAGTGTGATTGCCGTATATGGTCGCTGCCAAGGGGAAATGAGACAACCATCATGGGTGTTGAAGAGCCAGTGTCACATCCCAGGTAAGAGGGAGACGCCGGGGCCCAGATGCCTGGTTTAAATCCTTCTCTGTGTACGTACACTCCTTCTGCAATCTTGGCCAGTTACTTAGATAATTCTGTATCTCATTTTCTTATCTACAAAATAAGAATGATACCAGGGTCCGTGAGGTAATGTGGATGATTAAGATGAGTAATGTCTCCAGAATTCTGAAAAGCCTAGCCATAGATAGTCAATCTCATGCTACATTAACTGAGACATCATTATGTTAATGAACTCTGCAGCGGCATTACAAAGATGGTGATTACTCTCTGGGCACTGAAGTGGAATTCCTCTGCCTTTAAACCGGGAGATGAAAACCTGAGCCTTGAGTTCTGCCCTGAACCTTGAGCCTCAGCTTTACCAAAGGACCATAAAAATGCCTGAAAGGTCTGGAGCCCAGGAGACACACCCTCGGCATCTTGGGAAAGCCTTCTCCCCACCCTGCCCATACTTACCTATTCGGCTTGCACCAGACTAAAGGTCCACACATACTGGGATCTATTATTGCCCGCGGAGCCTTGGCACAGATTATCTGTACTGAGGGCCTATGGTTGGCTGGGACAGCTTTGAGAGAGCAGCTGTGGAGACAGTTTACTGGCTTGGAATGCAGAACCAATTTGAAGGGAGCAAGATAGGTCAGGCTGGCCAGAGATGTAAGCATTTCTAACCTTGTACAGATGAGCTCTGGGCAAGGATGTGTCTCTGTGTGTAGACTGCTTGCCTAGTTTGCATGAAGCCCTGAGTTCAATCTCTATTACCATAGAAACTGGGTGTGGTATGCCTGTAATCCTAACCCTCAGGAGAGACTGGCAGGCTGGAAGAAGTTCAAGGTCATCTTTTGCTTCTGACAAATTCAAGGACAACCTGCTCCTAAAAGTAAGGTCACTGGACTGGCTGCTTTTGTGTGTCAACCTTACCCAAGCTGGAGTCATAGAAAGGAAGGTAACTCAGATGAGGAAATGCCTCCAGCTGTAAGATATTTTCTCAATTAGTGATCAACTGGGGAGGACCTACCCTATTGTGGGTGGTGCCAACTCTGGGTTAGTGGTCCTGGGTTCTATAAGAAAGCAGGCTGAGCAAGCCAAGTGAAGCAAGCCAGTAAGGAGCACCCCTCCATAGCTCCTGCCTCTGGGTTCCCATCCTGTTTGATTTTCCTGTCCGGATTTCCTTTGGTGATGAACAGCAATGTAGAAACATAAATTGAATAATCCTTTCCACCCCAACTTGCTTTTGGTCATGGTGTTTTGTTGCAGCGATAGAAGCCCTAACTAAGACATTCAGAAAGATTCCGGAATCTAAAGGTGAAGACCACTCCATTCCTTATTTGAGGCTGAATATGTGGCACCAGTCATTAGCCTGGAGTATGTCAGAGTTAGAGGTTCAATGGGTTATCCCAATCTCAATTTGATGCTCACGGTTGCTCTATGTGGCAGGTGCTAGCATCCAGGTCCTTAGAGACCACTGAGGCATGGGAACGTTGGGTGACTATGTGGATGTCAGCCAGCTTTATCACAAACAGAACAGGGATTTTAACCAGTGTCTCACTTTTCTTCTGCCACAGCAGGTCACCATCCTGCAGGTACCAACCTCCATCTGCTGGAGAAGAGGTTCCCTGAACTGAGTCCTGAAGGTGTCACCCAGAAGGAAGAACACCAAGTCACAGACAGGCACGAGGAGTTGGGTTGTGATGGGGAGACTGGTGTTTCGTTCGTTCGCTCTGCTGGTTTTCCCCACAGTGAGATAATCCCAGCATTACAGACACTAACTGGGGCCAGGCCTGTTGACTGGGAGAATTGTACTTATTTCTATTCCTAGCTTTATTCCACAGATGAGCCAATGAGAGAAGGTAGGGACTTGCTAAACATCCTGTTCCATGGCCCTTGACAGTCAGGGAGAAACCTGACTGGCCGTGTATCGTCTTACATACATAGAGTGGGCTGCCTTCTGTTTAGGATTGGTATGTCTTACTCGAGAAACTCTGGGTGTACTCAAAAGAGGGGAACAGTGGGCCACAGCAGTTGTGTGTTGAGTCAATTTGTGGGCATAATTTTCAAAGGTTAGGTATGAACACAGAGACCACTATGAAGCCCCATATGTTTAGCTGATGATCATGTGAGACAAATAAATGAAGCACATGCTTGCTTTTATTATGTATATTAATTGTACAAAATAATGGGTTCCTCTGTGATGTCTTAACGCATGAATTTAGCACATATTGACACAATCTTATTTTTATGTGAGGTTTAGCACATCCCACTCCTACTTTAAATAGCTTGACCTCATTCTGGTCACTACTGCTAAATAGAGAAATTTATTTCTGGCAAGGAAAAAATGTTAAGGTTGTTCTGCCATCTGCTGGACAAATGAGGAATAGCGAGGAATTTATTAGGAATTTTCCAGGCCTCAGTCACGTAGTGGTGCAGTGGGTACTGTGGCAGTCTCAGTCTCGCTTTGTCTATGTAACCTATCTTTGCTGCTCTTTCAGTTCTGATTGTTCTCTCTCTCTCTCTCTCTCTCTCTCTCTCTCTCTCTCTCCCTCTCCCTCTCCCTCTCCCTCTCCCTCTCCCTCTCCCTCTCCCGCCCTCTGTGTACACATGCGCACACACAGGCCAGACATCGACATTGAGTATATTTCTCTCTTGCTCTTCGATATCGGGGCTCTCACTGATCTCACTAGAGCTCACAGATTTGGCTATCTTGGGCAGACAACAAATCCCAGAGATCTTCCTGTTTCCACTTCCAATGCTAGGATTACCACCGAGCCTTGTCTTTTCAGTTTGTTTGTTTGTTTTTTCGAGACAGGGTTTCTCTGTGTAGTCCTGCTGTCCTGGAACTCACTCTGTAGACCAGGCTGGCCTTGAACTCAGAAATCCACCTGCTTCTGCTTCCCAAGTGCTGGGATCAAAGGCGTGCGGCCACCACTGCCTGCTCTTTGTTTTTAATGTGGGTGTTGAGAATCCAAACCCAGGTCCTCAGACTTGTAACTGATCATCAACTGAATTACTTACTTAGTTATCTCCCAGTCCCTGCTGTTCTGATTTTTTCAGGGTATACTTTTAAACTCAGTGTGAGGGGCAGGAGAGATGGCTCAGAGGTTAGTAGCACTTGCTGCTCTTCTAGAGGATCCAAGTTTGAGTCCCAGTGCCCACATGGGGGCTTACCAGTTACAGATGGCTACACCAATGAAACACCACTCTCCAGCCTCCGTCACACACCAGGCATGTGCATGATACACGGGCATGTGTGCAGCAAAATGCCCATCCACATAAAAAAGATTTTTTAAAACAACTCATTTTGAGAAACAGATGGGTTTTGCAGTCCCGTAATTGTGTTATTACTGATGAACTTTATCATTTAATGTTCACCTGGAGGCAGAGATGATGGGACCTTACGGCAGCCTCAATCTATGTGACTAACATTCCAAGTATCTCTGCTTTGTTCTAGTGTTTGCAGCAGGACAGCAAATGTTGTCTGTGGAGGAAGACGGTCTGCTCACAATGATGCAGAGAATATATTGATCCCAAATGTGAGGTTCCAAATACTGACCCTCAATAACAAGGGCCAGTGCAGAGCAAAAGGCCATGTTTTCTGTGTTCTGTTCCCGTCCTTGGACTTCCTGTTAGAAGACAAAGGCAAATGCACCTATTGTGCTGGTCTCTCCACAGTTCCCCATCTCTCTTCGCTTTCTCTTTAGTCTTTATCATCTCTAACACTGTTACATGCTTAAATGTATGCATGCGTGTTTGTGTATGTGTGTATATGTGTGCATGTATGTATTGTTGGGGTCCAGGAGTCACCCTGCAAACCACACGTACATTGATCTCAGTCAGATAGGGATAGTTTATTAACCATTCACTCCAGGACAAATTGATCAGGACCACAGAGCAGACTCAGGAGATGGCTGTGAGCACGAATGTTTCCCACAGCCAGTTTATAAAGGCAAAAACCACAATGAGCTCATGTGTAGGTGCGGGAATCGCTGCCTGGTGGTCAGCTCCGACTCAAGCTATTTTGGCTGGCTAGACAGAACAGTTCTAACTGACCTTTATTCTGATTGGTCCTAAGTGAAGCTTATGGTTATGGAATTCCTTAAGATTAGCAAACCTCAAAACATAACAGCGTATGTGGTCAGACTGACCTGCTCTGAGTCAAGCTATTTTTCTGTGTCAGTAACAATATGAAATGACTGGCAGGCATGGAACACAATGACTGCAGTGATACTGGGGGAGCAGGCTTCAGTGTGTGTGTGTGTGTGTGTGTGTGTGTGTGTGTGTATGTTCTTGTGTTGCCCAGGCTGGTCTCTAATTCCTGGCCTTAAAACAATTTTCCTAAATCAACCTCAGGAGTGCCTGGATCTACAGGCATGCATACTTGTTTATTAATAAGCATTTGCTTATTTTTGTTGTTTGTTTCCTTCCATTGTGATATAAGCTCACCAAGGCTTTGTCCTTAATTTCTGTGGGACCCCCAGGGCCTAGGACAATGCCTACCATCAACTAGCATTGAAAAGTATTTATGGGGCCAGTTACCAGCTTAGAGGGTAAAGGAACTTACCACCAAGCCTGACCTAAGATTAGTCTCCAAGACACAAAAGGAGGAAGGAGAGAATTGTCTGCTGCAGGCTGTCCTTTGATCTCCATATGTGTGCTGTGGCACCTGCCTGTAGGCACACAAACACATGAATAAAAATTTTATGTATATTGATCTATTCATCTTATTTGATGTTTGTGACTGTTTTGCCTACATGTATGTATGTGCACCATATGCAAACCTGGTACCCCAGGAGGCCAGAAAGAGAGCGTTGGATCCCCTGGATCTAGAGTTACAGATGGTTGTGAGCTGCTATGTGGGTGTTGGGAATTGAACCCAGGTACTCTGCAAAAACAAATGCTCTTAACTGCTGAGCCATCTCTCTAGTCCTTACTGGGGGAAAATTAAACGGTATTTTTTTGTTTGTTTGTTTGTTTGTTTTTTGTTTTTTTCGAGACAGGGTTTCTCTGTGTAGCCCTGGCTGTCCTGGAACTCACTCTGTAGACCAGGCTGGCATCAAACTCAGAAATCCACCTGCCTCTGCCTCCCAAGTGCTGGGATTAAAGGCGTGCGCCACCACTGCCCGGCTAAACAGTATTTTTTTAAACAAGTGACATCCACTTACACGTTCACAGTGCCAGGCTTTAACAGACATGACATTTCTGTCTCAGCTGTGTGAGGACCTTCTGCAGAGATTTCAAGGCTGCTGTGTCAGTGTTAGCATCAAAAGAAAGGCATGTATGAGGTGAGCAGGTCTTGGCCTGGCGCCTAGCCCAGTCACTAAGGAGCAAGAGATTCTAGGGATTCGTGGGAGAGTTCAGAAGGTAGAGAACTGGGTGAAGGAAAACCATGAAGGCTGATTATAACTGTGGAAGAGTTAGGGAAAACTGCCTGAAGCACACAGATAATTGGCAGTTTACGAGTCTGTGTAAAATTATGTAACAGGAAGCCAGGCGTGGTAGTGCACTCCTTTAATCCCAGTACTAGGAAGGCAGAGGCAGGCTGATCCCTGAGTTCAAGGCCAGCCTGGTCTACAGAGTGGGTTCCAGGACAGCCAGGGCTACACAGAGAAACCCTATCTCAACAAACAATATAAATATAACACATAAAATTTATATATATTTACTTTTTAACATTTATTTATTTATGTATGTGAGTACACTCTCTTCAGACATACCATAAGAGGGCATTGGTTCCCATTACAGAGGGTTGTGAGCTACCATGTGGTTGCTGGGAATTGAACTCAGGACCTCTGGAAGAGCAGCCAGTGCTCTTAACCTCTGAACCGTATCTCCAGCTCCTATATATTTACATATATATATATCATCAGTTCTTACATTGGTCCAGTACTGCACTGAAGGATTACATAACACATGCATGGCTTTGTTTTTATGACATCCTTATTCACATAAGCAATGCAGGATCCAGGAGTTTATGTAACTCACTTGTGTCTTGTGTTGATGGTTCATCTGCTGAATACAAAGCATAGATCATTTCTACCTCCGCCCCTAATACTCCTTTCAGCCAAAAAAAAAAAAAAAAAAAAGGTTTCTTTGATCTGACAATGGTTTTGTGACTTATTTGTTGTGTGACCTATGTCAACTGTAAATAAGAGTAATAGTTGTCCTTAATTCATAGAGATGAAGAAATAACTGAGACAGAAAGCGCTTTTGCACTCTGCCACACTTTATACCAGGAAATAGCCAGTTCCAGAATTTTCTTTTTCTTTTTTTCCCTAAGCTTACAGCTGACCTCCTCAACGCACTCATTCAGAGTTAAAAATAAAGGTGCAGGTAGCTCCACTTCCTTACTGGAATTTCTTCCGTCCGTCCTCTTCCGGTTAGCGAGGGAAGGACCACATTTCACGGGACAAAGGCATTTCACTAATGATTCAGCTTCCCCATCTTTTCCACCCCGAAGCTGGTGATCTGGTGTGCTCTCTCTGGAAGATGACAGTCTCTGGGCGCCAGAGGCTCCACGAAGCTTCACAGAACCAAGTGGTCAAGACTACAAGTCCCAGAATCCCGCAGTTCAGGTCGCGCGCCTGCGCTGTAGTGGCAAAGTGGGGCGGGGCGGAGGTGTCTGCCGTCGTGGGTTTCCCGTGCAGGTCTTGTGTTGTCGCGCTCTCTACTTTGGGAGCTTCGGTGCTTTTAGCACAGGTCCAGGGCAGGAGGAACTAGTGCTGGGCCTTCGGCAACATCTTAAGCCTCGAGCAGGCCAGTCCCCCAAGGGTTAGGCTGTCGGTGAGCGCAGGCTGTGCCGGAGTCCAGCGCCTTCATGGTCCTTCCCTAGGAACAGACCTGGAGAGGCGTGGAGGGGAAGAAGGCGAGGCTTGCCGGTCATCTACGAGGTCCACTCCGGATTTCCAGGAAACTCTGAAGAAGCTGTCTTCCTGACGTGTGAGAAGACCTGGTCGAACCCAGGCTGGCTATGAAGAGCGACGCTTCGACTTCTGCAGCCCCTTTGAAAGGGCTCGTGGGCCCTCTGCGGAGCAGCGAGCCCGCGCTCGCCCTCCCGGCTGTGTCGCCCGCGGTGCACCTGCTGGAAGAGGCGGCCGACCTGTTGGTGGTGCACCTGGACTTCCATGCCGCACTAGAGACTTGCGAACGAGCCTGGCAGAGCCTGGCGGAGGAGCCTGCGAGTGGCACGTACGTGCTGGGCTGTGTTCCCTTCTGGATCCTCTTGGGGAGGAACTCGGTCTCAGAATTTCTGGCATTGCGCGATCGCGCCAACCTTACATCTTGCTTTTCCCTAGGGGATTCTCTTTGAGAGAGGCTGGTTGCTCATTTTGCACCTGTGATACTGTACAATGAAGTCAAATCATGCAACAGTTTGGAGGGATGCCACAGCCAATTCTTTGCTCACCTTTTCAGTGCAGAATGACAGGGTGGATGACAGTCACGACAGTGTTGAGTCGTGAGGAGGTTCAGTAAGCAGGTAGCAGCCTCCTTTGGGAACCCACCTCCTATTCATTCCTAGCCTTGGCGGCGGGGGCGGGGGGGGGATGTCTGGTCCTGTTGAAGGATTGGGTGAATTGCCTTTAGATTGCTCACTCTAATGCATTGGCCTTCTCTGACAGCTGGGGGCACCATTTCTCTGTGGCATAAACCTTCCTTAGAGCTGTGTGAGGTCACACTAGAGGAGGGAGTAGTCAGAACAGTCAAAGTTGACGGCAGAGAAGCAAACACTGGAGAGACTTGACTGTGGTTTTAGGGGGATGAAGGTTGCATCAAATGTTGAGGGCTTTGCCTGTGTCCATTGGATATAGTTTTACAGGGTTTTGTTTTTCTTCTTCATTTTGAGACGGGGTTTCTCTGTGTAGCCCTGACCTGCAACTCACTGTGTAGACCTGGCTGGATTGGATCCACCTGCCTCTGTCTCTCAAGTGCTGGGATTAGAGGCATGTGCCCCCACTGCCCGGCTGGACATAGATAATTCTAAAAGATCAGTTAAATTCCTATAGGAGCACCCAGCCAGAAGCCTCACCCCAAGCCCATTGCTCAGGCAGCACACTCTCAACTCCCGCTCTCCGCCAGTGTGGCCTGCTTGCTGCATGTTTGCAGTGGGCTGTTCCATTTGTTCAGTTTTCATTCCACTGGGCTGCAGAGATGTGTGTTGGTCAATAGCTCATTTGCCTCTAAAAGGTTTCCAGAACTTAACTCTGGGGTGGTAGGGCAGCCAAGAGACCAGTGGTGAGGCCTGGGCCAATAAATAACAGAAAGGTAAAGGCAGTGGCCTCTGAATCGGACATTGGCTTCCTGTCCCAGCATGGAAGAGGGTCTGTCAAGAGGGGAAACACGTCTGAACCTGACTTGTGTTTTCTGTTCTCAGTGTTGTGGAGGTGAAATGCTCTCTGTGTGTTGTGGGGATCCAGGCTCTGGCAGAAATGGATCGATGGAGAGAAGCCCTGTCCTGGGTCCTCCAGTATTACCAGGTTCCTGAAAAGCTGCCTCCCAAAGTCCTGGAACTGTGGTAGGTCCTTGTGCTAGTACTGGGTCAGGGCGGGATCATGGGTCCTTGTGAGGCAGGGTCTCCTGGCTCCTTTGTCCTCATTCCCAGTCAGTTCCCTTCGAGTTCAGGTCTCCCCACCTTGTTCAGACCTCACACCACGGCAGTTAAGGATAAGGAGCAGGCTAGAAGAAAAGAGCACACATCCGCACACACGAGATGGTAGTGAAGCAGGCTGACCGGATGACAGAGCCAGTCAAGCTTCCTGGTGCCTGTGTGTATGTGGGTGTGTGTATACGTGGGATGTGTGTGGTGCACATGCATGTGTGCATGGAGTCCTCTATCACTCTCTGCTTTATTCCTTTGAGGCAGGGTCTCTCCCTGAACCTCACATTCTTTCTTAGCTAGCCAGCAAGTGCCAGCGATCCTCCTGGCTCTTCCCCTCAATGCTGGGATTACAGGCATGGGTGGAGTCACATCCAGCTTATTACATGGCTGCCAGGGTCCCAACTCTGGGCCTCAGGGCTGCACAGCAAGTATTTTACGTTTTGTTTTATTATGTGTAAGGGTGTTTTGCCTGAATGTTTGTCTATCATGCATATATTGTATGTCTGTACTACATATGTGCCTGGTGCCCATAGATGCCAGAAGAGGGTGTTGGATTCACTGGAACGGTGGTTACAGACAATTGTGAGCCTCCATGTAGGTGCTGAGAATCAAACCTGGGTGCTCAGGAGGAACAGCCAGTGCTCTTAATTTCTGAGCATCCATCTCTCCAGCCCTCAGTCTCTAATTCTTAAGAAACATAACTATTATTTTAAAAAGTTATTTATGAGCCGGGCAGCGGTGGCGCACGCTTTTAATCCCAGCACTTGGGAGGCAGAGGCAGGTAGATTTCTGAGTTCGAGGCCAGCCTGGTCTACAGAGTGAGTTCCAGGACAGCCAGGGCTACACAGAGAAACCCTGCTCAAAAAACCTGGAAAAAAAAAAGTTATTTGTGGGTGCACATGAATGCCAGTACCCTTGGCGACCAGAAGATGGCCTCGGATATCCCGGGCCTGAGTTACAGGTGGTTTTGAGCTGCTCAGTATGGTTGCTGTGACTAAAACTCCAGTTCTCTGCATTAGCAGTGCTCACTCTTAATCACTGTCTCCCACCCTGTCTCTATTATTATTATTATTTAAGCTTTATTTATTTTATGTATTTATGTACACTGTCGCTCTCTTCAGACACAGAAGAGGGCATCAGATCCCATTACAGATGGTTATTAGCCATCATGTGGTTGCTGGGAATTGAACTCAGGACCTCTGGAAGAGCAGTCAGTGCTCTTAACCACTGAGCCATCTCTCCAGCCCTTGGTCTCTGACTCTTAACAGGGTCCATGCCCCACAGGGACAGGCTGGAGGACCTGGGAGGGTAGGATTATAGACATTTGTGGTTTTGAGGATAAGCCACCTGTAGATCCCTGACTCTTCTTTTTTGGGGACTGTGTTGTTTGGGGACACAGCATCCTTTTATACAGCAAAATGAAAGAGCCTGGAGCTGTGCTGGATGTGGCTGGTGCCTGGCTCCAAGACCCAGATAACCAGGACCTTCCTGAATACGGATCACTGGTCAAACTCCACCTGTTCCGGCTGCTGCTCCCCTCCGGTCGCCTGTCAGAGGCTGAGGAGCTGGCAGTGGGCTCTGCAGCCTTCAGTGAGGAGCAGCAGGTAGAGGTGCTCCAGGCCATCCACACAGCACGACAACAGCACATGCAGGAGCCCTCGAACTCCCAGGAGCCCCAGAAGCTGAGCCAGGAAGGTAGGACATCGGGGCTGTGGCCTCTGCAAAGGGGTCCGGTGGCATCCCCTGTACGTTTCTGAGTTTCTTAAGTGTAGGAACCTAAGACTAACTCTGTGTTGTATACAAACCAAGCAAGACTCTGAACTGGGAGTGCAAGGAGAGTCTCCCATGGGGAGGTGTTGCGGGGTCTCCTGGCTTGTCTCTTGAAAGATCGCTTCCCTTTGGGGTCTGATCAGGCGTCTCCTTGGGATTCTCCTGATAGATTTTTTTGCTTTTACCATGCTGGCATGGAACGGTTCACTTCTTCAAACACTGGCCCTAATACACATGTAGCTTAACTCCATAACGTACAAAGTAAAAAATGGCCTCTTCAGTTCTGGGTCTTTGTGCCGGACTTCCCACCTGCCTTCACTGACTGAACTAGAGCTTTGGAGTGTTTTCTTTTCTCAGCTGAGGTCGGCCTTGTTCTTTAGCATACAGTTGTGCTATCCACTGGCTTCTGGTAGCATCCTTACAAGGCCGTGGAGCGGCCTTGGAAGTGGAGTGGTTCTGTTCCAGGAGCTTTAAAGGCCCTTGGCCCAGACCATCCTTCCTGCTCAGGCCTTTCGGTCCCTCTCACCTCAGTCTCTGTGTGAAGACTTCCAGGGCTAGAAAATCACCTGTCTCCTGAAGCAGGGCCTCCTGATTTTTTAAAAAAGATGTATTTTATTTTAAATTATGTCTATGCATTTGCCTGTGTGTGGATATGTGCATGTCAGTGTAGGTACTGTGAAGGCTAGAGGCGTCAGATCCTTCTGGAGCAGAAGTTACAGGTAGTTATGAGATCCACAATGTGGGTGCCAGGAAATGAACATATAGAGTGTGTGTGTGTGTGTGTGTGTGTGTGTGTGTAAACTTGATTATAAAAAAAGGTTGCATCCCTTTTATTTGCTGTGATATCACTTTATTGTGTGGTGGAATAAATAAACAAAAATTTAGATATGGCAAAAATGGTTGCAAATTAAAAAACAAAACCAAGCCACAGAAATTAATCACAGATTGAAAGACTGTACAATTCAGTGAACTTGTATGCAGTTTGAATGGCCGTTTGGAAGAGAAGCCGTGGAGGTTCACACTGGAATTATACTTTTACATCAAATACATTTTTATGTGCTGATCCACCACCAGAAACAAAACCATTTCAGAGTAGAACTAGAAGAACAATTAGGTGTATCTACTCTTTCAGCACTCTCTGTCTTTGGATAGCTTGGGATTCATTAAGCCTTCTTTCTTTCTTTCTTTCTTTCTTTCTTGGTTTTGGTTTTGGTTTTGGTTTTGGTTTTGGTTTTGGTTTTGGTTTTGGTTTTGGTTTTGGGTGTGGGTGTGGGTGTGGGTGTGGGTGTGGGTGTGGGTGTGGGTGTGGGTGTGGGTGTGGGTTTGGTTTTTTGAGACAGGGTTTCTCTGTATAGCCCTGGCTGTCCTGGAACTCACTCTGTAGACCAGGCTGGCCTCAGAAATCCACCTGCCTCTGCCTCCCAAGTGCTGGGATTAAAGGCCTGCGCCACCACTGCCTGGCAAGCCTTCTTCTTTTTAAAATTTACAGGAAAGCCTATTATTTTCATCAGGAAACTATAATCATGTTCTCCAAAGTACTTTTCTGTGTGGACCTGCTGGATAGATTCACTTCTTTGTTAGCAGGTTGTCGTTTCGGGGTGGGGGTGGGGGTGCCCAGGCCCACCACCATTGTCTTAGTTAGGTTTTATTGCTGTGATAAAACACCATGACTGAAAACAACTTGAGGAGGAAAGGGTTTATTTCATCTTACATTTCTACAGCACAGTCCATCATTAAAGGAAGTTGGGCAGGAGCTGATGCAGAGGCCATGGAGGGGTGCTGCTTACTGGCTTGCTCCATAGGACTTGCTCAGCCAGCTTTCTTATAGAACTCAGGACCACCAGCCCAGGGATGGTACTGCCCCCTTGTGGGATAGTCTCACCCACATCAATAATTAATCAAGAAAATGCCCCACAGGGTTACCCACAGGTAATCTGGTAGGGGCATTTTCTCAGTAGAGATTCTGTCTTCCCAAACGATTCTAGATATGAGAATGATCACAGCCATAACCTGTGTGGCAAGTCCAGGAGGTTCTGTCAGGACAGACATCGCTTATTTTTGGACTGCTGGGATTCATGATCTCATTCAGAATCCCAGTCTTGAGTTCTTTACTGCATATATTTTTTTTTAATTTTTAATTTAATTTTATTTTTTTTTGTTTTTCGAGACAGAGTTTCTCTGTGTAGCCCTGGCTATCCTGGAACTCATTCTGTAGACCAGGCTGGCCTCGAACTCAGAAATCCGCCTGCCTCTGCCTCCCAAGTGCTGGGATTAAAGGCGTGCCCCACCACTGCCCGGCTTTACTACATATTTTAAAGGCCCTCCATCTCTCCATGTGTCACAAGTAAGCCTCTAAGTTATTTTACATAAGTCAGTCCGTAATACGAAGAATGCTTACACAGATGTGTAGGTCTTGTATGCACTGACTGCGTCTTCATACAGCCTGTCCTTAAAACATCTCCGATAGCAGTGGAGCTACCAGATCACAAAGAGCTCAGTGGCAGAGTACTTGCCAAGCGTCTACAAGGTCGTGGGATCCATCCTCAGCACTACAAAAGCCAAACCAAACCAACCCCTAAGCCAACAATGCCTTTTTTTTTTTTTTTTTTTTTTTTTTTTTAGCTTTCAGTATTTTCTTTTGAACTAATTAGTGAACTGTACAAGGAAATCATTCTCATTCAGTTTGGATTGATTCTTCAGATCTGGTTTCCCGACTCACCCTGCGATGATGCTCTGTCCCCTGGCTAGGTTCATTCTCCCGTAAGTTGCTGTCCCTGCTGTTGCTGCTTCGCCGGCTTTGGGGCTCTCTGGTGAGCCACCTCCTCTCCCAGCCCCTCAGAAAGGGCCTCCTGGCTGCCTTGATCCTCTGCCTCTTGGTTCTGCGGTTTGACCCAGGTGAGTGAAGGGGGGTACAGCAGGGTCTGTGAGAGTAGGTACGGCCTGGGAGGGAGCCACCTCCTGTGACACTGAGCCTCCTCCACAAAGAACAAGCGTCTACCTTACCTGGAGGAGTGACCAGGCCTAGAAGCTAGGAGAGCAGTTGGAGAACATTTCCCTGCCGCCCTGTGTGCTGATGGACTCACCTAGGACCTGCTCCATCCAGGGGTGACCTCTAGTCAGAACGTAACATAAAGAAGCTTCCTCATGGTAACACCTAAAATAGAGTGTGTTGATCCAAGTGGATCCTGGCTAGTGTGACCCTGAAATTGTAAATGAAAGTCTGACGCATTTTAGAAGATGTGAGGAAAAAATTTGAAACGGCTAAATGATATTCTGGTTTATAGACTGATTTGTGTTGGGCTTCACTGTGAAGTAGAGGTGAGACTTGGGAAAACACCTGTGTAGTGGTCACTCAGATGTGCAGACACTGGACCACAGGTGACTACCATTTGAGAAACACCCTCTCCCACTTAAAAAGAAAAAGGCAAGTCTTGCTATACAGTGCAGAGTGGCGTCAATGCTTTTGTTTCTGCCTCCTAATGCTGGGGTTGTGAGTGTATGTCACCAAGGCAGGCCTCGGCTTTACCCTCTATGTTAAGTAGTCTGCTAGTCTGCACCTTTCTCAGGAATTTAGATACAACTTTCAAAACTAAGGAGAAATGAGAAACCTTACATTTTCTTTCACTGTTGGTTGAGAAATCTAAAAACCAGAGTGAGTAGAGCAGAGTCACACAGTTTGCCTGTTTTTAAAGCTGCTGCTGAAAGACCCCTGAGCTGGGGAGACCCTCACTCAAGTCTCGGGACAGCGTGACCCCCCAAGAACTCACGAAAGACCATTCTTGCTGCAAACGCACGAGGTTTATTCGGGGAACCAGTGCACCGGGGTTGAGCTCATAACCCATGCAGGGGAAGAGGAGTTCTACCCTGAGCAGCTGAAGTCAGGGGTATTTAAAGGAAAAAAACCACAAAGCAAGGGGTGGGGAAGGGAAAGAATTTGCGTTATGGGGAAGTACAGAATGTTCTAAGTTAGTCACAAGGCAGTTGCACAAACATTTTTGTGGTTAGCTAGTTCCTGGAACATCGTGCATCTGGCCCTGGGGCCAGGCCAAGGTCAACTGTTTCTTAGGGGAAAGAATGCAGCCAGGTGGGGTTTGGCCAAGCATGCAATTTCAGTCCGATTTCTGTTTCTGACTCCAAGTGTGCTAGGGGTCTAACTTTCCTCATAAGGGGGTCAGGTCTTTCACCGCCTTTAACTTTAGGTCCCTGTTTTCCTCACTTCCCCTCTCCTTTGGTGGACTCTGAGCAGGAATGTCCCCTCTGGACAGCTCTGTCAGTTATACAGCAAAGCCACCTGCAGCTTCCAGAGACACACCTCATGTGGGAAGCACTCACTCGAGCTTTGAAAAGGGGAAGTTTAGTTCCTGTGATTTCCCATCTGTCATTGATTCTCAGCTTTGCATATTTGGTAAGAATTTAGAAGTTCCTTATGACTTCCCCTAAACCCTGATCTCCTAAATGCTGAGGAAGAAAGCCATTCAAATTTAGGTGTGTACTGGGCAGTTCAGAGCTTCCTCAGGAGGGGAGAACATTGGGGGGGGGGGGCTGCAAATAGAAAGAAGAAAGAAGAGAAAGAAGGTCAGTTTCTTTAAAGAAAAATAACATGTGGAGGGCTGGGGGTGCAGTTAGGCGGCATATGGAATACAGGTATGAAGGGCAGGGCTTCATCCCCAGCCGTGGAGGAATAAACACCTTTCTTCCCACTGCTCCCACTGTGCGTGTGTGTGTATGCAGGTGTGCACGTGCCTGTGTGTGTGTGAGCCTGCGTGCACACATATTTACATGCTTGGCTGTTGGCCACTCCACATGATGATGACAACGATGATGATGAAGACCGGGGATTAAGTTGAGGGCCTCGTACCTGAGGAATGACTGCCGTCGCTGAGCTACTGCCCAGCCCTTCTTTATTTTCTGAGAGTCTTGTCACTGAACATGGAGCTTGCCATGGGGTTACAGGCATATGCTACTCCCATGCCTGGTTTTCAAGGGTGTTTGGGATTCAAACTTAGGTCTTAACTCTTGCTCGGCAAGCACTTTACCCACTGAGCCATCTCCTTAGTCCTAAACACTGCTCTCCCCCCATTTAGAGGGGCAGGTCTCTGTGTGTCTCATGGCCTTGCCCAGGCTGGCCTCAACTTCTAGTCCCAGGCGAAGCTCCTGTCCCAGCTTTCTAAAGTGCTGGAGTATTTTTCCTGTTTAAGAAAGAAATATGTATTCCTTATTTTGGAGGTCAGGGATGAGCTCAGATACTATGCTTGCCTGGTATGTACTAAGGCCTGGGTTCAATTCCCAAAACCACATAGAACTTGGTGTGGTGGCTCACACCTATAGCCCCAGCATTAAGAGATGAAAGCAGAAGACTCAGCTCAATCATCCTTGCCTGTATAAGTTCCAGGCCAGCCTGGGCTAGATGAGACCCCTCCTCAAACAAAATAAAACAACCTTCCCAAATCAAACCAAAACAAAGGTAGAAATATGTATTTCCTGTATGTTTGTTTTTTAAATCTATAATCCAAAAAAGGAAACAAAACAAACGGTAGATTTTTTTTTTTTTTTAATTTTCAGTGTAGTTAATTTGTGGTAAAATAGGTAAAACTGTCATAAGGCTCCAAACTGAAAAGCATAGAAAGGCACAAGTGTATTGAAAATCTTCTAAATGGCTCTTCTCAGTGGCAGCCGCTGCTGCCAATGTTATTAGTTATTTCTTTCAGGAAGTAGAATTGGGGCTTAATAGACATATTTTTAGACTTAAAAACCTATGCATTAGTCTGCATATGTGTATGTGCACCACATGCATACCTGGTTTTCTTGGAAGTCAGAAGTGCTGGATACCCTGGAACTGGTTGTGAGCCTCCGATGTGGGTGCTGAGAACTGAACCCTGGTCTCTGCAAGAGCAGCAAGTGCTCTTAACTACTGAGCTATCTCTCCTGCCCCAATAAAAAAATTTTAATATAGACCTAAGCTTGGGAGTTAAGAAAGGCATTTGGAAGAAAGCAAGACACACCTGAGACACACCCAAGACACTGGAAGCATGGTGTATGTAGGCTTCTCTGAGAGTCAGCAGCATCTGTGTAAGAAAGATGAAGATGTAATAAATATGGATGTTTTCTCTCGAATACTTAAAGTTACTGTAATTCAAGTGGAGAAAGCATCTGAGATTCCTTGTTGCTGAGGAGACCACAGATAGCAGGAGGCCCAGATGTGTTTTCTAGCTACCATGGAGGGGCTGAGGGTAGAGCTCTCATGATAGTCTCTCCCTTCTCCACAGCAGCTCCTTCTTCACTGCCCTTCCTCTACCAGCTGACCCAGATCTTCCGCCGGATCCAGAAGGCCACACTTTCTCGGCTCTACCCACTCACCCTCCGGGACTGAGTGGTGCTACCTGGCTGCCTCTACCTCTTACAGTCCACATCTACAGAAGCGCAAAAGTTGAGCCCGTGGCTGAGTCCCAGATGGCACCATGGGAGTGGGTCCATTCGTTCTAGAAAGAGTGACCAAGGCAGGTGAGCCATGGCTTGCTGCCTTTGAACCCTCCCTTTGGTACCCCACTGTGGCTGGCCTCAAAGGGAGTGTGGGAACAGTGGTGCCCGAGGCCCAGTGCACACCGACTGGCTGCCCAGACCACTGCAACAGCTCCTCAAAAAGGAGGGCTTTGAGAGCAGGAGACATTCTGGTTTCTTGACAAAGGCAGAGGGTGACTTTCAAAATTGGTAGCTGAGGGAGCCAGGATTCACAAATGTGGTGGGGTGGCCCTTGGCCATTTACCTCTGAAAACTGCTCCACAACTCAGTATTTGAATCTGAGTAAAATCAGAGGTCCCTCCTCCCCCACGCCCCTCCTCCACCCCTCCCACAGACGCTGGAATCAGTCCACCATCCCCTCCCAGGTCCTGCAGTGGGGCAAGAGGCTTTTTGCTAGAGGCATTTTGCTATTCAGACAGGATGTGGCTTCTGACCCACCCAGGTGGCCACTGGGAGCAAAGTGAGCCTGCCTGACTTTATCTCTGGGGAATGTGATCTTTCTTGGTGCCGCTGAGTCTTAGCTCAGTTTTCCAGCATGCCAGGGGCCAAGTGCTGCTCTCTGAGACCCAGTGTCTTCCCACCGTACCCCACCACCTTTGGACCTGTCCAGCCAAATGTGTCTCGCCACTGTCTCTCCTTGGTCCTTTCTCTGGGTCCTAGTTGTGGTCCATTGTTTGAATAATGCCCAAGTCTCTCTGCTTGTGTGGTGTGAAAAGTAGGCCAGGCTCAGGGCTGAGAGCTGAAAATGGAACTGGGTAATCAGGTGAGCTGTAAGATCCGTGGGGGCTGGGCCGAGGGGGGCTGGGGGGCGGGGCAAAGGGACAACCCCGGGGAGAAGGCACTGTACACACCTCAGCATTTCTGTGTAGGAAAATACAGACTCCTCTGGTGCTGCTGGGATGGAGGCCCTCAGCTGACCACCCACACTGGATCTCTGACCCTGTGGATGGCAAGAGTGCAGGGGATTTGCTAGCCTTTTGTTGCTTGATTTTTAGGAACTGTGAGTCAACAGCTTTTCTCTAGAAGAGGAAATTTCACAGACACTTAGAAATCCATCTAATTCCTGAAGACTTGGGAACTAGAACCATCATTTTTTGGTATGACTTTTAAATAGACCCTAGATCACCGGGGAGAGAAAAGGATTCAGGAAGGGTTGAAATCCCTTGGCTGTGATCCCTTCACTGCCGTCGCCCAACTTGGCCCAGAATGAGTATCTGTGACTCACACACCTATGACAATGGTTTGGAAGTGAGGATCTGCACATTCACTGCCCTAGAAGAAACACCTTAATGGCCCACAGGATACAAATCCAGATTCTTTTTAATGGAAACTTGGGCCCAGTGTTCGCAGATTTGGCTGACAGCTCCTTTGCTGTGTTGCCCTGTTTCCTGAGCAGGCTGCATTCTAGGTGCTGGGCCCTCCTCAGGCCTCTGTCATGGCTTAGCTGTAACTGCTGGAGGGTCTTGTAGTGCTCTGTCGGCTTTCCAGGCTTGCTCAAGGGTTACCCAGCATTCTTGGCTTCCCAGGCAGCCACCTCCCACCCCTGCCCCTCCTGCCTTGGTGGTGGTGGGACTGTTTGCCTCTGCCAGTGTTGTAAGCTCTGTGAAGCTGCAGAGCAAGGCTGTGCAGTGTTTGAGTCGGGCACACATTCCTATGTGGGTGGCTGTTGGCCAGGATTCAGCCTTCTGGTCTGTAAGTCGGTCCTCTTCTCACAGGGCCTCTTCCATAAGTACAGCCCTGAGGAAGAGTTCTTGTGAGCAGTGGCTATTCCCAGGCCCAGCTGAGCTTGGGCGGGTACTCGGGTGCATGGACTGGTGGAAGAGGGCATGCGCTTCTGGTGCGTGTGCCGTCCTGTGCTGTGAACAGATCGGCTTGTCTTTCTGCTCTCTCCTGATGCTCCTCACAGTCACTGGTGGCCCATGGGGCTCTGGTTATTTTTACCTGACAGTTGCAGGGCTGTCTGTACCCTAACCACCTGCCTCAGGTGAGAAACCCAAACTGCTGCTGTTACTTTGACCTTTCCAAGGATGTAGGCTGGTCCTCAGCTCTGGGCTTAAAGAGGTCAGAATGAAGGGAGGGTCTTCTTGGTAGGCTAGCACAGTAGCCATCAGCCAAAGGTAGCTCATCCATGTGGACACATGCTGTAACTGTAAAACATACACACTGGATTTCAAAGACCAAGTACTAAAAAGTAAAAATAAAAGAATGGAATTACAAAGGTTTATATATGGACTGTATGTTGAAATGATAATATTTTGGATATATTGGGTTAAATAAAATTGATTAAACTAATTTCAGCTGTTTCTACTTTTTGTAGTTAGGCTTCTAGAATGTTTAAAAATGTCTTATGCTGCTTGCATTTAGATAGTGCCATTCAAGATACCACACATCCTGGCTAGTCTCAGTGGGGGATCGGTGTCCACAGAGAGCAGTGAATGCTGGGATTGGGAGATGTTGGGTCTAAAGAGTCTCAGTTGCAGATGGTATCTTGCAGCCACCTTCTTTTTTAGTTAACGAAACCGAGACTCAGAAAGGTGAAACCATTTGTCCTAAGTCATAGCCTGAATAAGACCCAGGCCTCCTGACCCTCTAGTGTTCTATCACCCCCTACCCCCTAGTCTTCTCTGTCATTCTCTAGCTGGAGTTCATTGTTAATAGGCAGATGTATCAGGGAAAACGAGATAGAATCGATCGGCTCTCACGTGTCTCAGTGTGTGTTGTGGAACAGACATTCTAACTTAAGGAGTGCTCAGGACAGCAGGAGCAGCTGTCCCGTGGTTAGACAGGAGGCTGGGATGGTGTGGGTGACAGGATCAGGTAGAGGTGGGCAGGCAGCAGGATAGCCAGCACCTGAGGGAGAGAGGAAGTTCTCAGAAGATGTGACGTGTAACATCTCCTGCTCTTTGCATGTATATGTCTGCACATATATGAAGACTATTAATATATTAGAGTTTTACACATACAAAACAGTGCATAAGGTGTAGAAGAGTCATCACGGGAAACAGAGCCTGTCCCTCCCACGCGTTCATCCCCACTTGTCTTCATTCCCATGCCCCATTTTCTGCCCCAGGGCGACCGCTGGGTCCTCAGATGTGTTCACCCCTCCTTACAGTTCTCCTTTCTTTTACATAATGAAAGTACACTGTTTCACACAGCCTTGCCACACCTAGGAAAACCAAAACCAAAGCTTCATTGATGAAGGTGATTTTGCTCCTTGTGCACACAGGCAGACCTGCCCCATTTTTTCATAGTTGTATGACAAGATCACTTTCTCCTTTAAAAACAAAAACAGGCCCTGGGGAGATGGCTCAGTGATTAAGATCACTTGTTACAGCCGGGCAGTGATGGCGCACGCCTTTAATCCCAGCGCTTGGGAGGCAGAGGCAGGCGGATTTCTGAGTTCGAGGCCAGCCTGGTCTACAGAGTGAGTTCCAGGACAGCCAGGGCTATATAGAGAAACTCTGTCTCGAAAAACCATGCTTCAGCCATCGGTATCTCCAGTTCCAGGGGATCTGACCTCGGGTATCAGGCACACAATGGTACACATACGTACATGCAGGCAAAATACTTACACACATAACTAAATCTGAGTTAAGAAAACAACCAACTTACTGACCGACCAACTCTTGTGATGGTGTCCACACCAGCACATTGCCTGGATTGACCAATAGACTCCTGGATGAAGTGATGGTTCTGCTTCAGCCTCCAGAGTGGATCACCACTCGCCTCCAAAGAGATGGTCTCCTTTGAAAGCTGCCAGAAGAAATGGCTGAAAGAGAAAGGTCTATGAGAACAGCGGATAGGGACCCGTCAGCCCAACTTTCTGCTCTTTGTATGGAAAAGCTGCAGGTCAGTGGAATTTGACCTCCCGGTGTGGTGAGTTTACCTCTGCCTTCGTTAGACAAGTTGCTGGTCCCTGGCCCTGGCCGATCTCACCCTGCTCATTGGAAGTTAACTGAGCAATGCTTAAATGTAGGTCCCTATGCTTCTCTCCCTCAGGGTTTTGCTTCTCATCCTTGGTACTTTGAATTAGAAGTTAAATGCAATGAGCCTGACGCTTTGAGAAGCTTAGTGAGCCCTGCCCTGGATTAAGTAGATCCGGATGTTGTTAGTTAGCCTCCGGGCGGGCGCTGGGGGTAATTCAGGGTCTCCCACCTGCTAAACATAGCCTCTTCCACTCAGCTACCATTTCCCCTGTCTTAAAGCATTGCTTCAACCTGTCTGCCTATCTGAGGTCTTGCCTTTCACAACCTCAATTGCCTCTGGTTAACCTTGGAGGGTATGAAACTGAATACACACATCTGAGAGAGAGAGAGAGAGAGAGAGAGAGAGAGAGAGAGAGAGAGAGAGAGAGAGAAGAGAGAACATGCGTATCATTATAGTGTTACTGTGATTGTTCTATATTATTATCAAGTATGTGATTAATTTCACACTGTATCCAACTTATACACTTAACATTCTATTTAACCATTATGTATGTGCACAGGCCCGGCACAGCATCTGTGTGGAGGTCAGAGGAAGACAACCCGTGGGAGTTGTTTTTTTCTCTTCACCATGTGGGTCAGCTCAGATCTTCAGGCTTGGCAGTAAGCACCTTTACCTCCTGAGCCAGCTTGCTGGCCCCCCAATTTATTATCTTTATCATATATATGTATATGATAAATATAGTAAGGAATATACATATATACACACACACATATATATACATATATATAAGGATTTGCCATTATCCCCAGTCTCAGGCATCCACTAGGGAAGAGTTTCATTTCTTTGGGTAAGATAGAGGTAGTGTGTGTGTGTGTGTGTGTGTGTGTGTGTGTATGTGTGTGTGTGTAGCATGATGATCCTCCTAATCAAGCTTGCCTTAAACTGAACTCACTACATAGCAGAGAGTGACCTTGAACTCCCGAGCTTTCGGCCTTCTCCCCAGCGCTGTCATTGAAGGCCTGTGCTACCATGGCCATCAGCTTTCTAAAGCTGTTTGTTTTGTTTGTAATATAAACACTTAACCTTGGCAGCCTGCACTTGCGAGAGACTGAGGTAACTGGGCCTCCTCTGCTACAAGAGAAGGGAAGTGAGCTTGGGACGGGTCGGCAGGGGACAGTGCCAGAGAAGCCTGGCATGGCTACATGTGCCCACTTTTCACCACAGGCAAGGGTTTTGTGGCCCACTTCTAGTTTTACTGCTACAGACCCAAGCCTACCTCTCTGCTACTTTCTGGTAGCTTTTTGAAACTTTTTAGCACCCCTTGACCCTTTTGTCCTGCCTGAGGTGGGGTGTTAGATTAGAGGGACGCTGAAACTCCTAAGACCATATCTGAAGTCGTGGTTGAAAATCCAGAGAACTTTTGTAGACATATTTCAGTTCGAAGGAATAAAGCCACTTTAACAATAATATCAGTGTTATTTATATGGAGGTGTATCTTGTATGGCTAAACTGTAACCAACAGTCTCCATCTTCAGAGGTGTTAGGCTCTGGAAAAAAGCCATTCATACTTCTTTTTCCTATATTGGTGCTAGAACCCAGGATCTAGAGCAGGATCTGGAGCTCTGCCCCAGCCTCTCCTCCCTACTTTGCGTAAAATGCTTATTTCCCCACACTGGCAGTACAGCACTCCTCGATAAGCTCCATGCCTTCTTCTCTGTGGGGCTGTGGAAGGTGACAGAGGTGTAGGGAGGTGGGTAAATACAACAGGGCTGTGGTGGGGAGCTGGGTGAGGAGTATGGCCTGTGGTGGGGTCCTTTTCTTACCCTTTGCTCTCTCGGAGTCTTACCTCTGAGAGTCCAGCCATCGCTGCCTTTATTTGGAAGTTTCCCGTCTCTGTTCTGACCTCAAGGTTTGCTTGACTCTTTTCCAGCTGCAGAGAGAACTTGCACCCATGTGGTCTCAGCTGAATTCCCTATTATTCTTGCTCCTGGTTGGTTTAGTTCATTGTAAAGGTTCTCTGTTCTTTGTTTTTTCCTTGTTTATCTAACATGTAGCAACTCGATGCTCAGCTGTGCTCCTCTTTCTGTGGGGCCAATGCTGAGGCCACTACTGAAATATGTTTCCCTTTTCAGACATTTTCTTGCACTTAATAATAAATCATTCACCAGGTGTGGTGGCACACACCTTTAATGCCAGCGCTCGCTCAGGAGGTAGAAGCAAGGTAGATCTTTGAGTTTGAAGCCAGCCTGGTCTACAGAGTGAGTTCCAGGACAGCCAAGGCATCCAGGGCTATATTCATTCCATTCAATCAAGAGCCATGTTTTGAGGAGGCTTACTAGTCAGAGTGTCCTTCCTGCCTCATGCTCCTTAGCTGTGTCACCCGCTCAGTGTGCCAGCCACCTTTCTATATACCTTCCATATATTAGCAAATTGTATCTTGCAACACATCAGTGAGGCAGGGCTGGAGATGGCAAACCAGATACAGTAGGGCTCAGTAACTTACTTGCTGGGCTTTGTTTACCTGTTAAGGGGTGCTGGGATTGTAAACTAGGCTGACTGGCACCCCAGGTCAAATTCTTACCTTCCATTGTTGCACCTAGAATGAAGCTAGTTGTGTAAGAGGGCGTGTAATAAAGATGAGTTGGATAAAGTCGGATTTGGGTCTTGAGCGTCAGAGGAAGGAAGGAATAGAGGCAGCAGGAGTTGGGGAGCAATAAAGGCAAACATCAGGGCTATGGGGTGAGGGCAGGGAGGAGGCAGCTTTAGTGCCTGCTTAGTATTGTCCTTGCTCAGCTCACAAGCACTGTACTGCCAATGACAAAGGCAGCGGTTTCACCAAGGTAACTCAGGTGGATGAGCCACACTCCTGGTTGCCATTGGCCTTAGCTGGAGTCTAGCAGTAAGCTGCCTCTTCCAAGGGTTGTCTGAGATTCTACTTCCTCTCCTCAGACTAGTACAAAGGTGGGAGCTGGCAAAATTGCCCGTGATCCTCTGATGCTGCCATATCTAGTCCTGGTCTCTTTTTGGCAGTAGATGCTAGCTAGCCTCCTTCTGGCAAACACTCACAGATCTAGGGTATTCTGAAGATCCTAGCCCTTCTCCTCTTTGTAATAGTGTTGTCTTCTGTCCATTCATGCATTTTACAGTCTCCTAGAGGAGTGACAAAGACTTGTTTTTTAGGTGCTGCAGACAGTGGCTAAAAGTCATGCTCATGTGTGTGTGTGCGCGTGTGTGTGTGTGTGTGTGTGTGTGTGTGTGTGTGTGTGTGTGTGTGTGTATTTTGGAACTCAGAGTCTTGTGCATGCTAAGCACAAACTACTGCCAAGCTGTAAGGATTAGTAATCCCTTCAGGTCCTTTTTTTTTCAAACAAGGAATATGTGATGGTTTGTATATGCTTGGCCCAGCGAGTGGCACTATTAGAAGGTGTGGCCCTGTTGGAGTAGGTGTGTCACTGCAGGTGTGGGCTTTAAGACCCTCATCCTAACTGCCTGGAAGCCAGTATTCTGCTAGCAGCTTTCAGATGAAGATATAGAACTCTCAGTTCCTCCTGCACCATGCCTGCCTGGATGCTGCCATGCTTCTACTTTGATGATAATGGACTGAACCTCTGAACCTGTAAGCCAGACCTGTTTCGGGAAATATTAAAAAAGAAGAAATGTATGGCACATGTTCTCGTGCTGTTCCCTGGTTCTCATCCCTGGTGGACTGGCCAGCCATGCACTGTGCACTGGCGGGCAATGGCCAACCTGCTTTCATCTCATGGAGCTCTGAGTCAGAGCTCCACGATCTCTCCACCCAGCTCACTAGGTTCCCACTGGCAGGTCGCTACCATGCCAGCCCCATGCTTCAATACCCCCATGGCCTCTGTGGTGCACATCAGGCAAACCCACACTTTGCTCTGTACCTTTCTCTCTGGAACCCAGACGAGCCGCCTCGTGAAGGAAAATGCAACACAAACTTAGTTCAGAAACAATGATAACTCAATCTTTCTGGGTGCATCAACTAAAACCTAATCCTGTAAACCTTATCAAAGTCTGATTCCTCTGGTGGTGAATCCTTGATGATCCGCCATGATACCAGGAGACTCTACTAGCTACATCTTACCTACTACATACTGTCCCTGTTCCAAAAGGCACCTCTCTCACTCTCCTCCTCTCTTCTCTCCAACCCAGAAGTCCCTCCTCTGCGCCCAGTGACTCCTTTATTCATTAAGGGATTGGCTCACAAGTCACAGTGTAACTCACTCCTTGTCTGAAGCTCCTCACAGGAGGGCAGAATTAGCAGATTACAAACAGCCCAGGGCTATGCACAACACAGACGCAATTAAATGTTGTCCTTATAAGAGTTGCCTTGGTCATGGTATCTGTTCACAGCAGTAAAACCCTAACTAAGACAGTATATACTGGGAGGAATACATTTTTAAAAACCCAACGAGGTATATACTCAATGGTGTGCTTTTTCTCTATGAGGGAGTGGGCTCTGTGAGATGGAATTTAGGAGTCTGGCTCCGGAGACCTTAATTTGTGAATTGATATCTTGGTTCCCATTGTTTTGACAAATCATCTTTCCAGTGCCTGTTTCTTTAAAATATGCAGGTGGTTATCTGAGTTGACTTGACTTTAGATGTCTTGAGGGATCTAAGCCTTAGGTGCTGGCCTCTAGGGTGTCTGAAGCAACTGATGAAGGAGATAATCTTTTTCTTGCTCCCTTGCCCTTAATGGCCTCTGCATTTTGTTCTCTGTGCAGTCTTGACTTTCAGCTCCAAGTACTCACTGCCTCCTGGCCCCGTCTCCTGAGCTCTGTGTGTGGTATGTGTGTGGTTAACTGGTGTCAATAAAACCCCACCACCATAGTCTGTGATGCCGCCAGAGGCCATGTTGGTGTCTGTGGTCCAAGCTACTGCCTCAGGCCACGATGAAGCTCGAGATCTATGTGGATGTACCCGGTCAGTGCTGCTGACTGCTGACTTGGTGATGTCCTCGGGCTTTGCTGCCTTGGGGGTCCATGCTGATGTGAGTGGCTTGTGTAGCTACCTGAAGCCATGATGAGACGGGAGGTCCGTGCAGCCAGAGGGCCAGGAGTGGGTCAGGGTCTAGATATGGTCAAAGACTGTGGCCCATCTTATCGCCGAGGGCCTTGCAGATAGATGTCTGTGGTCTGGACTGCCACCTGAAGTCATGTGGATGTCCGAGGGCCTTGCTGAGCTGGCCCTGCCCTTGGTGTCTGCTGCATGGAGGCAACAATGGTGGTATGGGCACAGGAGGGGGCTGGCCCAGGTGGTATAGGTGTGGGAAAGCTGTCCTGCTCCTTGTCGGCCACCATTCAGTGTCATGGGGACCTGGTGGAGGCCCAGGCTAACCAACTCAGCTACCACCTAGACCCAGATCCAGGCCTTTGAGTTATCCCACCCCAACATTTCCCCCATCTATGAGCTGCTGGGGCTCATGAAGGAGCTGGTCTTTTGGAACCAAAGCTGCAGGATCTCCAGACTCACAGAACCAGCAGGATATCTGAGAGGAGTCTCAGCAAGTGTCCGCTGTTGATGGTGTGACAGAAGCTAGAGGCCTTGAACCAGACCAATGACTCAGTAAGGCTGTTTGGGCAAAAGGGTCCACCTTGTGACACACTGCAGCTTCCAGTGTCACTATAATAAAGGGATAGGTGATGGAGAGGCGAGAAAGACAGGAACAGGGTGGTATGTTCAAGGCAGAACTGGAGACACAACAGCTGTGACAGGTGTGACAAATGGCTATGACTGATAGAGGAACAGGTTGTTACCCAGAGGGCTCAGCGAGATTTTTTTTATTGTTGTTGATAATTTTAATTTTTAATTTTATTTTGCAGCGGAGGTTACAAGGGTTGGGGGTGGTCATGAAATAATTGGGAGATGAGGGGTTGGGGTGCATGATGAGAAATTCCCAAAGAGTCAAAAATATTATGTTGGGGGAAGAACAAAGGCACTTCCTATTTCCAGGTAGGAGAGTTGAACAAGAATTGGGGCTGAAGAGACCATGCCCTGCGAGCTGCCATTTGTGACATCAGCTAGTCAGCCCGAGTCAGGGTGCTGAAAATCAGGGCCAGTGTAAAGATATTGTTTTCTCCAACTTGAGACAGAGAGACTCAGCCACCCAAAGTTGACTGCAGAGGAATTCCCAAGGAGAAGGGCTCCTGGGAGGGGGTGGTCTTAAGATCGTCCTGGATCTGCTCTATCCCTGGTGGTAGCCCGGTTACAGCTGCCGTAACCATGGAGACTTGAAAAGAGGGCCACTGTGTCTGTGGTGTATGACCAAAATGTTCATCCTTCCTTTCCCAAATGCCCTTCAGACTCTGAGATAATAAGGTTGGAATATTAACACTTAAGTATGAATGTCCTTAAGGCATTCATAGGGGTACGCAAGCAACACTAATTACCTATGTCAAGTACTTGAATCCAGGTTGTTTCATGATAAGATATTGCTTGCTGTCCGTCACAAGCCATAGGCACCTGGACATGGAAGCTTCTTCCTAGTTCTTTCCACAAGGTAAACTCCATCTTTGGCACCCCTTACCTGGCAGCACCCTGCAGGTCTGAGCTAATAGAACATGGACAAGCCCCTTCATGTAAGGTTTGGCTTCCCAGTTATGGGTTCACAGCCAACAATCACATTGAGGCTCAGGGTTCTGGCATCAGACTCCTGAATGTGAAGTCAGGCCTGACTTTTTACCAGCTGTTTAATGAGGACTAAGAATTAACTTCTGTAGCTCTCAAATTCTTTCTCTGTACAATGAAAATGATAATTTTTCTTCTGTAGGCTGTTGGGAGAAATAAAGGAAATAACACAGAGAAAGTCTTTACTCAACATGAGGAAATACTGCACAAATTAATGTGAACACACCAGTAGGCCTGGATCCCAGCCTCAGGAGGGTGAGACTGGTGGATGCAAATCCTCGTAAGTTTAAGGTTAGCCCAGGTAACACGGTGACACTGTCTCAAAAATAAAAGGTAAAAAAGAAGCCTGGTGGTGTTGGCTCACACCTTTTATCCCAGCACTCAGGAAGGAGGCAGATCTCTGAACTTGAGGCTCGCCTGGTCTTCAGAGCAAGTTCCAGGATACCAGGGCTACACAGAGAAACCTGTCTCAATAATAATAATAATAATAATAATAATAATAATAATAATAATAATAATAAAAAGAAAGAAAGAAATAACAAGGACTGACTGAGGTAAGAAATAACAAGGACTGAGACTATATTGGTTATAGGTTATAGGGTGCTTGTCTAGGTTATAGGTTATAGGGTGCTTGTCTAGGCTATAGGTTATAGGGTGCTTGTCTAGGTTACAGGTTATAGGATGCTGGTCTAGCCTATTCAAGGCTCAAGATTCAATCTTCCCTACCACAAACACAAATATACATATACATATTCATTCCTATATAGACTAACTTTTCCTGTTTATTCTATAGATGTTATCTCCTATTCAAATGAGTATGGCTCAACTTTTAGGTCATTGCAATTGTTCCTGTAACACGAACTCACTCTGTAGAAATGCATACCAGAACTATGTATGTCACACTGGCTAACCAGGGTGCAGTGGAGGTAGAGGTATTTCCTTCAGAAGGCTTTTCAAATGCGCTGTGGGCGGTTGCTTTCTCACAAACAGCCTGCATTTGACGCGGTTTCTCTATTTGCAGAAAGGGGATCTTATTAGTTTCCTCCAAGGAATAGGAATGTCTTTATTTACTTATCTACCTAGATGTAGAGTAAAGAGATTTATTTCATTTATATATTCCGTACTGAGGCTCAAACCCAGAACCTTGCACCTTCTAGGGTGATGCCAGACCATCAAGCCACACCCCCCACTCTAATGAGATTGATCATAAAGATTGGTGCATGCTATTATGGTGGCTAACGTGTTGAGTTGTACAACCTGCAGGATGTTGGCCAAGGAGAGTCCATGGTGTCCGTTCTAATCCAAATGCAAGAAAGCACAGAAGCTCCCTTGTAGCTTAGCTTTGTGCTCTGTTCTGTTCTTCATTTGGGTGAGCCCATCCACATGTAGGAAGGCATCTGATTAATCTGATGTTAATTTCATTCAGAAATGCTCTCACAGATGTCTGACACCCTGGAGCCCAGTTAAAGTAGCAACACACACACACACAGACACACACAGACACACACACACACACACAGACACACACACAGACACAGACACACACGCACGCACACGCGCATGCAGCATGCACATAGGAATGGGAAAGCCATGTCCTTTTTTTCTTTCAAAACTTCTACTCAGTTAAGGACACATGGGATGAGGGTGGGATGGGGAGAGTATCAGTAAGCATCCTGAAATTGCTGAGGTCAAATAATTTTAAGAATAAACTTAAGAATAATATAAAAAAGAAGCACATACTTTTTATTTTTTAAATTATCATATTGATGAGGTCCTATGTGATTTTTTTCTGTTTTATTTTGTGTGTGGGGGTGTTTTGCCTGTGTGTGTCTGGGTACTGTGTGCGTGCAGTGCACAGTGGTAACGGAGGACAGAGAAGAACATTGACTCCTCTTGGACTGGAGTTACAGACAGCTGTGAGCCGCCACGTGGGTGCTGGAGATTGAACCTGGGTCTTCTGGGAAAGCATCCAGTGTTCCTAATTGCTGAGCCATCTCTCCAGCCCCCAGTACACATTTCTTACTCTAAAGTCTCTGCCAGTCTACTCAGACTGCCAAAGCAAAATACAAAACCGGGCAGTGCAAAGGGTAGAAATGTGTTTTCTTGGGCTGAAGGTCCAAGATCAAGTACAGATAGGGTGAGATTCTCCTGAGGTCTGTCTCCTTAGTGTGCAGCTGGCTGCCTTGCTGTGTCCTCACGTGACCTGTGAGACTGCATCCCTAGACTCTTCCCTCCTTTTATAAGGATACCAGTCCTGTTGGATTAGGGCCTTATCCCCCCCCCCCCCAACATAACATTTTTATTGATTCTCTGGGAATTTCACATCATGCACCCCAGTCACACCCATTTCTTAGTCCTTTTATATCTGTGACTCCCCCCCCCCAAAGTAAAAATAAAAATAAGAAAAAAACTAAACCCAAGTCCAATTATGTTATCTATATACTCACTGGAGCATGGTCGAACTCTCGGTCCTGTCCCTTAAATAGAACAGAGCCCTTCCTCTCCCGCATCCCTGCCCGAAGCCATCAGTTGTGGAGAGCCACACTTCGGTATCCCCATTTCACTTTTTAAAGAGTTCTCTCTGATGGCTTTCTGTCTAGGCTGCTACTTTTTGGTGATGGGGGTTGTCACAGAAGCCTTCTATGTCCCTCCTGCTTCACTGTGTGTCTACAGTCATAAATGTCACAGCAAAAGTAGCTTCCTTGCTCTCAACAGCCGGCAGGACCATGGGTCAACTCCACATGGTTTCTGGCCACCGGACATCACCATAGATGGCGTCATTGGCTGTGCAGGCCACCTGAGTCACTATGGTTGGTCCTTGGCTGCAGTACAGCCCACAGGGCCTTATTTTATGTGCATGGATTTGTTTGGTTTTGTTTTTCAAGGCAGGGTTTCACTGTGTAGCCCTGGCTTTCCTGGTTACTCTGCAGACCAGGCTGGTCTTAAACTCACAGAGATCCACTTGCCTCTGCCTCCCAAGTGCTGGGATCAAAAGCATGCACCACCACTGTCTCGCTATGTCTACGAATGTGGATGTTTTGCCTGCATGCATGTCTCTATACCACATGCATGTGGTACCTGAGCTGGCCAGAAGAGGACTTCAAAACCTCTGGAATTGGAGTTACAGAGTGTTATGAGCTGCCATGTGGGTGCTGGGAATTGAACTCTGGTCCTTTGCTTAAGTAACAAGTGGTCTTAAGAGTTAAGCCATCTCTTCAGTCCCAGGGTCTTCTCCTTACTCTACAGGCCTTATCTCCAAATACACCCCACTGGGGATTAGGCCTTCAGATACTGGGGGTGGGGGCAGATGCTAACAGTTTCATAAATGATAGTAAACATTTCTTTTGTTCCCTCTGGGACCAAAAGGTTTAGCACTTGTAGTATAGCCATGGCTCCTTCAAATCCCATAGGGGTGAGATATTCAAGGATATCACCATTATAAGATGCCATTAATGTTATCACTGTCACTATTGTCATCAGCTTTTCCCTAAGCCTGTTCATAGTGTATTTGATGGCTTACACAGAAGACTTGAAAAATTAACTTATTCAGGTACATTGTCTGAGTCCTGGTGGGGCAGGTAGGAAGCTGAACAGCGTAACACAGATGTTGCAATTTTATAGACATGTTGAAACACAAGTACACACAACCTGTAATCCTAAGCATATAAAATGGTAAGCAATAAATGAATGGTAGAAGTAATAAAATATGCCATAGGAAGAGAAATACATTGTGGAACTAATAATAATAGTAACCTTTATTGAGCATTTGCCATGCGTTTGACACAATTTAACTGAGTCTCCATTTTTATTTTATTTTATTATTTTTGGTTTTTCGAGACAGGGTTCCTCTGTGTAGCCCTGGCTGTCCTGGAACTCACTCTGTAGACCAGGCTGGCCTCAAACTCACAGAGATCTGCTTGTCTCTGCCTCTGGAGTGCTGGAATTAAAGGTGTGCACCACTGCCACCTGACTGAGTCTCCATTTTAAGCTATTACATTATAAGATTGTGACCTGCCTGAGTCCTTCCTTTCTGTGGGCACTGTGATACTACAGAGAAGCTGCTGGCCTAGTACTTCTGTCCCCAGAACTCTTTGTGGTGTGTGACAGCAGTGGAGGCAGCTTATCTGGAGCCGTTGGGATAGGCAGTTCTATCTTGGAGGCTGTGTATTAGTGGGAAGTGTGTTCAGTCCTTACTCACATGTAAAGATAATTAAAACATGCATCCTATCCTCAAGAAACTCATAGGCATGAATGGTGGGCCAACAGAGTAAACTGCCTAGATAAGTTTTACTCTGCTGGTTCCTGAGCACAGAAGTGAAGGTGTGTCTTCATCTAGGTTTGGAAACAGAGAGGCACATCTCTCCAGCAGCTCCACCTACATCTTGAAGGACTCTTGATTTCCCACAGTGACTTGTGTGGTGGGCAGTTGCTGGAGAAAAGAGGCTGGGTTACATCTCTTAAGTATGAAGTGGCTCTTGGTAGGGAATTCCGTGTTGAGGTTCAGGTGTAAGCACCATCCAGCCCCGACTGGCATGGAGACAAAGGGACTTGTGGAGCCAGTTAGTAATGTGGGCAACTAAAGAGGCTCTTAAGCTGAGCATGGTGGCACATGCCTTGGGAAGCAGAGGCAGTTGGATCTCTGTGAGTTTGAGGCCAGCCTGGTTTACAAAGCAATTCCAGGACAGCCAGGGCTCCAGACCAGGCGAGCCCTCTCCCCTCACCCAACTAGGCGGAGAGTGAGGAAATCCCTTGCTCTTCAATGCCATCGGTGGCCACCAAGAGGAGATCCTAACAGGGCAGAGGCAGTGAGAACCCTGATGTTTTGGAATATATGCAAAGTGATCCATTTGGGGATTAAGTAGGAAGGGCTCTGGTAGGAGTGGGTCAGGAGGAGAGACTTGAGAATCATGGAGAGGGGAGATACTCTGACAGTAAAACAGTGCTGAATTCCTGAATCCATTATGGAGGACTTGCAGCAGATGGAGATGCGTGCCATCTTACTGAATTCTCCCATAGTAACCAGGCAGGCAGTGGTGGGAGCAGTAGCTTGAGTCCTGACCCAGAGCTGGTCTGATCCTGCAGGCTCTCCTGGGCTGAGGTGACTCTGGCTAACAGATCAGTGTCTTCCCACCATACCAGCCAGTGCTGGCGGCAGGACGACTATGAACATCTTGGGGGGGGGGGGGGGAAACAAGCATTTGTTTTGGAGTATTTTTCCACTGCTTTTCCAATGGTCTCGGAGTGGATGCGGGGTTTGTATGCACACGTGTGTCGCGGTCACAGGACTGCTTCCCGGACTGCAAGGCGCAGGAGCTCAGAGGCAGCTCTGGGCATGAGAAGCAGCCGGGCTGGACTAGAGAGCCGCTGGTGGGAGGGGAAGTGCCATTGTGACCTACCCAGGTCCCTCCCCTCCTCGGGCACTGTGATGCTGCAGGGCAACTGCTGGCCCAGCATGTCTGTCTCAGGCCCCCTCCCTCGCAGTGTGTCACAACCGCGGAGGCGGCCGTATCTGGAGCAGTTGGGGTGGGCAGGCCCAGCTGGGAGGCGAGCAGGCGAAGAGAGCGGCCACGATGGTGAGACTTGCCCGCCCCGGGCTGGCCAGGGACGCGCGCAGGTGCCGGGTAGAGAGCTGCGGGGGCACGGGGTAGCTGTGGGGTGGCTTTCGATCTGCTGGGCATCAAGTCTCCTAGAGGGGCCGTGGGTCAGTTCAGGGTCAAGGGTCTTGTATCCAGGGGTGGGAAACCTCTAGTTTTTATGTACCTTATATTTTGTGGAGAATGTAGAGGGCAGGGGCTATTCGACCCCTAAAGGGACCTAAGAGAGATCTGCGCTCGCTAAAGAGAGGAGGGCGAACCAGGAGAGCCCAGTGGAGACGAGTTAGAATATGGGGGACAGCCACTCGTGGACCAGAGTGAGAAGAAAGGGATGCCGAAGGATTCTGGACAGGTGGTCTGGACCTGGGTGGCTTGGAGTCAAGTCTCCAAACCGAGTCCAAAGTGACACGTTCCAGACTGGGATCATTCTCCACCCTCACCATCCGGCCATCGGCTTGGGTTGAGGGCAACTTTAATTCGAGCTGGGTGCTGTGGACCCAAGAAGCTTCTCAGGTGCCTGTCACCGGTGCTGGCTCTTCGGCCATCAGCTTGGGTTTGGGGCACCCTCAGTTCGAGCTGGGTCCAAACTAGCTTCGCAGGCGCCTGGCGCTGGAGCAGGCTCCTCACCTTTCCCAGCGGTCAAAGTCAGAAAGAAGTTTCCCTCCCCAGAGACCAGGGAACCTAAGCCATTTAATTTTATTTCCTTTCCTGGCTTCGAGACAGCAACTCTTCTTCACTGGTAGCTGTCTTCACTTGCGGCTGCTACCTTCATAGCCAGAGAGACTCTCCAAGCGTTAACCGCAGCTCCGCAAAAGCCCCTGGGAAGCTCTGCTGCGGGGACTAAAGTTGGCCTCAACCACCGCCCTCCCGCCCCCCGCCCCCCGCCCCCCGCCCCCCCTCCGGCACCAGGAAACCCTAGTGTTTCCTCAGTGAAGTGGGACAGAAAGATTAGGGTGGAGGGTGGGGCAGTATAAGAGTGTCTCACATACCAAGGTCAGGTTCTCTGAGCCACTTGCTTCGGTGTCAGTGACAGAGCAGCCAGGCCAGAACCTTCCTTCTCTCCTCTCCACCCCCTTTCTCCCTCCCCCTTCCCCTCCTCCCTCCTCTTTTCCCCTCCTCCTGCCACCCCTCCTCCTCTCTGGCTGTTCATTTGGGAGCGTGCCCAAGACTTTCTGGCGCTGGCTCTCCTGTTAGCCCTACCCCCAAGCATGACCCAGGCACACCTGGGAGCTTGAAGAATTTGGCAAGGCAGGAGAGAGTGAGCAGAGGAAACCACTTCTGCTCAGGTCCCTGGTGTGGGACCCTAGGAGGAGGGCAGAGTTGAAGTTCAGATTCTGGAGCTTGGCTATGCAGCTAGCTGTGTCACTTCGGGAAGGTCATCAAACCTCTTTGGACTGGCTTTTCACATGGACAAAATGAAGAGGGCTTACTTCAAACTTCCAAGGCTCTACATAGATTTTATTATTTTTAGGCTTCTTGTTCTAGAGTGATATAAATACTTATTAAATATATACAAGTTATATACATACACACATATATGAAGAGTGAATGAATGTAACTTCCAACTTCATCATCCAACGTCACTTACTTGCCATGATCAATCATTAATTTTTTGTGTAAAGACAGGTACTCACTATGTATCACTGCTGGGCTAGAACTCATGTTGTAGACCAGGCTGGCCTCACACTCACAGAGACCCGCCTGACTCAGCCTCCTATGTGCTGGGATTAAAGACATGCACTATCACATCCAGGAAAAAGAATTCAAAGTTTTAGTGTGTGTGTGTGTGTGTGTGTGTGTGTGTGTGTGTGTGTGTGTGTGTTGATGTGCATGTGTGCTTGCACACAGGTCTTTGGACATCAGTGTCCTTACACTGTGGAATCTGGTCACCAAACTCCAGTCACTAGGCTTGCTTGGCAAGTGCTTTCACCTGCTGAACTGTCTCTTTGGTCTTTCTTATTAGACTTGCTTTGTTTATTGGCTACATACCGTAGAACTGATATTTAACATTTACAGTACCCAGCGCTTAGCTACTGCTTTAAAAGTTCCGGAGTGCTCTCTCACGTCTACACTCTCACTCTGATCTGAATGCCTGCAGACTCAGGGTGGAGCCTGAAGGGTGTGTGGAGGGGACCAAGATCGCAATGCAGCCTTCAGCAAATGTCACTGTTCTGAGCCGACCAGGGAAATGACAAAACAGCCACACTTAAGAGGTTTTTGAAAATGGTCAAAAGAGCCCATCTTTGTATCATGAAGCCCTGAGCTTCGTGTACTGAGAACAGTCTTTGTATGCCCAGCGCTGTCTTGATGGACATTTCCCATTCACAGAAACTCTTAGTGATTATTTTCTTTTTAACTCCTTCCTTCCCTCCCTCTTTATTCTTTACTTGGACATGGGTCTTCTTCTGTTGCCCAGGCTTCCCTTAAATGTGTGCTTTTTAACCCCCTCGGCCTCCTGAGCAGATGGGAGACTCAATCTTTTTCTTGTCTCTTTTTACAGTGGAGGTGGTGCTGGGGGTGGGGGTGGAATGTCGGGGGCCCAGCCTTGCATGCTTGGCGATGGGCCATACCTTTGAGCCACACCCCAGACCCTGACTCTTTCCTGGAAGACTAGAATGATCAGTTTGTAAGCCTTGATCTCTAGAATTCTGCCCTTCCAGGTGTCTTCACTTCCTCCAGTGGGTCAAGTTTGAGGCAGCTGGCCTGGCCTCCAGGTCCCTTCTTCCTACACGGGTCAGGGAGGCCTCCTTGGGAGTTAAGCAGAATCAGCTTTGTCATTTCTACTTTTTGTGGGGGTAAGAAACATGTAAGTAGTCCCCACACATATTTTCCGGGAGGTCAGTTCTCCAGTCACGAGGCAGGTGGGCACATTTCTGTGATTTGCTGGCTTTCTTCCCATATCGTATGGCATGCATGTCACTCCATCCACCAATGCCTTTGAGTGGTTCCACACCGGAAACGCAAATTACACACCTGGTAAGATTTGACTCTTCAAAGCAACACCTCCCTTCTTAACCATCAATCAGCTGGACAATCCCATCCCCCAAGTATCCCATCTGCTCCCTATCTTCTTCCACAAGCAGCCCCTGAGAATGTGACGATGGTCCTTAGTTGGGGCAAAGTATGAAGGTCCCTGGCCTGGTACCCTAAGCTGAACACAGGTCAATGGAGCAGGAAGCGGAGAGTTTTTATAAAGATCACGTGGGGATGGGGACATCTTTAGCATGACCTTTGAATGAAATACCTTCATGCCAGTCCTTTAGTTTTATGGCTGTGTCAGATGGAAATTGACATCAAATAGTGACAGATATCACGTATACTTGCAAACATTGGCAGTTAGAGGGGAGAGCAGTGTGTCTGGGGATAGGGCTAGAGTCATTGGCCTGTCTGGTGTCCCCTGGCATCACTCGGCTGTACCATGTGACTGTGCTGTGCAGAATGCATAGATGGCTATTGCGGCCTAGAGCACTGTGGGGGTTACAGCTACCTCTCTCTTCCTGGAAGCCTTTTCTCCTCCAGATACTTGGGGACCTACTCCTGAGTGATGGGTCCTTGGTTAAAGTGAGGTGGCAAAGCTACTGAGTAAGTCTTGATAGGATCAGCTGAGGGAGGGGTGGGGGCATTAATGCTATTTTTTAAAGTGTTTGCTGACTGTCGTTCTTGGTGAAGGGTCTGCTAGGTGCCCTTGCAAAGGATGAAAGTTAGTAACTTTGAGGAAGAAATGGTTGGGAGCCAGTCAGTGATAGGGCGAGTGGGGGGATGTGGTATGGTTTGAGGAAGGAAGTGGACCAACTGTTCACTTTTTCTTGGGTTACTTGGGGAGCTGACGTTGATGTGGACTCTGTGGTAGGCATTTCCTCTGTCTCCTGGAGGATCATGAAAAAGCACAGTAGTCAATGTGTGCATCACACCGGATCCTGACCTAGCCTGTCCTGTCTCACGCCAGCTGGAGCCTTTGATGCCACAGGGTCGCTTGTGCCAGAGTCTGCATCCCAAGCACCCCACCGCTTGTCTCTCATCAGCTGCCTATATTATCTGAGCCCCGCCTGTGAGCCCCGCCTGTGAGCCCCGCCTGTGAGCTGTCTTCTCCCACTGCTGCTCATTTAGATCAGCTCTGCTCTGGCTGGGGCTCATCTGCTAGCCTTTCTCTCTTGTCAGTGATTCCAAACACGCTAATTGAAGGGTCTGGGCAGAGATAACGCCATCTTTGATGAGTCATGTTTGTTCTTTCTTTAATTATCTCTCGGGAACACTATGGCTCTACTTGCCTGCTTTGTTTATGTGATTTTCCCCTCCAGCCCCACGTTAGAATTAGCACAGCATTATTTCTGTTTGAAGAAGCTTCCTGGGAGTACCTGCATGGCAACCGAGCACAGGTGGCCAGGAAACGATGGCCCTGTCTCAGTCCTTCACACGCCTCCTGATGCTGGTCCGAGTCACTAACTTTTCCTAGAGAAATATTCCACTCTTAATTTTTTTGAAACCTTGAACTGATTTTTTTCTCTCTTCAACACATGGTTTCTCTGTGTAGCCCTGGCTGTCCTGGAACTCACCCTGTAGACCAGGCTGGCCTTGAACTCAGAGGTCTGCCTGCCTCTGCCTCCAAAGTGCTGGGATCAAAGGCGTGCGCCACCGAGGCCAACTCAGACTAGGGTCTTAAACATGGCTGCAATTGCTCTACCACTGAGCTGCGTCACTGGCCTTGAAACGCTGTTGAAAGGTTCAAAGCCTTCTCCCCTGAGGAGAATGTGCAGCTTATTTTAGTCTTCTGAGAGCAGAGCCAAAGGGACTGACAATATTAAAATGAGGAAATTAAACAGGATCCACACAGGGTTTCCTGTAGTAGATTCTGAAAGGCTATGGAGTTCTAGAATATTTTCTGTGACCGATCTAATTTCTATGGAGGATGGGCAGAGGGGCCACAGCTGTCCTACCAGCTCTGCCCTTCATGAACTCATGCTCCATATAAACTGGCAGTTGTGGGACATGTCCTAAATTCTCCTGTTCATATTCCTAATTTTTCCGAAACATGCTCCAGGCCTGTCTAAAGTCATCAGGAACCTGTCTATAGTCCTCCAGTGGACCAAGCCAGCAGGGTGCTTTCCTTCTTTAACTCCCATGAGCTGCATCTATGTGTTCTTAGGCTCTGCCTGCTCTCCATGTTAAACGGGCTGGAAACTTCATCTCTGCTGTGTCTGAGCACTGTGGTTGGACAGTTGCTTGCCCATGGTGTTTGGTCTCTATATCAGAAAGAGACAGAAGAAGCAACCATCATGGCTGAGCACTGTGTGATAAACCAAGAGACCATTAGGAGCTAACACAGCAGAGACCCTGGACTGGTCTGTTGTCATCCTTACTTCCTGCCAGTAGGGAGTGGCATGTCACTGGAATGCTGAAAACCCAATAGGTGCCAGCACACTGCCATTTAGAATCTTCTTGCATGTGACAGTGTTCATCACACTGGGAACCTTTGCAGGCATTCTGGCATATCAGGTTATTGAGGCATGCCACACCCTGGATTGTTGACTTCAGGGGCTCTGGAAATATGTATGCAGAGCCTTCTCTTACAGGGACCCAGAACAGAGCTCCAGAGACGCCAATTCAAAATAGATACGGGAGGAGGAGGGGACCAGGAGCTCTGGCTACCAAGGGGGAACCTGAGATATGAGTTTGGAGCCCATAAGACTGAAATATCCCTGCTGACTTAGCTTACCTTTGCCCATCTCTGACTGCTCAGCTTATCCTGAGGAACAGCCTCCTGGTAGCGGAAGATGACTCATCTTTAAAGAGATTGGTCCCTGATTCTCTCCTGAATTTCTGTACAGAGAGCATTTCCTATTTGGAATTTGGCACGGCGAGCTTGGTTTTGATGCCCACTACCAGGCTTGTACTGAGGTAGATGCAGCCATACCCCAAGGTGCTGGAAATCGAGAGCAAGAGTGAGGCAGAGGTTTTCAGGTACAAAAGACAGAGAGAGAGAGAGAGAGAGCTCAGGCTGGACTCACAAGTCCTGGGTTCTGGGCCAGGCTTTTTGTCTGCACAGTTGTGAATCTTCAGGCTAACCTTTACGTCTCTGTGCCTGTTTTATCCCCAGCAACGGAGAAGGAATCATTAGGTAATCCATGAGGCCAGGCTACCTCTGTGCTGCGCGTTCTGTGCTTACATCTCATCCTCGGCATAGCGGACGGGTGACCTTTCATGGGTGTGAGGATTCACCTCCCTAGGGTGTCACACTGGTCTCCAGAAGAGTGGGAAGAGGGGTGGCTGGACAGACAGTGTAAAGAAGGCTACTCGTTGCCCTGCCAGCTTCTCCTGGGTAACAAGCCCTGAGGTTACCTACTTATGATGTGAGAGGTTGATTTCGGCTTGGTTTTTAGAGGTTTCAGTGTGTTCTTAATTGTTCCTGATGGTCCTTGGCCTGAGGTGAAGGGACATATGGTAGAAGTAGGTGATAAACCACGTACTTGATGGCTAAAGAGGGAAAGAGAAACTGAGGGAGAGGCTAAGCTCTACCTCTTAAGCTCCCCTAATCGTGCCAGAGGCTGTGGGTCAGGCGTTTAACAGAGGTCCCTATGGAAGACATTCCCGATCCATACAAACTATAGGTCCCTCTCATGAGCCAAGTATCCCATGGAATCCTGAGGATATTCATAGACCACAGGGTTCCAAGAAACTTCCTATAAGTTGTAACTTCACTTATATCTGGACTCTATCCTTCGCACCCCACAACCTCTTGCCGGATTTTAGTGAACTTCCGGTGCTCTGGGGGTGGCTGCATCTAGTGTAGTATAAACCCAGTGCGAGCTTGCCACGCAGGACTCTAAACAGGAAACAGATCAAGCCCGGGACCCTGTGTGTGGTAGGCAAGCTCTCTTTATGTAACTCTGAAATTTTCGTTTGCCCGCACAGGGAGGACCCTTAGTAAATGTTAGTTGAAGAGAGGCGATGTGAGGTGGGAAGAATTAGGCTAAGAGATTTGGACCGTGGATGGCGTCTCGTCTCTGACACCTGCTTCTCATCTAGTTATTCTACTTTATTATTAACGTCTTCATTTTTTAAAAAAGATTTATTTATTATATATAAGTACACTGTAGCTGTCTTCAGACACACCAGAAGAGGGCACCAGATCCCATTACAGATGGTTGTGAGGCACCATGTGGTTGCTGGGATTTGAACTCAGGACCTCTGAAAGAGCAGTCAGTGCTCTTAACTGCTGAGCCATCTCTCCAGCCCAACTTCTTCATTTTTTACTATGAAAAAATGTAAACCTCCTGAGAAATAGATAAATACAATGCCAGCCATATGTTTATTGCTTACGTGTAACAATTATCATCTTAGGTCATATCTACTTACCTCCTGTGTTTATGAATGTTTCAAAATAGCTAGGAGTGTAAGACCTAACACTGAAGGTCCTGAGTTTGGTTTCAAATACTGTTAAAAATTAAAAAAAAAAAAAAAGTACTTTAAAGTACCAATATCATGATATCTTATTGTTAGATGTTTCAGATGTAATTGTAGACCCTAGTAACATTTTCATACTTAACCTCATTTTTATCTTAAGGACTAAAATGAATGAATTTCTCCATTTTGATTTGTTCAAGTCAGAATTCAAAGTCTGTGTGGTCCATGTAGCTGTTCTGCTTCTTACATGGAGGGCTGGGGCTGAGAGAGAGGGGCACTCTGTAAAGGTATTTATTCGTTAATAAAAGATTGAGGAAGGCATCAAAGAGACCAGAGACACTGCATCGCATGTCGGTAGTTGCAGTTCACTTCTATCCTCTGCTCTTCTTCCGGTGACTTATTTTTATTTTTATATTTTTGTTTTCCTGCAAAAGCCCTCCATCCTCCCCAGAAAGGCCTAGAATGTTCCAGAAGGAAAGTCAGCTGATTAGAAACCAGGCAGCACCCTCAATAAGCTGTGGGGGCGGTTGGCATATGATGGTGACATGAGGGACAAATCTCAGGAAGCTGAAGATTGGGGCCACTGATGGGACTGTGATGTGGAGGAGGGTCTGTATGGGTCTGCCCATTGCTCCCGCAGTGTTGGGGCCTTCCTGAGAGACAACAGGTCCTTGCTGAGTGTGTGGTGTAGTTTTGTGTCAATCATAACATGCCCAGTGTGCTTGGTTGGTATAGGATGTGCTTTCCTTAGTCCTAAGATGGAAACAGCAAACAGCTCTGCATCAAAGGTAGGGAGAATGGGAGCCTGGGAGCTCAGACTGCCTATCTGCTCCCAGCAGGTGGAGGAGAACCTCCAAGATCACGCCATAATGGTGACTATGGTAAAGTCAACGGCATCATGGCTAAATGGTTATTTTCAGATGAGGAGAGGTAAAGTGACGCAGCCAAGTACATAGAACACAGCCAATAAACTGAGATGGCAAACTGTGACCCCTGAGTGTGGGCAGTGCCTTGGTGGGCATTGGGAAGTACTGTGTTCCATATTGATGGCTTTGAATGCCTACACACTTCCTGGGGCAAGGGCTAGCAGAGGGAGACTAGGGACTCAGCCACAGAAATGAACCAGGGAGCAACAGGTCCTGAAATCTTTGGCCCTTGGAGACAGTGAGGGCATCGGCTCTGCCCCTGTGTCCGGAGAGGCTTCTAACTTCCCAGACTTTGATGCAGACACTGCTTGTTTCCATGACCAGCCATGCTCTTCGGAGGCTCATCCTCCTGGCTTGGGTTACCCAGAGCTGGAAAGTGCCACATCAGGTCATGGATAAGAATAGAAACCTACAGACTAGGCACATGCTTCCCTGCTGGGTTCTGGCAGGTATCACAGTACAGGTCACCCCATGTTGGCCATTGCTTCCCTGCAGGCTGGGAATGGGTGAAGGGCAAGTCTATTTTTCCCAGGAAATCTTCTTGGAAGGAAACTGAAGACACACACACACACACACACACACACACACACACACACACACACACACACACACACACACACCCCTACCTTATTTTTTAGGTGCTAATGCTAGGATTGATTAGATAGACAGTTAAGGCTTCAAATCAGAGTGATACAGAGAGAAGGGCACTCAAGAGGTGAGTTTTACTCACCACTTGGCCTGACCTAAGCAATGAGGTAGTTAATGGTGGCTCTGAAAATGTTTCTAATTACTCAGCATGCAGGAAGAGCCTAACTTGACCTTGATGATATATTTCTGCATTTGTTGTCACACATCCTGTTTGTGGGGTGATGTACCCTGACGTAGGGTTGAGTACCCTATGCATTGAATGTGAGGAAGAGACAGGCCTCAGTCTGTGGCCAGGATCTTGGATTCTCTAACCTTGATGCGCTCTGTTTCCACAGAGGGAATGCATATCAGTCCACGTGGGTCAAGCAGGAGTTCAGATTGGCAATGCCTGCTGGGAGCTCTTCTGCTTGGAGCACGGCATCCAGGCAGATGGAACCTTTGGCACTCAAGCCAGCAAGATCAACGATGATGACTCCTTTACCACCTTTTTCAGTGAGACAGGCAATGGAAAGCACGTGCCCCGGGCTGTCATGGTGGACCTGGAACCTACTGTCGTAGGTGAGAACTGGCCAAGAGCTCTCTGCTGGAGACAGCGAAGTGCAGGGCCTTTGGCTTCTGAGAGCGAGATGAGCTGAAAGGTCTGAGTGAGACAACTCATCCTCCATGTGACCTCTCCTAGCTCTTTTGGGTTAGGGGTCAAAAGTATGTCTGCTGATTTGTGCAGAACAAAGTGCTCCTTAAGCCTGCTGAGACAGATAGAAATGACCAACAACATTGTCACTGATAGTAGGGAGCTTGAAACACAGTTTTAGAAATAATTAGAAACCTCGAAAACAGCCCACTTCCTAAAGTATAGGTTTCTGATTCTGTAAGATACCTGCCATCTGGCCTCATGGGTAATGGTGTAACCCTGCAGCACTTTACTGTCACAGGAAAATGCACAGATGGATTCTGGCTTTCTCAGGACAGGCTTCCCCATGCTCTCTGGAGGACTGGGATCCAGGTGGAGGGAAGGAGAAGAGAATGGCCTTGGTGTTTGAACAGTGGTATCTGCTCCTTCACGTCTTCCCCTCCACTCTAGCTTGGCTGGGGACCCCAGGTGTGGCCAGTACCCTTATTACCCAAGATCCCTCAGTCATTTACAGACTTGTTCTAGGGTAGGCTAGCCTTACTCCAGGAGTGTCTCAGACTCAGACGAGAGGGATAGAACGTCTCTCCTGGAAACCAGGATCTGAGGGTCCTGTCTCTTGACAGATGAGGTGCGGGCAGGAACCTACCGCCAGCTCTTCCATCCTGAGCAGCTGATCACAGGAAAGGAGGATGCAGCTAACAATTACGCCCGTGGACACTATACGGTGGGCAAGGAGAGTATCGATCTGGTGTTGGACCGAATCCGTAAACTGGTAAGCTCAGTGGGGCAGGGCGGAGCAAGTCTGGTCAGGCATCGTCTCTGGTGAGATGAGAGAGCGAGACATCTGGCTGAGGGTACAGCTCCTAGAGCGCATTGGTCCTAGTTTGTTTGTTTGTTTGTTTGTTTGTTTGTTTGGTGTTGAGGTTCAAACCCAGGGCCTCATCATGTCAGGCACATGCTGTACTGCTGGCTGTCCCCCTAGTCCTCTGTTCTTGTCTCAGAAGGAACATTCACAGGGACAGTGCACTTCCCAGGCCTGGGTATCCTGGCCTGCCCTATAGCCTGCTTTGTTGCTAGTCTATGGTAGTATCTTGGGAAGATTTCAGCCCTATGTGAGGTTGAAGTTAGAAACATAGGTGGGTAAAGCTTTAGTTTGAAGGAAGTAAGAAGAGGTTTGAGTACTTGTATCTGAGTGCTTACGTATACATTATAAGTTCCAATTACTCTCTAACACAAGAGAGATCTTTCCTTTGTAATTGATGGATACAGGAGTTGAGGGCTGGGGCAGCATGGTGTCTTAACGTGGGTCACACACTAGAGAGTGCAGAGTTAGGATCCGAATAGGTTGGCTTGACAACAAAGCTGCACTGTTGGTTACATTACTGTGTCTTTCAAAGCTCTCATTTCTGTGTGTTGGGAAAGAAAAATTGGCAGACTTGTGGTGCCCAAAAGTTTAGAACCACTGGATTGAATGATCATAGCTCCCAGCCTCCAGGGAAAATTCTGTGAGTCTATGAATTCTCTTAGTTCTTCCTGGAGTCAGCCCTGAGCACTTATTATGCACATCAGGTGTTTGCTGGGAACATGGTATGAGCTCATTAACCATCACAGAACCTTCTAAGAGGAGGATGTAGCTAAAGGGGAGTGGGCCTTTGGAAAGGTTAATAAGGGGCTGAATTGTTTACAAGTTGGGAATTCATGGATGTGGTGGTTGTCTTGGTGTGGTCATTCCGTGATGTACACAAAAGCCACAGCATCACGCTGTACCCCATAAATACACACAACTGTGATTTGTCAACCTGAAAACACTTTTTTTTTTTTACATCTTAAAAAATCTTAAAAGAAAGCAACAACAACAACAAACAACAACAACAAAACATAGCTCCATTTACATTTCTAAGACCCGCACCCTGAGCCCTTTTCCAAGGTTGAGATGTGCAGGTTGACATCCATACCCATAAAATCATATGACAAGGACAGGATATCAGGTAAGGTTTGAGCTCTCAGAAGGCTCACTGCTGTGGCAACTCTGAGACGTCTTACTCCTGGTTCAGCCAGCTCAGAAGCCAAGCCATATATATATACGCATGGATAGTTTGTCAGTTTGGGCTTTAACCCCTTCTCCCAAGATCAAAACAACCTTTTCTGTGTGTGTTTTATTCCCTATAGGCTATTATGATTTCTCTGACATAAAAATACTGAGGATGGGATTATGGCAGACAGTGGGGCTTTGTCTGGATTTTTCTCCATTTGGGGTGTGTGTGTGTGTGTCCGTCCAGGAGGCTTCCTAATTTCTTCTTGCTTCTGGCTCTCTCCAGACTGATGCCTGCTCTGGGTTGCAGGGCTTCCTGATCTTCCACAGTTTTGGTGGGGGCACAGGCTCTGGCTTCACTTCTTTGCTGATGGAGCGCCTTTCCCTTGACTATGGCAAGAAGTCCAAGCTGGAGTTTGCCATCTACCCAGCCCCCCAGGTCTCCACAGCTGTCGTGGAGCCTTACAACTCCATCCTGACCACACACACCACCCTGGAACACTCTGACTGTGCTTTCATGGTGGACAATGAAGCCATCTACGACATCTGCCGCAGGAACCTGGATATTGAGCGCCCTACCTATACCAACCTCAACCGCCTCATCAGCCAGATTGTGTCCTCGATCACTGCCTCTCTACGCTTTGATGGAGCCCTCAATGTGGACCTCACAGAGTTCCAGACCAACCTGGTACCCTACCCCCGAATCCACTTCCCGCTGGTCACTTATGCACCCATCATTTCTGCTGAGAAAGCCTACCATGAGCAGCTGTCTGTGGCAGAGATAACTAGCTCTTGCTTCGAGCCCAACAGCCAGATGGTGAAGTGTGACCCACGCCATGGCAAATACATGGCCTGCTGCATGCTCTATCGCGGTGACGTGGTACCCAAGGATGTGAATGTCGCCATTGCTGCCATCAAGACCAAGAGAACCATTCAGTTTGTTGACTGGTGCCCTACAGGCTTCAAGGTGAGAACTGATGACTTGGGGATGGAGGGAGGCCTGGGGATGCAGAGGGATTACTGAGGACTGGGGAGAGTGAATCTTGGGAGCCTCTGGTCTTTTATGATAATGTAGGAAGATAATTTAAAGCAAATTCAAGAATGATGTCATTCAGCTTTGACTGAGATGGTCGGCTGTTGAAGGATGGTCTGCTTAAGCCACTTTAGGTAGTGTAGACTTTTCTGCTATTTATGATTAGTTAACCATCCCTGATTCTTTTTTTTTAAAACTGGGGGACCTGGATCACAATGCCTTGAGGACTTGCAATTCATTTTAATTTGCCTAAAAGAAAGCTTAATGGGTATTTTACACTTCTAGGTACATTTTCATTTTAATTCAAACTGCTAGAGAGGCATAATTCTTTCTTCTAAGTTAACTATTTACCTTGTACTCCCTATTCTGCTTAGGGTGACACAAACGGAGCTTCTAGTCTTTATGTGACTGAGTCCTGTTAGTCATGAAGTCCTGACTTTCTCCCCTCCTATTAGCTGTGCTGCTCCTGCAGAGCAAGGGACCCAGTTTCCTGTTCACCACCACACTCCTTGTGACACACATTGTCTTTTCCTTCCTAGACGCTACCTGGGGTTATGTGTCAGTTCGGCCATTCCTGCCAAAGCAGCCAAGGTGGTCTAAACACTGGACTTCATCTTTTAAATTGAAATAACAATATAAGCTGATAAGGAAGAAGGAAAATAGAGAGACGTGTGGGGAGAGTGGGGTAATGGGCACAGAGGGGCTGGCTCTGGGGTCTCACATGGAAAGATGAGTTAGGTGGTAGTTGCTTTTGAAGAAGGTGCCAGCCAGCAGAATCCATATTGCTAAGCCTCACTTGTTGACATTCTCCCCAGGGGTATTTGTCCCCAACTTGACTCGGGTCTACGATGTCACTTTGGATGGGAAGAGAGGCCTATGCTGGCCAGAGCCACACCAGCAAAATACATGGTGTGGCAAACTCTCTCTCTTTCACATCTGTGGCCTGTTGTTTGTTTAGCAGCTGTGTACCTTACAGTCAGCAGTATCTGAAAACACGTTTTAAAGCAGTGAATCTAAGAGGCTGGCAATTTAAGCACACTATTGGCCCGGGATATATGTTAGTTTTGGGCAATATCATGGTTCCTAATGTCCTACAGATGCAGTCCAGTTTCCAAAAATTCTTGGTCTGCTTTGGTTTGGGGCTTTTGTGGGGAGATTTCTAGGGCTGGAGCCCCATGGGGAAGCCTCCCTCCCCATCCCCCAATGTGCTAGCAGATCTTGGGAGGTTGGCTTGCTTGCATGTGACCTTTGACTTCTGTGGTCAGTGTTTCTGCTTTTTTCCTAAGAACACTGTTTACTAGAGACCCGGCCTGTTGAGTAGTAACACCATCCCCAAAGACCTCTTTAAATTACTGCTCTGGATTCTCCCTGTGACCTCTGAAACAGCCTTTCACCCCGACAGAGTGACTTCCCTAAAATGATTGCAAAAAGACTAAGAGGGGCATCAGATAAGCATCTAGAAAGCAATAAGCTTGATGATAATAATGTGAGTTCTAGAAACTGATCTGCTTCTAACAGGGAAGGCATTTCTGCTCCCTGCCCCCGAGATAAACATTCAAGACGCCCCCTTTACTGGTACAGCTTCATTCGCTAAGTCTGCCGACTTGATAATTTACACTAACATTTCTTTTTACTAGCCTAACCTTTATTTCTCCTCCAGCCTTTAGTTTCTAAAGCCCTTGTGATCCTCCTGCCTCAGATCCATGGCACTGATATGATGGCACACACCACCATGCCCCCTCCCCTTCACTTTTACCCCCCCCACACATCCTTTAGATTTACCCGAGTTCCCAATTACCTTGTTCATTCTCCTGCTCCATCTTACAGCCCTACCCATTCCCATGCCCAGGTTTTGCCAGCATAGCTTGTTACCAACAGTTGTCCTGACGTTGTCTTTGGCGGACTCACGTGTCGTTCTGTGGCCTGTCTTCTTCTCTGTTCCCCAGGTGGGCATCAACTACCAACCACCCACTGTCGTGCCAGGAGGGGACCTGGCCAAAGTCCAGCGAGCTGTTTGCATGTTGAGCAACACCACAGCCATCGCAGAGGCCTGGGCTCGCCTTGACCATAAGTTCGACCTCATGTATGCCAAGCGGGCCTTTGTACATTGGTATGTTGGAGAGGGAATGGAAGAAGGAGAATTTTCTGAGGCCAGGGAGGACCTGGCTGCCCTGGAGAAGGATTATGAAGAAGTGGGGACTGATTCATTTGAAGAAGAGAATGAGGGGGAAGAATTTTAAATATACACTTGCCCCATGACTATGTCTCTTTCTTTGTGTTCGGTCCACTCAAAGCATGCTGGGATCCTTTCCTAGCACTGTACTCAGACACATGACTGCAGATGTGCCTGCTCTCTCCTGTTTTCTCTTCTTAGTATGCTGTGCTCACTCTTCTGAGGGGAAAAGGAAACCACAGAGAGAGAAAGTGACAGGCAGGCCTCTCAGCCCTGGTCTGGTTCCTATCCTACATAGCCTGACCCTGACCCTTCACCAGGCATCGTGACCAGCCACATAGCTTCTGAGCACACAGGGACTCCTCCTGGAATGGAATAGTTCCATTACTGAAGAATGAAAGTGAGCAGGTTACAAACACAGGGTTAGGGATCTTAATTCTAGGTTAGACTGGGTTGCCCCAAGACAGAGCCTGCTGGTGGAAGAACAGGAACACCCAGCAGAAGCTCAGTCTGGGAAGATGCTGCAGAGAGAGGGAATGGACCCTTGTGTGATGGATACATAGCACAGGCCTGGCCTCGTCTGGATCGATCACATCCGTTCATCGAGTGTCTGAGGGTCTCCATCCCTTCCCCCGCAGGGGTGTGTCCCAAGACCCTCACTAGATGTTGATGACCACCAAGAGTCCTGACCCTGTACCTATGCGTGTCTGTGGTTTTCCACATTTACACACATTATGAAGTATAATTTGTATACACACAGTGAGAGATTAACAATCACTGGAATGGAACAGCTAAGAATGCTGTAATAAAAGTTATGTGACGACTTGGGGTATAGTTCTGTGGTGAGCAAGTGCTTAGCATCTGTGAAACCCTGGGTTAATTTTCTACCACTGTACTCAGACAGAGCAGCAGATGTGCCGGCTTCCTCCTGTTTCCTTATCTGAGGGTGCCATAACTCTCTCTTCTATGGGAAAAAGAAACCAGAGAAAGAGAAAGTGAAAGTAATGGTGTCTGCAGTCTATTCTCTGACCCAGACACTGTCCCAAGAGCCAGAGAGTTAGAAACATGACAATGTTTCTGCTTCCTAAATACATTTTTTAAAAAATAGGAAGGTCACTTTAGATGGTGTTTAGAGATGTCAAAATGACAGTATCTGGAGTGTCACTGTGGACGGATGGCGCACAGGACACATGAGGCCAGGGATACTGGGTATGGGGACCAGCAATATGAAAACAGAAGTGGGCACATGTGGGTTCTGACTGAAAGAGAGGCGTTTGCTAGGAGGGTGGAAGTCAGGCGCTTATCAGGCAGGAGTTTATCTAGTCGCAGAGGAAAACCCACCATGGGTGCTTAGATGTCTCCTAAGTGCAGCATAAGCACGTGAGGGCTTGAAGGAGGCTTCCACGGTACCTAACCTTTTATCTACACCTTCTGCGGTGACCTCAACAATCTTGAGATGGAGTTTTGGGTCATTCTGAATGGACACAAGTATGGAGAGGTGACTGTCAGAGACAGCAAGGTGGAGTTCAGATGGGTCCCGACACTAGGCCCCTCTCCACCGTTTGTCTCCTGTGCTTCTAAGTTCCTCATGAAATAGCCCACAGGAGAATGAGTCGATTTGCCAAGGAGAGGATGGGAGGTATAGAGCATCCCTGCCTCTGACAGCACAGGATTTCAGGAGCAATCGGAAGGCTGTTATTTCATTTCCAGTGAGACCTCCAGGGTTGAGCCTATTATGGGTCCTTGTGCGTCCGAAGCAAACCCCTTCAGATCTGTTTCTAGAAGGTTTCTTGTAGGAAGGATTCTGGAATTTTGGCTTCTTTAAAAATCACAGAAATATAATGTTTTCATTTTAAACCCAGGTATGGAGATATGGGGTTGCTTTGCAGCTACTGACTATGATTTGCCTCACACTCTAACAGAGGCATGGTTTTGTTGTGTATAACATTTGGAATTCTGGGAACTTTTCAGGAGATATATAAATGCTAGGGTCCCAAGATTATGGGGTTGGTTGTGGCTTTTTAGTAGTACTTGTGCTTAAAGAAGAAACAAGAAGAAAGAAATTAGATTCAAGAATCTCTTTCTCCTCTCCCTCCCTCTCTCCCTCTCCTTCCCCCCTCTCTCTTTCTCCTTTATCCTTCTTTCTCTCCTATCTAGTGATGGGGTAAAGCCAGAGGGGATAAAGGGTGGGAAAAAGAAGAACCCACAAAGTAGCTAAGAGCAGCTACAGTTTCTAGTCTATTCCTTGGAAGCCCCTAGGCAAGTAGAATGTCATTATCCAAGAAAAGAAAATTTAGGCAAGAAGTGATGCCAACAGAGAGCCTGCTCTCTTGCCCTTCTGTGCAGATCATGGTGCAAACAAAACAAAACAAAAAACAAAACAAAACAACAATGAAAACCAAAGCAGGTCCGGGTCTGTTTTCTGTGGAGATACCTGGCAAGAAGCTCAGCACAGAACATGCCCTTCCCAGAGGTAGACTCTCCAGTTTCTACAGATGTCTGTACAGATGTCTGTGGTAGGAGCTGTTAAAAAGCGGTGTCTTCTGTTGGCAGATGTGAGACAGATTCACGATAGACACCGCCTGATGTGAATTAGGTTTAAAATGAACACAAGCGAGTCTCAGCCATGATGCCTCAGAGGGGTGTGTAAAGGGAGTGGCCGGGGCGGGGCTCATGGAAGTTTGGGAAACGTCCTTAAGGGAGTTTTGGGTGAGGCTCTTTGTCCTTGTCCATCTTTCCTGTTTGGGCCCTCTCCTACCCTGACCTTGGGCACCTCTAGGCCAGCTCCACTCTTTTGGTCTAGTTCAGGAGGTGGAGGAAGTGAGTTTTAGAACTGGAGATGAATGTTCCCCAGGAGAGTTAACTGCCATTTCTCAGGATATCAGCTTGTGAATCTTAGCCTACTACAGATCAGCTTGAGGCTACTTAGGAAGGTAAAGCAGAGCTGGAGAGATGGATCAGGGCTTAAAAGTGTTCTCTGTTCCTCCAGGGGACCTGAGTTTGGTTGCCAGTACCACATGCAACAACTTACAGCCTGGATGCCAGCTCCAGGGGATCTGACATGCTTTTTTGACACCTATATGTGGATGTGGTATGCACACACACACACACACACACACACACACACACACACACACACACACACACATACACACACACAGGACTGCCCCTACCCCCACACCATACATACACCCATACTTAGAGTTGGGGGGCAGGGTAAAGCAAGTTCTACAAGACAGTTATGCAGTAATATTTCGGGAAGTTCCTTGTTTAGCTCACTTGGCTCATACCGCCTCCACTAGAGACATCTTAAGAAAATTTATTAATTAAGGAAAAATACTTTTATTTTGTTGTATTTTATGCCAGGATTTAGAAGAATCCATGGCTAACATAATATCAGTGAAGTTCATTTTCTTCTCTAATTTATCAAATACAATTCCAGGTCCTCTGGACAAAAGTGCATGCTTCCCTAACTCCACATTTGCAGTCATGTTTTGGATTCTCAGCAAGAAATGCAGGCTTCCAGTTTAGGAGTCAGCTTAGGTTCCACTTGTGTCTTACTGTACTGAGGAATAAGGCAGCATGTTCTTTTTCTCTGCACATGCTGAATTCTATTAACAATTTGACGAGTCTTTGTTTTGGTGAGGGTTCTCTAGAGGAACAGAAACTTATAGAATGAATATATAATATGGGATTTATTAGAATCATATTATATATGATATGGGATTCTAATAGGTTATGATCCAGCTAGTCCGACAATGGCTGTCTACCAACGGAAGGTCCAAGAATACAGTAGTTGTTCTGTCATGAGACATATCCCAAGAATCTGCATATCCCAGAATCCCAAAGAAGCAGGCTCCTATGCCAGTGAAGGATGCACTTGCCAGGAAGAGCCAGAACAGACATGCAAAGAGAGCGAGCTCCTCCTCCGCCATCCTTTAGGGAACAGGCTTTAGGCTGCCAGGAGAAGGTGGCCCAGATTAAAGGTGAATCTTCCCATCTCAAAAGAACCAGTTTAAATGTGGATCTTTGCAGTTCAAATGATTAAGAAAACAAAAAAACAAAACAAAACAAAAATCTCTCATAGGTACACCCAACCACTTGCGCTGTAGTTATAATTTCAGATGTAGTCAAGTTGACAACCAAGTAGCTGTCATGGTCTTCATAGTCTGACTTGACTCTGTGGCAGGGGCATGGCCTCTCATGCAAACTAATAATTGAAATCTCTCCTCTTTCCTCCTCTCTGGTCCCCTCCTGTTCCCTCTCCTCTCTTCTCCTCTCTCTCCTCTCCTTCCTTTCCCTTTCTGTCTGTGTAGTGAGACCTAACACTAAGAAAATAAAACAAACTGTCCCAACATAGGACCATAAGTCCAGGATGGTGAGCACCTTGAATTTCTACTTGTAGCAATTTGGGTCATGGTGAAAGTGATGGTTAGAGCGACTGGATAAGGAAAAACTAGAAACAATTTTTATAGGTGATAGAATGGAACATCTGGAAAATACTATGCAATCAATGCTAAGATTAAATAAAATGAAAGTAGAGGAATGCTCCACCAATAAATAATAATAATAATAATACCTTAAATACTTAAGAAGTGTTAGAAAATCTTACAGGAAAAATTTATACTCAAAAGATTCAGACACATTCTTTTAATCCCAACACTCAGGAGGCAAAGGCAGGAGGATCTCTGAGTTTGAGGGTAGCTTGGTCTACAGAGCAAGTTCCAGGACAGCCAGGGCTACACAGAGAAAACTTGTCTCAAATAAATTGCCCCGGCCCGTGGGGTTTGACGTAGACCTAAGGAGGGACTGAAGGATGGGGATGAGGCAAGAGACAGAGTTCCCTGGGAGCAAGACAGGATGTCTGATCAAGCTCCAAAGATGGACTTTATTTCCAAGCTTTTTATAGGGTACAAGGAGAAGGAAGTACGAGAGTCTTAAACAATATAGAAGGACTCTTAAACAAAGTGACCAGGGCTTAAACAATGCTATAGGGGTGAGGAGTCTCTAGGGAGTACAGGTTTCCAACCACCAGGACAGGTTACTAAGGTAACCATCTATATTCTGTTGATCACCTAACCGCAAGGGGGTCTTACTGACCTGGGAAAGAACCCATCTCCTAGGAGACGGAACCTAAACAAAAGCCTAGTTCTCAGGAACCTGAAACTCAGGCCTGCTTCTACCTACATGCCTAGTTTCTTCACAAAATGGCTTCTCTCGGGCTAATAAGAAAGCTGCAGATCCGTTGGTTCCCAGCAATAAATAAATAAATAAATAACCCCCCCCCCCCCAAGAAACAACCTCCCCAAACCAAAACCAAAACCAAAACCAAAACCAAAACCAACCAAACACTCACTCACCCAACCAACCAACCAACCAACCAACCAACCAACCAACCAACCAACCAACCAACCAAAAAGATTCAGAAGTGGACTATTGAAGCTGGAGAGATGGCTCAGTAGTTAAGAGCACTGTCTGCTCTTCCAGAGGACCTGGGTTCAATTCCTAGCACCCTCATAGTGACTCACAATCATCTGTAACTTCAGCTCCAGGGAATCCAACACTCCCCTCACACTGACACACGTGCAGGGAAAACTCTAATGCACACAGAATAAAAATAAATCATTAAAAAAAGATGATCACATTTAAAGATCTTTTATTAGCATCTCAAAAAAGTAAATGCTGTGCTCCCCGTATTAATGAACTTAATGCAATGTTCTCCAAATGTTTACAATCTTTCATTTTAAAAAAGAAAAATCCTGTTATTATGAAATAATCAGATACATAAGGCGTTATTAAAAAAAAGTGTAGAGAGAAGCCACAAGCTGGCTTGGTGGATAGAGGCCCTTGCCACTAAGCCAGGCAATCCGAGTTTGTCCCCCAGGACCCACAGGATGAGAGAGGGAACCACTCCCACAGCTGCCCTCAGACTTCCACATGTGTGCTGGAAGCATATGCACACAAATAACAAACTTCTAAGTGTAACTAAAAACAGCACAGATCAGGGCTAGTGAAACAGATCAGTGGTTAAGAGCACTTGCTGTTCTTCCAGAGGACCCAAGTCAGTTCCCAGCACCCAGGTTAAGTGGCTCACAACTGCCAGACCTGTCTTGACTTCATTCAATAATAAACAGCAATATGGTAGTGTAAGCCAAATAAATCCTTTTCTCTCCAACTTGTTTTTTGGTCATGATGTTTTATCACAGCAGTAGAAACCCTAACTAAGACATGCGCAAACACCAATAAGCTCTTTAATATTGCCACTTTGAGAATGCTGAAAATGAAGTCACATAAATTCTAATATATTCCTAGTTTTTAGAAAGTTTTTAATTCATAAATGGATTTCTTTCAAGTGCTTGCATTTTATTTTTAAAAGGTTTATAATTTTATTTTATGTGGATGAGTGTTTTGCTTGCATGGATGTCTGCACACACCATGTATGTGCCTGGTACCCACAGAAATCAGAAGAGGACATCAGATCTTCTGGAACTTGAGTTGTGGATGATTGTGAGCCACAACAGGGTGCTGAAAATTAGATCTGGGTCTTCGGCAAGAGCAACAGTACTCTTGACCGTGAGATATATCTCCAGTCCATCGCGTGTGTGTGTGTGTGTGTGTGTGTGTGTGTATCAGCAGCCTGCAACCATGTGGGTTACACTGAGTGATGATCCAGCTTTGTATCCCTGGAATAAGCATCTTTGACTGATGAGCTGGCTGGTTTTCTGTCAACTTGACACAAACTGTAGAGTCATCAGAGAGGAGGGAGCCTCAATTAAGAAAATGCCTCCATAAGATGTATCTGTAAGCAAGACTGTGGGACATTTTTCTTAGTGATTGACGGGGGAGGGCCCGGCTGACTGTGGCCCTAGGTTCTATAAGAAAGCAGCCCGAGCAAGCCATATGGAGCAAGCCAGTAAGCAGCATCTCTTCCTAGCTTCTGCATCAGCTCCTGCCTCTAGGTTCCTATCCTGTTTGAGTTCCTGTCCTGGTTTCTCCTTGATGATGACCAGTGATAAGGAAGTGTAAGCAAATAGCCCTTTCTTCCCCAAGTTGCTTTTGGTCATGGTGTTTCATCACAGCAATAGAAACCCTAAGACAGCTGACATGTATTATTTTTATAATTGCTGAAATATTATTCTTCCTCTTCTTCTTTTTCATCCTATTTTCATCTTTTGAGACAGAGGCTTGCTATGTGGCCCAGGCTAGCCCCAAGGTCTCCACCATTCTGCCCCAGCCTCCCACATACTGGAATTACTAGTGTATACCAATGCAATTAACTTCTCTTGCTGGACTCTATTTGTTAACACTTTGTGAGAGATTATTATATATATACTCATGAGAGATACTGGTCTGTAGATTTCCTCTTTATATTGTCTCTGATTTTGATGTTATAAAAATCTTACGTTTTTATGCTCATTAAATGAGTAAGTAAGTATTCCTTTTTCTTCTTCCTTTTGAAGTGCACAATTAACATTCTTAAAATGTGTGGTAGACCTCTCCAGGGAGATCAGCTGGGCCTGCAGAATTCTTTTGGGGGGTGTTTTAAAAATTAAGAATTCAGAGCTTAATGTCTCATTGCTCAAGGGCACTGGCTGCTCTTCTGGAGGACCCAGGTTCAATTCCCAGCACCCACATGCTGGCTCACAAACATCTATAACTCCAATTCCAGGGGATACCAGGCTCATGTGGCACAAACACGTGTCAGCAAGACACACACACACACACACACACACACACACACACACACACACACACACACACACCCCAAATTAAAGGTTAAATTTTTTTCTAGTCACAGAGTTATTATTTTATATTGGCATGTTGGGTGGTTCTTCCTTTCTAGGGAATTGCAGATAGATGTGCAGTTTGTGTGTAGTGTTGCTTGTAGCTTCCCGTGTCTTATCATTGCATATGCTCATGTCTGAAAGTCTGTGGTCTTCTTTTTGTTCCCCATATTGGTAATTTACGTCTTCTACTTTTCTTTGTTAGTCATGTCTACTGGAAACTTTTTCTTTTAAAAACTAGACTTCCTATTTTGTTATTTTTCACTATTGTGTATCATGACCTATGTTTATATTTTTAATATTTATTTGTTTATTGCTATAAAGCTCTAGCTAGCTTAGAGCTCACTGTCTAGACCAGGCTGCCCTTGAAATTGTGGCGATCCCCCTGCTTCTGCATACCACGTGCTGGGATTAAAGGCGTGGGCTACCATGCTCGGCTTAGTTTTTTGTAGTAGAATCTTAAGTAATAAAGATTTTTAGTTTTTTTTTTCCTAAATGTAAACTCTTAGTGCCATTCATTTAATCATAGCATTGGATTTAGCTGTGCCCTACGAGTCCTGATGTGCTGGATCTGATGAATTATTGATCTTAGGAAATACTAGTGCTCTTGTTCAGAGCATGTTCTGTGCCGTGGTTGCTTGGGTGCTCCCAGTTAGATCCCATCGGCTCCGAGTTACTCTGTTGCTCTTCTGATTTTCTGTCTAGCTGTGTGTCAATCATTGAGACTTCTCCTGTCTAGATGTCTGTCCTTCTGGGGTTTCAGTCTTCTCTGTGGACCAACCCTTTCATCATTGCACAATGTCCTTTCCTTTCCTTTGCAGTGTTCACCATGCTGAAACCCTCTCTTTATGAAAGTAATGTAGCCTGCGATCCTCATTTGTGCTTGGTGTGTGCATGGTAAGTCATCTTCCAATTCACTATCACCCCCCCGGTAGGGGGTAGATGAAGCCCTTAGCGAATGCTGCTGTTGACCCGAGTGCGGCCATGGCAATGATGCCAAATCCTCAGACCCAAGGGCATGGCAAGGCCTTCCCCAGGTTAGAGGACAGATGCTGACAGTGTGTGCGGAGGGTACTGACCGCAGCTTCCTGTACAGACCCGGGCTTCCTTTCCCAGGTGGGGTGCCTGCAGCCTGAGACCATTCCCCTACAGCGACCCCTGCTCCCTGCTGTATAAAACACTGCTCTGAGTTTCTAGGCTGCTGCTGCATCTGCTTGGAGGGCTTGGCCCACCCGATCCCAGCTTTTTTGTATGTCTGTCTGTTGTTTCTTCATTCCTTGTCACCTTAGGTCAAGTCCAAGGCTCTTTGGGTCTTGGCATCCACCTGTATTGTTGTCACACTTCTGTGACCAAAATACCCGGCAGAAACATGTTAAAGGAAGAAAGATCTGTTTTGGAGCCTGGTTACAGAAGATCTGAGCTCATGATGGAGGTGTTTCACACTGCAGTGGACCAGGAGACAGAACAAATCTGCAGCCTGTGGTCTAGCCTCTGACCTACGTCTATCAATGAGGCCCCTTTTCCTAAAGGTTCCAGAACACGAGCCTGTGGAAGCTGTTTCAGAGTCAAACCATAGCACAACGTGTATTATCAAAAATATGTATATGTATTGTTTTTAACTCTTAAAAACAGTGGTGTGTCCTAATTATAAACACACTAGGTTTCATTGTCACAGTTTTAGGCAAATAACGGCTCTCATCACTGCCCTTCCTTCTCCCCGTTTTCTGTCCACTCTCCATTAGACTTTTGTGTCATCTTTATTAATTTATTCTCTCTTGATTGCACGCATGAGAGACACTATGTGAGATTTATCTTTGTGATGATGTTTTATTTTGTTTAATGCGACGAATTCCAGTTCTGTCCATTTCTGGTGAATGAGCTTGGGTTCTTCGTTGTGGCTGATGCACCAACTGTGTACGTGCGTCACATTTTCTTTACTTTTTTATATGTTGGTGAACACCTAGGCTTATTCTAGATCTTGGCTGTTGTGAATAGTGCTGAACTAAACGTGGGTCTCTCTAAGGTCTATTCCATTACTATTTGTTATTTATTAAATTTGTTCTCTGACAATTTCATTCATGCATGCGTGACCACTCTCGTCCCATTCCTCTCCCATCTTCCCGCCACCCCTGTCTATGTCCCCAACCCCTTACCAACAAATCTTCCTGTCATACTCATGTTTACCTATTTTGTTTTGTGACTCACTGATTTTAACCGTAGTTGTCTGTGTGACCATGGGTTTGGAGCTGTCCACAGGAGCTGGGTGCATTCAACAGTGGGAAGACAAATACAGTGTATGACTCCTCCCCTTCCCAGAAGCTGTTATTAGACAACAGTTCAGATGTAAGAAGTAGGGCCAGAGAGCCCGCCCATTATTTAATGATTGACTGTTGACAGGTCCAATCCTGTCTGACTGTGCAGAGACCTGTGAGTCCAGGTTTGTAAGGGCTGTGCCTGGTCAAAAGGATGGCATGCCACCGCCCTTCACCCTGTGTTCTCTTACACACTTCCTATTCCTTCTCCTGCAGCATTTCTCGTGTCCCAGAGGGGTTGTAACGATCTTGTTTAGGGCTGAGTCCTCAATTTCCACTTGTTCTCAGTATCTTGGGCAGCCACGAGTCTCTGAATGCAATGATATTCACTGCAAAGAGAGGCTTCTCTGCTTAAGTCGAGAGTAGCTTTTGTCTGTAGTACAAACATACTTAGAAGGTGATACTATGTTAGCTTAGTTGGTTCCTGTTTATGGAGCATATACAGACACCATAACCAAGGCAACTCTTATAAGGACAACATTTAATTGGGGCTGGCTTACAGGTTCAGAGGTTCAGTCCATTATCATCAAGGTGGGAACATGGCAGCATCCAGGCAGGCATGGTACAGGAAGAGCTGAAAGTTCTACATCTTCATCTGAAGGCTGCTAGAAGACTGGCTCCAGCATGGTTAGGATGAGGGTTTTAAAGTCCATGCCCACAGTGACACACTTCCTCCAACAGGGCCACACCTACTCCTACAAGACCATACCTCCAAATAGTGCCGTTCTCTGGACCAAGCCTATTTGAACCACCACACCTCCAAAACAGTTGTGCTTGCTTTCTGTATATATTAGAAGGGAATGTTTGGTGTAATAGGGTCTTATCTTCTGGTTTTGGTGGATAACAAACATGACTGATAAGAACTTGTATTGTTTCAGGGGTGTCTGGGGCTTTCTCAATGTGAACTAGGCGACCATGTTGGAAATTACTGTAGAGGTCTCTCCAAACATTAGAAATAAAATGTGACCCTGGTATACCACTTCTGGGCAGATACCCAAAGTGCTCTGTCTTAGTTTATGTTTTACTGCTATGAATAGACACCATGACCAAGTCAACTCTTATAAAGGACAACATTTAATTATCATGGTGCAGGTAGATATGATACTGGAGGAGCCGAGAGTTCTACATCTTGATCCAAAGGCAGCCAAGAGAGGGCTATCTTCCTCAGGCAGCCAGGAAGAGGGTTTCTCTCTTCCACACTGGGTGAAGCTTGAGCATAGGACCTCAGAGCCAACCCTCACAGTGATGAACTTCCCCCAACAAAGCCACACCCACTCTAACAAGGCCACACCTCCTAATAGTGCCACTTCCCATGGGGCAAGCATATGCAAACCACTTCAGGCTCTGTATCCTACCATAGAGAGCCTATGACTCATTGCCTCTCTATTCCCACTAGCTAGGAAATAGCAGCAGCCTGGATGTCCATCAACTGATGAATGGATGATAAAACATTGTATAGACACCTAGTGGGATTTTATTCAGCCATAAAGAAAAATTAAATTAAAGAATTTGTAGGCAAATGGATGGAGCTGGAAAAAGGTATACTAAGTGAGGTGACCCAGTACCAGAAGGACAAATGCTTAGTGTTATATGCAGGTTCTAGCTTTGTGTGCTTAGTTCTGTTTGTTTAGCTTGGAATACTTGTGGAAGCCAGGAAACTAGGGAGAAGACATTTGGTGGGAGGTTGAGATAGAATATAGGTAAAATAGAGAGGGGAAATTCTGGGGGTGGAATGGTTTAAGCAGGGAAGGGGATAAAGGAGTGGGGAGATGAGCAGGAAGAAGAGCGGGTTAACAAAATGAAGGGTGTATGAAAAAAGCCAAATAGAAATCTACCATCTTGTGATCCAAATTAAAACCATGGAAGAGGGGCTAGAGACAGGACTTTTTGTTAACCACAGTTGATGCTCTCCCAGAGGATCCAAGGTTGGTTCCCAGCATCCACTTTGGGCAGCTAACCACTACCAATAAATCTAGCTTCAGAGGGACCAAAGCCCTCTTCTGGCCTTTCTGGGCAATGGCCCACATGTGCATACATATAAACACACACACACACACACACACACACACACACACACACACACACACACACATACACACACACACACACACACAGAGACACACACACACACACACAAATAAAACAAAACAAATTTTTAAAAATGGAGCTAAATTAGTGGTGACAAACAGAAAAAGGAGATTTATTCAATGTGAGCACATTGAGAAGAGGGACACAGATATTCAGAGCTCCTCCAAGAACCCCAAGTTATCTTTTAGGTGCTAACGTGGAGGTAGACTTTAAATAGAAGGTAAGAGAACCTCATACTTCACAGCCCTGGCTAAGTGTGGTTCCACCACTGACCTGTGTCTCAGTTTCAGTCTCTCCTATAGGGATTGGGCAAGTTGTTGGGCCCTGCAAAGCCCCCTCTTCTCTGGCTGGTGCCAGGCTTCAGCCTTCTCCTTCTCTAGTGTGGAAGTCTTAGGGTGGGGAATTCCAATTCCCCAGGGTTCTCTGTTTCAAGATGTCAGCCAGCCAGCCAGAAAGGCCCCTTAGGACAGCCTTTCCTTCAGGCAGGCCAGTGTAAGGGTTTAACAGGAATGCAGGAGGCCGAAGCTTGAAGCTGATCCCCAAAGAGAATATACAAAAGGTTTCTCTTCTTCATTCTGTAAATAACTCTGCCCGGCTTGGAATGGGTGTGAACCATCTATCTCACAAACTCAATTCTGTTCTCTTTCAAAATGGCGGATTCTAAAGGCTCCACTTTCCTCTACTCGGACTTATCTAAGAAGCTATCTTAAACACAACCTGAACCTGAGGTCCCTTTCCTCAGAGGCAAGGAACAGTTCACCTGTGTGACAATGAGATGTTCATCCCTTTTAGCCATTGTCTTAGATTTCTATAAACTGAATGAAAATCATGGGCAAGATGGAAAGGAAATGAGATGCCTCTTCCATTTTAACCTAATTGTAATTAACTATGTATGTGTGTTTGTGTTTATGCAGGGGCACATTTGGGAATCTGGTACTGAAAGACCTCCGAGCTGGGGAGACCCTCACTCAAGTCTCGGGATGGCGTGACCCCCCCAAGAACTCACGAAAGACTGTCCTTGCTGCAATCACACGAGGTTTATTGGGGGGACGACCAGTGCACTGGGGTCGAGCTCATATCCTACACAGAGGCAGAGGAGTTCGACCCTGAGCAGTTGAAGTCAGGGGTATTTAAAGAAAAAGCCATGAAGCAAGGAAATTCTATGTGTCATGGGAAGGTATAGAATGTCCTAAGTTCATCACTCCCGCGGTTAGCTGTCTCCTGAGACAAAGGGTGTAGGTTAGCCATTTCCTGAGACAAAAGGTGTAGGTTAGCCATTCATTCCTGCGGTTAGCTATTTCCCGAGACAGAGACAAAGATATGGATGGTTGCAATACTAACCCTGCAGTTAGCTATTTTCCCCGGGACAAAGGATGTAGGTTAGCCATTAGGCAGTGGAATGTGGCTATATTATCTCTGCCTTTAATTTGCTAAGGTTGGTCTGACTTCCCTATAATGGGCTCATGTCTTTCAGTACCCTTGTTTTGGATATGTATGTTCTCTCTCTTCTCTCTTCTTCCTATTTCTTCTCTCTTTCTCTCTCTCTCTCTCTCTCTCTCTCTCTCTCTCTCTCTCTCCCTCCCTCCCTCCCCCCTCCCTCCCTCTCTCTTGTTTTCTTACGTTTGAGACAAGGTCTCATGTTTCCCAGACTGGCCTTGAATTGCTTTGCAGCTGAGGCTAACCTTGAACTCCTGATCAGTTTATGCCTACTTGCTCCAGTGTTAGGATTAAAGGCATACACGACTACAGGCATGCCTAGCTGTATGCTAACCCCAAAGATGGTAGGAGAAAAACCAGGGACCTGAATCATCTGGCCAAATTAATTAAAACAAGAAATTAATTAAAGCAAGCATTGGTATTTGTGTACTCGGACTGCCTCCTAATGTGGCCTTAAAGAGGTCATCAACAGATGTGACGCAGACAAGGCTCAGGGGTGGGTTGAAGAGATAGATGGCTCCGCTGTTAAAGGCTGGGCTCACACAGGGGTAGGGGGATTCCAGATGGGGGCTTTGAAGAGTAAAGTGGGCAGGGTTGCATGCAGAACATAAGCATAACAAGGCAGGCTTAACAACCTGAAACAAAGACATGCTAGCAAGATGGGCATAACAACCTTTTGGGAAAACAGGTAGGGCTGCAACTGGTTATAAACAACTGTTTGAATCTTGAAGACATGATTGCCATTCCTGGAACAGGCAGCACAGAACCACTTTTCGTTAAGGTTACAAGCGTGGCATAGCCCATTCCTCGAGGTTAAATCATGAACAGGAAGGAACCTAGTTTGTCTTTAGTATACGATGGTTTTTAAGCCCAAGATGGAGGCAGGCTGGTTCTTCACTATCCTGTTCTTTTTTAAGGATTTCTCTAAATACTCACAATTATTCACATCTTGCACTACCTCTTAGCTCTGCTTAATAAACTAAACCATGGAGTGTTGGGAAGGAGATGAGGAGGAAGGGGGTAGGGGAAAAAAAACAAAACTAAAACCAAACCAAAAACCCAACAAACACCCGGGCAGTGGTGGTGCACGCCTTTAATCCCAGCACTTGGGAGGCAGATGCAGGTGGATCTCTGGGTTCGAGGCCAGCCTGGTCTACAGAGTGAGTTCCAGAACAGCTAGGGCTACACAGGAAAACCTTATCTTGAAAACCCAAAAACCAAACCAACCAAACAAAAAACAAAAAAATACAAAACTGCCACAAACAAATAAAAATCCAAAATCAAATAAACAACAAAATCCAAAATATCCCCGAGCTTGCTTTCTTGTGACTTGTCCTGAAACTATTTTCTGTGGTACAGAAGTATCTGGCTTTTCTTGACGGAAGTCCCTAAGTGGGGAACTCCTCAGGCTATGCTCTGAGAAAGGGTCACTTGGTGCTCCTTCTGGTCTGTAACTCCAATGGACTTTAAGTTCACCTCGCTTTGAAAATGGATCCCTGTAATTTCCTTTTGCATCTTCTTATACTTTTCTGAGGATAGTTTCCCAGTAAAAAGTCTGCAGCCAGGCTCTCTGATTCTCAGGCAGGAGAGAGAGACATGGGGTGAGGAACAGGGTATATTCCTAACATCCCCCACTTTGATGAGCATCCGCCTTTCCAGGTGAGAAGTCTAGCACCTGGAAGTAAGTCTATTAGCTAGAGAGTCACAAACTATCTCAGCAGGGAACCAGTCCTGTCTGTGAGAGGGAAATGCGGCCTGAGGTATGAAGTCCTGAGCAGTAGTGGGCTTCTAACATTACTTTCTTACATACACACTGGCCTGGGCCAGATGAAGCAGTGCACGGCTTGTTTGGGAAGATGCTACCTTATGGGTGAATCCTGAACCACACCCTGGCCTTAGAAACACTTACCATGCTGCTGAGATGAATTAGCCCCACAATGGCACCCAGGGAGATAATATCTTTAATCAGTACATTTTAGGTTCCAAACCACATTTAACTGGCCAGTGCTCTGCTCATAAGGATCTTATCTTCTCTCTATGAAAACGAGGGACTTTCCAGTGGATTCTTCAGCACCTCCTGCTCCTTCAGGAGCTGCCTTTTGTAAAGTTTGCAATTTCATCCACTGGGAACTTGGATGGCCCATCTCTGGGCGCCATCTTACAGTATCCTTGCACCTCCCCCAATTCTTTAAAGGTGTACGCTAAGGAAATTGAGTATTCAAGGTTTTTCCTATTCTTTTGACTTTTTTCCCCTTTCCTACTGAACACAGAAACATCAGTATAAAACTTAAAGAAACAACATAAAACAACAAAAAAGTCTTTTGGCCCAAATATCCAAGAGTATACCCTGAGTTAATATGACTATATTATGTTCTTTCAGTTTCCTGATAGTCTGTGTTCATGACAAGTATTGGGTTTGTGTCACCTTGTCTGTTGATTTAGCTGTTAACCTTCACAATTATGAATCACCATTCTTGTTTTGTGCCTGACTGTAATATGGAGTTGGTTTTTTTTTTTTTTTTCCCCAGTCTAACTACTTGGTTTCCTGACCTTCTGTGGCCTCTTTCAAGAAAACTTGCTGTTCACTGGGTGTGGTGGTACGTGCAGTTCTTTAATACCAGCACCCAGAGGCAGAGGCAGGCAGATCTTTGAGTCAGAAGCATAGTCTGGTCTACATAGTAAGTTCCAGGATATCCAGAGAAACCCTGTGTTGAAAAATTAATAGAAGAAAGAAAGAAAGAAAGAAAGAAAGAAAGAAAGAAAGAAAGAAAGAAAGAAAGAAAGAAAAAACAAAAGAGAAAGGAAACAGTATTCCAAAGTTGATCCAGTCCTAGCTAAAGTACAAGGATTAATTATCAAACTGGCTTGCAACTAGGGTCTTTGGAAGCAGAGGCAGGAGGGTGAGAAGAGAGAGGTAAAGGTCATTTTCTGTTGCCTAGTGATTGTTTTTTTTGTTTTTTGTTTTGGACAGGGTTTCTCTGTGTAGCCCTGGCTGTCCTGGAACTCACTCTGTACACCAGGCTGGCCTCGAACTCAGAGAACTACCTGCCTCTGCTTCTCAAGTGCTGGGATCCAAGGTGTTACCTAGTAGTTTTTAAGGCCACCCTGGGCTACATGAGACCACATGCGGCAACCCCACCCACAGAACAAGACAGCCATAGCAACAGCAAAAGGCTTTAGAGGAAAACTGAAGGTGACACAGAAGACAGAGAAGCTGCTCCTACTGGGACCCAGTTTGCCTTTCTGGCTGGCTGAGTCAGAAATGTAACCAATAAAACAAAGATTGGACACAGAGATGCTGTGTGTTTTCTGCAAGAACTCTTAAACAAGGGTGTTTACTATGTGTACTCAAGGCCCGAAGACAACCCTGCAACCCTCCTTTCTTATCTCCAACAACGTTTCCCTCACAGAAACACTCTCAGATCTTATTTATAAAGAAATTCTTCAAGGAAAGTAAACAGCTAACTGTGAAACTCGATTTTCACCCTGCTTAGTCTTTAAATCATGTGACTTACATCCTTTGAACAAAGTAACCTGAAAAGATGCTTTGATTCTGTAATCATGGGTCAGCCATTACAGAGGCGCCTGAGAGATGCCTGCCTGAGAGAAACTCCCTCTTGAGAAGCTTGTATATTCTCCCTGTCTCTCCCTCTCCTTCCTCTCCCTCTCCCTCTCCCTCTCCCTCTCCCTCTCCCTCTCCCTCTCCCTCTCCCTCTCCCTCTCCCTCTGTCTCTCCCTCTGTCTCTCTGTCTCTCTCTCTCCCTCTGTCTCTCTGTCTCTCCCTCCTCCTCTCCCTCTCTGTCTCTCTCCCTCTGTCTCTCCCTGTCTCTCTATCTCTCTCTTCTCTGTCTCTGTCTCTCTTTTTCCTTCTCCCTCTCCCCCTGTCTCCCCTCTTGCCCTCCCCATCCCTTTCTCCTCTCTCCCTCCCCCTCTCTCTTCCCCCCTTTCTATTTAAATCTGGAAATGTGCTGTCCCATTCCTTCCTCAATAAGCTAGCTAACCTGTGTCTTGTCCTGAAAGTAGTCAAGGGCCTGGCTTTATGTGAACGGAGGTCTCTAAGTGGGAAACCCCTCAGGCTCCCGGCAGCAGTCCTGGGCTTAATGTGCCCACTACTGTGGACACTATCTGAATGGTTCAACTAAGAAACAGTGACACCAGCAAAGGCTGGGAGGGTGCCAGTGACCAGAGCGCATATCCATGACTACTGGGAATGTAAAACCATGTTCTCACGTGTGGAAAAGAATTTGATACTTCTAAAAAAATGAAGCATGGAGCTACATACCACCCAGCAATTGTATCCTAGACATCTGTCCCAGAAAAAAAAATCCATGCAGAAAAATAACATAATTTTGAATTGTGGTTTTATTTTTAATCAATAAAAATTGGAAATAACTCAAGAGATGGCTGAACAAATACATTTATTCTGTGAAATACTACTCAGCAATGAAAATGAACAAACTATTGATATTACTCACCAATATTAATAAGCCTCTAAAGAATTCTACTAGTGTGTGTATGTGTGACGGAGCTAATATCTATTTATGTAACTAGTTGACACAGAAACACAGGGCTAGCTTTCAAGGAAGTAAAAGTTTATTCTAGAGCCACAGTTGAGTGACAATGACAAGGAAACATAGAGCTAGGTTATCCCAGGTCCCTTGTTCCCACATGAAAGAAGTTTCCTAGTAGCAGAACAAAGAAAGTCACCAATCAAGACCATTTTAAAATACAGTGGTGGGTGCATCAGAGAGGTGGCTAAAGTAAGATAGGTCTCACATGCTAGCTGATGTCATTTTTAGCTTTTGGTCTCTTAAGTTATTAAGTTCCAAAAGTCTTATCTGTTAGTCACAGCACTTAGATTCCTACCCAGAGGTGGGCAAGGACATGGTTATTCAGGGGAGCGAAAGCTAGCCCAGATAAGGTCTGATTTGGCTCTGGACCTGCGACATTGCAGCCTCTGAATATCACACTGCTATCCACTTACTCAGACCCTGCAGCATCTCTCTAGGAAATCTCCCTCACAGACACGTTTGAAATAACAAAATTGAAGCTATGGACATCACATGAGTAGACACCAAGAGTTAGGGAAAGGGGTGGAGAAACAAGGGCCTATGAAGCATTCTTTGGTGGAGGGAGTGCTCTATGCTGGGCTGGGTCAACACACTGGTTCAGATTTGTACTATAGTTTTGCAAAACATTGTACAGGGAACATAAGTCCAGAGTTTTTTTATTTTTCTTATAACTGAACACATGAGTGTAAAGATCTCTAAATAGAATGAAAAGCCTAAACAAATGAGATTATTCATTTTAGCCAGATCTAAATCTTGACAAAATTTTAGAAAGTCTCCAAATTTGATGGTCATTGTACCAGGTTACATAATAAAGTGTCTTTGATTCTAGGAAATGAATACTCAGTGAATTATTCAGAGTTGAAGAATCTGGACTCTGTAATTTGCAACTATGTAATCCAGGAAAAAAGGAAAAAGCCATATATAGATTTGTGTGGGGTGTGTTTGTTATGTGTATGTTCAAGGCTGAGAAACATTTAGATGGTTGTACCCCAAATAATGCTGATAATGAGTAAAATCATGCTGGGGGTCATTGAAATACTTCCTTTTCCCTTATGTGCAAAATCTATTTTCCAAAAGAAGACAGTTAGCAATAAGTTTGCAGGGCCCCCCAGTGAAGCAATACATTGCCAGAAAATGACTCGCCAGGTAGGTAACAGACACTTTCTTTTCCCCATGACTAGCTGTGTATTTTGTCTTCTGAGCCTTTAGCTGGGAAAGTGAAACTTAAGTCATGTGAATCTGCCTCAGCACCATCTCCTTCTCAGTGCAGAGGATGGGTGGACCTCTGTCCAGGGAGATCAAACTCACAGTCTTAAGAAGATTATTATTTATTCTTGACTCTATGCAGGCCACAGAGATTTAGAGTACAAAAAATGTCAACATTCAGAGAGGAAAGTAGGGAAAAGCTGTGGAGATGGGGGGGGGGGGCGTCACATGATACAACGTACAGAAATGATCTTGGTAAAGAATTACTAAAACTTTATTAGCCATTGCTTTCTTTAAAACAACAAACTTTCTTACTCCATACCACAGGGTCTACCCTTCTTATGAGCATTGCTGTCCTGGCCTCTGACATGACTGGTCTCTGAAGTAACTTTCCCCACCAGGGAGGAGACTGCTGTCTCACCTGGTCAGGCAATAATTTCTTCTGTGACAAGTTTTCTGAGAGAGGTGGTTAGGCATGACCTCTTGTTTTGAAATTTAACTTTACAAAAAAGCTAGATATTCTGCCAGTGGGGATTCCGATAACACTGAAGTTACTCCAAGTAGGCAGCATGGACCAGCCACAGGAAAAGCTCTTCAGGGCTCAAATTCACTTTTGGAACAAGTACTGTTGTGGTTTGAACTTAAATTCTTCCCTCCCTGGCACCGAAAAAACACAATTGTATTAGTAGTCTTCAGTAAAAGATATAGTACCTCATAATTTTGTTTTATATTTAAAAATTCGAAACAATACAGTGTCTATGGGAACGCTTCACTTAAGTCTTTTTCTGAACCATATGAGGGCAGGTTCTTGTTTTCTCTTTCCTCTCTTCTTTCCTTTCTGACACAAAGTCTAACTCTGTATACCAGGCTGAGCTTTAACTTGAAGCAATCTCCCTGCTTCTGCTTCCCAGGTGTTGGCGTTACAGATGTGAGCCACCACCCCCAGCAAGAGTATGCTTCCCAGATGATAGTTCTTCCCTCTAAAGGCAGAGTGTGAGATTATTGCCACCCATGCTTTACCAGTTGCCCCAGTTCAAGACATATGGCATGTCCACGTCCCTGCCAGTCTGGGACTCTTCTGCATACCTTGGGTTTTGATGACCTCGACTTGATTAATGAAGACAGCTAACTGATTTGCAGAACATCTGCCACTTTGGATTACTCAGATGTTTCTATGAGAGCAGTCAGGGTAAAGGTCAGTGACAGGAGAGTAACAGGAGGGAGCTCTGTCCCTTTCGTTCATGACATCCTGTTACATTCTGTTCCTCGGTGTGATTGCAGCTGTGCGGATACCAGTGACCTCCACTGCTGCCGGAAGGACACTTCTTTCTGACTACTTAGTGTTTACATTACTTACATTATCTACAGCCACAATGTAACATTACACGTAGAATATTGCTGGTAATTGGTGTGTGTTCCTGGGAAAGTCCTTGGACACGGTGTAAGTACCCAAGCCTCCCCCACTCTCAGTTTACTCAACTATTCACTTGCATTGGTACAGACAATCATTTTCTGACTTCCCTCCCATTCTTTGAGCATTTGTCTTTTGGCAGAAAGGGATCCTGCTTAGGTTCCTCTTGTGCTTGTCTTTGCCCCAATTTCCCTAAACACCTCTGGTTTCCTTTGTTAGAGAATAACAACTAGAAGCCATGTGCTAGATGTGCCTCTGAGTGTCACCCATCCATGCACTCTCAGTGGGCCAAGTTAGGGAATGTATGCACACATATATACCTCTCTAACTGCTCACCGAGAACCATGGATCCATTGCGACCCAGAGCTGCAGGGTTTGGCCCCCATTCTTTACCTTCTACTCTATTCCTGGGCAGTTTCAAGTGAGTTGCCAGTTCTAAACTGTTGTGGATTTACTCACTTAGTTCTGCTTCTGGGTATAACTAGTCTCTCACTTCTACCAGTGTCCTCTCAATGGACACATTCCTCATCCTGCCTGTGTCTTCTCAACATATGGAATCCCACTCCAGGCAGTCCTCCGGGCTCCGAGGCCCAGGCAAGCTGCATACTCTATGTATAGATGGATTCTACAACTAGAATAGGTTTGGACATGGGTGGTGGGCATGTTGTCTCCCTCCCAGCCCCCATCCTGGGTCACTGTGAGGCGCTGCTGGAATCTACTTCAGGGATGCCTACCTTGCTCAGTCTACCTCCTGGTTAGAACCCTGAACTGTTCTGGAAGGTAACGAGAGACCAGGGATAGAGGTGAGAAGAGCCCCACTAGGAGGTATAATGGGTTCTTGCATCATCCAGGTATTTCCTGTCCACGATTGACCCTAGTCCATTCTGTACGGGTACAGATGTCAATCACTTGCTTCAGTGAACAAGCAGGATTGGGAAAAAAAGTCACTTGGTTATAAGGAGCCGTTTGCTAATCATCACTGGGAACAAATACAGTCCGTTCCCCAGAACCTTACAGGTATAATATATTGACACCCCAACCTCCAGTTTTTGATGTTTCTGTTTTTGGATACAACTGAACAGATAGAAGAAGCTGGTCACATAATTGATTGGTTTGCAAATGTATTGGAGACTTAATGTATTTGTCCCCAACGTGTGCAAATGCCACGTTGTCTACTTCAACCACTGTGTGTTGTCCTGGGGACCATACCACTTTCTATGGGAATCTTGGCTTATTATCAACAACTGTGTATAGCTCATGCTTCA